>JAAVTG010000561.1:0-622848 GCA_011947345.1 Phytophthora quininea
GCTGTTGAAACTGAACGGGCTCGAGATCGCCGCTTTGGTCCAAAGTTTGACTCGGTAACGCTGCGGCAGTATTGGTCCTGATGAGAAGCAATGGCGTTGCTTGTCAGCGGAAATCATCGCGTGCGATAATGAGGTGTCCGTAGCTACATGTAGCGTAGACTCGCTTTTGCTCAAGGATAGTACTTGTACTAGTGGGGTAGTGTAGAGTTCGTAATAGCCCTAGGGATGCCTACCAAAGACTGTGGTGGGCAATCTGAAATCTGTACACGTTCAATTGCCGCGACCCGCGCAAGCAAGTCTCTTGGTGTTCACAAGCCAGACGCGTCAACAAGCTCGGGCTGTGCTGCTGGAGAACAAGCGTTAATCCCTCGTGACTGGAGAAATGCCTGCTTTGCATGCTCAGCGAGAGATTAAAGTTCGGAGCAATGTTTGTTGCACTCGTTGCCAGTCAAACACAGGGCGTTCATTTCTTAACTTTTGCTGCCGACGCCACGGTTTAACGAAGCAGAAGACACCTGGACACGCGGTCTCGACACACAGACGTGCGGCTGAGACTGTCACAGCCAGGCCAGCAAAAAGTATCCGACCGAGTTTGTCATGCCCCGGCGTGTGCTGTGCTTGGACCAGTGCTTCGGCCGCCGCTATCCATGCCATTTTTCCTTTTGCACGCTTCCTCGCACCGCATCCCAAGACACTACTACTACCACCCTCTCCCACCATGCCTGAGCAAGTCGCCATCGGTATCAACGGCTTCGGCCGCATCGGCCGCCTCGTGTGCCGCGCCGCCATCGAGAACCCGCTGACCAAGGTGGTGGCCATCAACGACCCGTTCATGGACCTGGAGTACATGGCGTACCTGTTCAAGTACGACTCGACCCACGGCAAGTTCGCCGGCTCGGTGGAGACCAAGGACGGCAACCTGGTGGTGGACGGCGAGGTGATCCACGTGTTCGCGGCGCGCAACCCGTCCGAGATCCCGTGGGGCCAGGCCGGCGCCACGTACGTGTGCGAGTCGACGGGCGTGTTCACGACGACCGAGAAGGCGTCGGCCCACATCCAGGGCGGCTGCAAGAAGGTGGTGATCTCCGCGCCGCCCAAGGACAACACGCCTATGTACGTGATGGGCGTGAACCACAAGGAGTACGACGGCTCGGCGCCCGTGGTGTCGAACGCGTCGTGCACGACCAACTGCCTGGCGCCGCTGGCCAAGGTGATCAACGACAACTTCGGCATCGTGGAGGGCCTGATGACGACGGTGCACGCGACGACGGCGACGCAGCTGCCGGTGGACGGCCCGGCGAAGGGCGGCAAGGACTGGCGCGGCGGCCGCGGCTGTGGCCAGAACATCATCCCGTCGTCGACGGGCGCCGCCAAGGCCGTGGGCAAGGTGCTGCCGGTGCTGAACGGCAAGCTGACGGGCATGGCGTTCCGTGTGCCGACCCCGGACGTGTCGGTGGTGGACCTGACGTGCCGTCTGGAGAAGGCCGCGACGATGGAGCAGATCAAGGCCGCCGAAGGCCGCTTCGGAGGGCGAGCTGAAGGGCGTGCTCGGCTACACGGAGGACCAGGTGGTGTCGAACGACTTCCTGCACGACAAGCACTCGAGCACGTTCGACGCGGACGCGTGCATCGCTCTGAACGACAACTTCGTGAAGCTCGTGTCGTGGTACGACAACGAGTGGGGCTACTCGAACCGCCTGGTGGACCTGGTGCTGCACATGAGCTCGGTCGACAACTAAGCGTAGCATAGATTGTCGGGTGGGCGGCGTTTGTATTGATCGCCCTCCCTTTGTTGGTTCTCGAAAGTAGTTTTGCTGAATGAAACCCAACTTTTGAGATTGTACACTGTGCTGTAGTGTGTTTTATTTGGTTGTGAGATTAACAACAGTTTTGACGGCTTTGGTTTGAAAGACTCGTGATCGACGCAGGCGGAAACGCTGACGAAGTTTTACAGCACGTCGTCGATCAAATGAAAATGGAAGCGTGCTGCTAAAGTTTTGAGACTGAAATCGGATGCATGCTACCATAATACATGTAGTAGAACAGATGAAGTCTGTACTACGTGGCTTGCAGTAATATCTGTTGTTCTCCGCAGGGCCTACCTCATCGGATCAACACTACACACTACAATAGCATTGCAGTGTCCACGGAATGTCTCGGGGCAGCCTGCAAGCAAAAGTTAAGGAGTTTGGCCCGGGAGTCTTCATAGCAAAGCTGCTTTCATGTATGTCGTACCAAGCCACAAGTACTTACTTCACATACTGCAACAAGTTAGTATACCTTCGGCCACCAAGGTCCTCCATCTGTGCTGGTCCTCTGTGTACGCCAACCCCAGGAATCGCGTCATGCAGCAGGCATCGGAAACTCCTCGACTCGAGTGCGTTGCAGTCCACCTTGCTGCTCAATCAACCTGTGCACATGTCTTTGCAATCGAGACTTTTTACGCAAGTCCGCGCATTCGATTGGCTGGGAAGCCCTTTTACGAGGCAAAAATCCCTATTTTTACGTAATCAGTCATTTTTACCAGAACAGCTTCAACATCAGGAGATCCTCCCATTCTCCAATTTGGGCAGCGCACACCAAAGAAGAAACCTTTACACCAAGAACTCCCGTCATGCCGGAGGTCAACATCGGTATCAACGGCTTCGGCCGCATCGGCCGCCTCGTGGCCCGTGCCGCCATCGACAACCCCAAGACCAAGGTGGTGGCCATCAACGACCCATTCATGGACCTGGAGTACATGGCGTACCTGTTCAAGTACGACTCGACTCACGGCCGCTTCGCGGGCACCGTCGAGACCAAGGACGGCAACCTCGTGGTCAACGGTCAAACAATCCATGTCTTCGATGCCAAGAACCCGGCGGAAATCCCGTGGGGCAAGGCTGGCGCCACGTACGTCTGTGAGTCGACGGGCGTGTTCACGACGACCGAGAAGGCGTCCACCCACATCCAGGGCGGCTGCAAGAAGGTCATCATCTCCGCGCCGCCCAAGGACAACACGCCTATGTATGTCATTGGCGTGAACCACAAGGAGTACGACGGCTGGCGCCCGTGGTGTCGAACGCGTCGTGCACGACCAACTGCCTGGCGCCGCTGGCCAAGGTGATCAACGACAACTTCGGCATCGTGGAGGGCCTGATGACGACGGTGCACGCGACGACGGCGACGCAGCTGCCGGTGGACGGCCCGGCGAAGGGCGGCAAGGACTGGCGCGGCGGCCGTGGCTGCGGCCAGAACATCATCCCGTCGTCGACGGGCGCCGCCAAGGCCGTGGGCAAGGTGTTGCCGGTGCTGAACGGCAAGCTGACGGGCATGGCGTTCCGTGTGCCGACCCGGACGTGTCGGTGGTGGACCTGACGTGCCGTCTGGAGAAGGCCGCGACGATGGACCAGATCAAGGCCGCCATGAAGGCCGCTTCGGAGGGCGAGCTGAAGGGCGTGCTCGGCTACACGGAGGACCAGGTGGTGTCGAACGACTTCCTGCACGACAAGCACTCGAGCATCTTTGATGCTGATGCGTGCATCGCTCTGAACGACAACTTCTCAGAAGTGTCGTGGTACGACAACGAGTGGGGCTACTCGAACCGCCTGGTGGACCTGGTGCTGCACATGAGCACGGTCGATAAGTAAGTCCAAGTTTGCGGCGGAAGCTCACACGAGGAATCCTGCTTGGATGAGTCTGTGTCGAAGCAAACGGGGGTGCATTTTCGAGAATTCTGGTGGGACGCGTCTTCCCCACACATGGTTGCCCTTAGTTTGACAGCCCGCGCTGGCCATGGTGTTCGTGACGGGAGTAATGAAAGAGGCTATGAGAGTTCACGCGCTTGTTATTCTTTCCGTAGATTGCAGGAACGGACGACTCATCACGGGCGTGAACGGCTGGCTGCGTCCAAGCCTCTTGCTTTCGGCCACTGGCTGCTGCACGGCATTCTAGCACTACTGTAGTTCAGCGACGCACGGGCTCACCATCGATCCGTACTGATAGTGTGGCACAGCACACTGTGCGCTGCTGTTCTGGAGACGCCACCGACTAAGGTTGCCAGATGGCCATCTATCTCTCGATTGTGCATTTTCGCGGGAAGCAGCAACCGACGTTGCTTTTTTGGCGGGAGTTGTTGAAGTCAAAAGCATCAATCTTTACGATTCATATTGACATTCCATCACTCCACTTTTCACCATGAAGCGGAAGCAGCGCTCTTCGCCGCCTGCCAGCGCAGCCCGCGCGCGTCGCCCGCGGCACCACCCCTCTCCACCACCACCAGACAACGACGCTTCATCTCATGCATCCACCGCTGAAAGTGGCGCAGAACCTGAAGCAGCAGCGCCGCCCCAAGAGAGCCAACGCGGACGAGGCGTCGTCAGTCGAGAGCGAGCGCTGTACTTCGCCACAGGCGAGAACGCCCCCAGGGCACCCGTCGTGGCTGTAGAGGAGCCATCCGAGTCCTGGCCTGGCTACTTTAACACAGCCAGAGAGCTGAGCGACCAGCGGCAGGCCGCTCAAGCCGCCAGGAAGCACCGGCAGGAGCAGGCCGAGGAGGAGCCGGTCGAGAAGCTCCAGTGGACGCCCAAGAGATCTCCGAGAGGCTCCGTAGTCACTGCTGACAAAGTGGTGAAGAAGCTCAAGGATCTGGCACTGCAGAGTCTGGCGAGCCACGTGGAGCAGCTGCCAACATTAGAGTACATTGACTCGACTGCCAGACACCTCGTGGCTCGGGAGGTGGTCAAGCTCAGAAGATTACAGCCTGAAGTGTTGCCGCTGTTCGTCTTCCCTGGGGTCACAGAGATCGACATCCCAGACTGCTCTAATATCGACGAAGAGACATTGATTCGAGCGTTGAAGGAGTGTGCAGTGCACAGCTCCAGTCTCACCATTCTGCGGCTGGGATTATGCGGACGCTGCGTCTCGGACAGCGTCATCCAAGAGCTAGGCGACTCGCTGAAGTCGGTGGAGCAGCTGCAGGTGCAAGGCTGCTATCGACTGTCGGACGCCGGCTGCGAGGCTTTGGTGCGGCGCTGTGCGCCGTCTCTGGACTCGTTCGAGATCTCGTGCAACCAACGGATCACCAAAACGTCGATCGACTACTTTTGTGAACTGCAGGGCTTGCACTCGCTGACACTGTCCGAGTGCCCGCAGCTTGAAGACGCCAGCTTGGAGTCGCTGAAGAGCATGAAGAACCTGCGGAAGCTGCACCTGAACCAAATGGAGCGACTGTCGGACGACTTCATCGTTGATCTTGCACGTCGTCTGCCCGACTTGCAGGAGTTTTCTGTTGCGCGCTGCTCGCAACTCGGCAACAAGGCGGTGGAGGGGATTTTGGAGGCTTGCCGTGGGTTGAAGGTGCTCGATGTGTCGGACTTGCATCAAATTACTGACGACTGCTTCGAAGGCGTTCGGACATATCGCCATGCCCTTCGTCGCGTCTCCATGAGATGCTGTTTGGGTTTGACTGATGTTGCTCTCCAACACATAGCCTTTGGATCGAATGAGTATCTGGAGACTCTCGAGATGTCCAGTGTTGCGGTACGTCGTTGCATTTTCGCTGTCAATTGTGTGTGCTGCTCATTGCATTTGTTCTACTGCACAGCAAGCTACAGACGAGTCGATGATGGCGTTGAAGGAGTTCTGCTCAACTGGCCTGAAGACGCTTGACATTTCGTTCTGCCGCGGCATTTCCGAGGACGCCGTGGGGATTCTGACAGATGAATCAGAGAAGCTCAACTCGCTGGTGCTGTGGGGCTGCACACAGGTTTGTTATGTGGATTGCAATTGCCTGAAGTATGGTGTAGATTGATCCTGTTGTGTTGTCGATGTAGATCACTGCGCGCTTCCTCACGTGTCATTTACAAGACGATCTGATGGTTACCGGCCATCCTTTGCTGACTGGTCTCTCGATTCGCTATTAGCTGAAAACATAAAGATTTGCTCTAATGACTAACATGAGCATAACAGATTGGCGTGCATAGTCCCAGATTCACTACATGTCATTTCTTGTCTGGAAGATGAGAGCATTTCCGGGTTTTCTCCGTCGCAGATACGCTGGGGTCATTTACCGTCCATCCTTTAGCAGGTTTTTCTCGCCTGGTCTGCACAAATCATTTCGCTTTCAAAGCTGGTGGTCAACGTCTCGGGGAAAAATGGAGTTGCGATCCGCTTTATCTCACAAGAAATCTTCCAGAAAGTAAGTTGACTACCAGTCGGTCGACTCCTGTTAACGTGATTGAGTTGGCAGGTCAACAACGGGCTGCATCGACGCAGCATGGACATCTCAAGAGGTGATGTAAACCAAGCGCTTTTGAACAGAAAACTCACGGTGCGTTGTGATGTGCAGGACGATTTACTGCGTGATGGTGTTTGCCACCATGGAGGGAAAAAGTGGAAGGTGATTGCTCAACGCTTTGAGCGGCGCTCGCCGGCGGAATGCAGCGCTCGATGGAACCAACTCCAAGATTCTGGGGTGACCACCAAGCGTCTGTGGAGCGAGGAGGAAGACGACCAAATGAAGGCGCTCGTGGGCAAGTATCACGCTAGTAAGTGGGCAGTGATTGCTTCCTACCTGCCAGGACGCAATGGCAAGCAGTGCCGTGAACGGTGGGGAATTCGGTCATGTTTGGCTGTGATCATTGGATTGAAACGTTTGTTTTGGCTCGTAGATGGCACAATCAAGTCAAACCCAACATCAAGAAGACCCCGTGGACCACGGAGGAAGACGAGAAGATCTTGGCCCTGCAAGCTCGTCATGGTAACCGCTGGGCGATGATCAGCAAGAGGTTAAACGGTCGCACCGACAATGCGGTCAAGAACCATTGGAACTCGTCGTTAAAGGATTCAGCAAAGCAACGCCAAGCTGGCCAAGTAGCGGCAACATCTCGGAAGAAGAAGCCAGGAAAGATCACGCCGCGGAAGACTAAGGCGCCTCGCTCTACGAAGAAGCACACTCGCCAATCGGCAGCAAAGCAAAAGTCGATTGTGTTGTCTCTGACAACAGTTTGAGCATAAAGGCCGACCCTGGTGCAGTTGCTGCTGCTGCTGTCGCCTCGGAATACTTTGCCGGTGGGTCTCTCTCGCCTGACGCAGTAGATCACCCGGATGTGACTGGAGATCGGTTTCTGCCTCATCAAGCGGTAATCGACAGCCTTCTGGATCCGCTGGGAATGGGCACGTGTGCACCACGCAGTCTTGAGGCGCCTGCTCAAGCTGACCAAATGGCCTTCGCGTACCACATGGCGAGCTGGCGCGAAAGAGACGACAAGTTTTTCGCCGAAGCGTGCAAGTCGGACCCCACATCTCCAGCACAGCCACCGTTTGGACTGGACGAGTTGCTGTACGATTCGCTGCACGACGTGTGTGGTGGTGAGATTGGAACGGCTGCGTTGGCGCTTAGATCCCTGAACGAGTTCGACCGCGTTACGCAGTCTATTCCACCCGTGGTCACTTCGAACTCGGCGCCTGCCCCGTATATTCCGGCGGATTTGTCTCCGCTGGACCACGCGGAGGATATGCCGCACCAAGTCAAGGAAGAACCTCCTCCTGAACAGTGCTCGTTCGTGGGGCAAGACTTCGAATCGGTACTTTCGTACGCCGCTGCTTTCTCGGCTCGAAGTGTGTGATGTGGACGTTTAAACGTGTGTAAGTAGTTCCGTGTGCGTGAGTAGCTCGGTCTGTCTGTTTGCCATGAACCAGAAGCATTAACAAGTAAGTACTGCAAACTTTTACAGCAGTTGTGGATCTTGAAACGTCGCAAGTCGAGCATTGCAAAGCGATCCCATCTCTTCATGACGGCGTCAGGAGATAGCACCAGCGCCAACGCAAGTCCAAGTGAAGGCCATGTCGCCGTCGATAAGGCTGGCGACCCAGCACCGACTTCCCCTGGTGATGACGACGAAGATTTGGACGACGAAGAAGACGAAGACGAGCAGGAGAAAGTCAACATCCGCCCGGAACCTTTGACTCAGCAGAACGCCACTGCAGCAGACGTCGAAGCTGGACTGCAGCTCATTGAGCTTTGTCGTGAAGGCCACTTGGACGCAGTCGTCAAGCGAACTCGCGAAGGAGCTCCAGCAGGTTTCATCACTAAAAGCGGCTGGACGCCGGTGGCTGCAGCAGCTTACAGCGGGATCAATGACATTCTCGTGTACCTCCTCGACATCCGAGCTGACGCCATGTACGAGACTTCTGCTCCGTGCTAACGGCTAACGGATGTCTGCACTAAACCACGAGAAATCACCGAGGAGAGCCTCTCCCTGCAATACGCCGCTGCATTGGGCTTGCTACAAGGGTCATGCCGACACGGTAGCTCTCCTGCTAGCTGCTGGTTACAGCCTCGAAGCGGTGGACTCCGTCGGCAACCGTTGTCTTCATTTGGCGTGCTCTGGCGGACATCGAGACGTGGTGGAGCAGTTGCTGGCCCATTCGGCGACGGTGGACGCTCGCAATCAGTATGGTAATCGAGCGCTGGAGCTGGCCACGGAGCCAGCTTGTCGTCGACTATTGACGCGGTTCCAGTCGCAAACCGCTTGCGAGTGGTGCAAGGAGACCTTCAGTCGACTCCGTCGCCCCAGTCTGTGCCAGCACTGCAACAATGTTTTCTGCGACACAAAGCCTTGCTCATCGTCCTCCACGACGTCCCCGACGCCTCTTTCGACAGATCCACGGCATGACGGCAGCTCGATGCTCGCTCAGTCACGAAGTATGCGCTACTGCCAGGAATGCGCCACTGAAATGGGCAAAGCGGAGCAGGATCTACGCACCGTCCTCGAGAGCAAACTTGAACTCATTCGCCGTACGCTTGCCGTCATAGACCCAAGTATCAACACCAGTACTCGCCCAGCAACCACCATCGGCATTAAATCTGCTGAGGAACTTGGAAACCTTGAGGAACGTGTCGAAGTAGGCGAAGCAGAAGAAGCTCGGGATGGCGATGCATCGACCGAGCCATTAAATGAAGAAGCGGCATCCGATACTAACGGGAACAGCGGCGAGAGCGTTCAAAACAGTGTTGAAAGCCCCGTGATTTCGATACCGAGCGAGATCGCCACACCAAACGACGACTTTGACGATAAAGGACAGTTATCGAGGTCGTCACAGTCTTCGAAGCGTCGAGCAATGCCAAGCGCCGAGACGATCCTGAACGCACTCACGCTTAACCAAACGGATGCTGAAGCGCTTTACACGGCATTGGAAGCAGCTCAGCTGAAGGCCGCAGACGTCGATTTGCTGCGGGTTTCCAAGCAGACGTACCGGCAGCTCGTGGCGCACGTGACTGTGCAAGAAGAGATCAAGGCTCTTCTTGCAGTGCGGCCGATCGGTATCCGCTCGCTGCTGGAGCCGCTCAAGCGAGCCTTGCAACATGCGACTCGCGAACAAGTGCACCCTGCCATGCTGACGTTGGCGATGCAAGTCATCCAGAGTGGCGAAGCAGAGTGCACGCTCTTCGGCTGCCACGCGCTGTGCGAGAAGATCGAGCGTGGCTCGCAGCGCTACAGCAGGGACATTGCTCGTCTCGAAGCCAGTCTCGCCGACGCGCAGCTTCGAAGCGTCAGCGAGAAGCTGCTCACGGCTGCCGGCGCACTACGCGACCGCTTGAACGCCGAGGTGCGTCTCGAAGGCTGCTTGCTGCCGTTCAAAGCCCCACCCGCATTAAACAACCCCACCGGAGCTCTGCTGCCTGCACCAGCACCTGGCAGTCGAGGCTACGTCTTCCACGACGGCACGGCATTTGACACGCTGCTGCAGGCGTTGGAATACCGCAGTCAGCTCGTGACTGCCGCAGTGGACACTGGCGCTGCTGTCGACGGCGTGTCGTCTGCTCTGCTGGAAGAAGCCAACACGTTGCTCAAACAGCTCAAGAAGGACGTCCGCGACGAAGCCAAAGCTGAAGAAGAGCGCCGCAAAGCTGAGGAGGAAGCTGCCCTCAAAGCTGCGAAGAAAGGCAAGAAGAAAACAGCTAAAAAGTAGTTTGCATAACAAATTGGCAAGAATGACGGAGATTGTCATTAGCACAAGGCGTCGAAACCCCAAACCTGTGCGTCCACTTAGACGATGGAGCCGGCGTTGGACGCGATACGCGGCCACAGGTCGGCGCACTCCTTGCCGACGGGGCCCGTGATGGCCGAGCCCTTCATCTCGCCCTTGGGGTTGACGATCACACCAGCGTTGTCCTCGAAGTAGAGGAATACGCCGTCTTTGCGGCGCCAGGCCTTGCGCTGGCGGATGACCACGGCGGGCATGACCTTCTTACGGAGGTCCGGCTTACCCTTCTTGACGGTGGCCAGCACCATGTCGCCCACACCGGCGGCGGGCAGGCGGTTCAGACGACCCTTGATACCGCACACGGCGATGATGTAGAGGTTCTTGGCGCCAGAGTTGTCGGCGCAGTTCATGACGGCGCCCACGGGCAGACCCAGAGTCATCCGGAACTTGTTGCCAGAGGCACCACCGCGTCCTGCATGGCGGAGAGAGGGGATTAGGATGGAGCGTCTAGAGGAGCTGTAAGAGCTGCTGGGACATACCACGCTTCGTTGCCATTGTTGCTGCTTGTTGAGAATCTCGACTGACAGCGCAAGGGGCTGCTCGGCTGCACTGGCGCAGAGCCAACCGATAGGAACCGAGTTAGCAGCCTCTGGGGGTGGTTTTACTAATTCGTTTCTGCTGGTTATTGACTCGTTTGGTTTTGGCCGAGTCGTTGACCATCGGGTTTTCTGTGTTAAGGGCGTAGCCATCAAGATGGATACAGGAATTAGCTTAGCCGAATCTACGAGTTACGTTTCGTCCAATAAGAGCGCACGGTGCATCCAATCAGCGACCAGTACGCTCTGATTGGAGGAATCGACGTGTGGTACAAGAGCGGTACATGTGTCGAGAGCGCTCACTCTTTCAGCATGACGGACTACTGGAAGTCGACGGAGCGGCACTACTGCAAGTTCTGCAATGCATGGCTGCAAGGAGACAAGATCGTACGTGTCCCGTCAAGTCGACTACGCATTTCTCCGTACTCTAAGATCTGCTTTCTTTCTGTTTGTAGAGCGTCAAGCACCATGAGCAGGGCCGCCGACACAAGGACAGGTGGAGGAGACGCTCAAGCTCAAGCGCAAGGCCAAGTCCGAGGCCAACGCCTCGCAGAGGGAGCTGCAGGACCAGCTGAGGCAGATCGAGGAGGCTGCGCAGGCCAAATACGCGCAGGACTTGGCCGGGAAGCGACCTCCCCGCCGCCTAGGAGACCAGGACAGAGCAGACCGCCCCCACCGCCTGCACGACCTGGACGCAGTGCTGCACCACCACCTTCAGCTCCATTTAAGATGCCACCTTATGGAGGGAATACTGCAGGACAACGGCATTTCGAGCAGGAGGAGCCAGAGGAGGACGACGAGGACGACAAAGGCGTCTACGCTGTGCGAGGAGTTGTGTATCTGGAAGGCAAAAAGCACGAGAACCAGCTGGAAACAGGAAGCGCGTGTCAGATCTGGAGCGAGGCTGCTGAGCAGTGGATTGATGCGCTGGTGGAGAAGGCGACGGTGCATACAGTGCCCAACACAACGCTAAGCTTTCGACGGTTCACGGTCATGTACATGCTGCCGCCGACCGAGGGCGGGGAAAACCCACGCCCACGACGGAGCAAGAGGTGAAGCCAGATCGCTTGCGGATCCCATTGCCGCCCAATGTGACCTTGGAAGCAGCAGAGGAGATGGTGGAGCGATGGCGGGCAGGCGGAAAGGAGACGGAGACGACGGCAAACCCCGCTATACCGATCGACGAGACCACTGGAATGGGCGAGTGGAGCACAGTCGAAGTTCGACAGATTGATGAAAGCCCTGAGGCTGTGGCGAAACGTGCCGCGGAGGCAGAGGTTGAAGCTGCGCGCTTAGAAGAGGAGCAGCGACGCATGGACACATTGGAGGACTTCTCTTCGCAAGGAGACAACGCTCTGGGAGCGTTCAACCCGTGGGGAGGCAGCTACAAGGGCGTGGAGATTGACGCCGAGGGAAATGCTGAAACCACATCGACTGCTGTTCCCCTCGCAGAGACGAAGAGATACACATCACTACGAACGGCAACGTCGGCTTTAAGAAACGGGAGCGCAAAGCTGGCAACAAGCCCCAAAAGCAGAAACGCAGGAGGACCGAGGATGAGTGAGCTGTCAATACAATCGCCGTCATCCTCCACCTTCACCACTTGCCTTGGTTTGTTATGGATCTGTATTTTTTGTAAATGATCTCTGCATTCGCTTTAAAAGATTCGACGTCTGCATGTCCATTGCATTGCATCTGACCGAGTCTTGGCTGTTCCTCTCACTGTGAAGAAGCTACACAAGAAGCAACCCCGACTTTTTTTTTTCACGCTGCAACGCTCACTCTACAAGTGGCCGCCAGCAGCCTTGATCTTCTCCGCGTCCAGGTACGCCGTGCCGTAGGGCAGGAACTCGTCGCTGTGAGTGCTGGCGATGCTCTTGTACTCGCTTGCCTGCTTGGTGATGTCGGCCACCTCGTCGTCCGACAGGTCGCGCACGTACTTGGCCGGGTTGCCAGCCCACAGCTGCTTGGCCGGGATACGGCGTCCAGGCGGCACGACGCTGCCAGCCGCGATGATGGTGTTGGACTCGACTAGGGCGCCGTCCAGGATGATGGAGCCCATGCCGATGAGCGCGTTGTGCTCGATCGTACACGAGTAGAGCGTGCAGCCGTGGCCGATGGTCACGTCGTTGCCGATGGAGGCGCCCGGAGCAAGTCCCGGGGTGTTGGAGCTGGCCGTGTGGATGACCGTGCGGTCCTGCACGTTGGTGCGGTTGCCAATGCGCACCTGGTTGAGGTCGCCGCGGATCACCACGTTGTAGAAGACCGAGGCGTCGTTGCAGATCTCCACGTCGCCCACGATGGTGGCGTTGGGGGCCACCCACACGTCGTGGGCGATCCTGGGTCGCTTGTCGTAGAGCGCCAGCACCTGGCGGTGGCGAGAGACTGCAGAAATAACGCGAATTAATGAGGTTGTGATACAATGGGGCTGGTGCGGTGGTGGCGACGCTGCGTACATTTCTCCTTGAAGGCGTTGTCGCCCAGCACGCGCAGGCCGAGGCGGTCGAGCGCCTGGCCGGTCTCGCGGACGCAGCGGCCCAGCTCGAAAGTCACCTTGCGCATCATGATCGCGGGAACGAGCGGCGGAGAGGAAGTCTGAGGCCAGCAAGCCGCGAGGGGAGACCACCAAAAAATATTAGATTTTTTTCCTTTAATTTTTTAGATTTGCCGCACGACCAGCGCTACATCTGATTCTGATGCTGGGCTAGCTCCAAGCCGCTGAACAGCGCGCCGTCGGCCGCCGCCCGCTTCAACTTGCTGCAGAAGAAGACCAGCGGCTCTCAAGGGCGTCGACAAAAATGGATATCAGTCGGTATGGACCAAATTGACAGACAGCGACTATTGCTTCTTGTGATGTTCATTACTTTTATCCATGGTGGACTCGGTCTACTCGTTCAGTCTGACGAGTTCAACTCGTCGGGCAAGCTGTTGCAATTGGGGTACGCATGGAACGCCATCACCAATGGTGGTCACACATCGCTCTGCATTCAATGTAGGTGCTTGCAATCGGTAAAAACGACAAACAGATAGGTCCCTTCGTTAGCAAAATCGAGTGGTGTTCGCCGCAGTGAAACAACTGCTGTCCGCTCTGGTAGGTGAGGAATCGTACAGGAAGCTTTCCATCGTATTGGCGTCCGCCGATATCATATACAGGGATTCCGAAAATACAGTATCTATCTATTCGCCGGAACGATCGCTCCGGAATGTTTAAGTCGGTGAAATCGTCGCCAACTGTACGTAGGTAGAAGATGCAGCTTCTACCTTGCGGCGCTTCAAGATACGCTCGACAAAAGCTTAGATATGGGCCTCGCTCTTGTTCAACCTGGGCAGAAGGCGCTGAAAACGCCTCAAGGCTTCGTTTGCTCAGTAGTCAGAACGCCTGTTTCACCACCAAAAACGGTCACCACCGCCGACTCGAAGTCGGGCGAGGAGGCGATGTCGACGTCGGCGGCTAACTAAAAACAATCAAAAGTTTGCTACTGCAATAACAAAAAGTAAGATGAAGTTACCGATATACAAAGCAAACGACGGCTGCACTTCGAGTAGTCCGTTCAGCAAGCCACGAGCGTCAACTTTTAACTTTGGAGTTTCTTTGAGATAAACTCAACAATGTGAAGCTCTGCGAAACGTTTGCTCAAAGTGCGATAACCGGCGCGTGATGGGATCAAATCTGCCAGCTCTTCGCCCTCAGCCGAAGTATGCTCGCGGAGCCTAAAATATCTACTCAGCATGGCATACGTTGACGACCATCTCGTGCCCTGCTGAAGCACAGGCAGGAGTCGAGTTTTCTGGCTGAAAAACATATCAATCATAGCAAAAGTTAGTAAATAGTCATTAAAGCACTAATATAAGAGTATTATCGCAACCGTGGCGCCTGTTTTAACGTTTGCAGCTTCCTCATCGACTGCTGCACTTGATCAAGTTGCTCTTCAAAAGGAAGGATAAACTCGCGCACGGCCAAATTCAACCGATGACTGGATCAACTGACAAGCAACACACCAATAAGACGGGCGAGTCGCTTGTTAACAGCGCATTTGTCTCCAACTAGAAAGCGCTTGATCGAGTGCCCCTCCAAAAACGGGCAAAAACAGTTGAATAGCAGCGATGTGGCCTTCCGCGTTGAGACGATCGTCGGGTTCATCCATGACTGGAGCCATGAATAGCAGCAGGCACCGCGGCTCGTTCTCCACCTCGTACAGCGAAGGACAGAATCCAACTGCCACATGCAAATCACATAAGTGCCTACGCCTTGACCTTTTATCCAATCACATTCCAATAATTTATTTATTATATCTAATAGGATTCGTCCATTCGCGCAGTAATTCTGAGGCTGCCAGTCGGTAAAATGGAGGAGGACGACCACACGTCCGGCAGACAACTTCCCCAGAATCTATTACTGCTGTCGCCGCCGCCTCTAAAAAGCGCAGAAAACACTATAGCTAGAGAAGCTTTGGATGAAGTAGAAGGTTTGAGCCAGCGAGAGGGGGCACGGCAGCAGGGGGCAAGCTCAAACTACGCGGAAGATTAGGTGGTTGCGAAGAGCACAACAGCCATCTGACCAATGTAGAAATAGAGTAACTTGGACTGCTCGTGCGTGACATAGCGCGCTACGTTTCGGCCGACGCAGCAATGCCATAATAGTCCGTGGTACTTCTGCTTCCCTCGCTGGACGCTAAACGACTGGCGCAAGAAAAAGAGGACATCTAAAACTACGCTGGCAGCGAGAAACGTCTCTCGCGGGCGTGGACGCCCTGAGATGGTACCCTTTGTTACTGAGCTGGTCACCTTCATGAAAGACATGCGGAGGGACTCTGGGGCGCTAACTGTGAAGGTGATGGCGGGATTCGCGCGTGACCAGCACTCCGAGTGGCTGGACACGTACCCCGCAAGCAAAAGAACGCTGTTACAGCGTACGAGTTGCTGCTTCGGCTGCTACGCCGCTTCGCCTACCGTTACGGGTTCGTGCAGCGGACACCGAGCGGCTTAAAGGTAATACTGCTGTTTAAGTGTATAACTGCCACTAATATGTAGTTTTTGCTCTCCAAGGCCATGATTTGCTACTACTCTGTATTTGGCTACATACTGACGCTATAATTGTTGTCCATGGCGTGCTCAATAGGAGAAGCTCCAGGAGTTATTGGTAGTGCGGGATGACTTTGCAAAACATTTAAAACGAGCTATGGCTCTCTAGGCGCTGAGTTTGTCTACAATACCGATGAAACCGGTATTTATTATGACTCTCCTCCATCTAAGATACTATCTGAGAAAGGTAAATCAGCATTCATCACGGCTGAGCAGAAACACTTGGCTAGGCTGACTACCGTTTGCACTATCCGTGCGGACGGCAAAAACTACCTCTGCTGTTTATTGTTCGAGGCGAACCTGGTGGGTAGATTGAAAAGGAAGAGCTAAAAATATATCCAAAAAGTAAAATGGTATCAGAGGTAATAATGTCGTATACTAATATTATTGTCTTGCTTTCCTTTTACCAGGGCACGTATACACAGTACAGCACAAGGCTTGGATGAATTACCGCGTGTGGAAATTCTATCTACACTCGCTACTGGCTCATCATATTTCGGAGGGGTCGGTTTTGCTGGTCGACAATCTCGAGTGCCACGTCTCAGCCGTGTCTGATGCTATCGTCTCCGACGAACTGAGCTCGACGCTATAAGCTCTGCCAAAACTCTACGTTTGTTTGCCAGCCTCTAGATGAAGGCATCATGGGGCCGCTCAAAGCAAAACTAAAGGAACTGTGGCTGACAGAAAGGCCACCGCCGCTTCAACAAGGCAGCTCCAGGCCGAAAAAGACTGCGAAACAGAAGCGACTCGAAACGATCAACCGAGCCATAAAAGCTTGGCAATCGATCGAGTCGACAGCGGTCACCAAAGCGTTAAACAAAGCACTGCCAACTCAATTTTAATAAAAATTGGTTTGCCTTTCTATTTTGTTGCCTAAAATTTAGTATCATTAAATCACAAGAGAAACAATGTATCCAATTACTGTGTGCCTGCATGTGGCAGTTACATTCTGTCCGTCACTGCAGCATGCCATCACAGCAAGATAATCCATGGATCCATGGCTCCAGCCATTGAGAATTAACTTGAACTTCGGAGGTATCTACTCGCCGATGGACTCCTCAGCGCCTTTCGTTGCGCTCTCCATGTTGCTGTACAACGTGTCGGCAGACACAGAGGGTAGTTTAGTAAAAATGACGTGCATAATAATGTAAATGTTAGTAGTCGGCAAGAAATCAACAAACAAATGATAAACCTACCGTCTTGTCTCCTCCGAATCGCAAATATGAAAGGGAGATTGCACGTCACAATTCAGCGAGGTCAACCGTACCGGTTGGTAGCCTTCTGGCTGACTCAAGGCACCAGTGTTCCCGTGGCTGCAGCGCTTGCGTCACGCATCGCAGCCTCATAGTTGGTGTGCGTGTCGCGTACATGAGACACGAGAATCGTGTAGCCCGTCTTTGGCTGTTGTTTCACGGTGCTTTTCGCATCCCTTGCACGCTTGGTATCTCGTAGGATCGCCTTGCTCGTACAGAGCGAGCGAGAAGTAGAAGTGAGCGACTTGCTTCGGTGAGAAGAGGCGGTTGGGCAGAGAATCCGCAAGCATGGTGCTGAGAGGTGGTTGTGTGACGGTTGCGGGGCTTGATTTCAACTCTAAAAGTGAGGCAAATGTTGTCAGGTGTGACTACAGAGCGAATTGCTGGCTGTCAGCGCTTCACAGAATTGTTGGTTGGAAAACTGCTTAGGATTGATGCTGAATTTTTACCATTTTTTAAATTATTACTATTTTTATAAAATTTGTTTGTGAAATATTAAGACTACTACTAGAGACTTGCTGTCTGTCCGTTTGTCTGTCGGTCGGTCGGTCCGTCGCCGAGTTTCGATGGACAAGATCCGGCGCTGCCATTGGCTGCCGAGCGGAGCGAAGGCGACCCGAGACGTGGACCACACCAATAGTACGGTGGTCCACACCAAACGTACTTAATGAAGAGGTCAGCAGTAGTCCACACACACGTAGTCCACACACAACCAAACCCAAACGCGATGAAGCGTGGGAACGTTACCTGCGCTCGCTTGCGAAGACGATGCTATACAAGGACATCCCCAAGGAGTTCGTTTCGAAAGAGAAGCAGT
This sequence comes from Phytophthora quininea, assembly GCA_011947345.1. Taxonomy (NCBI): domain Eukaryota; phylum Oomycota; class Peronosporomycetes; order Peronosporales; family Peronosporaceae; genus Phytophthora; species Phytophthora quininea. The sequence goes on from JAAVTG010000561.1 coordinate 17,718, forward strand.
GGGTTCGGCGCAACCAGTATAGAGCGGCACTCGAAAGAATAATCCATGTAACCTCCCCGGACGTCGAGAAGTTTTTCCTCCGAATATTGCTCTGTAATCGAAGAGAGCCTACATCGTTCGAGAGTTTACGGACAGTTAACGGCGTCGTATGTCCCACGTTTAGAGACACAGCGTTACAATTGGGATACCTGGACAACGAACAATGTGGGTTGCATGCATGACAGAGGCTGCAAGTTTTCAGATCCCATACCAACTTCGACAGCTCTTCAGTACACTGTTAGTGTACTCGATGCCAAGAGATGTCCGTGGGTTGTGGGACCAATTCTATGAGGAATTCAATCGGGACATAGCGCATAAGCACCGGAACCTCCCCGAGTCTACACGGGAGACTGTGGTGATGTTTGAGACGCTAAAAAGCGTGAACGATTTCCTAAAGGTGAGTGGGTATGCTGTGACCGATTTTGACCTTCCGCAGTTGAGTGATTTCCCGAGTTTGGTTCGAGAGTCTCTTCTCGACAACAATCTCATACGCCGCGAGAAAGGCTACAGCGCAAGGACATTGGAGGCTATTGTTCGCGACGAGGCCAAACTCAACGAAGGGCAGAAAGCCGTATTCGACCAGATCATACAAGCCGTCGAAGCCGTGGGATATCGATGACCAGTGCTTCGCGTAACGACGGGGGTAGTTCATCCACGCGGGAAGTTTCACAAAAGTTTCTTTTGTTGATGAGCCTGGTGGAACGGGAAAGTCTACACTACTTCGACGCATTTTGGCCAGGGTGCGTCTGGATGGGAAGATTGCACTTGCTGTTGCGTCCAGTGGAATTGCATCTCCACTTCCCATGGGCGGGCGTACGGCGCATTCTACTTTCAAAATTCCGCTGAAACTGGACAAGGATTCTACGTGTTCGATTTTCAAACAGTCGCACCTGCGCAAGCTTATCCAGCAGACCAGCTTGGTCATTTGGGATGAAGCTCCGATGACCCATCGCCACGCGTTTGAGGCTATCGACCGAACGCTGCGAGACATTATGGACAACCCCAGGGAGCCTTTCGGCGGAAAGGTTTTTGTCCTCTCAGGAGATCTCAGCCAGATCCTTCCTGTCGTGAAGAGAGGCACGCCTGCAGAAACGATCAACGTGTGTATAAAGGAATCGCCTCTGTGGAGACATTTTTGCAGGTTCGGTTAAAGAACATGCGCATTGGGAGCGAGGGGACAGGAGAAAGCGACGAGGATATCCTGTCTTTCTCTGATTTTGTGCTTGCCGTTGGTGAGGGTCGGCACGAAAACGTGCTGATCTTGGCAATGACTACATCGAGATTCCTGCTGATATGCTGATCCCGAATCCTCCTGTAGAAGACGACGAGGACGAGGAAATAGCTCCAGGGGCAACACCAAGGGGTATGACCCGCATCATTGACGCAATGTATGCCGACGTTGCGAATCCGGAGGTAGCGACGGATGAATATTTCGCCAGCCGGACGATTTTGACGACTACGAATGAGACGGTACGGAGAATCAACGAGGCAGTCGCAGCTCGACTTCCGGAGGCAGCGCGGGAGTATTTGTCGGTGGACTCGGTGGAGGAGGATGACGGAACGTTGTTCGAGCAGGAGTTTCTCCACTCGGTGAACATGAATGGGATTCCACCTCACAGACTGCTGCTCAAGAAGGGCATCCCCATCATGATGAGAAATCTGAACCCGGATCTTGGACTGTGCAACGGGACGCGTCTACGAATCGTCGGCTTGAAGGACCACGTCATTCGAGCAACAATTATTACTGGAGAACGAACAGGTCAAGAAGTACTCATCCCGAGAATTATGTTCGTGAGCGACGACGACAACTCCGATTTCCCCTTCCGGCTACGACGAAAGCAGCTCCCCGTGCAACCAGCATTCGCCATGACGATTAACAAGGACCAAGGTCAGACGGTGTTAAACTTGGGGCTGTACTTGGCTTCCCGTGCTTTTCGCATGGCCAATTGTATGTGGCGTTGTCTCGCGTGACCTTCCGAAGCAAGTTCAAGGCGTTGATTGAGTATCCAGAGTTCGTAGACCCGGACGGAGGAGTGCACACGAGAAACATCGTGTACACGCAGATTTTCGATTAGGAGTCGAGGTGCATTGCTAGGCTAGATGTAGTAGCTTGCCACTGCGAACTGGAACCTAGCTTTATGTCGGACAAATGGCACTTGGCAATTTTCATGTTTTATAAATATTTTTACGCCTGTATGTTTTAGATTAAACTACTTAGTAATTCGTGCGAAAAGCTACATCATCCCGCCGGAGCGTAGCGGAGGCGGGCGGTCCACACAGCTGCATCCAACCTAACCCACCGCCGCGAAGTGGCGGCGCTCGGCTCGTAAATAATTTGGTATGAAAATAGCAATCATTTTCGGAACTGGAACTGACATTGAGTCAATGTCAGTTCCAGTTCAGTGTCATTGACTTTGTTCGAAGGGTGTACATTTCTTACGCGCTGGTGACTTGTTTTCAACGTTACAACGATGACCTCGAGATTGAGGATAGTCTGCCTTACTGACCCTCCGAAAGCGGTATGAAGGCGAGGTGGTAGATGCTGCCTTTCTCGGTTTACTTACTACGAGACGACGCTGACGAATATGTGGTGAATTCAGATGAATGAGACGAGCAACGAGGTGGGAATCATCCAGCAGGGCAAGAAGTTCCAGGTGCTGGCGTCTGCTGAATTGAAGTTGCTCAGAGCTCTAGGCTGGGCAAGTTAACACTACTGCTGCACGTAGTGCGATGCTAACAACGATTGGAAATTCATTTTTTTTTTAAACCGCGACTGTTGCGTTATGGCTTCTTCAAAGCAATACTGCAGACCAGCACGGATAGTGGTCTACAGGGATGCACTTTAACAAATATGCACAAGGCTTTAAACCAAGCAAGCTAGATTTGAAAATGGATAGCGCCCTTGTTTGTACATGGAGGACAGCGCAAGCTTTACGCTCCGAGCATAATCGCCATATTTCTCGGGTTTACAAAATACAGCATTGTGACTCGTCGCTCTCTTCGAGCAGTCCGGAGTCGCGCTCGATCTCCTTGATGAGGTAGGTAAACACTTCGTCTAAACAAACATCGATTAATCCAACCGCTTCACTGCAACAACCACTGCCTGTCACCACGTACTGATGTTCTCGTTGTCTTTTCGAGCACTCCACGAACGGGCACTCCCAATTGCTCGCCAGCACTTGGCCTTCTTCTACAGTCACCTCCGCAAGTCACCGCGGTCAACAACCTAATGCACCCACCAACAACTGCAACTGCCCCACCTGGCCTTCTCCTGCCCATACCCGCGGGGCTTCCGAGCCGAGCATGTTCATCAGCTCTCATTGATCAGCTTGAGCTTCTCGAACGATGCGCGGGACCCGATTGAGTACACCAGCACGTAGCCATGCACACCCACCGACGCCGCCTGCGAGAAGTTGGCGTACTCGTCCTGCACGCCACAACGCTATTAGAATTTGACGATTGGGAATACAACTATTGCAATAACCGCCGCACCATGCCGGCCGTGTCCACAATGTCCGTGACAAAGTGGGCGTTGCGCACGCGGATGGTCTTGTGGAAGGTGTTCTCGATGGTGGGGTCGTAGTTCTCCACGAAGCGGTTCTCCACGAAGCACGTGGTCAGCGACGACTTGCCCACGCCCGGGTAGCCCAGCACCGTGAGCTTGCGCTGCACCTCCACCGGCATCTCGACTAAGCGGCGGAACGGCGAAAGCGGCACTGGGCAGCAGCAGAGACAGCAGACGAACAGTCAGCAAGAATGCGGCGGCGGCTGGGCGTGCTTCAGAAACGAGCCGAATTTGGATTGGTCAAAATCAGCTACACCGACCCCTATTGGCCTTTCTCTTGTACTGGATCGGCAACTTGAATACGGCAGACACCTGACCGTACTGCGCATGCAACCTGCTCTTCTTGCCGATCCGAACTTCGCCAGGCCCATTGTAGTGCTTCCTCTCCTACATCAGCGAGCCAAACTCCGTCATGCCTATCGTAGCCGTCAGAGCGCATCCACGTCATCAGCATAGAAGTCATTCTTTCAAGGTGTCCGTATTGATAGTATTAATGTTATAGGTTGAATGACTGACCATCTGATCTATAGAGTCATTAAAACCAATACAAAGAGTGATTGTCTGAGCTCCATCCCCGCATAGGCGAAACCGCATCCAACGCGCCGCAGCTAGCTACGGACCTCCATGGACGGGGGCCGCGGCTTCTTCTCCTCCGACGCCGCCCCGCCGGGGCCGGGGCCACACGCACGCGCCCCGTCAGCGCCAACACGCGGCTGCGCCAGAAGCCGCCGGCCGCCAGCCAGGACTTCTTCGCGTCGCTAGGCATCGACCCGCAGACATCTCGCTCCCGCACGGGCAGCAGCGCCAGCACCAGCAGCAACCGCAGCTTTAGTAACGTTACCTCGCGCACTGGACCGTTGGGGCTCCTCCAGCCCCTCTCCGCCACCTGCACCGACATCCTCGTTAGCTGCTTCACCTCAGATCGGCGGCTGGAGATCCGGCGGATTGGCCGCTCAGAGGACGAGCTCGACGTCCTCCATGACGCTGGGAGGCGTCCAGAGGCCGGTGTCGGCGTCTATGACGTTTGGGGAGACGCAGAGGACCTCTCCGTCCATGAAGCTGACGAGTGGAGGGCTGCACAGACCTGCCTCGGCATCGTCCATGACGTTGACGTCGCCTGTAGCAGGGATGAGTTTATCTACGAGACACACAGCAACTAGCGTGTCGAGTACGACGAGTATTAGGGGACTAAGTGTGAGCAGTGTAACGAGTGGAGCGACGAATGCGAGGACGCTCACGGGGGCTGCCAAGACCAAGCCGACGCAGTTGTTCTCGATGGATACTGAAGAGCTGTACAGTGACGATGGGTGGGGAGTGGACTCACCTACGGCGGTGCTTTCAAACCCCGAGGAATCGAAGCAGAAAGAGACGAAGCGTGGGCAGGACGAGTTTGCATGGGCTGATGATGACGACGCGTTCGCGTCTCCCGTAGGTAAAACTGCTACTCCTGCGCAACCCGCGCAGGCGAATGCTGGAGAGAGTCATGTAGCGTTTGCACACTCAAGTGGGGTTTCCGCTAGCGCTGCATTCGAAGCGAAGGTTGAGTCAACGCCGCCGGCCAATGAGTTCGCATGGGGAGATGACGATGAGCTATTAGTGTCGCCTGTTGCCAAGACTACTCCAGCGCCTCAGCCGAGTGAGCAATCTGCGTTCCAACCAGTTACTACTACGGAAAGTTCATTCGAATCAAAGGTAGATCCAACACCTCCGGCGCCTGCTGCTGAGTTTGCGTGGGCTGATGACGACGAGGCGTTTGCTTCTCCCGTCGCAAAGACTGCTGCGCCTGCGCAGTCTAGCTCCACGACAAACACTTCGATTACTTCGAATACTATTACATTCGCTGCTGCAACTGGATCGTCCAGTGTCAGTGCGTTTGAGACGAAGACTGAGTCAGCGTTTCCGACACCGGCTGATGAATTTGCTTGGGCAGACGATGACGATGCATTTGCGTCACCCGTTGCGAAGACTGGTGCACCTCTTCTGTCCCAGCCGCCGACATCGAGTGCGAATGCGTTTGGGACTGCGACTGAGTCGGTGGGAAGCATGCAGGCGGGGTCGGAGGTAGCGACATCAACCTCGTACCGATCTAGTGAGCCGTATCATCAACCTCAAAGTGGGCAGTGGGAGCCACAGCATGAATCTCGGGATCATGGCGTTGTTGTCGAGGAAAAAGTAACCGCAGCATCTAGCATGGTGACTACAGTTACCTCATCTGGCACTATTGCTGCTCCTCCTGTAGAACTTACCAGCCCTGGTGGTGCCGCTGCTGGCGAATATTGGGGGATGCTAACGATGACGAGCTTTTTGATCATGACGACCACGCAGATGAAGAATGGGATGAAACCATAAAGGCAACTCAAAGTGTGTCCACAGCCGACAAGCCACTTGTCGGATCTTCCGGGACATCTTTGCCTAGCCACGATACGTCATTCAACCTGTCTGCTCCGCCACTACCTCCTGGTGCGATGCCGATCAAAGAGGGAGAACCTACATCAGAACAGAAAGCAGACTCATTCGTGAACGCTTCGTTAGCAACGTCAAGCATGACCCAGGCCCAAGAAGAGTTGGCTACTCAACCATCTGAAGTCATTCCCGAGGCATCGATGCAATCGTCTGACTTGATGCATGGGATTCAAGAGACGAGGGCTGCACCGCAGTTTGATGCACACAGCTCTCCGTTTTCTAACGCTATTGCCGCGCATCCGACCAACGATGAAGACCTAATGTATTTCCCGATGTGCCACCAAGCGCGAGCTTCGTTCACACGCCGACTGGAACAGGAGGGCCGTTTGGACGTGTGCCATCTTCTCACGGCAAGGAAGATACGAGCTTTCAAGAGGAGTTCCCAAGTAGTACGGCGCTAAACGAAGATGCCAAAGCTGCAGGTGAGGTTCAAGTAATGGAGAGCGTGACATGGGATACAGGATCGGTGCGCTCCAACCACGGTCCTTCGGATGACACAGCTGAGCACGATGATGACACTCAGCATGCTGCTCATCATGGTCAGGATGATGAAGAAGAGCGGGATTCTGTTGTGTCTTTTCAGGGAGCAATTCGTTTTCCCATCTACAGGGCGCCCTTCTTCATTGTATGGAGGATCTCAGTCGTCGTTTGCGAGTCATCGTATGTACCAGTCGTCCACGGCAAGTACCGACCATGATGGTAGCTCGATAGCCTCCGTTGGTGTGTCCTCAGCGGGTGCTACCTTTGGGGGTTCGGAACGTGTAAGTGAGGGCGGAGCTTTTTCTGACGGCACAGTTTCCGAGACGCCTAGTCTGGTGGATTCTTCAAATGCTAGTACGGCATTTGGAACAGATTTCCCGTCTGTGAGTGAGGGTCAATTCTCAGCGCCTGGAACGACCATTGGTGGATCGGATAACGCCAGTGATGGAGGGTTTTCCGATGGGAACGCGTCGGAGACTACGAGCATGTGCGAGTCTGTAAACACGAACCCGAGATTCGTGTCAGAGTTCAGTTCTTCAAGTGGACACTACGTGACAGAGAGTGTTGAACACCGAGACGTCCAGGAGCCGTTTGCATCTTCTGCTGCGACGTCCGACATGGCAACTACACATAACGATGTCGAACAACCAAGTGCGTTCGGAGGTGACGACTCGTCAGCTGACGCAAATCCTTTTGCGAACGCGTCTAGTAGTGCCTTCCCTCCTGCACAAAGTGCTCCTGCTCCAGCGCCTACAGTTGCTCAGGCAGACAATGTTGTTGAGGAAGCCTCGGTTCCCACTGCGTCTTCTCTATTCGGTGCTACTGCTGGTGCTGATGTTCCTAACCCATTCAGCTCATTCGGGGCAGCTCCCGCTCTACCTACAACTGCTGTAGCATCCCTATCCAAGAACACGAGCTGCCGACGTCTGCTGCCGGAGACCTTTTCGGGGCTGGTCCTCCGTCAAGCGAATTTGGTACCGCGTTCCGACAACCAACACACAATGCGTATAACACCAGCTACCAAACGCAACAGCAGGTACGTTGACCGAAACTGCGGCTGCATGTACGATCCTCCTTTATTTATTGACGCATTACTCGTCCGTGTTTGACAGAGCTATAGCCAAACCAGCCATAGAGACTACTCTGGGGGATACAAATCTGCTCACGATTCTGCGGAAGCCCAATTCAGTTCTTCAAGTCCGTTTGACCGACCAGCAGTGCCAACTTCCAATTCGAATTCTTTCCAGGACCAAAGGTCATCCAATTTCAATGGGTCAGACCCGTTCTCAACGCGGAGTGGTGCGCAGCATGGGTTTGGAAGCCAAGCATCGTATGCCGATAGCATGTTCAGCAGTGGAGGGTACAATAACAGCGCCAATACGCAACAGTTTGGTGGTAGCGGTCAAGCAACAGCTGATGCCGTATTTGGTGGACAAACGCCGGAAAACAACTCGTCGGCTTCGAGCAGCTTCGGACAACAATCGACAGCAGGTGCATTTGACACTTATGGACGAGATCAAACCTCCAGCCGATACGACCAAAGTGGCAGTTCCGTTCAGGCCGCCGCTGCGTTTGGAGGACAGATCGGAGTGCCGAATCACTTCAGCCGACAATCGTCTGCAAGTAGCTTTACTAGCAACTCTGCTCAGCACGAACCCAGCGGATATGCGAGTCAGAATCGTTACCACAGCCAGCAATTTGGACAGTCATCTACTCTAGTACGCCGGACAACTACAGCCGGCAGTCAGCCGCAGATGCATTTGCACGCGGTAGTTCCGCCCAAACGCCTCAAGGTTACAGTAGCTCTCAACAATTCGGCGCTACCCAGGGCACAAGTGGCTACGGCGACCACGTGCGGTCGTCATCTAGTGCGTCCGCAGATGCAATCTTTGGACGATCGGCAGCGGCTGCAGGAGAGACTGGTGCGACTCATTTCGGGCAGACGCAGGGTGCAAGCGGTAGATATGGAGACCATTCTAGAACGTCATCAAGTGCATCGGCAGATGCGTACTTTGGTCGATCGGCTGCTACTACGGGAGCAAGTGCTGCCTCGGCAGGTTCTCCATTCGCCGGAGATCGCGCTATGCCTCCGTCGCTAGAGCCAGCCAACCATCATGCTTCTCCACAGCCTCATGCTTCATCATTTTCGCGTACTGGGAGCAATTTGTCGTCATATTCTGCCCAAGCGAGTTTGACGCCGAAGCAATCTTCTCAAAGTTTTGGCCACATGCAGGGCGTGCGTACGCCTAGCGGCTCAGTTGAAAGCACCACTTTTTCGCGACATGGATCTAACTCTTCGATGAGTCAGCATGGTGATAATGCACCTAGTCATCCATCAAAAAACCAGCAGCATCACGCGAGGAGCACTCCGGTAGCGCACAAGGCTGATGCAGCTGCCTTTTTGATCAGTCGTCGTCTGCTGCGACAGCTTCTTCCTTCTTTGGCAGCGGAACTTCCGAACAACCGCTAGAGATGCAGTCCAACGACGGTTATGCTAATGAGGCAACCCAGCCTTACGATCCTGGACATCCAATGGGTAGCTACGAGCATCAAGACCATTTCATTCACGGCGAATCAAGCCAGTACGGATACGGTAATGATAACGCAGCACCTGCTCCGGCGCCGGTAGCCGAAACAGATCCAAACACTGGTGCTGGTCCTGTATCTGAGGCCCCATCGGTACCAGAGCCAAGTTACAAGCATGATGAATACGACAATGCTGGCGCAACAGACCTAGTTGCTCAAGAGGACGCAGCCTCTCGTACTCGAATGAAATTAATGCTGATCGTCCTCAAGCATTTGACGGGTTTGGCAATTCCTCTCAGGCATCGTCGGATTTCTTTTCGTCCGCACCGATGCCTCAAGAAAGAGGCCTGGCAGCACATCAGCCTCAACAGAGCGGATACGGGAATGAACCGCACAAGCCGACTCAACATCAAGCGCATGATGCGTACTCGCAGGCTCAGGCGTCTTATCAACACCAGAGCGCTGCTCCGTATGGCACGGAAGGTGCACATGTACCTGAAACTAGTGCTGGCAACTACTTTGAATCGGGTGGGAATGGAACGGATATCTCTGCAAATGGTGCTTACTCGCAGCAGTACCAGCAGCAACAATACCAACCCGACAGCCATAGCTATGGCGACGAACCGGTAAGATCTCAACCACAGACAACGGATTATCGTGGTCCCAAACAAGCATACGGCGCTCCCACCACAACCGGATATGGATACGGTGCGGATCAAAGAACTTATCACGCGGCCACTCCTGAAGTGAAAACAAGCAACAAGTATAAAGATCCTTGTGTGGCTCCGCCCTCGTGCTTGGCTTCATTTGGGTTTGGTGGCAATGTCGTGACCATGTTCCCTAAGAGGAAGCTACGCCTCAACATTAGCAGCTTCCGCAACAGCCCGCGAGGTGCCCCAGCGTAAGTTCCGCGATGCATCCACCTTTGATGTATGTATGTACACGAGTCACTAAATGTTGTGTTTTGTTTTGTACAGACCTGCCCAATCCTTTGAAAATAACGGTGAATTACGAAAAGGGCCTGTGAACGTCTATCACATGTGCCAACTTCACCCGAATGACAAGGAATTCGAACAGATGGACGTCTTCCCAGGCCCATTGACAGAAGACGTGTCGGACGAAGTCATTTTGGAGTATATCGATGACCGACTGAAGCGCAGCGAAGCGTGCGATGGTTCTGCTTGGCCCAACGACGAGAACGACCGTTTGCTGCTCGGTGTGCTGAGAGTCTTAGTCAAATACAATGGGAAATTGCGTTCAGACCCGGGAGCTGCAAACCCAAGAGACCCCAACGCCCCCGAAGCTCAATTAGTCGCACTACTAAGCGAAAGCAGCAAGCGGCGTCAAGCAAACGAAGCGACGTCGTTCCCTGCTCATCGAAGAGCGCATGCTCAACCGGTAAGAGCCCTCTACCCCCGTTTTCGTACAGCGTGTTTAAAACTAACATTGTATGGTACTGTCAGCATCCGGATCTGGCTGCAAAGCATGCCAACAAACTTCGCGAACTGCTCTTGGTTGGCGATCGGAAGGGCGCGGTGTCAACTGCTATGAGTGCGTACATGTGGCCTGAGGCGATGCTGATCGCGTCGTTTACGGACAAGGAGGAATACCGGGTATGCTTGTATTGCGACCACGCTACTAAAGGATCGGACTGACTCATTCTCGATATTGTAGCGAGTGCTTCGTACGTACCTGGACGAGAACTACGCGACTGGAGATCCGTGCCGAGCTCTGTTCATGTCGTTTGCGGACCAGCAGGAAAAATGCGTGCAGGAGCCCAAGCGATTGCTGCAGACAAACGACCAACAGGCTGCCGCGTCCTTGATTCTTTCAAATTGGGTCCCTCACGCTCAAGTACTCCTCGCCAACCGAACCGCAGACACCAACAAGATCCTGACCGAATTGGGCGACCGCTTATGGGGCGAAGAGAACGCTGTTGCTGCAGCGCATATCTGCTACTTGCTTGCTGGTATTCAAGTAGAGGCACCAATGCTTACTTCGAAAATCGCATTACTGGGGGAGACCACCGGAATCCCAATGAGGCGCGGTTTTACGTGTCGCCAACGGCGGTGCAACGTACGGAGATCTACGAATGGGCCCAAAAACACTCCGGGCGCTTCGTCGAACCTGATGATCCCTTTCCAGGGCTATAAGCTTATTTATGCCATGTCACTGGCCGACCACGGTAAAATGGAGACGGCCTTCAAGTATGTGACGTCCATGCTCACTGTGATCAAGGCAGTGACAGCGACCATGAAGCCTGGCACATCCATGTACTTGGAAGGAATGAAGAACCAACTGACGGTTCTGGATGATCGACTGCGCCAGCATCTAGGACAAGACCGAGTAGCTTCTGTAGCTGCATCGACCAGCCGTGGTGGAGGTCGCAAACAAGGCAAGTGGGGCCTGGGGAGTGCGCTCAGTATCATGGGGAAGATCGTGAACCGAGTGGTGGAAGGTGGCGACGCAAATGCTGCTGCTTCTTCTGCATCGAATGCGGCGGCGCCAGGTGGTTTGTATGCAAACGAAGCCACGCCGCCAGCGGCAAGCTACCCCAGTAATCCTACAGTGACAACTCCGTCCCCGAATTTGCCACAGCAAATTCATCAAACACCCCAACCAGCTCGCACGGACCCTCTTTGGTCCCTGCTGGCTCGTATGGCCATGCCACGCCTCCAATGTCACAGGGAAGCGCCCCAGGCTCATCAAACGGATACAACCGAGCTCCGTTCGCCAGGTCAGGTGCTACCGGTAGTGGGATCCCTCCATCGGGGCCATTCTCCGGAAATGGTCGGCCTGGACTCCAGCATCAGCTGTCGTCAGGCCCGTTCTCGGGCAATGGTAAGACTAGCTCGGGTCCGCCGTCTCAAGGGCGCTCCGCGATCCCTCCGTTGCACTCTCAACATTTGATGGAGCCACCCGGAAGCAACCGCAGCGTTCACAGCAACCATAGTGCCACCAGTAGCTCAATGCCACAGGCTCCGATGCACAGCAACTCGCTCCACCAGCAGCAGCAGCAGCAACCCCGTCGTCGCAGACATCGCAGCACTCACAGGACACTCAACCAGCCCGTGCCGCGCCGCCAGCGTTCCAGAAACCATCAGTGACAAGCCAGCTAAGCCCGCTGTCAAGGCTGCGGAAGCGCCTGGCATGCTGCAGTCAACCCCTGCTGATGCTATGAGCAGTGGCCCAGCGAGTGACAAGGGGAAATCCAGTCCTAGAATGAAGAAACCTGCGCGGTCCAAAACGCCTCCGCCAAGCGGCAGTTCCAAGACGTCAGGTTGGTTGTCGGGCCTTTCATCATTCATCGCTACCAAGATGAACCCAGAAGCTAAGGTGGCCAAGCTTGGCGAGCACATGGAGGCCTATTTTGACGAGGAGACCAAACGCTGGGTCTTCCCTGGCGAGACAGCCTCCGAGGAGCCTGCGATGCCGAGCGCGCCACCCACTGGGCCGATGCCTGGCAGCGCACCCGGCTCCACCGCCACGGGTATACCTCCTGTCGGCACCAACTCTGCTCCCGGCTCGATCAGTAGTGGTCCTACGCCTAGTAATGACCCGCTGGCTGCGCTCATGGCGCCGCCTCCGTCGCATATGCTGATGAAGAAGGATCCGCTGGCCGCCATGATGGCGCCGCCTGCACGTTATGGTGCTGGTCCTGGTGCTCGTCGTGGCGGCCCAACGGCTCAACGCAAGCCACCACGTCCTCAGTTCGCCGTCTTTAAGCCAACTGGTGGTGCTCCAGACCAGCAGAGCGAGTGAAGTGGAAGTGTCAATTAGGATGCCGAGAAGCTCTTGCATTTAGATACATGTTGCATCTGCCACAGTTTTTATTGCTTCTTGTCATTGCCAGACTGCTCGGGTTTGGCTTGCTTCTTGATGTCTTCCACGCCGAAAAACCTGTCCAGCTGCGAGTCCGTCCATCGTTGAATCTGCAGTCCACACAACATGTAAGCGCCATGGCTGACAAGGACACACGCAGTATTGTGCGCACGGACCCCCGTGAAGACGTGCTCGTGCTCGCCCAGATTCCTCCGAGAGCTGTAGTCCGTGAACAGCACCAGCTTAGCCGTCATGGCGGCGCACGCCGCCCACGAGAAGACCTGCAGCGAGCGGTGATAGCGGCGGTCGATCATTGCCCCAGAAATTGATTCACGAAATGAAGACGAAAGCGAAATATTCGCTTGGTAAAAACTCGCAAATTTGCTGAAAGCCATGGTACGTAGCGGCGGGGAGCGTTGTTGCTTGCCTTCCCTGGCCATGCCTTGACCCCTCTCTATCGTTTGTACAGGCAAACCAGGCCGCCAAGAAGGCGCAGCGGGCCAGCGCGTCGCTCAGCACGCGGCTGCAGCAGTGGATCGTCCCCATCAACGTGCTGTACTTTGTGTACTGCATCTTGTGGCACTACGACTCGGTCTCGACGTGGACGCTGGTGGGCTATGGATTCCTGACATTGTCCACCTACCTCAGCTACTCGTGGGTGGTCGGCGCTGCTGAGGAAGGTGGCAGCAGCGAGTACGTATCAATGACTCCTCTATTGTTATGGACCCTCAAAATTGACACGTTGATGGCCAGGTACGCCATGGACGTTCTGGTCGTCACGCTGTTTGTGCAGGCCGGACTCATGATCTCCAGCTACTTCTGGTTCGTGTACTTGGTGATCCCTGGCTACCTGCTCTACCACGGAGGCAGGATGCTGCTCAACTACGTCTTCACTCCGGACCCGACGGACGACGAAGACCCAACGGCCATCAAGAAGAAGGAGAAGGCCGAACGCAAGGCTGCGCGCCCTAAATTCCGCCACAGTCGCCGATAGACGAACCATAAGAGCTCGAGACAGAAGCTCTTCTTGGTGTTTTTGGGGCGTTGTAAGCATCTAGTCAAAGCAGAAGAACTTCCGAACAAAACGTCATAACTTCCACTGCGCTCCTGAGTGACCCGTTGAGAGTGTCGTATCCACTCGTGACTGAGAAGTGCACGACGTCGAACGAGGAGTGACTGGTGCAGACCTACCTGACTTGTCCTTTACAGAGCGCGGAGTTTGGGACGAACTACTTGCGTGCTGCTTTCGAATTTGTGCCTCGATCGCTGAAATGGTCTCCGGGTGAAATGGTAGGCTTGTTGGGACGTCAGGATTCGCAAAAGGATGGCGAGCGATCTCGTGCAGTAGGTCCTCAGGCAAACGGTGAAGCAGCTACATCCAACACACACAAAACAATTAGTTAGAATGGCCAAGAGCAAGCAAGGTAGCCTCGCTCAAGTACCTGTAATGCGACCGAAATGAGCAGGTCTGATTGCAACGGTGGCGCGCATCGAAGACTGAGGACCTTCATCAAGTCCATATCTCTGCCATCAGAAACGAAGACGTTAAATCACTTGGTAACCAGAGTCAATGTGGCTGTTGCGTACAATTCCAGCAGTTGCTCTCGAAGAAGCACCGTGTGCGCGACTGCCAGCACCACAACAAAGTGCACTCCTACGGCAAATAGCTAACCCAACGATACGTTAACCTACTTTCACAATATCTTGATAACTAATATGAAACTTACCACATCCCAAACTCGAAGCAGCTCGTGGAGTGGCGGCACGCACGCAAATAAGCTTAAGATAAGCGGAAGAGCGTATATCCGCGCTGTAATACCTCGTGTCGAAAGATGCCGATACAATTCCGGGTCCAACTACAATAGTCGACGTCAGTTGGGTAAACAATGCACCGTAACAAATAGGCATGGGCTCACCGTCTCCAAGCATTTATCCACAAGAGCACAGCCCTTCTCGACACCCTTGAGTTGTGGCGCCATGTAATGAGGGCAATGCCTTACAATCAACTGGCAAAAAGTATGATATGCATCCGGCTCGGGTAGTACATAAAGCAGCGGTGCACACAGCACATTCATGCCCTGCACATATCTACAACCTGCCATAAGCTCAAGGATCGACTGGGCCTTTCAATAATCACATACCGGATCGACGGCAAGTTGCCGTCTCTCACCACTCCTTCCTCTTGTTTCTCTTCTCCAGGATCAGAGCCCTACACAAACGAAGAAACATAATTAAAACAAACGGATTCAAAACACCAATTACAAATAGTGAGCACCTTACCAGTTCATTGATAAACACGTTGAGAAGCCGCACCAGCTTCTCCTCCGGCACGCGCTGGGCGAACTCCGAGTCGCCTCGGAACGTCCGGAACGTGTCGTTCCTGATGTCTCCGTCGTAGTGGGAGGCACCTCTGCCCACCAGCGCCGCGTATTTGGTCATGTCCACGTCCCTCTCCACGCCAAGGAAGCATTTCCACACTCTGCCTCGCAGCGACAGGCTGCCGTCGCTTTTGGACGGAGAGTCCAAGCCCTTGGGCAGGCCATAGACGATCACGAGTCGCTTCAGCTCACGCCAGCGCTCGTAGTCGCAGGTGATGGCTTCGTCTGCTGCCAGATATTTTAAAATTAAACTAGTCTTGATTTGCTTTCATGGGAATTAAGCTGGGCACGCACCTCCATCCAACAGTTCCCAGTATTTATGGCGCAGCTACACGAGATAGAGATGGTTAGAGTTGTGGCAACGGAGGCTTAGACGTAGACGACGACGCACGAGCTCGTCCGACGGGCTCGGTCGTTCTTGCTGCGCTTCCATCGCAGGCACAGCGCAAAACTTGATGCAGGTAATTCGTCTAAGTAAAATGCTCTCCTTTAAGTACGACTGAGATGGGTTAATTTTTTATAATATATGTGACACCTTTTTGATCAGGAGTAAACCTAGGCTGACGCCGCTATCCCAGAGTTAAATTAGTGTCGACAATGGAGGGGAGCGAGGACCAATTCGACGTGGTCGAGGGCGTGCAGGTGCTGGTGCATGGCAAGTACGCGGGGTCGTTCGCTACGTGCCGGAGCGGCGGTCCGCCCTCGTGGGCGTCGAGTTGACGCGCGCAATGGGCGACACGGATGGCACCAACGCGGACGGCAGACAGCTGTTTAAGTGCAAGCCAAACCACGGGCTATTTGTTCGCGAAGAGCAGCTAAGGGTACGTGCTAGATACTTTTCACAGTTCATGAAACGTTTATATAATTTTATATGTTGCTGTCATTGACTTTTTAGGCCTTTTCGGAGGAAGATGGCGCTGCTTGTATATTGCAGAGCGTGTGGCGAAGATACAATGCATCGCAGAAGGTATGCAGAAACTAAAACTTATAATATTTATACGTGCTGACATCATATTTTACTCCTTTGGTAGTTTCGCCACTTGGTGTTTTCGCACGCGTGGAATCTGTTAGATAACACTCAAGAGCAGTTGAACCTCAAACGCTCCGAGAAGTTCAAGTCTGCCGAGCACACGTTGGCGCAACTGACCAAGAAACAGGTTTGTGTTCGTGGCATATTTTACTGTTATTATTGCTAACCTTGTATAATATATTTGTAGTCTTTAAACCGGACCGTGTCCGAGCTTGCTATGAGCGAGATTGTAGTGGAGCCAGAGTATGAAGGACCTCATCTTGCCTGGCCATTGGAGCTCTCGAACGTGTTGGAGATTTTGGACTCGTTCAAGACGACCCAGATCTTCCATTACAAATATGTCTTGGAAGTGCTTAAGGAAGGCGTTAAATCGTTGGGTCCGCTGCCAACTCTCCAAGAGATCACGCTGGCGGAGGGAGAAAAGATCACTGTAGTAGGAGACTTGCACGGCCAGCTGCAGGATCTGTTCTCGATCTTCTCGATCAACGGACTCCCGACGCACCAACAAGTACCTTTTCAACGGAGACTTTGTGGATCGAGGAATGTACGGCACCGAAGTGGTCATGACAATAGTGCTGTTCCGACTGCTGTATCCGACCAGCGTGTTCCTCAACCGAGGCAACCACGAGTCCCGAAACCAGAACTCCTGGATGGGCTTTGAAGACGAAGTCTGGGCCAAATATTCGGGAGCAGAAGTTGACGACATGGACAGACCTGCACGCGTCTTCGAAGCCTTCCAGAGTCTGTTCGAGTCCGTCCCTCTGTGTGCAGTGCTGCAGCAGAAGATCTTCGTGGCTCATGGCGGACTCTTCTCCCGGGACAATGTCACTCTGGCACATTTGAAGGGGATTGCCCGTAAACGAGAGCCGCCGCTCCACCAAACAAACTTTGAAGACAAGATCTTCGAGGATATGTTGTGGAGCGACCCGCGTCCGATTCAGACGCGACAGCCATCGAGCGTGGAGCTGGTGTCGAGTTCGGTGTAAATGTGACTAACAACTTTTGTCTGGTGAACAAGATCGCGCTGATTATCCGCTCACACGAGTGTGTGATGGAAGGGTTTGAGATCCTGCACGGAGGGCGGTTGATCACGCTGTTCTCCGCGTCCCGGTACTGCGGTACGCAAATGAACAAGGGAGCTTTCCTCACACTTGGGCCGGATCTTCAGCCAGAAATCCAGCAGTTCTACGCCCACTCCATCAACGACAGCACGTTCAAGGCGCCTGAACAAGCGCAGATGCAGGGTGTGTTGGAGGAGGACACACTGCGCATGATTGCCGAGCGTATTTGTGACCACAAGGCGTCTTTGTATTGGTACTTCACGCAGCACGACGACGAGCACAACGGCACCGTGTCGCGGCTGATTTGGGCTGAAGCTTTGCGCTCTGTACTGCAGCTGGACCTGCCGTTCCTCACGTACCAGCCTAAGCTGGCAGCTCTTGTAGATGAAACCTCTGGCCGCATTAACTACTCCCAGTTCCTGGCACGATACCGCATCGAGAATGAAACAATGGACAACAGCGGCTGGCAGGAGAGTATCATCGCGCTAATCTGCAAGAAGTTGTACCGCGCCATGGGCGCTGGCAACATGGAGCAGGCGTTCAAGGTCTTTGACGCAGACTCCAATGGATTCATCGAGTACGACGAGTTCCTGAGCACACTGAAGAAGATGGACACGGGGCTTTCTGACCAACAGGTATTCTCGCTCATGCGAACTGCCGATACGAACGATGACGGTCGGATCGACTTCAATGAGTTCGCTCAACGCTTCGAGGTTATCTTCACAGACAGTTCACGCGAACGAGAAGGATCTCGCACTTCATCGGAGGCGATCACGCCGGTGGAGCCGCCTCCTACTCCGATGGTATTAGATGCAGAGACTCCCAACACAGGCGAGAAGGCCGAGCCAGAGCCCATTTTTGCTCGTCGGGTGTCCTCGGGGAAGAGCAGTCGACATTCACACCGCAGCCTGCGGAAAATGTCGACGTGGAGACCATGCAGGCGCTGCTCAAGGTTGGCAAGTCGCTGTTCGCCCGCCGTGGCTCGCTGCAATACCATTTCTACCACTTTGATAAGAATGAGGACGGCGTTCTGTCTCGTAAGGAGTTTGACGGCGCCATCAAGCAGTTGGGCTTCGACTTCTCGACGGGTCTCATGGATCGGGTCATGGCTGCTGTGGACAGCGATGGCGGCCACTCAATCGACTACAAGGAGTTTGTACGGGCGTTCAGCGTCCAGGACTTGAAGGAGCAACAGGCGCTGGAGTCGGGCGACCTCACGTGGCAGAACTCGGTGCTCCAGCAGGTCTCGAACGTGTTCTACCAGCATCGTATCCACATCCGCAACGCCTTCCGAATGTTCGACGCCACAAACAGCGGCGTCATCAGCCGCGACAACTTCCGGACGGGCATCCAGACGTTCAACGTGGTGCTGGACTCGCCGCTTTCGGACGACCAGATCGAGGAGCTGCTGACGTACCTCGACAGCAACAAGGACGGCGTCATCAGCTACAAGGAGTTCTTCGACGGTTTCCGTGTGGTTGATGTGCGCGTGGATGAGGAGAAACCCACTGAGAACAAGACCGAGTCCAAACAGGAGTAAAGGGAACCGACAAGTTTTGGCGCGATAAATAGTGTATTTGATGCTGCTCAAGCAGCTCTCTGCGCCTCTAGAACCGTGCGGACATATTTCGCTGTGGCGGCCACCGCCACCGTGTTGCTGCTGCTGCTCTGCAGGCGAAATTTGTGCAGACTGCCGCATTCCAACTCCATTAGCGTCGGGTCCAGTTCACTGTCGTAGTAACACGCCGACACTGTGTACATGAACATGGCCCGCTTGCCTTCCTTGTTCACACTGAAGCAGCTCACAGTCGTCCCTGAGAACACAAAGTACCTCCTGATCTGCTGCTTTCTGAACAAAAGCTGCCGCCACCATGGAGCTTGCACATAAAGCCACACTGCGTGTGTTCGCTCCGGGTCCTCCTCGTCCACCTCGATGGCTGGCAATTCCTCCTGCGACCTCGCGGAGTCGAACAACGTGGGCACTGTCAACGCTCGAAATCTGTGTGCGTCATCCGCCGAGGACTGGCGTTTGACCACCCGATTCATCTTCCTGGGCGTGGTCGTGGTGGTCGTCGCTCGACGAGGAGCAGGATTATTGTCGCCTACACCTCTAGACTTGGCCACCTGCGTCTCCTTGACGATCGCAGCGAACGTGCCGTACCAGAGCTCAAAGTCTGACCCCATAGAGGTGTGCAGCAGCACCGTCCGGTCCTCGTAGTCTGTGAAGGCGAACGTCTTATTGCGAGAGTGCACTCTCCTCACTGAGATGATCACGTGGCGGTTCACAGGCCGAATGCGTTGCTCAAAGTCCTGCTCTTCGCTGTAGAATTTGCACACCAGCTCTTCCAGTTGACAGAAGCGCTTGACAAAGGCGACGCGGCCTGATCCGGCCGTGGCGACGTGCACCCAGCCAGAGTAGACTCCGGTGCGTTTATTACGCGTCAGCTCGCCATCAGCAGCAAGTGCTTCCATGTCCAGCTCGTCCAGATCGGTGCAGCGGTCGGTGGACGTCGTGGAGCCCAAAGACAGCGCCTTCTTCCAGCGCGGACGCGTCGGAGCGTCCATGACGCGACTGTGCCACGAGCTCTCGAGCGCAGAGGAGCTCTCTCCGGTAGAAGACATGGCCGACGAAGGGCGACCTGAGAAGTGGGGGATTAAACGAGGAATTTCTTGCGTGCAGGACACGCCAGCAGCGCTGACGACCAGCTGGAGCCGCCGCCATCCCCTGGCAGCGTGTAACCACATGTGACTTGTGCCGGAAAAGCAGGTGGAAGGCGAGTTGGTGGCGTGAATGTGGACTTGTACACACGGATTGGCAAGATCTATTTTGACTACTGTCACATTAGGTACGGACTAAATCGCAAAAAGCTTTCAAATTCAAAAAGCCGCGAATCAAAACATGCGCGAGGCTCTGGAAGCCGTGGGCGAGTTCTTAAGCCGCTGTGGCGCGCTGGAGAGCGCCAACGGTGCGTGTTCTCCCATTGCGTATTGTTCTCCGCCGAATAGCCTCTCTTCTGACCTCCTTCTCGCCTCCTAACGCTCTCTACTGACAACGCAGCGGTGGTGCAAATGCTGCACAAATTGGGCGTCGACCTGCCCGAGTCGAGTCCGTTGCGCTGGCGGGCGCTGCTGGCCGCCATCCGCCAGGAATTGGAATCCGACCCTATGGACTTTGTGTTCTTGTTCGAGCGGCTGCTGCAACTGGAGGCCTCGATGCCCTCGACGGCCAGCCACGCGCTGCTCGGGTCGCCCATCTTCCGCCATGTAATGATGGTTATATAAAAGGTTATATAGTGGATAATACTGATGATGCAATGCAGTTACTGGTGGAGAGATTCGCGCTGGTCTTTGAAGGACTGGATGCAGAGCTGTTCAAGCTCGAGAGCGACGAGTTGTGCCATGCCGAGGAGTCTACGATACCTGCGTGCTGATTCGAGACAAGATCGAAGCGTATGAAAACAAATTGAGGCTTGGAGGGTCATACAGTCAAGCTAATGGGAACACGGTTGTAGGGAAAGCTCAGAGTCGGAACTCAGCATCTTCCTTGCGGGATTTAAGAAGATTTTCGAGCAGGACGAACCGAAGGTGAGTTGATCAAATGATCTTGTGTTGTGGTGGTGAATTTGCTGAATTGGTTTTGCTGATAGGAATACTGGGACGCGTTTTTCGAGCGGTATCATCTCAATGATGTGTGTTTCCGTCGTGACATGAAGCGCGCTTTGCTTGATCGAAGCAACCACGCTTGGTCCGACCAAGATCGAGCTGGCTTTCCCAAGTAAATCTTCGGCGGCGCCGCGGTATGTGGATGCTTGTATACTCTGTGGATGAAGAGCTCATTCCGGATTTGTTCGCAGTAGGAAAATTGTGCCGCGTGCTCTACTAGAGAAACGTTTTGGCGGATCTCGGCAGGACTGGCGGGATCTGTCGGACACTAACTCGATTGCTGATGCTGTTCCAGCGCCTACTGTCACTGGGCAGGACGAGCAGCAGGACCCGCAACAGGTTTGGTCGGCACGTGTCCCTTTTTCTCGTAAGTCACAGTACCGACGGATATTCGAATGGTAGCTAACTAGGTATTATAGTGAACGGCGAAGCTACAGCTTCTTCAGTCTCCGATGAACCCGAGCAAGCTGCACCTGCTCCGTCACCATCAAGGCCACCTCAACCTGCCACAACAACTCGAACTGCTCCTCAAGAACCGGTCCCCAGAGAAGACGCAGGCACTTCCGAACTGGATGAGCCTGAGGAAGACGAACCTGCGCCGCCGTCGTCAAGGCCACCTCGTGCTGCCGAAACCGCTCGAGCTGCTCGTCAAGAAAGTCGTCGATCGGTTCAGCGTCCGCCTGTAAGTGCTAAGGCTGGTGCGGATGAATGACCAATGAGTCCTTCTAACTGTTTCTTGCGATGTCTGCAGCCAATTGAAGCTAACGGCATCGAGGCGAGTCCACTTCTGATGAGACGGAGACCCAGAAAGCGCTGGAGCGAAGAAGAGGAGGCAGCGCTATTGGAAGGCTACGAGATGTATGGGACGTTCAAGAACACGTGGATGCTCATCAAGGCCAGGTTTCCAGACATCCTTGAGAACCGGTCGAATGTCGACCTCAAGGACAAGTATCGCAACATGCTCCGATATGGCAAGATCCCTCAGCCTAATGCCACAGCCGCTGCGGAGTAAATCGCCGACATACCATGTAAGCCAGTCATGCAAATGTTTGATTTTCAATTTTGAGTCATTTGTTTACACACTAAAAACAATCAGACAGGGACAAGAGCGGGGTACACGCTCGATTCGGCACCGCCGTCTCCTGTCCCCGCTGAAAATCCAAACAAACGCACTCTTCTCCTTCCCGCCAGCCTGCCAACTGCGCCGCGCTTCTCTTTTCTTTTGTATGTGCAGAACTCTTCCTTTCGAGCTCGCCACGACGCGCTGACTCAACATGGCGTTCGGGGCTTCCCTATGCGCATTCTCCTTTGCTCACTCCGCAACAACCCCATGACTTCCTCCATCCAGCAGCCACACCAGTTACTTTCTTGAACGTCTTGATGAACGCACAAGTGGAGTCGGCAAAGGAAACGTGACTTAACCCCGACCGGCCGAGCCGTTCATGGACAAGTCATTGGGCGTGTTGTAGGTGAATCCCTGGAAGGTCATGGACGGACGCGAGGCGTCCGACACACGAAGGCTGCCGAGCTGTGAGTTCTCGACACTGTTGATCTGCATTTTGGTGAACTCGGCCTCGAAGTTCTTGGTCTCCTCAATGTTGCCAGACGCGGCACACGGGTTGAACGGAGGCGGGATCTTGCGGTCGTACAGGTCCTGCCAGCTCATGCCACTAAAGTACGGGTGGTTCTTCACCTCGTCAGCGCTTTTGCTTCCCAAGCGCGTGTTGGGGTCGCGTCGCAGCAAGCCGCTGATAAAGTCGCGTGCGACGGGGTCAACGTCGTCCGGGAACGTCAGCGGCGCGTTGCGCACACGGTCAAACAGTTTCTGGCGGTTGCGAGTGTACCAGGGCGGCAGGCCCGTGAGCATTTCGTACAGAACCATACCCATCGCCCACCAGTCGACGGCAGTACCGTGTCCAACACGATCCAGGATCTCAGGAGGCAGGTACTCGGGCGTTCCACACATGGAATTTGTGCCCTCGGCACCGTCAGTGATGCCCTCCTTCGCCAGTCCAAAGTCAGCTGTAGTAAGCAAACACATGCCATTAGCAATGATGGCGAACCGCAAGCCTTACGCGTTGAAGTTGCATCGAGGTAAGATCTCGTTTGGACTTACCGAGCAGAACGTGGCCGACCGAGTCGAACAAGATGTTCTCGGGCTTCAGATCACTGTCCAAAGTCATCATGCGTTAATCCACTTGCTTTCTACATGCAATGAAGAGTGATTACACCGTACCGGTAGACGACACCCAGGTCGTGCAGGTGCTCCAGCGCAAGCGTAATTTCAGCCGTGTAGAACTTGGCCATGCTAGGTTCGAACTTCTCCATCCGCGACAGGTGGAAGAAGAGCTCACCGCCGGGGCAGTAGTCCAGCACAAAGTAGAGCTTCTGTGACGTCTGGAACGCGTAGTGCAAGTGCACTGCACCACAGAAACAACGTTAGTCGAGGCAAACCTTGAAAGGGCACTGGACTTACCAATGAAGGGGTGTTTGGCGCGGCCCAGCACGCGACGCTCCGTGCGCGTGTGTTCCACCTGGTTGCGGCGCTTGACGTTGGATTTGTTCAGAGACTTCATGGCAAACAGGCGCTTGCTGTCCTTCTTGCGGACCAGCGTCACCTTGCCGTAGGAGCCCTTGCCAATGACCTTGAGCAGCTCAAAGTCGTCCAGCGAGGTCTTGGGCGTGTTGTAGAAGCTCGTCTCGTCACCATTGTCCGAGTTCTGCGAGATCGGGGGCGTGGCGTCGTACGTGATGGTCTTGGCGCCCTGGTACTTCTCCAGCGGCTCTTTCTGCCAAAAACAAAACATTAGGTCGAAATGGCCTACAGCACGAGTCTCAACGCCACAAATATCATGTTTCTTCTCACATTGGTGAGCATAAACTCCTTGAAGAGCTCGGACGTGCGCGGGTCGGCCTTGCCCGAGTTCGGGTCGAACGAGCAGAGCAAGTGGAGCCAGTTGGCCAGCTCCTGCTGGCGCTTCTCGATGAACTCCTTGTTAAAGGAGCCGAGGAACTTCTTGGGCGGCAGCGCCGGGCAGCGGTAGCCCTCGCCCGACAGCTACGTACATCGGGTGCCAGAACCAACGACGTCATCAACGTGGACAATGCCCCTAGCCACTTCCTAAGCCGCCTACCTTGTCGTAAAAGTCTTTGAACTCGTGGTAGCGGTGCTTGACGATGAACATGCCGTCGGGCACCTGCACCTGCACGAAGTAGACGGTGGTCTTGCTGCCGTTGTGGCTCACGTTGTCGTGGCCCATGATCCCCACGAACTTGGGGCCTCGGTAGCCGCCCTCGTCGGCCATGGCTCTCTGCTGTCTGCGAAGGGGAAAGTGGCGACGCCGGCAGCGAGGATGGAGCGCTCGAGCCTGCTGTTCGGTTGTGGGCAGCTCTTCCACGCAGCAGCTGGCGCGCGCTGCGCGCTGATTGGTCGACCGCTTCGCTGGACCGCGTACCGCAATGATGGCACCTTGCATAGAGGTTTTGTATTCCGCGGATATGATGGTGCAGTTGTCGACAAACGATGCAACGGCCGACGCGACGGCGACGGCGACGGCGACGGCGACGGCTTTGACCAACTTGTCGTTGGTTGCATTGCCGCAAGAGTGCTGGCTGCTATCTGTACTGAGTGGAGGTCATTGCAGCGGAGGCCGACGCCGTTGTAACAGGATCGGCGCGTCGATGGGCATCACAGACCAGGTGATGAATGTTTGGCGGCGATCTGCAGCGCTTGGATTGCCGACTGCAACATGGCGCCGAGGACCGCTGTCAGCCACATTTTTGAATCTCCCATCCCAGCAGCTCCGGTGGCGGACCATCGTGCGGTGTCGTTCGTCCAACTCTCGGGGCAGTCTCCGTTGCAGCTTGCAGCACTGTCCGAGCGAGGTTGCAGACACAGTCGGTCGACGTTGCTGGAGTTGCTCAATGCCCCGTCGGGCTGGCGCTGCACCGTGTACTGTCGCGACCGCGCACGAGCGTCGTTCGAGAGCACGGACTGCGAGCGGACCGACGGCACCGAAAAGCATTCCTCCGCGAGCTTTTCCCAAAAGAGTTCTGTTCTGCAGAGATTGGCAGTACCGCCACTTTTTGCCTATTATTGCCACAAGTACTTTAGGGCGGCTTTTGGTATTACTGTTTTGCACAGATGCCTCGCCATCGGCTACCGAGTAGCAGTACTATAGTACCTTGTGATCTACTATCGGTCGACCACCAGAGTCAGGACTTCTGCGGACATTTTCTCGCCAGCAGCCTGGTGCACAGCAACTTGGACATACGCTACGTTGTAGCTGGGACATCTTTCCAGCACCACATCAGCTCCCTCGTGCAGTGAGCTCAGCGGCCGCCCACCAGACCATCTAGCTCCAATGGGCTCCGGATAACATGCTTTCGTATTCCATCGACGGCACACGAGTCGAAATTGGACGACTGCTCTCTCTCGAACTCTCATCCATTTCGTGCGCTAGCAGCACACAACCCAGCGGTGTTCGTGCTCGCCGGTTGGGCACTTGGGCCATGTGCTCAGCAACGAGTCTCACGCCTTCGTCTTCCGAGTAGCTAGCAACACACGAAGAGCTCCAAAAACTATCTGCTGTCATTAGAGCGCTTGCACTTACATATCAGTAAATATAACTTATTTTGTCCGGGTCGAAAAGATCGTTCGAGCAGCCATGGTGGCCTCACGCTCACAAACACAGCGCTGCCGCAGCATCGGTCACTCAGGTTAACAAGATCCACAAATGGACACTCCATTGGATGCTTGTTGGGTTGTCTTGGTTGCAGGAAGCTCGCAGGTTTATCACAGAAAATTGATAAATGAGCAAGCACTTCTTCCGGCCTGAATCCGTCGCGCCGAAAACTTCTCCGCCTTTGACGTCGAAGTCTGTGCGACGAAAGTCTCCATTTAGAAACTCTTGTGCGTGCACAGTATTTAGATTCGAACGGAATCGCGGTGAATGGCATCTGGACCCTGAATCCGACCTGAAGTGCGAGAACGTAAAGTGGCCGAGGGGCTGCAATGCTGCGGAGACCGCAGTCCTGGATGGCCACCCACAGCGGTGCCAACACCGGGGATGGACTGACATCCTCCTGGATCTCGACCAGTAGAAGAAAAACACTTTTGGAGCTTCAAGCTTCATTACATAGTACTGGAACAATGGTAGCTCGGAATCTGCTAAAACTACAGCTTGTGGCAGTAAAAGTACTATTACTGTAGTACTTTTTGTACTGCTGGCCGGATTACTGCCGAACTTGCTGATGTGTCTCATTGTCCCGGAAAGAGTACCATTGTCAGAACAAGTACAGTTAGTTACAAATTTGCTCTCGCGATTATCCAGCTCTGCAGGAGATGATCAGAACAACGACCAGGTGAAGGGCGAGGTGGGGACCGAGGCCCCCGCGACCTCCTCGACAGAGTGCTGCATAATCGACCAACATGGATTAACGCTTAGACGCTGGTGGTGCGAGCTGTTCGTTTGCTGCTCAACCTCGGCAATGGTCAGCATGGCGTCGCTTTCTTGTCTGTGGCGATGGAGTTTTCTTTTCCACTGAGGATGTCGGGGAGCTATTAGCGGCTTGTGGAGAAGTCTCGAGTGTAGCAGCGTTTTCCTGAGAATGACGACTCGTAAATAAGCCAGTAGCAATCTACAAGATAATCGAAAGACCGTCCTTGCCATCGGAACCTATTCGTGAACAGACCGTCGGAAGCGGGTACGTTCCGACGTGCCATCTCTTGCACACTTCGTAGAGCACGCCTGGCCACCTTCGCTCGCGTTTTGGCTTTCTCGAATTCTTCTTCCACTTGACCGTCGCTGTGCAACCCGAACAGAGTCCTCGTTGATTTTAATTCTGCAGCGACCGACACACAATCTACTGGGCGCTTCGTGGTTCTCGGATTGCTGTTGGGATCAGCGGGTTTTGCAGCAACACATTCAACATACCCGGCCGAGTACTTTTTGCGTTGCCGATCCGTACTGCATATATATTCCCGCAACCACAGCAGCTTCAATTAAAACGGACCGAGCGATGTTGATGTTCTTGACGTGGGCACGTGTTGCTTCGTCAAACTCCTCAAGTGTATCCTCTTGTTCCTGCCTTTCTTGGCCCGTCAGCGACAGCCACCTCTTGCGCAACGCGCCTCCAGCTCTGGCCAGGAGCCACCCCTCCGATCTATCCACGCTTGCGTCATTTTCCTTCAGTATGTCCTGTGCAAACACAATAGCGTGAGGCGTGGCCTTGGCCTTCTTGTCAGCTACGAAGCCCCAAAAACCGAGGTGGCAGAGCATTATCGCAAGGGGAAGGTGTCCTTTTGAAGACTGTGGAGCCATCAATTGTATATCCTCGAATTAGTGACATGTAGATTTGTTACAAATCGGCTTTGTTATGAGTCGGCTTTGTTATGAAGAACATCAATTCTGCATACAATATAGGTGTAACATCACGTCACTGTGCAGAAGTGTGGCACTTATTCATGTTAATGATATGTAACACATCGGCACACCAATACATTTATAGTTGGCGCCGACATCGTTTCCAGGCGTCAGTTATCATCGTACTACCAACCGTGATGTCTAGACTGACGGCCAGATTTTTGAGGTTTCTACTACGATATTGCATCCACGTTCGCAGATATTTTTGTTGCTCAAGCTCCACCCAAACAGAACCAGTATAAGTGTAGCATTTGCAGCGAAACAACACACAGCGCAGCTGCTGCGCGAGATTAGTCGAAGACGTCGAACTGCCAGATACGCCAATCGTAAGCGGACAGTACGTTTTGGGAAGTAGCCCGTTCAAAGATTGCCAGGTCGATCATTTGTACAACAGCTAACAAACAAGGAGTCGATTAAAACCAATGAATATAATCTTCACTTTACCTCGGATGCACGTTGATAAGAGGAAACTCCGCTCGCAAAATAAACCCCTATGAATTTGTCGCTGGTACTTAAAAATGCGGAGCCTTCAGTTACCGTAACCCCTTGAAATGTTTTTTTGGCAACGACAACCTGAACTCGATAGCAACCAAGGGATCTGGGTAGTGTCATAATTGCACAGGTTGACGAAGCCGGAGCTTATCAGCACAGTAGAACCTGCGGCTACACGGTATGCTGTAGTAGCGGAGAAGACTTAGGTACACTGTCGCGAGCATTCTCCCTGCAGAAACACCGCATCAGCCCCTTCAGTCTGGAGAGCATGTGGTGCTAGAATTGATGTGGCGTCTTGAGCTGCAGTGGGCCGCGGTAGCCAAAAGACCCTAGGTAAAATTGACATTAGCGTGGACCAATCAAGGCCGTGCTCCAGGGTTTTATAAATATTGTCGTACAAATATCCCATCACAGACCAGGTGATGAATGTTTGGCGGCGATCTGCAGTGCTTGAATTGCCGACTGCAACATGGCGCCGAGGACCGCTGTCAGCCACATTTTTGAATCTCCCATCCCAGCAGCTCCGGTGGTGGACCTTCGTGCAGTGTCGTTCATCCAACTCTCGGGGCAGTCCCCATTGCAGCTTGCAGCACTGTCCGAGCGAGGTTGCAGACACAGTCGGCCGACGTTGCTGGAGTTGCTCAATGCCCCGTCGGGCTGGCGCTGCGCCGTGCTTCGCACTTGCACCGGAAATCATATTAGCTGTCGGCAAATAAACCTTGCGATCTTCTAGCACAAAAACGGTATACACTTCTTCAAACGTTGTTTCTCGTCAACCACTAATGGCGTCCTGCAGCAAGTTTCTCCGTGCTTGTTTATTGTACAAGTCTTTGCTCGTCCAAAGCCAGCTCGTTGTTGACAACTTGTTGTTGTCCTGGTCGCGGTCTCCTTGGCGAGCATCATCAAGAGCATGTCGCGGGATCCTTCCCTCGTCATTGGTCGAACTGCCCATCCGTTTCGATTAGACCCTGACACAACTGCCGCAGTCCCGGACCTGCAAGCTCCATGATGGCGAACGCGGCCTCCGTGGGCATCCGCGATGGCCACTTCGTGGACGCCCAGGGTCGCGTCCGCATCCTGCGCGGCGTCAACGTGGGCGGGTCCTCCAAGCTGCCCATCGGGTACCAGCACACGGACCGGCACAAGTGCGACGGCTTCTTCGACGGCGCTCGGTCCGTGTCGTTCGTCAATCGACCGTTCCCATTAAGCGAGGCACCGACACACTTTGCACGACTACGACGGTGGGGGTTGACGCTCTTACGACTGATCGTGACGTGGGAGGCCATCGAACATGCCGGTCCAACGATGTACGACATGGAGTATCTCCAGTACATCCGGGAGATCGTGGCATTGGCAGGAGAGTTCGGACTCAGTGTCTACGTGGACCCACATCAAGACGTCTGGTCCAGGTGGACAGGTGGCGACGGTTCACCCATGTGGACGTTAGAAGCGGTGGGGCTGGAACCGCGCAACTTTGCGGCGACGAAGGCGGCGCTGTGCATTGAGACGTGCGGCCTGGACGTGGCCCAGTTCCCCAAAATGATCTGGCCGACCAACTACTTTAAAATGGCCTGTTCTACCATGTTTGCACTGTTCTGGGAGGCTCTCGTTGTGCGCCGTCGTGTCAGGTGGACGGAGTGCCAGTGCAGGAATATTTGCAGTCTCACTACTTGGACGCCATGGCGATGCTGGCGGAAGCTCTGAGAGGGCTGCCCAATGTCGTCGGGTTTGGCACGATGAATGAGCCGTCGGCGGGATACTTGGGGCTGGAAGATCTGTCCAAGCACTTCCACGAGGGAGAACTCAAGTACGACTTGGCACCGACTCCGTTCCAGGGCATGTGTCTGGCGGACGGCTACCCGCAGGTCATCGAACGCTGGTCAAATGGACTGAACCAGCACGTGTTGAAGCGGCCTGATGAGAAGATCGCGGTGGACCCCAAGGTGCGAGCTTGGCAGAATGGTCGACGTTGTGTGTGGAGAGAGGAAGGAGTCTGGGGAGTAGATGGCGCGACGGGAGAACCGATTCTGTTGAGACCGGACCATTTTGCAAGCATCATGTTTGGTCGAGATTGCTACGTGCCCTTCGCAGCGGTAAGTTCTTAAGGTTGGATTGCTTTTGAGCTAGTTCTAATGATCCTCTTGCCCAGCGGTTCTCGGAGCGAATTCGCTGCATTTTGCCGCATACAGTTTTGTTTGTAGAGCTGCCGCCGCTGGAGTTTAGTCGTGAAGAATTCCCCGAGATCGACAACACGCTCATCCCGCGGGCGGTTAATGCCACGCATTGGTACGACGGTGTGACGCTGTTCCTACGCGCCTGGCGTCCGTATTTCACAGTGGATCCGATCTCTCGATGCCCGGCGTTTGGTTTCAGTGCTGTGCGCAAGACGCATCTGCGGCAGCTCGAAGAAATTAAAGTTTACGGTCGCGAGCAAATGAAAAATGCACCGACACTGATCGGAGAGACAGGGATCCCGTTCAACATGCACGGCGGCAAGGCGTTCCGAAGTGGGGACTTCAGCAGCCAAGTAGGCGCTTTGGACAACACGATCTCTTGTCTCGAAGCCAGTTTGGTCTCGTTCACACTGTGGTGTTACACGTCGGACAATTGCAACGAGTACGGCGACCAGTGGAACCTCGAGGACTTGAGCTTGATCAGCATGGACAAACCCGTTCGATCGGGGCCGCAGACGTCCATTCCCGAGCGAGACGCGTGCGCACGAGCTATCCAGGCCTTTGCTCGTCCGTACGCCACACGCATCGCTGGTATCCCGTCCAAGTCGGAGTTCTTGCTGGATCGAGTTCGCTACGAGTTGGAATTTTCGACCGACCCGACCAAATCCAACGAGACTTCGCTGCATCCGACAGAGATCTTCGTGCCGCAGTTGCAGTACCCCAAGGGCTACAACGTCGAGACTTCGGACGGTCATCACACCGTGGAGTCTCAGGACGGCTACGACGTGGTGCGTTATCTGCACGACTCGAACCAGGACAGCCACCGACTCGTCATCGCATCGAAAGACGCCGAGATCGAAAAGCGCCGTCGCTCTCGCCTCATTCGGAGGAGAGTGCTGACCCCGCCACTGTTGGTCATTTGCGCCTACATTTTGTATCTCATTTTCGGGTAAATGAATAAATTGTATTTCGTTGTAAAAACTTGAGGTGAAGCGTCACTTGATGTGCTTGCTGGTAACGGCAACTGCGTCCATGTATTTATACGCACCTCCGAAACTCCCTGACCGCCAGCGTCTAGTTGTGTGTCGGCGTCCGCTGCATGAGGCTTGGGGCCCAGTGGCGCAGACTTCGAGCAGGAAACGCTGACGGGGACTTCAGTCGCGTTCGAGAGCGAGCCAGGCGGAGCTGAGGCGGCCAGAAACCACTCGGAGGGTCGGGGCTCCGGCGCTCACGGCCCCAGGAAGTTGACCATCGCCGTCAAGCCGCTCGCCAACTTGAGGCGAGAGATGGAGCGACGCAGCAGCTCGCTGGACCAGCCGTACCGCCTGGTGGACCCGTTCCAGATCGAACGCGACGAGACGACCCACCAAAAACCCACGTACATTTCCAACGCCATCCACACGTCCAAGTACACGTTGCTCAACTTTCTGCCGCTCTGCTTGTTGCAAGAGTTTCGCAGGGTAAAGTGGTTGAAGTTGGGGGATTGTTCAGGTCTTTCTGTGTTAACCTTTTTTATTTGTTTTTGTTGTTGCAGTCGGCGAATTTGTATTTTTGGTGATTGCGATTTTGCAGTCAATCAAGGAGATCTCGCCACTGACGCCGGTGACTGCGATCGCTCCGCTCGTGATGGTCGTGAGTGTCAGTCTGTTGCGTGAAGTTTTGGAAGAGCGGGTAAGTTTGATGCAAGATACTGTTATGTGTTAAGAGTAGATGCTGAAATGGTGTGATAAATGCTAGAAAAACGCTCTTCCGACGCCGTGATGAATGCAAAGCCAGTGGCCGTACTGAGGAATTTTGAAGAGCAGGATATCGTGTGGGAATCCATCCAGGTAGGCGGTAGTATAGTCACGTTGTTGGTAGATTTACTAATTTTTCTGTGGGGCAGGTCGGTGACCTCATTCGAATACATGAGCGAGAGCCGATTCCAGCAGATGGGATCATCCTCGCCAGTAGCGAGGACAATGGGTCCTGTTTTATTGACACGAGCAATTTGGATGGCGAGGCCAACCTGAAATCTCGCGAGTCGCTGCAAGCAACGCGAAACCTTACGTTCGACAAGACGTCACGGGATAAAGCCAAGTACTTTATCAAGTGCGAGCAACCGGATCAAGATCTGTACCGCTTTGCGGGAATTTGTCGCTCGACACCAAAATGTACAGCCTCAGTGAGAAGCAGTTTGTGCTTCGCGGCTCTACACTGATGAACACAAAGTGGATCATGATGCTGGTCGTGTACACTGGCCACGACACGAAAATTATGAAGAATGCTCGAGCTGCACACCACAAACTCAGTCATCTCGAGAGCCGAATGAGTCGTACGGTGGTATTCGTCTTTTACACAGGTGGTTTTGTGCGCGGTCGCCGCTTGTGTACATCATTTCTGCTTCGACTCGGACGAAATGAGGCATGTGGGCGATACAGATCATACGACATCACTGGAATCCATCACGCTCTTCTTGTCCTTTATCGTGCTGATGAACACGCTCATCCCGATCTCGCTAGTCGTGACGGTGGAAATCATCAAGAGCATCCACGCAAAATTCATCACTTGGGACAACAAAATGCGCAACAAAATTGGAGAGGGTGCAGTGGCCAACACGACCTCGCTCACAGATGAGCTGGGCCAGGTCAAGTACATTTTCACCGACAAAACTGGGACTCTGACGCAGAACCAAATGGTCTTTCGCAAATGCAGCGTCGGTGGGAATATCTACAGCGCCACACAAAAGCGGTCTTTACTTACCGGAGTGTCCATGACGTCGCTGGACGCTCTTAACGGTAGTGCGTCAGCTCCCACGTTTTACAGCGACGGGATCCTGCCCACCACCGAACTATTGACGTTGTCGCATTTCCGACGTTTGCTGACGAACCTCGAGAGCCGAGAAAGTCACCTTGCTTTGGCTATTGCTATTTGTCATACTGTCGTGTGCGAATACGATCGAACTACTGGAGCTTTGTCGTACAATTCGGACTCGCCAGACGAGTGTGCTCTTGTGCGAGGAGCGGAAGCCATGGGCGTGAAACTGTTCGAACGATGCGGACAGAAGATTTATGTAGCCATAACGGAGGAAGACCGGCATGGCTCGCACGTCAAGACCGTCACGTATACGCTGACATTTCACATTCTACGCGTGATCCACTTTTCGAGCGACCGAAAGCGAATGTCTATCATTGTTCGGGACGAAAACGGCGATATCAAAATGTTCTGCAAAGGTGCTGACAGCGTCATCTTGGAGCGCTGCGAGCATTTCCTGTCGGATAAGGACGAAATGATCACCCACGTCACGCAGTTCGCCGAAGAAGGCTACCGGATTCTACTCTTTGCAGAGCGAGAATTGGTTCGTAAACGTTTACTTTGGAGCGAGCTGGTTCTTCGCTTTCTAACGTTTTTTTCAGGATGAAAACTACTTCAAAGCATGGGAAATGCGATATAGTGAAGCAGAGCTCGACATTCACTCGAAAGAGACAAAGACTGCAGCGCTGGTCAATGAACTTGAGCAGGATTTTACTTTGATTGGGGCGAGTGGTAAGTGACAGTTCTTGGTCTTTAATTTGGATGATTCTTGACGGCGTATATTCGACGTGCAGCCGTTGAAGACAAACTACAAGTTGGTGTCCCCGAGACGATTTCTTTGTTTCAGAAGGCCGGCATAAAGGTATGGTGTACTGAACTTTCGTGAAATGCCAGCTTTCTAACATTTTCTGTCCAGATCTGGGTCTTGACTGGCGATAAACTGGAAACTTCTCTTGAAATGGGGAAGCTGTGCCGAGTTGTTACTCCGAAAATGCAAGAAGTGATCATACGTGCAATGACGAGGAATGAAATGACACAGCAGCTCGTGAGAGCTCTGGAAAACGCAAAGGCACACGATACACAAATATTTTTACGGAAGTTGTGACCTATAACAGCTAATCGGGTTGTTGCTTTTTTACGATAGCAGGAAAATCAAGCCCTGTTAATCGATGGGAGCTCTCTCGCTTTGGCACTGATGCCTTGCAACCGTGAGCACTTCTTGAAATTGGCCTTACAGTCAGCCACCGTGATTGTATGTCGAGCATCCCCGATTCAAAAGGCCCTCGTTGTTGAACTCATCAAGTCGGGCGTTCCTGACGTGACTCTCGCAGTGTAAGTCGCTCTTTGTCGCGTTTGCACTCTTGGATCGGCTAATTAACTGAGAGAACTGTAGTGGTGATGGCGCAAACGATGTCAGTATGATCCGAGCAGCTCATGTGGGTGTTGGTGTCATGGGGCAAGAAGGGATGCAGGCGGTTCGAAGTGCTGATTACGCTGTTCAGCAATTCAGCCACTTGGGTCGCCTCTTACTCTTCCACGGTAAGAAAAATAAAGTGATCGGCTATCGACTGCTTTAATTTCTAATTTGTTGCATTTTTTATTGCCTCAGGCCGATTATCGTACTTCCGCACCACTCAGTGTATCGACTACTTCTTCTACAAAAACATCGTCTTCACGCTGCCGCAGTTTGTCTTCGGGACGGCCTCTGCTTTCTCAGCTCAGGTACTGTCCATATTTCATTTTCATTGCGTTTGAAGTACTAACTTTTTTTTAAATCGACTTCAGACCTTCTACTGTGACATCTACATCACAGCGTACAATGTCATCTTCACCTCGTTGCCAGTGATCGCGCGAGCCGTTATGGAGACGGATCTGCTCGAAGCGATCGCCGCCAAATTCCCCGAGCTCTATCGGTTTGGCGCCTCGGGAATGTTTTTCTCTCCCCGAACGTTCGCCAAGTCTGCTGGTTTGGCAGCTTTCCACGCCGTCGTGACAACAGTGGTGCCCCTTTTTCTAATCGCACACGGCAATCTGGGCGGGGAGCGATTTTGGGGGCCGGCGTGGCTTCGTTCTTCTATATTGTGCCGCTCGTCCACCTTCAGATTTTCTGGGAGACGTGGAATTGGACTGGACTGGTGATCATCACCTACGTGGCTTCGCTTGTGGTGTTTTTCCTGTCGATTGCTGTGTATGATCGCTTCACTGCAGTTATAGAAGGAGTCTGGAGGACAGTCGTCGTGACTCCAGGATTTTGGCTCGGCTTCGCTCTCTCCATCGGCGCGTGCTTGCTGCCCGTCATTGCTTACAAATGGTATGTTGTCTATGGTTATTAAACTCTTGGGGGATTTTGCATTGACAGTGAGATATTGTCTGTAGTAACGAGGAGAACTTTGACACATCCAACCCGGTGCATATTCTACGGCGCGTCAAGCTCCACAACAAGGTCTGGGACTCCACTCGAATAGATGCCATGGCGTCCACCGACCTCACCGCCTCCATCGTGCCGCAGCCGGAATCCCCAACCCCCAAACCGAATCAACATTAGTTTAGCAGCTGAATTGTCTGTAATATACCGGACTTCTTCACGCGGGTCTTCAGCAGTTTTTAGAGTAGTGTCGCTTCGCAGTAAAACTTGCCGAGTGATGGCGTTCCTTCGCCGCAAGAAGCCCAATATCCGCGTGCCGACCGGCAAAGATGCCGTGAATTTCCGCAAACTGTTGTTCTTGCCCATTAAAGACACCGAGGACTTGCTAACGAATAATGCGTGGGAACGGGTAAGTGCACTGCTATAGTTGCGGACGTTGCAATGAGTTGAATAAAAGTTTTTTTTTGCCTTACAGCTAGATTTACGATGTCTTACACTGATGAAGTCCAAAATGCTGCGAGCGTCGTGCATTGCTCGAGGTCTACCTAAAAACGGTGGAAAGCGGACGTTGGTACAGCGTCTAACTGCGTCGCTGGCCGAGCAAAAAGCAACAGGTAAAAAGATTTTGACTACTAAAATGATAACTTTTTCTTTGACGGATTGTATTTAGAAATTCGTCGTCGACAAGAAGAGGAGGAGGAATATCAGCGTCAATTAGATATGCTGGGCGGAGTTTGGTCTTTCGGGTCTGGCTTTGCCGGTCAGTTAGGTCATGGAGATTTGGAGTCGTCAGGAACGCCAAGGATTATCAAAAACTTCGAGGACGCAGTATTGCTCAAGTCTACGCGGTACGCTATCTCGCTACTGTTTTATTCCAGCAATCCTTGATTGGGTTTTGAAAACAGGGTTTCGACTCGGATGTAGCTTTTGCAGTCAGTCGAAATGGAGACGTCTATGTCTGGGGTAAAAGGATGGGACCCACAGGATTGCCAACAGGTTCTTCACTAAGCGAACTCATGAAACAAACCTACGAACACGACAGTGATTTAGACGCCAGTGATGATGAAGGTGATGGAAGTAACGCGCGTGCCAAGAGAGATAATAGAGTTGAAGGTATGGATGAAGACGAAGTAGAGCCCAATGGAAGCGGCGAAGAAGAAGGTGGCGAAGAGGATTTTGTGCATCCTGTGAAGCTCAACTCACTTAGCGGCGAAGGTCTCAGTCACATCGCCGTTGGACGAGTGCATTGCTGTGCTCTTACCAAAGACGGCGATGTCTTCACGTGGGGACAAAACGACCATTGTCAACTTGGGGCGGAGCTGGTACACAACTTGTCCGAGGCAAAGACCAAGAAAGCGAAAATTCGCTATGGAGTCGATTGTGTGGAGCCGCAGATCTGGGAAAGAACGGTGTCGGAGACGTGCATTATTTCAACAGTAGATGTAGGCACCGATCATACTTTTGCTGTCACGTCGAAAGGCGAAATGCTTGCCTTTGGTGCGACGTACAATACAAGCGATGGCTCCAGTCTTGCACGAAGCATTGCAAAGATGAAAGTCAGTCAGGTTCGTAAAATGATTGCGCTTGAAGGAGATCAAAATACCTTATTTTTATTTTGTAGATTTCTTGTGGTGCAATGCATGCTGGGTTGGTTACTACGGACGGACAAGCATACTCGTGGGGCAGCGGAGATGGTGGGTAGGTAAGGCTGTCAATGCTCATTCGGTCTGATCGTATCGCTGTAACATCGCTGTTCTATTGCAGCCGTCTCGGTCATGGAGATATGACGTCGCATGTCAATCCGAAACTCATTGAGGCGCTTAAAATGGATATCATTGTGGAGCTGGCGTGTGCGTGTTGGCACACAGTGGCTGTGGTTTTAATTCCACCACTATTGAAGGGCGGCGTGGTGCGTCGCAGTCAGAATCATGTATCCTTGTAAAATATCTCCACTAAACTATGACGTGCTTCAGGTTTACACATGGGGAACAGGTCGTCTCGGTCAGGTAACTAGCTCCTCCGCACGATCTACCGACTGCTTTATTGATTGACATCGTGTCTTTCTAGCTTGCTCAAGGAGGCACTCAGATTTCAACAACGCCAGGCTTGGTCACAGATTTCTTGACGACACACGCGCTCATCAAGAAAGTCTGCGCTGGAATGTTCCACAACGTGGCTCTCTCTGTTGATCACGAAGTACGTATTTCTCAGCTAGAGTGTTTATTGTTTCTCATATTGCTTTGTTGTGATAGGTTTTCACTTGGGGAAGTAACAGCAACGGATGTCTTGGCAGACCTGAAGAACTCGGAGGACTCGAAGAAAACTTCTGCGCTGTTCCAGGCCGAGTAGAAGGCATGGAAGACTTCGTGGGTCGACCTTGTTCGGGTACGCGATAGAACAGCTTGCACATGTACGTCCGCTAACCATCATTTATTTTAGTTGCTTGCGGTCGGGAATTCACGTTGATCGCCACCAAGCCCTACATCGGTCCAAACAGAGACGAAGTAGAGCGACGCAAAAGGAACAGCTCCAGCAGTTCGCTAGTATCAATCGTCAGAGTGGCGTCGTCAAAGATGAGAAGCGAAACCAACTGGAGCGGATTCGGAAAGACAAGCGCGCAGCTATCATGACGCATCTGAACCAGAACTTCCCCAAGTGCACAATCTGCACAACAGGCCTCATCTGTCCTGGTTTCCAAGCAAACACTGAGAACCCAACGCTGTGCAAGCACTGCATGCACGAAAACCGAAAGCACCAAGATCTGCACAAGGAACGGGACCGAAACGTGACGCTTGATTACCTCACAGCCTGTATTGATAAGCTAGCTGTCACTATTGACTTCAGCAGTATCGAAGATATTGAGCTGGAGGAGGAACTAGAATTCGAGCTGGACGAAGAAGATGAATAAAGCAGATGGCTACTTCGACTTGAACTTCTGCTTCATTGCTGCGACGGTATCACGCAGCCAAGCAACCACCGGGTAAATGCCCCTTGAACAGCTTCTCCTCCACATAGTAGATCGATCATGTAGATCGCCAATGAAGCCGAGCCAAGCAGTCGAACAGAAGACGATTTGATCACTTTGCGATGCTTGGGCACGATGATATCTCTCAGGAGGCACCCGAACGCGAGCCACAAACAAACCTTTCGGAAGTCCAGTCCTCGAGCTATGAGACGTGCTCCGTTTTGGAGAGCTGTCCAGCTGACTAAACTACTTGATTCACGTTGGTGGTGATTCACTTTCATGACTGCAACCCACGAAAGGATGTCATGGAAGTCGACCACTCCGTTTTGATCGAAGTCGAGAGCATCCAAGTACTTGTCAGCGTCTGCTTTGGCTATTCTCTCGCCTAGAACAAAGTCGTTCGTATCACACCGTACTAACATGTCCATGCAAAGGCTGCTTACCAAGAATATTTAAGACGAATTGCGAGATCTTGGCGGAGCTTAAAACCATACTCCCATCCGTGTCCATCAATGAAAACATGAGTTTGATCGTGTCGAGTTCTTGCGGAGTGAGCAGCTACAGTATGTATAAAAGTTAGAAAAATCTAAGATCGTCCATTTCTGCGTACATGCGTGCGGTCATCGGCCTGAGAGTACTGTACGCTGGATATCGAGTGTCGTCGTTGCAAGCGAGGAGGGTCTTCTCCTGCTCTGTGAAGTGGGGTGTCTTCAACTTGTTCCCATTTCTGCACTTCATCATCCAGAACTTTGCGGATGGCTTGGGGATGCATTTCGCTCGTCATTCGACGCCGACGCTCTGCTCACAAGCATCATAGTTAACAAAATACGGCACAAATGGCGTTGACTTCAGCAAACATACCAACAGGAGTCTCGTTTTCTACCCTGGTAGTCGCATGCACGTCGCCAACGTCGGTCTGGACAGTGTCACCAATATTTGACGCACACGAGACGGCCTTGATCGCTTTCTTCCCGTCCGCTAGCCACATGACTTCTTCAAAAACTCTTTACTCGCAGGTAGAAACGGAAGCGTTTGGTTAAATTGGCGCCACATGTCGGATCCTCGTTCATTGCTCGCAATCGGCGGGGCAGGGTGACCCACAGTAGTAGTCAGTTGCATTTCCCACGTGAACGGATCGTTTTGAAAGAACAAGCAGGCAGCCTGAACAGAGCGAAAGAGTTAATAGACCTCGTATTCAAATCATCAAACTATGACTCACCGTATTGTCGAAGCTATCGCAATAATTTGGTGCGGAAAAGACCGTGATCAGAGGAGGAAGAGTCTTGTCTATCCTATTATCCAGCTTTTCGTACTCTGCCGAGTTGAAATGGAACGTGTAGCCTTCGTCCTCATATTCGTGCGCTCTGATCAGTGAAACCAGATCGTTCTCTTGCAAAAACTTAAATGTCGCCTGCGCATTGAAATAATACGAGCAGCCTCGCGCCTTCATCGACAATTTCAGGATCTAAAAGGAATTATTCCACTAATTTTAGTGTTCTTACCTGATTGGGTTCCCATGAAGGTTCACCTTCCACATTTACCCCCTCCGTACGTGGTGTTAGTGGATCAGACCACAACAAATCGCACAGCAAGCCCTCCGTGGGTATCTCTCGACGTCGATCAATGTCTTGAATGTCTTGAATACTTTTTAGCTCTGGTGAGAGTCCCCGTGAACGCACAAAATCTTGCCACAAGAAGTTTCCAGGAGCCCAGCTACTGGCATGACTTGGAAGCAGGATAGAAAGTGGTAGTAGGCGGAAATGCCATACTTGACTCGACCTAGTACATCCCAAACCAAGTTATTTTTTAAAATAAGATCGGAATAGAACTGAAATCTTACATTCGTTGCGAAACCCATAGAAGGAAGAGATGGACTCGCATTCGTGGTTGCCACGCAGCAGTACCACCTTGTCGGGAAACTACGTCAACGACAACAAAAAACACAATTTATAAAATAATGTACAACAGCTTAGAACCAACACACTCCACTGACCCGAATTTTCAGCAGCAATAAATACAGCATCACTTCGCAGGAGAAGACGCCTCTGTCCACATAATCCCCTAGAAACACCAACTGGACATCTCGTTCTAACCACAAAAAGTAAATAGAAAACTCATTTAATAAAAATATCCCACGTACCGGCCAGTTCCATGACTCCGACGGTATCCATTAACTGCATCAGGTCGAAGAACTGGCCGTGAATGTCTCCGAACACTACAAGATAACATAATTTTGTAGTTAGTTAGCAACACACACATTAAAAAAGATTTCTATGCATGATAATTTTGTTAACCGTATGTTGAAGCTCGCCGTGGAACATCGACGACGTTGGGTTCCTGGTTCATGAGGCGCTGTGCTTCATGGATCACGCCTAGAGCATCCTTCACTGATAGCGGTGTCTGCTGCTCGAAAGTCTGCCGGACGTCCTCTAGGGACAGCAGCACCTTGGTCTCACGACGCCTTGGGATCATGCTTTATTGTACTCTAATATCCAATTCTATAAAATTCCTCTAAAATTAGATTTTTAAAAATCAACTGAACATTTTTAAATCAGTTATTCTTG
Source organism: Phytophthora quininea (assembly GCA_011947345.1). Lineage (NCBI taxonomy): Eukaryota > Oomycota > Peronosporomycetes > Peronosporales > Peronosporaceae > Phytophthora > Phytophthora quininea. The sequence continues at coordinate 58,523 of JAAVTG010000561.1, forward strand.
AAATTCGTTCAGATTAAACCGATTTTCCTTCAAGAAGTCCGTTCAAACTCGGCGATTTCATAGTTGAGATCAGAATATTCTACAATCATTACACTGAATGCGACCGCTAAAGATTGGCAAGACAATGGTGATGGTGAGTATGGATTTCCTCGATGACATCCACGATAAAGAGCTGTTTTGTGATTATTTTAGTAGCTACAACAGTCAATACTGACCACACATATGGTGGTTGTAAATTTCTTTGGTGAAATCAAGGATCGTCTAAAGTGTCAGGGGTTGGTTACCCATAGGTGTCTTCAACATCCAAATGATTTTTTTATGTTTTGATCACAATATACCGGCTGATATTACCAGGATAATAAGCAAAAACTGAGTTCCCCATACTTCTCATTTGGTAACGATCTATCGCTAGTAGTAGATGGAACATTGGAGGACCTTTCAGGAGGAGCGGCTTAAACTATGCACAGCATGGAGCGCCGACGACACTACGATAGCAGGTGTCCCGTGGTGGGGATAACGGTTGGGCCGCCAGCGAGCTTGGCTAGGGCTCAACCACCGCCGAGACAGCTACGTTAAAGGGGTCGAATATCCCTGATGCGGAACGGTGTCTGTGGCGCCTTAGCTGCGAGTAGTGTAGGTCGGTAGGAACGAAAGGACGGAAGAAAGAATCAAGAAATTGCCAACTGTCTGCTTAGCTGTCGCTGTCGAGCTGCTTTATAGACCTGAGTCGAGTCGGCCTGTGTCCGAAGGCACAAAACGGATTCTGTCGGTCTTCTCCGGCCGGCGCAGCGGCCGCCATAGTCCTCCCCGTGCAACCACCCTTCATTCCACACGGACGGCACTCCCCAGCATGACTTCCAACCCTTGAAACGACCACCCTTCTCACCCTGAGCCTTCTGTGGGCCACGCATCACCTGCCACCCGTCCTCTGCACCTCCATTTTGCTCCCTTCTTAATCGCCTTGGGGCCTTGACAAAAGATGGCGCGAGGCGCGCCGGCACACCCGCTGTCCGCTTGGCCTGCTGTCCCCACACGGCTTCTTGGATGACAGCCCCGCCGTGTCTCCCACGAGACTCATACTCAAGCGTAACGGAGCCAACTGTTGGAACGGAAGGCGATCCGTCCCAGGGTCGCGCTGCACACGCCGACCCAGGACACAGGCTTGGAGAATCATTCAAAGAAAAGCAAAGACACAGAAATAATGAGTCAAATTGGTGGTCTTGGTGAAGGATGAGGCTTGATACAAGAACGGTTCTAATGGGAAAATGGCGACATTGATAAAAATCTTACCAATCATTAATGATTGTCCAACTGATGTCATTTTTCGGAAATGATTATCGACAGCATCGCGATGCTCCACGTTTTTATTAACTTATCCATGCCATTGTACAGGCTCCACAATTTTACATACATTATAAGCGATATCATGAGCAAGGAAGGAGTATGTGACGCTAGCCACAATATTGAAGCATTTGATGTGTGCAGGGGGCTACGTAGCAGTGCACGGGCACAGGAGAAGACGTAGGACTCCCCGAGTCAGTGTCCTTAGGCTTACAGCCTTCGGTTCTATACCAGAACCGAGTACAGTCCCGTAACTAGGACTCGCAGAGTCAGTGTATCCTAAGCTAGGACGCCACCAATTAACTGCAAGTGGGCGGCTTCGCACCTGCTGGGAATCTCCAATTCTTCCACGCTCTTCAGGGGTGACAGGAAGCTTGTTTGTCATGCCGGTGGTAAGTTCTTGAATAATCTGGCGTGCACTAGGACCCACAAAGTCCACGAACCTGTTCCACTCAGAACCGCTCAATTTTGTACCCATCCGTCTTATATGCGAGTTTGTATTGTGTCAGGAGTGGCGATATTTTTGTCGTGGTAGCGCTTCAGACAAATTGGATGCCAGCCCCTCAAGGACTGCAAATTCGCGTGTGTTAGCACAAGTACAGTGTTTGTGTCTATTACAATAGTAATATATCTAAACAACAACCTCAAATTCGTAAAATTGACCGAGTTATCGCCCCCAACGTGAGGTGGCGATAACTTTTGCTGTTCGTGTCCTATTTGCCGTACCGTTCATCATGCCAAATCGAGCGTGACTTTAGCATCTGTGGAGAAATGGTATCATTCCAGCGCACTAGTATGTGGGTCTAGGCGATGAAATGTTGCTCGGGGTTGACAAAGTTAGCGTCAGTCGTCTGTGTCAGAGCTATCGTTTCGTTTGGGAGCTCGACAATTGCTGTTTCAACAACGGCAGTGTCATCAAGATCGGCTTGGGGGGCTTTGGCGACAACCTGGACAGCTTGTGCTGCAGATTGCCCTCGAGTCAGCACCATTACCCGTTCTTCGCTGCAGCGATTTTATTATCTGGCCCTTTCAGATCTCATTGTATTCCCTTTATAAATCAGCCAATGCAAACAATGTCCTTTTGACCAATATTACTGAAGAATTGCAAACCCGCTATCGAAGCCCACTCCTCACGAGCCCGGCACGTCCTTGGCTCGTCTGAGGATTGGTGGTAGGGTTAAGATTCTTAACGTAATTTTATTAGACTCGTGAGAAATCATGAAATGTTAATATATAGGCTGCATATTTTGGCATATTTCCTTAAAGTTTTGTCCGAATATGATGAAAAGGATATTAATAGCAAGGCAGGATTGTAGAAATGCTAGCAGCCATTTCTCAGTTGGCGATTGCCGAAGCAACGATGGCTGTCCGCGAAGAACTATCGCATGGTCCGCGTACGTTCGCGACTGGGTGCTACAAGTTGTTTGAGATTGCGATGTCTACAGGGACGTTCCCAGGAATCCAAATACGGGGCCTTGTAACTGAGTGTCTTGGTATCGGCCACGACTGTAGCTTCCGTTAAGAACGACTACAGCTCTGGCTAAAAGCAAAATCCGAGGTACTCTCCACATTCCTTTGATTACTGAAATGCAGCATGTACCGCCACTATTTTATATTTTATGTAGCCGTCGGCTCATGGAACTAGGAGCTACGATATCGATACTGTAACTCCTGTTTTCACGTCGTTCGTCGATTACCAAAACCGTCTAGCACGTCCTGTCAATTCGCCGTCAATCATTGGACTCGTATGGAATACTATATATCTTGCGTGTATGTGTATACATATTGTGCAGAGATTGCTTACACAAAAGGGACCAAAGGGCAACGGATGACTCGGATTCAGCCATTTAAAGAAAACCGATAAACAGGGCTCAAGCAATTGCAACTAACTACGGACACACTCTACCTCCATATCATTGAGAGCTCCAGCTCATGGAGTTGATTTGGGCGACAGATTGCTTGAGATCCGCCAACTTCTGCCGCCAATGCTGTCTAGAGGTTCAACATGGTTTTGCAGCAATAGCAAAGCAGAATTGGCGTATTTGTATTGGAGTGATATGGCAAGCGAGCTCGTAAAAGGAAATTGCGAGGTGAGATAGTGTTAACAGGTTAGCGTCGGCAACAACTACTCCTCTGGATGGCTCTCCGTGCTGTCCTTCATGCTGCTACCGCTGTCGAGCGTGCGGTGTGTGCCGCCTTGCTCCTGCTGCCGCCAAATCTCGCTCTGCTTCTTGCTATTCGTCGGAGGCTTCGCGTCCGTAGTGACTCCGAGGTTTGTGCAAGATAGCTGTTAGGATAGGCATCGTGCCTGAGTTATCCATGCTGTGGTGTCGTCCGGAACTGTAACGAAGGAGGCGCTCAACAAGTGAGGAATTATCTTCTTCTTTTTACCCCGATTACATGGAAAGTATATTTAATGCTGACTCCGTCGCCCGCTGCTGAGTGCTCTTGGAGTATATCAAACGTACCCTTTCCCCTTGCAATCACTTAGGAAATGACGCTGCAATGAATATAGTCTTGAGCAGTGCTTGGACATTAGAATAAGTTATTCTTCAGTATGTTATGAAAAACAATAAGAAAAGAATTGGTTGGCAGCATCAACAATAATAAAAGAATGAAGAATACGTAATGTATTCTCATCGAACGAACCGGACTACTGCTCCTCGTCAATGACAAGGGCCATCAGCGTGCTCGCGTCCCAATACTGCCTGTTCACGCGCAAAAATGAAAGCGTCTCGAAGTTGATGGAAAGCAGCGAAGCCCGCTGCGGAGTAAGGATCAGCTTGCACTGCGAGAGGCTCTTCTCGCAGTGATTGCTAGTAGGTGGTATCTTCGCCACGGTCTCGCAGTAGCGCTGTGTTGCGGGTGCAGCCGGCGCGTCATTCCTCAGCACGGCCGTGGCAAAGTCCTCCTCTCGAGGCTGTTGACGAGTGCGACGTGCACTACCTCCACGAGGAGCAGCGGCCGACTCCACCTGCAACTCAAACGGCTTCAAAGCGGTAGTCTCGTCCTCGCTCAAGGCTTCGACGCGATTAGTAGCCACCTAATGCAACATTAGAATAATTAGACACAAGAGCACTGGCGACAGTAAAAATAGCATACCTTAACGACGCCGCTCTTGAAGGCTGGCGAGTGCACGATCCGAGCGTCAGGGCTCAGATGCTCCTTGGTCACCGGGTACATCTCGATAATGCGGTCGAACAGCACTCGAACCGCAGCCATCGACAAGCCATCCTCCTGCAGCTTCTTGCAGACGCTGTTAAACGTCAAAAGGTTTTCAAGGAGCACCTTGACCCGGTGATGAGCAGCAGGCTTCGGGACAAGGTCGTACACAGCGTCAACATGCTTGATTGCATCCCTAATCTTGACGTACCGCTCCAGCATAGCGAAGGTCGAGCTCCAGCGAGTCGCATTAGCGCGGAGAGGCGCCAGGTTGGTGTGGCGTCGCAGCTCCCTGCGGTTGTTCGGGGCGCGCAGGGCAGCCATCAATGCGGCCACAGCGTCGATGATCTCGCTATGGCGAGTAAGGTACTTCTGTGTCGCCAAATTGAATCGATGCGACGCGCAACCGACCAATGGGACGGCGAGCTTCGTCGCCACCAGTTGATTGGTTCCACAGTTATCGCCAATCAGAAACTTCAGCGGGTCTTGTGATTGGCCAAAAATGCCCAAAATGTTCCGGATGTAGGAACAATGCGAGTCCGCCGTCTGATCGACCTCGTCGAGCGAAGCGATGGCTAACAGCGGGATGTGCATTTGACCCTCGTGCCAAAACACGGCGAACAGCGCCACATACTGCTCTAGGAAGCATCTCCAGCCGTCGAACATAATCCCGAAGCGGGGGAAGAATTGAGGCGATTCGCTGCTCGACGAGCTTAGCTGTCCCGGCCAGGTACTTCTTCAGAGTCTTGGACGAGATGGGCTTGAGCTGGGACATGGAGCGGGTTGCTGGGTGGTCCACCTCAGACAACGGCATGTTGCGGTCGACCACCCAAGACATCCAGCGGTAGATGTTTGAGATTTTGTCGTTAACAAATCTGTGGGCGTGCAGGTTTCCCGGTTGCGAGCTAGCATGGGCCAGGTAGTCGTCTACGTAGGAATCGTGCTTGTCCTTCAAGTGGCTAACGAGGTTGCCGTAGCCACTTGAAGGGAGCTGTCTCCGGATGGTTCCGCAGTAGTTGCACTTGAAGTAGTGGTCGGGCAGCGAGGAGAAAAGCACTCGGCAAATGTCGGCATTCTTGGGCATGGTGAGGAGGGGGATTTGAGCTGGGGATTTCAGATTGAAAAGTGGTAGGAAGGAAAACGATAGCGATCGAATGGATCTCGCTGCCAGCCATTTCCAAAGACTTATCCTAACAATGTCTTACTTTGATTCACACTTTATAAAAACACTTATGTTTAGTATAGAATACTAAATTTCAAGTAAATGTCTGGCGTATCATTATTAGTCCTCATTTAAAGTAGCAATAGTAAATAAATGTAGTACACTATTATCACTACTATTTATTATAATATATTTTTCCAAGCACTGGTCTTGAGCACAGCAATAGTGGTTCAACAGCAGTAAACAACACCGCTGTTGCCACCCTGGTGCCGAACTTGGACCCTTACTCAGTTAGTGGGATTTGCCACGACGGACCGCGTGAAGGGACGCGGAATTTACCTGTTGTTCCACGCCCTACAGCAAGCATGCAAATTTTGTTGCTGAGTGGGGAGAATCGCTTGCTGGCTTTAATCTCGGAGCTCTCGATGAGCTGTGGAGAAGCACAGGCCCCTTCTAACATCGTTGCGCAGATTATGAGTGTTTGAAGAGACAAGGTGAAAGTCTACTTAAACCGTAGGAGAGCTGAGTCCTTAAACTAACATTCATGGGCGTCGACGATGCAGTTCATCGAATGCATTCAATGCGTATTACATACAGTTTGACGCGCATAAAATATTGCACATAATGTCAGTAATGCAAACCAATCCAGCCGATCGAAATACGTTCCACGGCCTGAGTAAGCTAAAAGCGTAAAAGGAAACAGAATTTACGTAATCGGCATACTTCAGCTACTAGACAATCGATTCCCTCATCAGCAATGCAAGTTAAAGAAAAGTCTGTAGATCATAGCCGCATTCGAAATAATATTTTATTGAATAATGACGTAAATTATAGATACTAGTATTTCTCCAACAGAAATGCTTCATTTTCTGAAGTTACTCAAGCTCTGGATGCAACGCCGAGTCGCCATTCTCATTTTACGGTGCGGAGACTGACGGCACTTTGCAGTAGGAACTTGGCACAGTCGAAGTTGCCTTGCAGACATGCTGCCAGCAGTGGGGTGTTCCCGTTTCATCTCGAGCTTCGAGATCCACAGCGAATTCACACATGAGCATCACCGAGTCGATATCGCCCAGCTCACACCTACACGTGCACAGCAATAGCAACAATGAGCTTCAACAAGGGCCAGCGAAGCAGCACAATGCCTACGCCAAATGAAGTGGAGTGCCCTTCTCCGCAATGTCTCGTTGGTTGGGGGACACGCCTCTCAAAAGTATTTCTTGCAGCCTTTGTAGCTCGCTCTTTCGGACAGCGTCGAATACGGAGTGTGCTCGATACAGGCTGGAGGGGGTTCCCCTATTTCTAGGATCGCTGGGTGGACTGCGGATGCTTGACTCCAGACCGGAGGAGAGTTACCCTGAAGAATGACTCCACAATGGTCTCCACACTGCAAGCGACGCAGACAAGTGTTAAACGCTGCGCTCGACTGCGTTCTTGTCGACTTCCGCTGCCGGCTCTATGGGTCAGCAGTGACTTGATCACAGCCCGCTCAAGAAATCAAGCGGACCCCGCGCCACAAACGGCGGCAACTGTTTACAGCGCCACCGTCTCTCCGTCGCTCCAAGTAGCTATCAGCTCAGGTGTTGCATGACGACGATCACCGAAGATCTTGGCGATCGGCAGTCCTGTCCTCTCATTGGTCGAGCGAGTTGAAGTTTCCCTTGTGGCCCAAGGGAAACCTAGCTCTACGCGACATCTCCCGTCCAGCGCTAGTCGAGTGCAACGCAGCCGCCTTCAGTCTCCAACTTGCTCGGCAACCTCCAGAAGCAAACCGTCTATCTGGCGCTTCCGGGGAGGAGCGACAGGGGCAACTTGCGCCACCCGCGAGCCCCAGTCAGTCTCGAATTTGCGCGCTCGAGTCAAAGCCATGAGTGATTGTCCTCCAACTCCGAGCCGCCACCGCAAGCCCCGCGCCAAGTCTGTCCGGACGCCGCCGCCCGCCGTGAGCAGCCACAGCTTCCTCTCCCCGACGTCCAAGGCCACGGGGCCACCACTGACCGCTTGACTTTCCTGCAGAGTGCCATCGACCGCGACGAGCCCGTGCGCTTCGGCAAGTGGAGCAGCGCAGAGGAAGCGTACTTGGACGAGCTCGTGACGCTCTTCCGGCAGGGCCTGCTGGCCGGTGTGAAGCCCAGGACGTCCATGCGCTCGTGGCTGGCGCAGATGCTCAACTGCTGCCCCATGCGCATCTCCAAGAAGCAGACGCACGGCCACGGCTTCCAGGGCAAGCACAAGTTCGAGCGCAACAAGGCCAAGCAGGAGCGACTGACGCAAGATGCGTATGACTGCAAGACCCGCGAGCTCTGGACGCTGCGAAGCAACTTCCTGCGCGCATGGGCCAAAGAGGAGTTCGAGCGACGCGGACTTCATGTCAGTGCACTGGGCTTCCAGCTTTGGTTCGACAAGGCGCAGACGCTGCTGCCGGTGCCCACGATAGCCAGGAATGAGCGCGTCCAGGAGTACAAGAAGCGACCAGAGGCAGAGTCCGCCGAGCAGTTGTGGCAGGAGTTGACGGGCAACAACAAGCGACACCGAACGGTCCACCACGAGCCACGGGAGGTGCGGGCAAAGCTGGGGATGGAGACGAAGACCAAGTTGAAGGCGCAGCTCAAGACGAAGCCGGAAAAGAAGAAAGCTGCAAACCATCGCAAGGAACCGAAACATACTACTGACGAGGATGTGCTGATCTCGGCGCCGATCAACTGCAAGAAGCCGAAGCACACCATTGGCGAGGATGTGCTGACCCCGGCGCCGATCCAACCAGGAGTTGCTACGGTGGTGAAAGTTTCATCAGTCCCTGCTGCCACGCCCAGTCCGGCACCGTTAACCCCGCACCAATCACATGCAGTCCACCGGTAATCGCGCTGGACCCCGCGCCGATTCCATCGAGTCCACCGGCAATTACGTTGAACGCTGCGCCAACCGCATCAAGTACGACCACAACGGCGTTGACTCCCGCAGTGATCTCGTCAAACTCTGCGCCTCGAAACTCTTTCGGTGACGCGGAAATCTTAGGAGACTGGTTATTCGCGAACCCAAGTCGCGGCTTCAATTCGCAATGGGCGGACTTGCAGACGTTGAGCCACATTAGTGGAGAAGCTCGCTATGCAATTCGTGAAGATACCGTGCAGTTCTCTGTCATGAGGGGAGACCAGCAAAACCCGACGGGGATGTCTATGGTTCGTCGGTCGTCCAGAGTGCTCATCGACTTTGGTGCACCAAGCTCCTGGCTTTTGGAGACGAATCGAAGCGCTTGTCCATGTCGGACCTCTCGCCATGGAGCGACCATGATCTCGTCAACGACTTGGCCATGATGGCAGACTCCGGAGTACTAGGCTGGGAAGATGCACCAGGGACGACATCCAGCCCATTGTGAACTCTCGGGCGAGTGTACGCAGGAACTTCCCAGTACCTCGGTCTAACTGGTGGAGTACTTGCTTGTGCGTGTTGCAGACGTATGTGGTACCGTGTCCCTGTGTGAGTTTTTCGACTTTCCGTATCTCGTTGGAGGTTTTACTCAGCGTAATGTGTTCGTGAATAAGCAGTTGGTCGTCTAGGCTCCAGATTGCGCCTTTATCGTCTCGAGTTGCTGCACTATCCGACCGATCTCCTTGTGCAAGTGCTTCAGCTTCTTCTGCTCGGCCAAGATAGTATCCCCGGCGTGGTCTCGCGAGCGAATCCGCTCTAGCTCGGTCGCCATGGCGCTCACTTTCGTCACGGTACTCCAGTTGCTGGATAAAATCTGCATCAGCCGCTGCTCGCTGGCACGGTCTTCGTCAGCATCGCCACTTTTCGAACCGGTCAGCTTGTTGCGAGTAGCGCCCATGCGCATTCTAGCCGTCGGGTCGGCTCGGTCCACTGCTGTCGTGACAACTGTGGCATCATGAAGCTCGCTCCAGTCTGGACGTGGAGTATATGCGCGCTTCATGTGAGCGGCCTCGTCCTGGATATCACTTAGGCCTTCTCTACCGTCGCGCTGGTCATTCAACTCCCGAAGCTGGTTCCGCACGACAAAAATCGCCTCAGTTCGAGCTTTTACGAGCGCTTTGTGCTCGCTTTGGGTATCCTGGAGCCCTTGGTTCCTCGCTATCGCCATAGTAAGTCGTGCAAGTTGCTGCTGCGCCGAGGTTTTCGAGCCCATTCGTCCCGCCGGTAGCATCGATGCTGATGTGGACAGGATCCTCAGGTCTTCCAACCGCTTGGCGCGCAGTTTGTTAGCCTGCTCTTCCTTTTTCACGTCGCTCGTTGCACTAGAGACCAACTGCTTGAGCTCGCTACGACGTGTCATCAGATCGTTCAAAGCGGTACGTAGTTCACTGCAGGCCCATGCGCGGAGTTCCTTTCGGCGCCGCATTAAGGCGATTTCCTCACGGATTGACTCAGTTGTGGCGTTGACGGCGGTCTCTTCGGTGACACTCGAAACGTTAGCGATGCTGCTCCTTCGCTCGCTATCGGTTGACCCATACACAGCCAACTGAACAGCACGAGCCATGTCTGCTTGGTATTCTTGAATTTGCTGAGGTAAGTCATTATTCCGTTTCTCAACGTGTTGGATTTCTTCGCGTAGCTCCTCGCAAGCATCTTGCTCTTCTAGAAGCATTTCTTCTGCTCCTCTCAAAGCCTGCGAATAGAGAACCCGTGGCGATAGCATTTTGGTATCCTCACGATTTGGATACTTGTGTTGGTCCCCGTTGGCATCGCTCTGGTCGGAAGTAAATGGTTGCCAACAAGCAGCTTCCAAGCCGGCTAACATTTTCTGTAGAGCAGAACTCTCTCCTTGTGTACTGTGAACAGCTTGTCGAAGTTTGGTGATTGCTTCGTCAGGACTCATAGTTGATTTATGTTGCGCTGAAGTAATATGTTTTTCTCGACTTGAGCGATCTCCTCCAACACGCGAGGGGATCTGAAGGCTTCTGTGGCGAAAACAACAGTTTGACGTGAGGTAGGGTCACCAGTATGTCGTCTTGGCGATGGCGGCATAGCTTTTAAATTTGCTCCTTGTCGAGCTGCACGAGCACGAGCTTGCGCGCGAGCGGATTGCTTGTAACTTGTCTGAGGTGGCTTTGAGGGAACACATGATGTCGATGAGTAGTGAGAGGTCTCCATACTCTCGCCGGGAAGCAATGGAAAAGCTCTCGACAGTTATTCGCGCGCAGAAATAGTTGTCAAAGCTTGGCATTTACATTTGGCGGCCATGACTTCCACACGATTATTGTGCACAGCTTTTGTGCTGGCTTGGTTGTGGGGAGGTGATGTCGCTACTGCAGCCGGAGGTTTGGGCGGAAACGCGGTGAGTATCCAACAATTACCCCCAACAGGCTTTACGGAGCCATTTCAATTTTTTTCAACTCATCCACAACGATCGTGTTCTTGTAGACTTCACAAATATGCAGCCAAACCATTGACGAAATCCATGACCTGCTGATCAACAAAAACCAGGAGCAAAACGGCGTCGAGGGCAATGTCCTTGTCAACAACGACTGCAAAATATTGGTAGACGCCAACGTGATGGATCTCCGCACTGATGCAGAACAGAAATCGCTTTGTGGGAACTCTTGTTATTCCTCGCTCAGCGCCAAGTACAAGATCATGCTCGACAACAACTGCTTTGCCAGTGACGACGCCGATGAAGAGGCCAGCGCCAAGCTCCAAGCCGCCGCGTACCAAATTGCGTGCCAGACCAATACCAAAGGAAAATATTGCAGTACGTTCACCACCAGCTGATGAATTCCCATGTGAAATGTTAACGCTGTCGACTGTAGTCCCATTGCTGGGGACTCTAGTCAAGGATGCAGGCACCAGCTTCGACGTCTGCAACGACATCGTCTCGAAGCTTGGCTGCTGCTTTCAGAGCTATCGCCAGTACATCCTGCTCGGTACAGCAGCTAGTGTGAGCGCCATGGACAAAACTCAACAGGAGTGCACGAAATCCGGTATCAGCGGTCTCGACCAAATGTGTCCATGCAGCTACAACCAGCACGCCTTCGGAGACACCACCTTCTGCTCTTGTACGTGCACGGTCTCTATAGCATTGTTGTCATCGGAACTCAACTAAGCGCTCATACCCACCATGTTCACAGACGCCGCAGGCCTCGGGTCCACCGCCAGAATCATCGCCATCGCAGTAGCGCTCGTGACAGCAGCAATTCTGTAGCATAACGAATGGAATCCACTCATATTATGCGGCCCCGGTCCCAGTTGACGCGCCCAAACCACTTGCAGGTCTCCATTGCACGGTCATGTCTCCCTGGACAAAGTCATCATCAAGTGCGTCAACGGATCATCAATGATACGTGGATGCTTCAACTTGTTGCTCCCTCATTGCCAACCTCAGAACGGGGGCATTCGTCGATCCTCGTCCAAGTGCACAAGCGTCCAAGATTTCTCGAACGACCATGGCGACACACGAGCGAGAGCCGAAAGAGGAGACCCATCTGACCATGAAGGACGGCCACTTCGTGGACCAGCACGGCCGCGTGGCGCTGCTCCGCGGCGTGAACCTGGGCGGCTCCTCCAAGCTGCCGTTCGGCTACGGCCACCGCGACGACGCCGACTTCAGCGCCTTCTTCGACGGCGCCGCCTCCGTGTCCTTCGTGGGGCGGCCGTTCCCGCTGGAGGAGGCCGACCTGCACCTGTCCCGCCTGCAGCGCTGGGGCCTGACGTTCCTGCGCTTCATCGTGACGTGGGAGGCCATCGAGCACGCCGGCCCCGGCCAGATCGACCGTGACTATCTCCAGTACATCCGTGCGGTGGTGGCCAAAGCGGCCGAGTACAACATGCAGGTGTACGTGGACCCGCACCAGGACGTGTGGTCTCGCTGGACGGGTGGCGATGGCGCCCCCATGTGGACGCTGGAGTGCGTCGGCTTGGAGCCGCGCAACTTCGAGCAGACCAAGGCGGCGCTGTGTCTCGAGACGTGCGGGCTGCCGGCGTCGCAGTTCCCCAAGATGATCTGGCCCACCAACTACGGCAAGTTGGCGTGCGCCACCATGTTCACGCTGTTCTGGGGCGGCAAGAAGTTCGCCCCCAAGTGTCACGTGGACGGCGTGCAGATCCAGGACTACCTGCAGTCGCACTACCTCAACGCCTTGTGCGAATTGGCGAAGGTGTTGAAGGACCTGCCCAACGTTGCAGGATACGGCACAATGAACGAGCCAAGCAACGGATTCATCAGTACCAAGGACCTGCGGGAAGCGGGAGGTTTCCGTAATGGCTATGCCCCGACCCCGTTCCAAGCGATGGTGCTGGGCGAAGGTATTGCTCAAGATGTCGAAGTGTGGAATGCTGACATTATTGCTATGGTGCGTGGCAAGCCCGCGCGTGTCGAACACGTGGACCCCAAGGGCGTCCGAGCTTGGAAAGAAGGTGCCAAGTGCATCTGGCAGGAGGCTGGCGTGTGGGACTTTGATGCTAACGGAAAGCCCAAGCTCCTTAAGCCAGACTACTTCGACAACGTTGATTTCGGCAACGAGTGCTTCCTGCCGTTCGCGAGGGAGTTCACCAAGCGCATCCAGAGCATTTCTCCTAAGGCCATGATCTTTGCTGAAATGCCGCCGACCGAGGGCGGTGGCGGTTTGGAGTTCCCGCAGATCCCAACGCGGATATCCCGCTCGCTGTGAACGCGATGCATTGGTACGACCTGGTCACCCTCTTCACCACGACGTGGCGGTCGTACTTCACGCTCGACTTCGTCACGGGTAAGCCTGCCTTTGGTAACGCCGCGCTGCGCAAACTGCACCAGCAACAGTTGGCACACACGGCCAGCTTCGGTCGTAAGAAGATGGCGAATGCCCCTACGCTTATCGGCGAGACGGGCATCCCGTACAACATGAACAGCGCGCAAGCTTTCGTGACGGGAGACTTCTCCGCCCAAGTGGAGGCTCTGGACAACACCATCTACAACCTCGAGTCGCATCTGCTGTCCTTCACGCTGTGGAACTACACGGCTGACAACTCGCATGAGTTCGGGGACCTGTGGAACCTCGAGGACTTGAGTATCAGCAGTCCTGACTCGGAGACGCTGGTGCGTCGTCTCAATGGCGTTCGTCGACGGGATGACTCGGCTCGTGGCCTTCGCGCTTTTGCACGTCCTCACGCTCGCAGGATTGCCGGAGTCCCGAGCAAGTCGCAGTTCGACTTGAAGACTGCCGAGTATGTCCTGGAGTACACGGCGGAGAAGTCGGCGTCCTCCAATGTCACGGAGATCTACGTGCCGTACGTTCACTACCCGGATGGTTTCCGTGTGACGGCGTCCGACGGCCGCTTCACGATCGACAAGCACGAGGGCTACGACGTGGTCAAGCACGAACACGACAACCACGCCCACAAGCACCGCGTAGTGGTGGCCCCTACGAAGCCTCTGCACTCGACGCACTCGAACCTGCCCGTGTATCTCGCTCTTGGCGTGGCGCTGCTCAGTCCGTACTTCGAAGCCTACTCGCGCCAGTAAATAGCACCGTAGTACAAGTGCTTGCAATTTTGAAAGTGCGTGAGATAGTCGACGATGTCTTCTCAGTATCAATCGTTTGTATTGCATTGCCCCGGTCGCTTTATAGTTCATCATCTGAAAACCATTCCGTGTGTGTCAGCTCTCCAGCCGCATGGGGTCGCTTGGGCGATGCCGCGTCTTCTTCATCGTCCTCCATCATCTCCACGTCATCTCCATAGTCGCCAAAGACACCATCGTCTTCTTCGTCCGTACTAGGCACGCCCAGCATCTGAAACGACTTGCTCGAGCTCGCACTGGAGCTGCGTCTTCTCTCGGCTTCAAACAGCCCACAAGTTTCCGTCGACTTGGCTTCTAGGGGCGGTTCATTTTCCTTCTCGCTCTTCTTCTCGGCCGCAGCGTCCAATTCCCGCATGTATTTACTGTGTGCCTGGTACCATTGCTTCTTCTCGGTCATCGTGAGCTTCTCAAACTCATGTGGAGTCAGCGACAAGTACGCCGGTAGGTCCTCTGTAAACGTCGTGCTTTTAGTGACCGGTGGCGGTGGTCGGAACACCACCATCTCGTTTCCCTGTGTAGGCGTCGTCACCACCGCTTGAGCCACCGCCACGTAGTGGCGGTACATTCTGTCCATCGGTCGGTGTCGCCTCCACCTCCAGCAGCAAAGAAGCGCCGAAGTCCGACGTTGTCCACGTCCCCATAGACTTTCAGTCCGGGGCTGCCTGTGTCCATCATCCCGTCGCTGTCGCTGCCGCTGCCGTCCACACTGGGAGGTTTCTCCCGTCCGAAGTCATCCAGCTCCACCACACGAGCGTCTTTGGCTCTCTGGCGTCGCTGGCTGCGTCCTCTGCCTCTGCTCTTGGCGCTTTGCTATTCTGCAGACACAGTTCGTCCAGCTGCTCCGCCAGCGTCCGCTGCCGCTTGCGGGACGACGGACTACGTCTCAGAGAAGACTTGAAGGTCGGCGTGCGCAGCAGACTGGGCGTGGCCCCCACCCCATGGTGCTGGAAGTAGTTGTACGAGTTCTGACGCATCGTGTGCGAGTCCAATTCCTCGATCTCCACGGGCTCTTCGCGGCGCCGACGCACACCATGGGAAGGAGACGCGCGTACGAACATGCTGGAGGCGTCAGAGTGGGGAGAAGCGGACGCGTGTAAGCGCTGGGCGGCCATCTAGGTCAGGAATCCTTTTCTGGTCGACTCCTCTTCGAAATGATGCGCTTTCTAATTTTGTTGTGTACTCTAATTTTTTTAGGATAAAAGCAACACTAACAAAAACTTGCAGATCGAAATCACTCATAACGTGGTAAGTGGACTGGATATGGAGTTCGGGAGGGCGGTAGCGGCGGCTACAGGACGCTGTCGAAGCTGCCGCTAGGCTCGTTGTGTTGCCAACTCACGTACGTATCTAACTAGCGTCTTTAAGTCCTTTATCACCGCAATCTTCGCCAACAGGACAAGAGCACAAGCCCATGGATCTCAACAGTCTACGCGTCAAGGAGCTGTCCGAGATGTGTCGCAAGTTCGGTGCGTAGTAAATAGCGATGGGGTTATATGCCAAAGGTTAATCCTGCTGTGCTTGACAGGCCTCCGGACTAGCGGCCGCAAGGCGGAGCTCATCCAGCGGATACAGTCGAACGCCTTGTACCAGCAGGACATTGCCGGACTGGCCAAAATGGGCGTGTCCAGCGGACGCGGCCACAAGCGCGGCACCAGCCACAATGTGAGAGGAAGAGACCACTATACAAGGCACAACTACTGACTTTACGTGCTGATGCAGGTTGGAGGCGGCAACAAGAAACACAAGAGCGAAAAACCCGAAGATAAGACGGCGGTGGACGAAGTTTTCGAGAGATTTAGAGGTAAGGGAGAAGTGGCATTGTTGATGAACTAAGATAGAGCTAAATTGTTGGGGTTATGGCAGACCCAGAGGCTGCGGAAGCGTCGATTACGGACGACGGGATTCTGCTGCTGTGTGACGCCCTGGGCGTTGATGCGCAGGACCCAGTTATGTTGGCTCTGAGCTGTGCTATGGAAGCGGAAAGCATGTGTGTCTATACACGGACTGAGTTCCATCGCGGCATGACAAGAATGGGCTGTCGCACGCTGAACGACCTCCGGAGCAAAATGCCGATGCTGAGGAGTCAACTGCGCGACCGCACACAGTTTGCCACTATTTATTCGGTAGGATTTTAGCCACGTTGTTGCTGTGGGGAGTTCTTACGCTGACTCGATTGCTGCAGTTTACGTTTGGCTTCGCCAAAGATCCGACGCAGAAGAGCTTGGCCCTGGAGTTGGCTATTGGGCTCTGGGACTTGCTACTCCCGGGCACTTCCACTGGCACCGCCACTGGATCCAGTTTGTTCGCAAGAACTCGCGCAGTGTAGTGGCAAAAGACTTGTGGCTTCAGCTGTTGGACTTTGGCCACCAGATCGAGGCGGATCTGAGTAACTACGACGAGAATGGAGCGTGGCCTGTGCTGCTAGACGACTTTGCAGCACATATGCAGGAGCTTATTGCCAAGAAGGGGTTGGCAGCTGTCCAGCTTGATGAGGACACGATCACGGTGGAAGGAGAGGCAGCAGATACCGCCGAAGACATGGTGGTTGAGGAGTAATCGCGTCGCTAATTCCTGTGGTATCACTTGAAAAGCCGAGCTGGGAGCTAGGGAGGACCTGCATAAAGTCTGCATCTGATTTTGGCGGGACTGTTGCGTACATTGATCACAAGCGATTTCGTTTACGCTCGTTTGTGCAGCTTGTCTTCCCTTCGACAATCACCCGCATCAGCTTCACAAAATCGAGCTTATCTACGTTTGAAGATGAAAAGCGGGATGGCGACGGCAGTGACGGCCAGCGCGATGTAAAGCGGTGCGTTGGCACGCCTCGGGTCGCCACCAGTTGGCTTTGTAGGCGCCACAATCACGCGGTGCTTGTGGGCCTTAACGTCGTGGGCGCACTTGACGATGTCGTAATTCTCGTGCTTTTGGATCGTGCAGTGGCCGTCCGACGACGTCACACGGTAGCCGCCAGGGTAGTGCACGTACGGCACGTAGATCTCAGTAGGCGCGGAGGGCTCCGTGTTCACCGACACGTACTCCAGCACATACTCGGCTGTGGCCATCTTGAACTCAGACTTGAGCGGCACACCAGCGATCTTGTGAGCATGCGGACGAGCAAACCCACGAAGACCACGCGCAGAGTCATCACGACGGCGAGTGTGACCTCCAGCAAGACGCACCGCCAACTTCTCCGAGTCTGGGCTGCTGACACTCAAGTCCTCGAGGTTCCACAGGTCGCCAAACTCATGCGAGTTGTCCGCCGTGTAGTTCCACAGCGTGAACGACAGCAACTGCGACTCCAGATTGGAGATCGTGTTGTCCATGGCCTCAATCTGGGCCGAGTAGTCTCCACTGATGTACGCTCGCCCGCCGTTCATGTTGTACGGGATGCCCGTCTCTCCGATCAGCGTCGGGGCGTTCGCCATCTTCTTGCGTCCAAAGCTGGCCACATGGGCAAGCTGCTTCTGGTGGGCCTTGCGCAGCGCCTTGTTTCCAAACACGGGCTTCCCGTGGCGAAATCCACCGTGAAATACGAACGCCACGTGGTGGTGAGCAGTGTAATACCGTCGTACCAGTGCATCGCGTTGACCGCGTTCGGGATATCATCTTTGGAGATCTGCGGGAACTCCATGGCGCCGAAGTCCATCGGCGGCATCTCCACGAAGATCATGCTCTTGGGGACGATTTCCTGCAGTCTCTGCGTGAACTTCTTGGCGAACGGCAGGTAGAAGTCCTTGCCAAAGTCGACGCCGTCAAAGTAGTCGGCCTTCAGCAGTTGGGGCTTGCCGTCTGCATTCAACCCCCACACTCCTGCTTCCTTCCAGACACAGCCAAAACCTTCTTTCCAAGCGCGCACGCCCTCCGGATCGACGTGTTCAACACGGGACGGCTTTCCACGCATCATGGCGATCAGTCCGGCGTTCCAATAGTCTACATCTTGCGCAACACCTTCGCCCAACGCCATCCCCTGCAGCCCCGTCGGAGCGTAACCATTGTGCAGAATCCCCACGGGTTTTGCCAAGTCTTTGACGCCAATAAACCCATTGGACGGCTCGTTCATGGTGCCGTATCCTGCAACGTTGGGCAGGTCCGTCAACACCTTCGCCAATTCGCACAAGGCGTTGAGGTAGTGCGACTGCAGGTAGTCCTGGATCTGCACGCCGTCCACGTGACACTTGGGGCGAACTTCTTGCCGCCCCAGAACAGCGTGAACATGGTGGCGCACGCCAACTTGCCGTAGTTGGTGGGCCAGATCATCTTGGGGAACTGCGACGCCGGCAGCCCACACGTCTCGAGACACAGCGCCGCCTTGGTCTGCTCGAAGTTGCGTGGCTCCAAGCCGACGCACTCCAGCGTCCACATGGGGCGCCGTCGCCGCCCGTCCAGCGAGACCACACGTCCTGGTGCGGGTCCACGTACACCTGCATGTTGTACTCGGCCGCCTTGGCCACCACCGCACGGATGTACTGGAGGTAGTCACGGTCGATCTGGCCGGGCCCGGCGTGCTCGATGGCCTCCACGTCACGATGAAGCGCAGGAACGTCAGGCCCCAGCGCTGCAGGCGGGACAGGTGCAGGTCGGCCTCCTCCAGCGGGAACGGCCGCCCCACGAAGGACACGGAGGCGGCGCCGTCGAAGAAGGCGCTGAAGTCGGCGTCGTCGCGGTGGCCGTAGCCGAACGGCAGCTTGGAGGAGCCGCCCAGGTTCACGCCGCGGAGCAGCGTCACGCGGCCGTGCTGGTCCACGAAGTGGCCGTCCTTGATGGACAGCACGGTGGTGTCCGCGGTGGGGGTTGGCATGGAGGTGGGCGGTGGTCAATACAGTGGGGACGAGCGTGGGGTCGAGATTGTTGACAGCTGGTTGAAGTGGATACAAAATATATGTGACGTGTGAGGAAAGCGACTGTTTGTGCACACTATACGCAGGGCGGTGGAAGACTACCACGTGACGTAGGGTTGGATGAGGGCGAAACCCAGCGCGATGTACACAGGAAGAGTGGAGTGACTGGCCCAGGAAAACTGCGACGGCTCGATCTCGTGTCTCTTGGCGCGCTCCACCACCACGCGGTGGTGGTGTCCGTGGTTGTCGTGCTCGTGTTTGATGATGTCGTAGCCCTCGTGCTTCTCAATGGTGCAATGGCCGTCCGACGCCGTCACGCGGTAGCCGCCGGGGTAGTGCACATAGGGTACAAAGATCTCGGCGGGCTCCGTCTGCGAGCTCTCGGCCGTGTACTCGAAGACGAACACCGAGGTGGTGGCTTTGAACTCGCTCGACACCACCGACCCGACGACTTTACGTGCGTGGGGGCGGGCAGCTTTGGCGTCTCGGAGATCGATCTCGATCTTCTGGGCCGACTCAGAGGTGTGCACGTACGTCCTCTTGTGCAGCTCGTCCGCGTGATTAGTCGTGGTCTTCTTGGCGGTCGTGTGGGCATTGCTGGGGCTGGACGAATGCAGGTGCGACGTGGTGGTGGTCGTGGTCTTGACGGAGGAGCTCATCTGGCGCTGGCCTTGGGAGTAGATTCTGGAATGAAGTCACGGGTGGAGTCGCGGAGGTGCTGACACCCTCTGCACGCCGAAGAAGGAAACGACCTCCCTAGACAAGACATATGAGATTGCTGCTTTAAGATTAAGCAGCACTGGGCTGCCCACTCTGGGCAATCCTCCTGGCTTCCCTATGCTAAAACGCTTATCTTGGTGTGGCTGGCGACACAAATCCTGCACCGCAAACGCTGCAAGGCTTTCCAGCCACCGTTGTTTCAGTCTTTCGTGTGCTATTGTCCGCGCCTGAATGCTCTCAGCCGTTTTGCACCATGCTTGCCCTTCAGCCCACTGCGCAGCAGTTCCAGCATGTTCCTCGCGGCGTTAACGTCTCGATCCCAGAAGTTGGCTCGGCAGCGGCTGTTCACACAGCGAATGACATTTCTGGTGCACTTGAACA
Organism: Phytophthora quininea; assembly: GCA_011947345.1. Lineage (NCBI taxonomy): Eukaryota > Oomycota > Peronosporomycetes > Peronosporales > Peronosporaceae > Phytophthora > Phytophthora quininea. The sequence continues at coordinate 78,633 of JAAVTG010000561.1, forward strand.
CAATCTTCTTGTCTGCGAGCTTGGGACTGCGGAACTTCTGCATCTCCGCGATCTCCTTCATCTCCTTCTTGGACGGGTTTGCTTTCGTCCGAATATCTTCTTCGTCCTCCTTCCGCTTCACTTTCGTGAACAGTCTGGCTTGCTTGAGGCGCTGGTGGCAGCAGGAGCACATGATGCTGGTTCGGTACTCGTCCATTAGCACCACGGTCGCCCGTTTCTTGAGTGCCTTGACAAAACCTTTGACCGGGCCCGTGGGATGCCCCTTAACACCATCTCGTCGACTCCAGTCGCCATAGGCGATGCAGACTTGCTTGCTTGGTTTTGGCACGAGTCGAGCAGCCAAAGCGTCCACGGCCTTCATCTTCGCGTGGTCTCGCGTGAACCTCCACTTGGAAACGCGTTCTCTGCGGAGAACGCCAGCAAAAACGTAATTGCTCCCATACGAACTGCAAACTGGAGAAGTAAGTCTTGTAGCTGGCCGTCTTAAACGAGGGCATGGCGCGCAGCCTGCCCCTGTACCAGGGCTCGCGCTTCTTCAGGTTTTCGTGGTAGGCTTGAAAGTCTTTCATGCGGGCCATGTGGCGGTATTCACGAGTCGAGATTTGAGTGACTCTTTCGTGACAATTTTCGCGTCGCTGTCTGCGTAGCCGTCGAGGTGTTCTCCTGCCACGCCGTCGACGCTTGCGGCTGCGCAGCCGTCCGACAGTCACTGCCGTGACCAGGTTGCGCATTCCTGGGTCGATGCCAATGAGTACTTCGGGGTGTAGTCGGATCCGAGCTTGAACAACTCCTTGCTGAACGAGTCTTTTGGCGTCAGCTCCTCGGGTGTTGGTGGTGTCGGCTTCCTTGGCTCAGTAGCGCCATCACACTTCTTTTTCTTCTTCTTCTTTGCCTTCGTTGCAACCACTACTACCGAGCGCGTTGTCACAGGGCGCTTCATCGTCACTGAGGCCGCATAGCCGTTCGACTTGATTTCATCTACAAATTGTCGTTTCTCGGACTCAAATTGAGCAACGTCAAATACAGCTCGCGTTACGAGAGACTTGTTCTTCTGGAACGCTTTCTCAGAAAACGTGAGCTGCTTAACTCTCTTTCCCTAGCAGGACCCATGTTCAGCTCGCTACCCAAAAACGCTTGTATTTTCGGATCATCAATGACCTGAGCAAACAAACCGTGAAAAGTGCTCGCGTTTAGCTTGATGTAGATCGCCTGGTAGGTTCGAGCCATTGGCAATATGGAGTACAGCTTTGCACCTTTTGTCTTTGGATGACTGTCAACGAATTTCTCCATGAAAACGAGCATGACGTGCAACTTGTGAACAAAGTGAGCGCTGTTTTCACGAATCTGCCATTGCCACGGAACGATACCGAGCCACTTGCGCACTTCAAGCTCAATTGGATCTTCAGTTGAGTTCCATTCGGTCCACAGCTTGACCGTATTGCCAGTCGGGTTGCCCTCCTCATCGAGCTCCGGCGCCGTCCTAACCCGATAACAGCTATCCACAAGCTTCTTGGTCTGGCGATACGTGCGCTGCAACTTGCCTTTTGGAGCGTACCGGAACCGCTCGTATTGGTGCAGACGTCGACGAAAGTTTAGAGCTATCATGTTGAGTGCATTTGTAGACATAAGTTGAGCCATCTCGTTTATCATCCGCGACCCGTTAACTAGGGTCTCGGCATCGTACGTAGGCACTCGTGCCCTGCCGGCCCAGTAACGACAGCACGTGATGTGGAATGTTGGGTACTTGGCATCGAATGAGGGGGATTAGCCTTCACGGCACTGCAGCAGCGGTAGAACATCATCTGCTCGATCTCGGGCACCTCGTCGCCCTCTTCCAGACAGCGAAGAACGTGAAGGTTTGCGAGATGCCAGCCCTCCAGCTGTATCTGCTTCATCACGACACACAAGCGCTTGATCTGAGGGAGAAGTTCGGACACGCGAAGAATCCGCGACAGCTTGCAGATGACGCTTGAGTGCTGGTCGTTAGTGGACTCCTTGATACGGTATCGTGGCGCAGCTTCCGAGCCGTCCGAGTCGTCCGGGTCGCCCCTCTTCTTGCGCTTTCGACTCATAGATACTCTGGCGTGGAGTGTCCGTGGCAAAAGCAAAACTGAGGGAAATCCTGCTGTCTTGCAGCGCAGCAGCGCTCTTTGTCAAGCGCGTACCTCATTTCAATCCGGCAGTCTGACGAAGTTAGCATCACTTGGTGGGCTAATGGGTTAACTTTCTTTCGTGCCGCTGCTGGCACGACCTGGCGGCCATGACCTGGCAAAGTGCCTAGCTTCTGGCGTCGGCGTTGGTGGTCGCCTCTTTCGCAACAGCCGAGGCCAATGGCATGACCAACTTCCTGATACCCTCGCGAATACTGGACGAGGACGAGGAACAGGCCGTGCCTTACGACTCGTGGAGCAACGCGCCCGAGACCCTGAGCTCCTGCTGGTCTTCGTGATGGTGCTGCTACAGTGTAGGCGCTCACCCGTTAGGACTCTTCCCCGAAGTATCACCGTATGTTTTCGTGTGCCAAGAAGGCTTCGTTCGTTTTCTTAATCTGCACGCTTACACCAATATAACGCGATTGACGAACATGATGATCGTCTCCCCATCGACCGTTATCACGCTGGCTACGTTGGTGGCTTCGGTGCAGGGCCACGGCTACATCTCCAAACCGAAGGCGTCGTACAAGCCCAACACGGTCTACACGACGTACAACGGTCTGACGAGCGCTAGTATCAACAAAGGTTTCGACGGTGGCCACTACAACTGGAGCCCCGAGCAAAACGTGCAGGCGTTCACGGAGCACTGGAAGGCCACGGACTACACGTCGCTGCGTGCCATGCTTGACCCGATCTCTCCTGGCTACGGATACTCCTGGACACGGCGGCCCCGGTCGACGTGTCCAGTGAGACCGAGATGTGGTGGCAGAACGACGAGTACAAAGAAGGCTTCCTCAACTCGCACCACGTACGTAGAGCAACGTCCCCATGTAGCTGCGTTATCGTCTCTAACCATGTTGTTCTGCAGGGTCCATGCGAAGGTTGGATCGGTGAGACCATGGTGTTCCACTACGACGACTGCGTCGCCGAGTTCCCGTCCTACCCGGCGAAAATCCCCACGGACTACTCGTCGTGCAAGGGCAAGTGTCTCTTTGTCTTCTACTGGCTGGCGCTGCACAGCCCGGACTGGCAGATCTACAAGCAGTGTGTGCCGATCACGAACGGCGGGTCGAGCACCCCGTCGACCCAGCAGTCAAGCACCGCAGGCTCGTCGGCGCAGCAAACACCTTCCACGCCGTCCACGCAGACCCAGTCTTCCAGCGCCGGCGACAGCGCTTCAACCGACGGCGAGGCATCCCCGCGACCGACGCCCCGGCCTCTGAGACCACCCCGGCCTCCACCCCGGCAACGCCGTCGACCGAGACGACCCCATCAACCGAAACTTCCTCGTCGAGTGAGACCACCCCGGAGACTGCCCCAGCGACCCCTTCTACGGAGACTGAGACTCCGGCGCCGGAGACCAACACCGAAACGGAGGCCCCGGCAGCTGCGACGACTGCACCTGAGACTTCCGACGCTGGCAAGTGTGTTCGTCGTCGTCACTAAGTGCTACAGGTCTCGATGTGTGAGTGTAGATGTTCGTACTATTATACGTAGTATAACAGCCAACATGATGGCTTGGCCACGCTTGCTCTGTAAAATCGAGTCGAGTATTTTGCTGTTCGGCAGATCCCCATCTGGTGGGGCGGCGGTGGGATCTGCAAGACGCTTTTCTTGACTTGCAGCTTCACATTGTGAATCACCGCACCATCACATGAGGGTCCTCTGCTTCTACATTGTCGTTGGTGCCAGCACACATCGTGCTAAAGTAAGTTTTTTTCTCCACTTCTTAACGCCAAGATGTCGCGGGTAAGAAGAGATACGAGAAACAGGAAGGTGTTGGGATCAACGATGGAAATCTACGGCACGGAAGATGGCTACATCAACTTCAACAACACGTATCAACGTCTAGTTCTCGGACCGCAAGTTGCTAGTCATGCGACGGCGGCGACGGGCGTTGCAACGGGCCGATTCCGGACTCTGTGTGGAGGGCGTGGCCGTTGGGGCAGCAGTCGTCGCGGTCGGCGCAGTGGTCCACGTCGTCGGGGCAGTAGTGGTTGGTGGTGAGGTGTAGTCGCTCGCCGGCGCGTCCGTCGCGGGTGCCGTTGTTTGCGTCGACTGGCCGCCGCCGCTTCCGTTCACAATGGGGGCGCACTGCTTGTAGACCTGCCAGTTGGGCTGGTGCAACGCCATCCAGTAGAAGGTGAAGGTGCAGTCGCCCTTGCACGACGAATAGTCGATGGGGATCTCGGCCGGGTACGCGGTGTAGTCGGCGCGGCAGTCGTCGGAGCGGAACACACGCGTGTCATCGATCCAGGCCTCGCAGGGCCCGTGGTGCGAGTCGATGAACCCCATTTTCTCCTGGTCATTCTGCCACTTCATGGAGCTGAGGGAGCTCACGTCCACGGCGGTGCCGGTCAGCACGGTGTTGCCGCAGTCCGGGGCGGCGGTGTCCATGAGAGCACGCAACGTCTTGTACTTGGAGTTGGGGAAAGAGCTCGTAAACGTGGCCGTGTTCTTCTCGGGACTGTCATCCCACTTGAGTCCGCTGAAGGCGGGGTCGCAGCTAGCCGTCAGGAGGGCGTTGTACTTGGTGTTGATGCCGTTGGGGAAATACGCGGCCGGTTGCGAGAGGTAGCCGTGGGCATGGACCTCATTGAGCAAGTAGGCGAGAGCGGTGGTGGCGACCAGAAGCTTCATGGTTGGGGAATTTGAGTTTGGATTGGGGCCGAAGAGGTGAATGGCGGAATGAGATACCAAAGCCGACGGTCCTGCACCTCTGCACCTCGTGCCGTTCGAGCGAACGATAAACGACAGCGGCAGATGGACTTGCCGCTGCCATCGCCACATGAAGAAGCGATAACCGCCGCGACGCAGTCCACGAAGTCCCGAGTGGAGTTGGCAGCACGGTACGGTGGATATCCCCTAGACTTTCGACGCTGAAAAACAGATGCCCTCGAAAAGATCACCAAGCAAACAGCAAAAACCTACAGCGACTACATCTTGGCGAGACGAAATGCTTGTTTGCGTTGTTCACGACTCGTGAACAACGTGAATGGTGAGGACGAAACTATTGTGGGGAGGAGATCTCGTTCTGAATGCTGTGATTGAACGCTTGTCGAAGGTAACGCGTAGATCTTCAAATCGAGTGCACTACTTACAGTACGTGAATTTCGATGAGCCCCGGAAGTAGTGGCAATGCCTTTTCCTTCTGACGATAACAGCGTCTCCATTCTGAACGGAAGTCGGCCGATTTGAGGGAATACCATGCACCAATGTGCCGTATAATCCGCGAAGTCCGGCTAACTGCACGACGGCAGAGTCCTCAACGGCATCGTTTTTCCCGTTGAGATCCAAGATGGCCAGCGCTGGCACGCGCCGACTCCTTCCAATGTGTTTTCAAGTAACGATCCGAATTTGGCGCTGTGGTAGACGCTTGCTAGCAACCTGCGGTGGGAACATTCTGCATTCCACAACTGATCGTTGCCGTTAAATGTAGTCGAACAGGGTCGCCAAGAAACCAACAGCTTTATCGCTTAGATATTCCATCAATGTCCTGGACCGACCGACGGCGGCTTGGCTTGGTCGCTGTAGTTAACGTCTCCCGGCGTCGGCGGTGGCGAGCACGAAGAACAGCAGAATCAGGTTTTCTTCGTTTACGTCGTCGTCTTGGTTGGCGGTGCAAGTACCATCTCGAACGAGCAGGTAGCGCCCCACCGCAAACGCTCCGGCGAAGAGACACAAGTCCGCGAGCGGCATCAAACCCCTGCGGTGTCGAGTGGCTTTGGAAGAGTGAGTAAAGTCCATGGAGATCGACATGCTGGTGCAATCCAGGGGTAGACATTCAGACTCTTCTCGTGTTCTTCATCTCGCGACATCACTACAAACGACCACTACAAGCTTTTACTGGAAGAGACCTCTCTGGGAGGGTTTAGCTACGCATGCGGCGCTTGCGCTGGGTCGTGTCGGTCGTCGACGACGCTTCCCCGGCGAGCTCGCCAAACGTCAACGCCTCACCCGCGACTTCTCCTGAGCCTCCGTTCTTGATCGGCACACACTGCTTGTAAATCTGCCACTCGGGCTGGTGCAGCGCCAGCCAGTAGAACACGAACAAGCACTCGCCCTTGCACGACGAGTAGTCCGTGGGGATTTTCGCCGGGTAGGACGGGAACTCGGCGACGCAGTCGTCGTAGTGGAACACCATGGTCTCACCGATCCAACCTTCGCATGGACCCTGCAGAACAACATGGTTAGAGACGATAACGCAGCTACATGGGGACGTTGCTCTACGTACGTGGTGCGAGTTGAGGAAGCCTTCTTTGTACTCGTCGTTCTGCCACCACATCTCGGTCTCACTGGACACGTCGACCGGGGCTGCCGTGTCCAGGGAGTATCCGTAGCCAGGAGAGATCGGGTCAAGCATGGCACGCAGCGACGTGTAGCCCGTGGCCTTCCAGTGCTCCGTGAACGCCTGCACGTTTTGCTCGGGGCTCCAGTTGTAGTGGCCACCGTCGAAACCTTTGTTGATACTAGCGCTCGTCAGACCGTTGTACGTCGTGTAGACCGTGTTGGGCTTGTACGACGCCTTCGGTTTGGAGATGTAGCCGTGGCCCTGCACCGAAGCCACCAACGTAGCCAGCGTGATAACGGTCGATGGGGAGACGATCATCATGTTCGTCAATCGCGTTATATTGGTGTAAGCGTGCAGATTAAGAAGTGGCGAGCAAATCCGTGATCGCAGCGGGTTACCAGCAAAAGCGGTTCGTCCGCAATCGCGGCGCGCTTATTCCAAAGACAACTTCGCGCGATATGTGCTGGCACCAACGACAATGTAGAAGCAGAGGACCCTCATGTGATGGTGCGGTATCCACAATGTGAAGCTGCAAGTCAAGAAAAGCGTCTTGCAGATCCCACCGCCGCCCCACCAGATGGGGATCTGCCGAACAGCAAAATACTCGACTCGATTTTACAGAGCAAGCGTGGCCAAGCCATCATGTTGGCTGTTATACTACGTATAATAGTACGAACATCTACACTCACACATCGAGACCTGTAGCACTTAGTGACGACGACGAACACACTTGCCAGCGTCGGAAGTCTCAGGTGCAGTCGTCGCAGCTGCCGGGGCCTCCGTTTCGGTGTTGGTCTCCGGCGCCGGAGTCTCAGTCTCCGTAGAAGGGGTCGCTGGGGCAGTCTCCGGGGTGGTCTCACTCGACGAGGAAGTTTCGGTTGATGGGGTCGTCTCGGTCGACGGCGTTGCCGGGGTGGAGGCCGGGGTGGTCTCAGAGGCCGGGGCGTCGGTCGCGGGGATGCCTCGCCGTCGGTTGAAGCGCTGTCGCCGGCGCTGGAAGACTGGGTCTGCGTGGACGGCGTGGAAGGTGTTTGCTGCGCCGACGAGCCTGCGGTGCTTGACTGCTGGGTCGACGGGGTGCTCGACCCGCCGTTCGTGATCGGCACACACTGCTTGTAGATCTGCCAGTCCGGGCTGTGCAGCGCCAGCCAGTAGAAGACAAAGAGACACTTGCCCTTGCACGACGAGTAGTCCGTCGGGATCTTGGCCGGGTACGACGTGAACTGCTTGGCGCAGTTGTCGTGGTGGAAGACCATCGTGTCGTCGATCCAGGCCTCGCACGGGCCTTCGTGGGACGCGATGAAGCCTTCCTTGTACTCGTCGTTCTGCCACGTCATGTCGGAGTAGCTTGACACGTCCACGGGGTCCGCCGTCTCGAGCGAGAAGCCGTAGTCCTTGGCAATGGGATCGACCATATCGCGAAGTGACTTGTAGCCCGTGGCGTTCCAATGGTCGGTGAACGCCTGCGTGTTCTGCGCCGGGCTCCAGTTGTAGTGGCCGCCGTCGAATCCCTTGTTGATCTTGGCGCTCGTGAGCGCGTTGTACGTCGTGTAGATGGTGTTGGGCTTGTACGACGCCTTGGGCTTGGAGATGTAGCCGTGACCCTGCACGCTAGCGGTCAACGCCGCGAAGCCAACGACGGTGGTGAGCGAGGAGACTTTCATGGGTATTAAAGTCTCGATTGCGGTCCGAATTGGGGAATGGCGACGAACGCTGCAGTTCCAGCGGGCAAGGCAGCACCGTCGAACACCAACAATGAACAATGACAAGACTAAGGAGCTGCTTCCGCTGCCACAGCTGCCGGATCAGCAACAAGAGCCCGTCAGTTAGGTCAAGCTTACGAGCAAAGCTGCAGCTGGTCATGAGGAACGATCATCGAGATTAGTCGATTATCACCGCGAGGACATTTTGATAAATGCTGTAAGGTTGACGTAAGTTGGCAGCCTAAAATACTTGCGCCAGACTCATCGAGAAAGAAGGCAAAGATAATGAAGCTCTACAGGCGTACGATTTGGCTCGAGGAGTTGTGTGTGTCGACCCCGACCTGCAAGTGTATAACCTTCAGGGTGAGATCTTCAAGCAGGGAGGCCTGCGTTTCAACGGCGCTTATGTTTCCCAGTTGCGTCTGTACGCGGCCAAGACGGAGAATGGGGACTGGTTGTCCGCTGCTGCGCCTCAAGCGAAGGCCCTCGCCACGACAGAGTTACCGTCGATTCCAGGGCTGCGGGCCGAGGAGTTAGCCCCCAAAAGTAATCGCTAAAGTGTTCAAGTCGCTTGGAGAATGTCAAATCCACGTTCTTGTGGAGATCCGGCATTTAGGTTCCCAACCAGAGCTCGGGGCCAAGCCTTGGTACAGCCGAAGGAGAAGCTAAAGCTAGCTTGTCTTCTGGTCGGGGCGGGATTTGGTGCTTTCTCGGTTCCGATCAAGAAGAGCGGTGATGTTGATGATCTGCGGAGAGCGATCGAGCAGAACGGGGGCGCTGTCCTTGCTGAGGTGGAGCACCTCCAGCAAAACCGTTTGCCGCCAAGACAAAAGACAGCAAGTGGCTCGCCTCCGATGCACCGGAAGCGGAGAAGTTTGAGATTGCCGAGCGCATTAACGATGTTGATGCTATTAGTCCTCAATTTGTGGACCCGAAGAGGAAACTACTTGGCATTTTCGAGTCCATCGGGGTTGCCAAGTTCATGTGCTGGTGGTTGTCCAGGAAAACCGATAGAAACGTTTGTTTCTAAGTGAGGACAACATTTATGTAGACTCGAAGAAGATGACTACTGAAGCCGAAAGGTCCAAGCTATGGTGTCTTATGGTGGTAGTACGGACCGACCCGTTTTCGACATTTGTTGGTAGCGATGACGACGTCGACGATTTACAAAGGGCTACCAAAAAGACCGGGGAGGGTCGGGGAGTGCAGCTGGGTTGCTACTACACCTCGCAAAGCTGCAAGAAGCTTGGATTTCCCGAATTCTTCAGTCGTGAAAAGGCTCAGGACTGACGAGTGCCCACTAGCTCAAGGATTCGAGATGATGATTCTCTTCACTCAATGAGGAAGATTGCCGAGGTTTTCAATGGTGCTCCTCAAAACGACTCGTGCATTCACGCGTTAGTCGTGCGTGCCAACACGTCCAAGCGAGAATTTATTCCAATAGTCGATTGGTTCCCGGGTGAGATGAAGCAAACACAACTACAAGTGGGAGACGAATCTGTTCCTGTGAATTACTTCCAAGCCGGCAGACTTCCTGCGATGAGTTGCAGTCCGATCTCGCCAACCTTTGGAGCGTTCCTGTTTTGGTGTCATCTTCGATCAGCTCATGGAATTTGCGACAGAATGCTGTCAACTCTACAGGACCAGAAACGTTTTGGTGGCGGGGAATCGAGGAATTGGCAAGACCTTCTTCTGTATTTACTGCGCGTAAATGAACACGCTACTACCAGACTCGACGTTGGTGCTGGTTTTGGCGACGTTTACTTTAAGCATTGCCCCAACGCCAACTTGTTTTACACGCTCTCAAGCGAAGAAGTTAATGAGATTTTGTGTCAGCCGTGGGTCGTCCGGTTGATCATCGAGAGCGAGTTCTAGTTCACTCAGTTTTACGGATTTTCGCCTGTATTCGAATCGTGTGGATCGCGTGGATACCTTCAGTTTATCAATGAAGTTAGTAGGACAAAGTTTATCCTGCCACCCTGGTCCCTTGAGGATCTTCGGCCGTGCAACTCGCTTCGTGAGGACAAGTTGACCGACAGCATCTTGAGTGAACGGTTTTCCGAATACGGCGGTATCCCGCCAGCGATTTTCGCCACTGACCAAGAGCGGGTTGCGGAGAATTTGGCCATTGCCATTCACCGGTTTGAAGTCTTTAAAATTACGCACAAGTTCCCGAAGATAAGCCAATTCCTAAAGACCGACCGAATCTTGGCCACGGTGCCCACGGCAACGAACTACAGCGCCGAGTTTAAGATCGAATTTCTTTCCGAGCGCATCGCGACCAAAATCGCCGCCCGAGCTGACGACAAGGAATTGCAGGAAATGCAGCGTTTGGGCTGGCTGTGAGACGCCAAAGGAAGCAAGCAGGAGTATTGTCGTGTCCGATCAATTTAAACAAACTTACGTAGCAGTTTGATCTAAAACTACGTTTTCTTCGTGGGGCTGGAGTGAGGTTTCGACTCGGATACGTAGGCAGAGGCGGACGAGTGATCAGAAGCTAATCCACTGAGGTTTGATTCGCGAGGGGCTTGCACTGGGCCGACGGGGAGTTGAGACTTGGTAGGAGTATTGGGATTGCTGCTACCAGTTGTCTGCACAGGTGGAAGTGAAGTATTTGACAGAACTGTAGACGCAGCACCGTTGGATGGAGTTTCGACTACTCGCTTCGATGGAGATGGCTCCGGTACCGACTGAGTGTTTGCGTCGAGGGTGTCTGAGGACTGGCTGGTTCGACGCTGTAGGCCAGGCATACGCTTGGCCGAGGTGTTTTTGTGGTGGGCTGTCGATAACTTCGATGGGTACCAGACGGCTTGGAATTCGCAGAAGTCCTTGCTCAAGAGAGATCGCAGCTACGGACTGACTTAAGGTAGCGACGGCAGCAATTGTGCTTCCGTTCACGTCACTACCAGGCTCTGGCTTGGCATTGTTGGAATCACTGGAGGGTTTTTGCTCAGTACTGCTGTCAATGATAGTCGTCCGTGGTGAAGACGCAGGGGAGTTCACTTTGGGACTAGTAGACCCACTAACTTCTCGACCAAGCGGAATAAACACCAATTTAAATGATTGCGAATTTAAGTCGACCCACTCGACAGTTCTGGTGGTGGCGAAGCGAATCGGCGTTAATCGATTGGGGACTGCTGCACTAAGCACAGCTCCGCTGCGGAAATTGCCGACCAAAGGCGAATAAACGTCGATAGTCTGTCCCATCGGAAGCACTTTGAGACTCTGCAGACCGTGCACCACGGCCTTAAAGGGCTGCGCCGAGCAAGTGATCTCGAAAACCCCTCGCTGTTCGTTGTAGAGCTGAAGATGAGAGCGCGTCTTGGAGCAGACGGTAGCGCCTTCGATGAAGTTTCCGTCTCGATCGCAGAGCTCCACGTGAGTGACTTCAGTTTGCCAGTCGAATTGGTCGGGGCCGATGTGAGGCAGACTTAAAGGCAAGACACTTAAAGACGCCTTGCTGTCAGACATCGACAGCTGCATGGATCGGTGGCGAATCGATACGACGTCTTCACTGATAGCTTCAGTAGCTACAGCATCGCGAGGACTCACTTGGTGTCCGGGGATTTTGACCCGAAAGAACGAGAGATCCAACCACTCCTTCCTACCGGTACTAAAGCAGACCAAGGCGCAATTGATGTCGCAGTCAACTTGCTTGATTCTCCCGCACTCGACACGTTTAGTATCCACAGTTTCGAGCTCAATTTCCAGTCCCACCATTTCGGATGAAAGAGAACGCAACTCGCCAGCCTCGTACACGACCTAACAAGTCAAATCAAGTACAATAAGTGATCTCTTTTCCAATAAAATAAGGTGTTAATACTTTGTAGAAACTCCGATGTAGATCGAGTAATTGAAGTGGTTCATGTGGCGAAACCTGGACGGTGCATCTCCCGTCGCCTCCTTGATCTACGGGACTCACCTCCACTACTCGGCCAGTACCGGTACGAGACTGCTGACAATTCCCCACTCCATTTGACCTTGCAAGTTGTCCATCGCACTCGAGCACGTCGCCAACTTTTATTCGCAGCATCAGCAAGATCTCCTTGAAGACTCTACGAAACCTTTTTCTTTTAGCGAACTTGGTCATTCTGCAATTTGCGCCGAACATGCCAGGCCCACCTGGATCCCCCGACCCCGGTGGCGGCTGCCAATGTCAGTCTCCTTCCACAGAAGCTGAGCCAGAGTCCAAGCGTCGACGCACTGACGAGAACACGCCACCCAATCGAGCCGAACGCCCAAGTAGAGCCGGCGCACGTCCCGACGCCGCGCGCCGTATAGCAGTCAACGCAACGTACAACTTTGTCAGCAGGAAATCAACATTGCGCGCGGTTTGTACGGACGAGGCGCTCTCGCTTCCGTGGGAGGACGTCCTGAAGACGATGAACAGAGTTGTTGCAGAGGGATATCTTCTCGCCGACTTTTATGTCATCAACACGCTGGCGTCCAACGGTCAGCTTGTTGAGCTGACCAAGCCGTTCTTCCGCAAGTGTCTTGCTGCGTTGTCTGACCCCAAACGTGTGGGCAAAACGACCGCCCAGTACCTCGAGACTATCACCGGAGCTGATTCTAGCGACATACATTTCGAGACCACAGTGCAAGAATACGTGTCACTTCGAGGTGATATACCTGCCATCAACGGCAGGTATATTAACCAGGGCTTTACGGCTCCGCAGCAGAGCAAATGGCGAAGGCAACCCGACTCAGCGTGACACGGAACATCGGCCGTCGGCTTCGACTGTACGTATTTGCCAAGTACAACAAGAAATGCGGTGACGCGACGGATATCGTCAAAGGTGCAATGGATGACGTCTACACGAGAAGGCTGTGCCAGTCCTGCCGCACTAAGAAACGCAAGAAGAAGGCTCTACCTCCTGACTGTGCTGTTTGTAAGTTGAACCACGACGCAGCTACCGAGGTCCGAAGACTGGTTCCTCGAGACCGGGAAGGCAAGATCAACTGGAGTACACAAGCGCTGCTACCGCTCTACTCAACCATCCTTTCTGCCGTGGAGACAGCAAACGAGAAGAACAGCAAAAAACCAAGTTCCAGGCCATCCGAACGTTCAGCTTGGTACCGACGAAACAGGGCTTCCGCTGTGCTTACGCGCACATTAACTCGACGGGGCTGAGGGACCTGCTTCAGTGCAGCACGTTGGACCGGAGCATGACCGTGGTGACCTCAAGCGGGCAATTGGTTACTCTTGGTGAGAGCTTCAAAGTTTGGGGCTCAGTCGCGGAACTGTGGTGGCGTAAACTATTTCGTGTTGCGAGCTTTGAGAAGAGCGGTCTTCACTTCCACTGCGAGCTGGCAACGAACGGGAAAGGTGTCAGTATTACTCTGCATCGGAAAAACCGGAGGCGCCAGCGGAGACACCACCTCGGCGTCTCGAAGACTACGATGTCGTGTGGAGCCTAGACCCCGGCAGCACCGACATGTTTACTGCCGCGAGATTCGACGTCAGCACGCACACGCTGTCTGATGAAATAGTACATTACCCGTCGACTAAGTTTTACGGGGACAGCAGCTACAGACGTAGCACCAAGCGCATCCAGCGCAAGATTGCAAGGGCCTCCGACATCCAGACAACACTCAAGAACATACCAACCAAGAAGACGGCCTCTTTGGAGACCTTGAAGGAGCACATCCGCTACGTTGTTCCCAAACTCGACAAACTACTGACGTTCTTTATGCAAAAGACGTTCAGGAATCTGCGATTTCGTCGGAGCATGCTAGCCGACAAAAACTTGAAGAAGGTCTGCTACGATCTGGCCGGCAACAGCAGCCAGCGCACTCTGGTTGCTTTCGGGAACTGGGCTGCCACCAACTCCGCGGGCATCATCAAGAAGAAAACGCCCGGATCGGTGAAGCGCTTGGAGCGCATGCTCGCTCACTACTGCGACGTCAAGTCTACCGACGAATACCTGACGAGCCAGATGCACCACGGCTGCTCCAGTCCAGAGCGAATGGAGAACCAACGAACCAAGCGTCGCTGCCGCGACAACGTCGTGCGGTCCGTTGCTGTGCACAAGGTCTTCCATTGTCGACGCAGAGATGGTGGCTGCGGCCAAACCGTCAACAGGGACGTGAACGCTTCGAGGAACATCTTGGATGTGGCACTGTGTGAGCTTCAGTACAGCGAAGGAGCGCGGCCAGTGCGACTTCGCAGGCCATCTCCATAATCTCAAGCAACCGAGGTCTCCTTTGAGGGGACTGTGCAGCTGAATGGCTGGTGGAGAGTGGGGCTGCACCATCGGACGCCGGCTCGGAAGAAGAACACCGTACAACGTACACGAGTCGGTAGTACTTTGCTATGTTAATAGTCAGGGCTTCGGCAGCGTGTTCCGAATACAGCAAACGACTTCATCAACAACTTGGAATGCAACTTTACTACTACGACAAATGCCATCTAGAACTGCTAGTGTTGGGTCTGAGAACTACTTAAAATCTGCGTGAAGATGGCGCCTAATGCGTCGATATCATCGCCATCGCGACCGTGGAAGCCGCTCAACTGGAATCCGTCCGGCGCGTTAATGCTCGCTCCTTCGTCGGTCGGCGTGCCGCCTTCAACGTGTGGTCCACCTGCAGCGTTGCTGAGTTGCAGGTCGGGGTCGAGCGACCACGGAAAGGTCGACGAAATCGGCGAGTGGTCCGACAACTGCGTGCCGTTGTCGTCCAGGAACGCTTCGTTCTCATTATTCCACTTGCCGAGCTTGAGTATAAAGTAGTTGTTGCCGGGGTACATGATCTTGTCGACCACCTCGCAGTCGTTCGACATGGTCTTCTCGTCACAGACAATGGCATCCGCACCCTTTTCAGGCGGGATGCCTTTCCGGACGTACTCGACCCAGCCGTCCGTCAGGTTTTGACTGGCAACAAACTCGGCGATGGTGCCGAGCGACCGGGTGTACCTCGTGTTGGTGTCGCCCATAACGATCACGGCGTTGTCGGTCGAGTTTGCTGTGATGAAGTCGCCTAGCTGAGCCAGACTCGAGCCACGCGCGTCTTCATCTGCATCGGTGGTTCCCGTGTCGGCGTGCAGGTTGTACAGGTCGATCAAGACGCCGTCCGCGAGCTGAATCGTCAAGAAGGTGAAGCCTTTCGGGGTTAAACAATCCGCCGAGGAGAAGGTGCTACAGTCGTTCCACTTGGTGCGCTCCAAGTCGGTGATGTTGCTGAACGGGTAATGTGAGAGCGTATTGAGACCACTGCCGAACGGCACCCCACCGCTGGTCGGAGTGCGATACTCGTGCGTGTTTTTCGAGTAGATGTAAGCGTGGGAGTTGAAATCCTCTTGGACGTTGACGATATCCCAGTCGCTGATGCGCTTGCCCATTTCCACGCTGTAGGAGGCCGGGTCGCCGCTAGACAGAAGCGCCGGCAGCCCAGCCACGTTGAGGACGGTAAACGTCGTCTCGGCTAATGCCCGCAACATGGCCAGTTAGTTTGCTGTGGAGACAGCGGGTCGGTGAGTGACCGGCACCGCCGACGGCCCCTGGAAAAATTGTGCGCGGTCTTGAGGTGAGCATGATCACATCTCTATTGGCCCTCACCACAATTTCCTGCTGCTCTGTTCCATTATGATGCGGGACAAACAACTGCAGATCGAAGTTGGCTTGCTCGTTCGGGATGGCGGCCCGGATGTGTGCCGTCGATTGTCATTAAGGAATCAAACATTCATTGAGTCTCCCTGGTGGCAATAACATAACTCTTGAACCACTTTGTCTACGTCTGCTGCTGCTGCTGAGCGCTGCTATCGACCTTAGCGAAAATGGCGCCCAGAGCGCTGATGCTGTCGTCGCCGCGACCGTGGAAGCCGACCAACTGGAACCCTTTAGGTGCCGTCACAATGGCGCTGTTGTCCGTCGGGGTGCCGCCCTCCACCGTTCGGTCCTTGTTCGTCGTAAACTTTAGGTAGAACAGGGTCGTGCGGCCGTCGCTCAAGAGAGAACCGCCGGCCTTGTCCCAATGCGCCTCCATGGACGTGATGTACTCGCCGGCTTCGAGCGCGAACTCGATCGGATCACCGCCGGTGCCGCCGTGGGAAAGCGTGCTCTCCGTCGGGTCCGACACCGACAGCGTCACCGCGTCGATCCGCTTGTCGGCTCGGATCGTAATGGAGCTCACCGTTTGTCCGGCGGCGGCCAAAGCCACGTCCGTGAAGCCGGCGCCGTGCGGTCCGCCGACTGCGTTGCTCAGATGCAGATCCGGGTTCAACGTCCACGAAAAAGTCGACGAGAGCGGCGGATGGTCCGACAGCGGCTTGCCGTCCTTCCCCATGAAGGCGTCGTTCTCGTTGTTCCACTTGTCTAGCGTCAGCGTGATGTAGTTATTGCCGCGATACATGATCTTGTCCACGACCTCACATTCGTTCGTCATGTTGGCCGTCTCGCACTTGATGGCCTCGGCGCCCTTCTTGGGAGCCTTTCCCTTGCGGACAGTCTCGATCCAGCCGTCCGTCAAGTTCTGGCCCTTGATGAACTCTCGGATGGTGTCGAGCTCGCGGGTGTAGCGGGTGTTGGTGTCGCCAAACACAATCACTGCGTTGTCGGCCGAGTTGGCGGTGATGTAGTCACTGACTTGCGCCAAGTTGGACGCACGCGCCTTCTGGTCGGCGTCGGTGGTGCCAGCGTCCGTGTGCAGGTTGTAGATGTCGATGGTGACGCCATCGGCGATCTGCACCCCGACAAACGTGAAGCCCTTGGGGGTCATGCAGTCGGCGCTGTCGGTGTTGCTGCACTCGTCCCACTTGACGCGGTCGAGGGCCGAGACATTGGAGAACGGGAAGTGCGAGAGCGTGTTGAGGCCACTGCCGAACGGCACCCCGCCACTGGTCGGGGTCCGGTGCTCGTGCTTGTTCTTTGAGTAGAGCGCGGCGTGGTAGTTGAAGTCCTCTTGAACGTTGACGATGTCCCAGTCGCCGATGCGCTTGCCCATGTCGACGCTGTACGTCGACGGGTCGCCGCTAGACAACAGTGCGGGCAGTCCCGCCACGTTATAGCACATGACACTAAACGTGTTGGCTGCTTCCTGGAGCGCCATGGTTTCCGGAGTGCCTTCTTGTCGGAAGCGGGACGTGCGCACTCAATTGAGTATTGGAGAATGAGCGATGAGGAGTGCTCTGCGATGATAGCAAGCCACGGACACAACAACATGATCCATTTTTGTACTGTTCGAAATATACCTTTTCCCAAGTGCAATGCGATGCCTTTCCTGCGCTCGACCGGCTGGCAAACCTCGGAGTAGGTTCGCGATGGGCGTGCAACGCGGCAATGCTCTGTGTTGACTCGGATTAACAAATAATATTCATCGTAGTGTTAGTAAGGTATTAGTAACAGCGATAATGGCAAGAACGTCTTGCTGGGGACGGCACCCGACAAGCTTCCAACACCAACATTGATCAACATCAATGTCGCATTCGTTGTTGATGAAGATCTAGTCCCTTTCTTCAAATACCATGCCCACGTGGTTGTCATGCTTAAGTGATCAGGCAACTTTTAGCACAAAGCGATTATAATAGTCAACACAGCAAATTGCCTGCTCCCACATGACATTATGGAACACTTTGCGGGTCTCAGACTGCCGCAGCCACAGAATTATACCTTGGTCCAAATGGCGCCAAGGGCATCGATCTCATCGCCGTCTCGGCCGTGGAAAGCGCTAAGTTGAAACCCGTCCGGGGCAGACACCGTGGCGCTATCGTCCGTCGTGGTCCCCCCGAAAGAGTGTTGCCCAAGCTGGTGGTGAACTTGATGTAGAAAATGCGCGTGTGGCTGTTGTACTTGCCCCAATGCGCCTCCATCTTGGTGACATACTCGCCAGCGGACAGTGTCAAGGTTTTCGCGGTCCCGCCTGTTCCGCCGTGGGAGAACGTCGTAGCCGTGGGCGACGACACCGTCACACTAACGGCGTCCACTCGGGACCCGGCTCGGATCGTGATCGAGCTCACCGTTTGCCCCGCTGCAGCGGACGCGACATCCGTGAACTGGTCTCCGTGTGGCCCGCCCACGGCGTTACTCAAGCGGATCGCTTCATTGAGCGACCACGAAAACGTCGACGACACCGGCGGGTGGTCGGAAAGCATATCGCCGTTGTCGTCGAGGAACGCGGCGTTCTCGTTGTTCCAGTTCTCGAGCGTCAGGGTGAGGTAGTTGTTGCCTCGGAACAGGATCTTGTCGACGACTTCGCACGTGTTGGTCATGTTGCTCTCTTCGCACACGATGGCATCGGCTCCTTTCGTCGGGTATACTCCGTTGTGAACGTACTGGACCCAACCGTCCGTCAGGTTCTGGCCTTCGACGAACTCGCGGATGGTATCGAGCGACCGGGTGTACCTCGTGTTGGTGTCGCCCATGACGATCACGGCGTTGTCGGCCGAGTTGGCGGTGATGAACTCGCTGAGCTGCTCCAAATTGGACGCCCGCGCTTCTTCGTCGGCGGTGGTGGTGCCCGCGTCAGTGTGGAGGTTGTACAGGTCGAACGTGACACCGTCGGCCAGTTGGATCTCCAGGAACGTGAAACCTTTGGGCGTCAAGCAGTCGGCTCCATCAAACGTCGAGCAGTCGTTCCACTTGGTGCGGGTCAAGTCGGTGGTGTTGCTGAACGAGAAATTGACAGCGTGTTGAGACCGTCGCCGAACGGCACCCCGCCGCTCGTGGCGGTGCGGTACTGGTGCGAGTTCTCCGAGTAGACGTAGGCGTGGTAGTTGAAATCCTCTTGGACGTTAACGACGTCCCAGTTGCTGATGCGGCGGCCGATCTCGACGCTGTTCTCGGACGGATTGCCACTCGACAGCAGCTCCGGCAGCCCCGCCACGTTGTAGCTCATGACGCTGAACGAGTTCTCGACCAGAGACTGCAGCATTTCTAATGCTATAACCACTTGAGCTGGAGACGGTCACTTGATGAATGACTTTCAAATGGCAAGACATCTTGGTGACCACTGCAGCCCCGACAGACACTGCAACGTGGTGGAGACAGTTGCAAACGCGCAGTGTCCGATAAAAGAGTCCGATTAGAACTTTTATATAGCAGAGGTTCTACCGACTCGTGTACGTTGTACGGTGTTCTTCTTCCGAGCCGGCGTCCGATGGTGCAGCCCCACTCTCCACCAGCCATTCAGCTGCACAGTCCCCTCAAAGGAGACCTCGGTTGCTTGAGATTATGGAGATGATCTGCGAAGTCGCACTGGCCGCGCTCCTTCGCTGTACTGAAGCTCACACAGTGCCACATCCAAGATGTTCCTCGAAGCGTTCACGTCCCTGTTGACGGTTTGGCCGCAGCCACCATCTCTGCGTCGACAATGGAAGACCTTGTGCACAGCAACGGACCGCACGACGTCGTCGCGGCAGCGACGCTTGGTTCGTTGGTTCTCCATTCGCTCTGGACTGGAGCAGCCGTGGTGCATCTGGCTCGTCAGGTACTCGTCGGTGGACTTGACGTCGCAGTAGTGAGCGAGCATGCGCTCCAAGCGCTTCACCGATCCGGGCGTTTTCTTCTTGATGATGCCCGCGGAGTTGGTGGCAGCCCAGTTCCCGAAAGCAACCAGAGTGCGCTGGCTGCTGTTGCCGGCCAGATCGTTGCAGACCTTCTTCAAGTTTTTGTCGGCTAGCATGCTCCGACGAAATCGCAGATTCCTGAACGTCTTTTGCATAAAGAACGTCAGTAGTTTGTCGAGTTTGGGAACAACGTAGCGGATGTGCTCCTTCAAGGTCTCCAAAGAGGCCGTCTTCTTGGTTGGTATGTTCTTGAGTGTTGTCTGGATGTCGGAGGCCCTTGCAATCTTGCGCTGGATGCGCTTGGTGCTACGTCTGTAGCTGCTGTCCCCGTAAAACTTAGTCGACGGGTAATGTACTATTTCATCAGACAGCGTGTGCGTGCTGACGTCGAATCTCGCGGCAGTAAACATGTCGGTGCTGCCGGGGTCTAGGCTCCACACGACATCGTAGTCTTCGAGACGCCGAGGTGGTGGCTCCGCTGGCGCCTCCGGTTTTTCCGATGCAGAGTAATACTGACACCTTTCCCGTTCGTTGCCAGCTCGCAGTGGAAGTGAAGACCGCTCTTCTCAAAGCTCGCAACACGAAATAGTTTACGCCACCACAGTTCCGCGACTGAGCCCCAAACTTTGAAGCTCTCACCAAGAGTAACCAATTGCCCGCTTGAGGTCACCACGGTCATGCTCCGGTCCAACGTGCTGCACTGAAGCAGGTCCCTCAGCCCCGTCGAGTTAATGTGCGCGTAAGCACAGCGGAAGCCCTGTTTCGTCGGTACCAAGCTGAACGTTCGGATGGCCTGGAACTTGGTTTTTTGCTGTTCTTCTCGTTTGCTGTCTCCACGGCAGAAAGGATGGTTGAGTAGAGCGGTAGCAGCGCTTGTGTACTCCAGTTGATCTTGCCTTCCCGGTCTCGAGGAACCAGTCTTCGGACCTCGGTAGCTGCGTCGTGGTTCAACTTACAAACAGCACAGTCAGGAGGTAGAGCCTTCTTCTTGCGTTTCTTAGTGCGGCAGGACTGGCACAGCCTTCTCGTGTAGACGTCATCCATTGCACCTTTGACGATATCCGTCGCGTCACCGCATTTCTTGTTGTACTTGGCAAATACGTACAGTCGAAGCCGACGGCCGATGTTCCGTGTCACGCTGAGTCGGGTTGCCTTCGCCATTTGCTCTGCTGCGGAGCCGTAAAGCCCTGGTTAATATACCTGCCGTTGATGGCAGGTATATCACCTCGAAGTGACACGTATTCTTGCACTGCGGTCTCGAAATGTATGTCGCTAGAATCAGCTCCGGTGATAGTCTCGAGGTACTGGGCGGTCGTTTTGCCCACACGTTTGGGGTCAGACAACGCAGCAAGACACTTGCGGAAGAACGGCTTGGTCAGCTCAACAAGCTGACCGTTGGACGCCAGCGTGTTGATGACATAAAAGTCGGCGAGAAGATATCCCTCTGCAACAACTCTGTTCATCGTCTTCAGGACGTCCTCCCACGGAAGCGAGAGCGCCTCGTCCGTACAAACCGCGCGCAATGTTGATTTCCTGCTGACAAAGTTGTACGTTGCGTTGACTGCTATACGGCGCGCGGCGTCGGGACGTGCGCCGGCTCTACTTGGGCGTTCGGCTCGATTGGGTGGCGTGTTCTCGTCAGTGCGTCGACGCTTGGACTCTGGCTCAGCTTCTGTGGAAGGAGACTGACATTGGCAGCCGCCACCGGGGTCGGGGGATCCAGGTGGGCCTGGCATGTTCGGCGCAAATTGCAGAATGACCAAGTTCGCTAGCTTTGATCGCGTCCGCAGGAAACCTTCGGCTGGCTTCGTTCGAGCAGCGCAGCGAAGGCTGTAGATGGCATGCCTTCAAAAGCGCGTTTGCGCGCGCAGGGTTTCCGTTTTGAATGAGACCGTATTATCCGGACGTCCGTTTTCTACCATGACAATACTCCAAACGCTATTGACCGGATACAGTGCGACCCAGATCCAAGTGCTGGCTGCGGCTGGTATCCTGCAGCTCACTTGGCAAAAGCTCGCGGACCTGACACTTGCTCTGCTGCCACGGGCTTCTTCATCGACCCGAAGGACTTGCCGGACGACGGCTACGGCCTGATCCAGGTGCTTCCAAGTATAAATCTGTTTCTTCAGACGAGTTCAAGCAGCAATACGCGTAATGTACGCATCAAAGTCCGATAGAACTCGATCTCACTGGGTGAATATGGCAGCAATTCCACAAAGTTTGGCATTGGCAAATGCTTTATTCAATGATTACACTGCACTCTATTACGGCAGCCTGCATACAATCGTGAACCTAGCATTGACACCAACTGCGCAGATGCTCAATAACTTGACACCAATAAAGAAGTTGTAATTGTAGCAACAGCCAATTCACAATAAAGGTTCCCGGGGCTCAGCACAGCACTTGTAGTGTGCTATTCAATACGTGACGCGAAAAAGGTTTTTGACGACCATTACTTCGGAGTTATGTGCACGCACAGCAGACCTCAGCAACAATCGGAAAACTGGAGCAACGCCACTTTATAACACAGACCCACGTACGGATCTCAAACGAAGACACTGGGGCCGCCTTAGTCCATGCCGAGCACGTTCTCCAGCAAGAACACCAGGAAGATCGACAGCGGGTACAGACACAGCACAATCAGGCCGTCCAGGAGGCGCTGGGTCTTGTGCATGGCGATGTAGCCGATGGCCAGCTCCACGAACAGAATCGAGATGGTCTCGGCCGAGAACTCCCACACCAGACCGCCGCTCTTGAACGACATAAGCGCCGCGAAGATGCCGAGGCAGAAGGTGTTGTTCATCCACGCAGCGCCCAGGAGCGCCGCCACCGAGATGGAGATCGTCTTGAACGTCTTCTTCTGCGCGTAGTTGTAGGCAGCGATCAGCTTGCTGGTGTTCGAGGCCAGCGGTGCCACCACGAACGACACGTAGAAGGCCGGGATGCCTGTGCGAGCACCCACCTCCGAGAGCACGTCCACCATCGGGTAGGAAAACAGCAGCACCAAAGCCGTGCCCAGGAACATCATGTACGCCGAACGGATCTTGATCTTCTTCTGCTGCTCGTGGATCGACAGGTTGACGAGGTCCTCGGGCATCTCCTCCTCCTCTTCGTCGTCCTCGTCCTCGGCAGGCGGGATGGCAAGCGAGTACTGCTGCTCCACCACCACACGCTGCATCGAGACAGATGAGCGTCCCTGGAGTTCGTCCTCGTACTTGGCCAGCAGGTAGCGCAGCGTCGCCTCCACGAGCTCGTTGAACTCGATGAAGCCGCTCTTATCCTTGTCGGTCGCAGACATCCATCTCTCAGCTTCGTCGCGGGAGACGTTCTCGCCCAAGTCCATGAAGAAGACCTGGAGCTCAGCCAACATCATTTAAAAAGGCAACTCACCAACCTGCGCTGCTCGAACGAAGCCAGCCGAAGGTTTCCTGCGGACGCGATCAAAGCTAGCGAACTTGGTCATTCTGCAATTTGCGCCGAACATGCCAGGCCCACCTGGATCCCCCGACCCCGGTGGCGGCTGCCAATGTCAGTCTCCTTCCACAGAAGCTGAGCCAGAGTCCAAGCGTCGACGCACTGACGAGAACACGCCACCCAATCGAGCCGAACGCCCAAGTAGAGCCGGCGCACGTCCCGACGCCGCGCGCCGTATAGCAGTCAACGCAACGTACAACTTTGTCAGCAGGAAATCAACATTGCGCGCGGTTTGTACGGACGAGGCGCTCTCGCTTCCGTGGGAGGACGTCCTGAAGACGATGAACAGAGTTGTTGCAGAGGGATATCTTCTCGCCGACTTTTATGTCATCAACACGCTGGCGTCCAACGGTCAGCTTGTTGAGCTGACCAAGCCGTTCTTCCGCAAGTGTCTTGCTGCGTTGTCTGACCCCAAACGTGTGGGCAAAACGACCGCCCAGTACCTCGAGACTATCACCGGAGCTGATTCTAGCGACATACATTTCGAGACCGCAGTGCAAGAATACGTGTCACTTCGAGGTGATATACCTGCCATCAACGGCAGGTATATTAACCAGGGCTTTACGGCTCCGCAGCAGAGCAAATGGCGAAGGCAACCCGACTCAGCGTGACACGGAACATCGGCCGTCGGCTTCGACTGTACGTATTTGCCAAGTACAACAAGAAATGCGGTGACGCGACGGATATCGTCAAAGGTGCAATGGATGACGTCTACACGAGAAGGCTGTGCCAGTCCTGCCGCACTAAGAAACGCAAGAAGAAGGCTCTACCTCCTGACTGTGCTGTTTGTAAGTTGAACCACGACGCAGCTACCGAGGTCCGAAGACTGGTTCCTCGAGACCGGGAAGGCAAGATCAACTGGAGTACACAAGCGCTGCTACCGCTCTACTCAACCATCCTTTCTGCCGTGGAGACAGCAAACGAGAAGAACAGCAAAAAACCAAGTTCCAGGCCATCCGAACGTTCAGCTTGGTACCGACGAAACAGGGCTTCCGCTGTGCTTACGCGCACATTAACTCGACGGGGCTGAGGGACCTGCTTCAGTGCAGCACGTTGGACCGGAGCATGACCGTGGTGACCTCAAGCGGGCAATTGGTTACTCTTGGTGAGAGCTTCAAAGTTTGGGGCTCAGTCGCGGAACTGTGGTGGCGTAAACTATTTCGTGTTGCGAGCTTTGAGAAGAGCGGTCTTCACTTCCACTGCGAGCTGGCAACGAACGGGAAAGGTGTCAGTATTACTCTGCATCGGAAAAACCGGAGGCGCCAGCGGAGCCACCACCTCGGCGTCTCGAAGACTACGATGTCGTGTGGAGCCTAGACCCCGGCAGCACCGACATGTTTACTGCCGCGAGATTCGACGTCAGCACGCACACGCTGTCTGATGAAATAGTACATTACCCGTCGACTAAGTTTTACGGGGACAGCAGCTACAGACGTAGCACCAAGCGCATCCAGCGCAAGATTGCAAGGGCCTCCGACATCCAGACAACACTCAAGAACATACCAACCAAGAAGACGGCCTCTTTGGAGACCTTGAAGGAGCACATCCGCTACGTTGTTCCCAAACTCGACAAACTACTGACGTTCTTTATGCAAAAGACGTTCAGGAATCTGCGATTTCGTCGGAGCATGCTAGCCGACAAAAACTTGAAGAAGGTCTGCAACGATCTGGCCGGCAACAGCAGCCAGCGCACTCTGGTTGCTTTCGGGAACTGGGCTGCCACCAACTCCGCGGGCATCATCAAGAAGAAAACGCCCGGATCGGTGAAGCGCTTGGAGCGCATGCTCGCTCACTACTGCGACGTCAAGTCCACCGACGAGTACCTGACGAGCCAGATGCACCACGGCTGCTCCAGTCCAGAGCGAATGGAGAACCAACGAACCAAGCGTCGCTGCCGCGACAACGTCGTGCGGTCCGTTGCTGTGCACACGGTCTTCCATTGTCGACGCAGAGATGGTGGCTGCGGCCAAACCGTCAACAGGGACGTGAACGCTTCGAGGAACATCTTGGATGTGGCACTGTGTGAGCTTCAGTACAGCGAAGGAGCGCGGCCAGTGCGACTTCGCAGGCCATCTCCATAATCTCAAGCAACCGAGGTCTCCTTTGAGGGGACTGTGCAGCTGAATGGCTGGTGGAGAGTGGGGCTGCACCATCGGACGCCGGCTCGGAAGAAGAACACCGTACAACGTACACGAGTCGGTAGAACCTCTGTTTAGTGGAATCTCGACTAAACGTTCTTGGTTCTCAAATATAAAAATTACAGAAAAATAGGGGTGCAGAATCTGTGGGTGTTGCTGGCGCCCGTGGGGCGGCAGATCGAGCTCGAGTCGCTGGCGGGGCAGGTGCTGGCCGTGGACGCCAGCATCTGGCTCACGCAGTTCGTCAAGGCCATGCGTGACGACGAAGGCAACATGATCCGCAACGCGCACTTAATGGGGACGCTACACCGTGTAGCCAAGCTGCTCTTCTATGGGGTGCGACCTGTGTTCGTATTCGACGGCCAGACGCCCGAGATCAAGAAGCGCACGACCGCCAGACGACGCAAGCGGCAGGAGCAGCAGAGCGCCAACCTCAAGCACACGGCGCAGCGGATCCTACTGAATAGACTAAGACAACAACAACAAGAACTTAGGAAGACTGGAGCAGCTCAGCCAAGTGCTGTAGCTCCTGGAGTTATCCTACCAGTCAGTGGGGAGACTCAGAAGGCTGCAGAGGAAGAGGAAGAGAGTGAAGAGAAACAACAAGAGACTGACGAAAAGAAGGAGACCAATTGACACTGGAAGATATTGAGTTGGACACTTCCAGACTCAATAAGATCGACCTGCATGCGGTGTTTTCATTGCCGCCACATTTACAGAAGGATATGATCCAGAAGATCCTACGAGACAGGAGACAGGAGGTGAGAGACCAGTTCATCCCATTGGCAGGCAACCCGGAAGCGTATTCGCATACACAGATCTCGGCCTTCTTGGAGACCAGTGCGTTGAATAGACGTATCGAAGCTGCCAAGAGCCAGAAGAAAGACGAAGAGATGCAGCAGCAGGGAGACACCGGGTTGGGGCCGGGCCAACGCATTGACTCAAACAGCAATAGGTTTTATATCTACCAGAAGGATGAGGAACACAAACAGTCGGAAGACCGAGAAGAAGACGTAGTGGCGGAGATTGAACAGACTGATGCAGCGGAGAGAGACACAGTCGCAGGTTCTGAAGTACTGGGTAAGGGCCATAGTGCATTCAAAGCGATCGATAAAAGACCGCTGTCTGAATTCCCTGGTGGCAAAGCGGGACAAGTTCCTGATGCCTCTGCGAAGGCCGTCACGGATGCATGGGTTGCGCGGCATCAAGTCCGGGTAAAGCAAGAGCCGATGCTTGCAATCGAGAAACTTCGACGCAGTAAAGTCGAACCAGAAGAGATTCCTACTACTGTACCTGCTGACGACCCGAAACTAATTCCTGTGAGTGACGTCTCCGTCTCCGTGAAGCTTGATGATATGGACCCGGAAGATATGGCACGTTTAAAGAAGCTGTTCCCTGGCACGGCGGTTAACCCTGTCGAAGCGAAGCCTTTAGAAGCTGATGAAGACGAAGACGTTGACTGGGAAGAGGTGCCAGCTACAAGTAACACGAGTGCTCCCTCTGAGCCGAAAGGTGACATTGACGATGCAGAAGAGAAACAATTGGCTTTATTGTCTTCGAGTGTCGTAAATAATGTATTCAGTGAGAAAGATGAGGATGAGGAGATGGAGTGGGAAGATGTACCGGCTGAAGCTGGATCCGATAAGCCATCATCAAGCCAGGCCGTGCTTGATCAAGATGCGGCTGTACAGGATCAAAATATTGCCTCAGCGATTACGGAAGCGCTGCAAGAAGAGAACATCGAAGAGCAAGCTGTTGATGAAGATGGCACAGACGAATTGTTCTTGACTTTGAAGAATGAAATGGAGGATGCGAAGGCGCATGGAGATCTTGACCTCCTGAAGGACGAGGCGTTAAAATCTGCTATGGCTACCGCCTCAAATCTCACGTACGTTGGCAAAATTGCAGGGAGGAATGCGCTTATCGGACTAACTCCAAACTCTATTGTATGCAGGCAATGGGCAGCCGGAGCGGTTCGAAGAGCTTTAGAAGCGCACTCGCTGCAGCATGGACATCACCGATCTCCAGTCGCAGCAACCGAGGTACGTACTACATCGCAGTTTACTTCCGAGAAGGGTTCAGCAGAGGCTCCAGTGGAAGTCTCAGATGATGAAAACGATTTCCAATCTCCGTCACCCGCTACTAAAACCCCAGAAGTAGTCGAAATAGACGAGGGCAATGAAAGCCGCCCGAACGATACCGAAGAAGATGATAGTAATCGACGGCTACAAGCTGCGCTGGCTGCTTCGATCGCTGAAGAGAAAGAAGGGGCTGGGGATCAACGTGTTCGCTACCTTCAGTATACACAGCCTAGTGAATCTGCATCAACTGCGGCGGACAAAGTTCAACAAGAAATGGATGCAGCTGCTCTGCAACAAGAGCAGATCGAGTTGAGGAAACTCCGTAGTCGACAACTGCGCGACACAGAAGGGATCACTGACGAGATGGTAGCGGAAGTTATGGCACTGTTGCGTCTATTTGGTGTGCCGTTCCTAGTCAGTCCAATGGAGGCTGAAGCGCAATGCGCGGCATTAGAGCAGCTTGGTCTTGTCGACGGAGTGATCACTGACGACAGCGATATCTTCCCATTCGGTGGACAGCGTGTGTACAAAAACATCTTCCACCACCAGAAATTTGTCGAGGCCTTCTCAGCGCAAGACATCGCGCGAGAACTGGGCTTTTCTCGCGAGCAGATCATCGCGATAGCGCTGTTGTTAGGTAGTGACTACACGGACGGAGTGCGCGGTATTGGCATCGTCAACGCAACGGAGATTGCAGCAGCCTATCCGGGACTTGATGGTCTTCGTGAATTCAAAGAGTGGGTAGGCTCCTTTGATGTGAGCGAGGAAGCTCAACGCTTAGCCTCAGCTGGCTCGAAGAAGAAGAAAAGCAAAACATCTAAAGGCAAACACAATGGATCCGACGACGAAGGAGAGGAAAGTGAAGATGAAACAGTTCGAGAGCGATTCCAGCGATCTCATGCCAGCGTGCGACGCAAGTGGGAGCTTGGCGACGAGTTCCCGAGCAAACAAGTGGTGCAAGCGTACATGTCTCCTCAAGTTGATCGTTCGGAAGCTCGCTTTTCGTGGAGCGCACCGGATTTGGCAGCGTTGAGGAATTATTGTGCGAATGCATTTGGATGGGACCAACTGAAAAGTGACGGGGTGTTGAGGCCTCTGGAAGAGAAGGCCAAGGAGGCAGCAGCCAACAGTGGTCGCCACATACAAACGCGGCTAGATCGGTTCTTTACGAGTTACGACGACCAAGTCCACTACGCCAAGATCAAAAGCAAACGTCTGCGATCTGCTGTCAACCAAGGAACAGGGACCAAGAAGAAGGCGGGCAAGAAGCAGCGGAAGTAAGGATGCAGCGCAAATTATGACCGTAATACCTCCTACTTGAGACCATGAATGGTGGCGCTGGAACCCCCACCGATCGATGATCCTGCGCCTGTGTGGTTGCCTTCTCCCACCGTGAAGGTGGTGACTCCTCCTGTTGCTTGTGCCGCAGCAGCAGCTGCAGCTGCTGCTGCTTTCTTCTGCGCTCTCTGTGCATCGATACGTCCTTGGACGATTGCTGTAAAGTCTGTCATATAGGCGGCGACGACATCGAGGTCGATCTGTGCGCGTTGGCCGTGATGAATCACATCTGCCTCTGAAATACCATTAGAGTTCTTTGTTCCAGACACTGTCGATGCTGCTGCGGATCCCCCAGCAGCATTCCCCGCACCGGAGCCGTCGTCGTTGCTGGATTGGTTGTTACTTTGGGCGTGATAGCTGCCTTCGACATGCTTCAGAATTTGGCCATGAATGCCGCTGGTGCATCGCTGGAGAAGGTTGCCGATGGCCATGATAATTTGGCCCAAAGCTAACGTTTTCTGCGTCGTAGCACGAAGACTTGCATCCGTCTCGTGCTGCAGCCGCACTGCTTGGATTTCTTCGCGCTCCAGTGCTCGTTGAAGAGCGGCGATGCGGTTGTTAAAGGTCAGTATCTCGTTCGCGCGTTCCTTCTGGAAGGCGGAGAATTCAAGCCGCTTGGTCTCGCTCTCTTCCTCGTGAGTGATTTGGTTCCGACTCAAGTCACGGTTGGTCTCACGCAGCGTGTGGTAGCGATTCACCAAGTCGCTCACCTCTGGGTAATCCTCTGGGACAGCTTCTTGCACGAACTCCAAGTAGCGGGTGTATTTGAGATGGTGTCGCACTTGAGCTCCAAGCGCGTCGCTTTCACGCTGAAGAGCTGCGAGCTGAACCTGCAGTCTCGCCACCTCCTGCTCCTTGTTCATCCGCTGCTTCACTTCATCACTAGCGCGTTTAACTGCTCGGTTGCGCTTGGACTCGTTCTCCTGTAGGAACTTGTTAAACTTGATGAGGGATTCCTGCAGCTCCAAGTCTTTTGCGGAGTCCCTCCTCACGACGATGGAAGGCGTCTTCACGACGAGCAAACTCCTCTTTCTGAGCGTCCAGAGCTTCCTGCACTTCAAACATTTGCCGACGTTTCTCTAGCAACCGCGTTGCAGGCGAAACGTGATCGAGCGTCAAAGTCTGCGGCATCTTCGACCGATTCAAGATCATGGAGGCACCGGCGCTGGTCAGCGCGCTGCTACGAGGCTCCATGATGCTTTCCGCTAACGACGGACCGGCAAACTGCAACTGCTGCAAGTTGCTTTTTATTTTCGTCGACCACTTGGAGATCTTGAAGCGTCGCAGTAGATTTTTGTTCCGCTGTTGTGGCGCTACGTGAGACTTGGTCTCAGTATCCAAGAAGCACTGGCTGGAAGGACGCGTCCGAGTTTTCATGCGAATCGTCGAGGTGGCAGGAGGCGCAGAAGCTGTAAACAGACCGACGAGAGAAGAGCAAAAGACCCAGGACACTACCAATACTTCTGCGGCCATGACGTTGACACCAAACGAAGAGATTGCTGCGTCTCAGGAAGGTGCGGGAGGCGATGGCAGCGAATGGTCGAGCTCAAGAAGAACGGGAAGAAGAGCGAGAAACGGACCCAATCGCCACAATCCAGGGGCCCAAGACACTCGCGAGGAGCTTCGAGTTGACACCTGGCCTCCTACCCAAGTGGATAGTTACAGGTTAAGTGAAAAACGTGAAGAAGAAGATCGAGAGGCTGTGCGAGATGCCAGTCATACTGATAGTGGCGAACTGAAGGAACCAGAGGAGCCTGTGATCCCAGTGACGGTGAGAACGTCGTTGGAGGCGGAGAAGAAGAATGGGCGTAAAGATGAAGAGACCAAGAGCAAGAGGTCGTTGCCGGCGGAGTATGTTCCTGACAAGGAAGAGGGAGAGGACACAGAGGATGACATCGCACTGTTAGAATACTTGTCAGGTGCTGAGAGTGACTACTACGAGATGGATCGAGCGAGTCGCAAAGGGAAGATGGCGATGACCAGACGCCAATTATGTCGCTGTCTCCGAGATCGCACGATGAAAGTTTGGGGACCCCAGGAAGCCCAGGGGGCTCCTGTCGGTCGAGGAACATGGAGGATTTGGCCTCTCGCCGATACGTTACACGACCGTCACGCGTCGCACGATGGTGCATGCCCAAGAAGCGCCCCGTCAGGCGTCGACTCTTGTAACTGAGTCGCCACCAGGTTTTGACTCTGAGGGGAAAGCAACTGACGTTCATGGAGTCGCCGAGACAACAGAAGTCAAACAAGCGGCACATCCAACGTCTCCGCAGCGAACAGCTCAACCAGGAGCTACAATCCCAGAAGGAGAGAGCGACTGGGTCACATTCGAGACGGAAGAAGGCGTTCCTTACTACTACAATCGTCGTACGCAGGAGTCGCAATGGACGCTTCCAGGGTCTCGTACGTACAGTACAGAAGAATTGTTTGAATTTGTAGCGGTTGATGAGCTGTCGGATAGTGAAGGGAGACAGCTTAGTATCATGCTACATTCTGGGATGGATCTGCAAGCAGTAAATGCTGAAGGCCTCACAGCTTTACATGTTGCAGCCAAGAAGGGAAACGAACAAGCCGCTGCGTTACTCGTTTATTACGGTGCTAAGGTGGATGCCCGCGCACTTCGAGACGACGCTACTCCACTCATTTTGGCTTGTCGTTGCGAGAACGAAGACATTATCAAGATGCTGGTCGAAGCGAATGCTGCTCTCTCTGCGAGTGATAGCAACGGGGATACAGCACTTCACGTGGGTGTTCAGACTGGGAACGATGACCTGGTCATGTTTCTGCTAAATGTTTGCGACCACGCTCTAGTGAACCAGAAGAATAACGACGGAGAATCCCCTCTGCATATTGCAGCAAAGTATGGCCACATTGGCATCGTCCGAAACTTGTTGGCGTATGGTGCTAACACAAAGAGGAAGATGCACAGGGTCGAACTCCGTTGATATTGAGTATTTTGGAGAACCATGTGGAAAGTGTCCAGCTATTACAGAGTGTGGAAAGTACTTCGACTCTGGCAAGCGCGCCAACGCCGACCACGCCGGCTGCACCAGCCTATTACTCGTTGACGAACGTGCCCGACGTTCGACAAGGGTCTAACGGAGATCGAGATGCCTTGGCAATCCTCCATTCCTATCTTTTCCAGCTCCTCGCAAGTCATTCTGCAGCTGAGGCACAGACTGTTTATCAGCTTGTCGAGGATGTGAGGGGACAGCTTAGCGGCTTGAGTTCGAGCTTGCAGGTTAAAAATCGAATTCTGTATAGTGAGGTAGCATCACCATACTAACTGTACTTTGTGTCGACAGGTGTCGAACGCTCGAGAGGCACATTATCGATCACAAATTGACGAGGTATCTTCAGTATTGGCATCGACAACTGAAGAGCTGAAGCAGGTTCGCGATTTAAAAGCATTTGTTGCTCCTGTGATGGTTTTATAACTTGCAATGTTTTATTTTGTAAAGGAAAAAGCGCAGCATGCGGAGGTTCAGAATCGATTAATGGTCCGTGAACTGGAGCTAGACGCGAGTGGCGTCTCTCACCTTGCGCTGACGTCGCGCTGCGAGCTACTGGAATCCATAGCTCGGAATGCTCAAGAAAAATTAGGAAGAGAACGTTTAGAGCACTCACGCTATGAAGACGCCATGCAGGAGCGACTTCATCAAAGCTTGGAGGAAAACGCGACTGTCATCGAGTCCTGTCGACAGCTCCAAGCCAAGTGGAACAGCCAGCAGTCTAACAAGCGCTTGCTACATCGCGACAGCGAGGGAATGTATGAATCGGGCCACTACGCTAGTGACCAAGAACCCGTTAATGAAAATTACCGCGCGGCTACAGCAGACAGCACGGCGAGTTATGGGTCAGGAAACCAACTACGAGAGCGACTACCGAGTAATCAACAGCAACAGCATCAGCTCTACTACAGCTACCAACACCCACCGGATCAATATCAGTTCGACAATGCCCCGAGGATTCGGACACTTTACCACCACTCGAAGACAATCCTGACGAGGTTCCGATGCACAAGGGAAACTCTCCTCCGGCCTCTCCATCTCGTGTGAATGCTGTCTGGAACCGCTTCTTTGAGAACGTTGGCCACGCTGGTGATGAGTCAAGTATCCGCAGCCCCAGCGACCCACAATATCCCGAAGTAGGGCGACCCGCCAGTCCGTATCCTGCGAGCTCGCTCGTATTCGACGCTGTCCGAAAGAGCGAGCTACAAAGGCTGCAAGAAATGCTTTTGAGAGGCGTGTCCCCCAACCAACGAGACATTGCGGAGAAAGGCACCCCACTTCATTTGGCGTAGGCATTGTGCTGCTTCGCTGGCCCTGGTTGAAGCTCATTGTTGCTATTGCTGTGCACATGTAGGTGTGAGCTGGGCGATATCGACTCGGTGATGCTCATGTGTGAATTCGCTGTGGATCTGGAAGCTCGAGATGAAACGGGAACACCCCACTGCTGGCAGCATGTCTGCAAGGCAACTTCGACTGTGCCAAGTTCCTACTGCAAAGTGCCGTCAGTCTCCGCACCGTAAATGAGAATGGCGACTCGGCGTTGCATCTAGCAGCTTGGGATGGCAGTATCGACTGCGTCACGATCCTGCTGGAGTACGGGATTGACCCGATGACAAACAATCGCTTCGGCCTGACAGCTCTGGGGAACATGAAGACTCGATCCCCAATGCGACACAAATTCGATGACTTGCCCGATGGCCACCCCATGCGCAGAACATTGGAGCTGTTGGAGAATGCCGAACAAAAAAGCGCCAGGTTAGTAAAACATGAGCAGTAACTGACTAGCACACACACACTAACAAGGAATCGTTTTAACCAGGCGACGGAAAATCAATCGCCACCGAAGCAAGCTATTGCTGAGCAACCATCCCAGTTGACACGACAAGAAAGCAGCGACAGCTCGTCGAAACGATCGTCTTGGACGGTAAGTTTTACCCTTCAAATGTCCACAATTCTGTTCTTCTAAGTGCTTACTGTGGGGATTATAGCAATGGCTGCTCGGCTTCCGTGGTGCGTCTGTCGATGAGCAGATTTCGTCTAAAGCTGAAGGTCGCAAGGCTGAAGCTGGAGACGCCAGCACTTCGGCAACCACCGCCACCGACGACAATGAAATGGACAGTGAGGACGACGACGACCTGGCGACCTATGAAGAGTCCCAAGTGACGCAGTACGAGCCGTTGACGCCTCCGCCAGAAGTCGTAGAGGCTCTGCGTCGTGCCAAAGCAGGTCTGTTGGTTGATTTGGAGCCGCAGAGTCCGATCGTATCCGCTCCGACCCACCCACTCACTCGACAGGATCTGGTGAAACATGCCAATATGAATCGCAACCCCAAGGCACATCCGCCGCCAGCACCGTCCAAAGTTCGATCCAGATACGTTGACACTTTCAACATGCAGTAGTTGTACAGTGCTGCTATTAACTATAGGCGCACTCGATATGTGTTTCTCCCGCTCGACAGAAGCTGTCTTGAAAAGCGCTACACCCCACAGAACACGCTCAAGTGATGCTTCCCACGGCCCGGTATTGTATTTGCGCGAACGACAATTGTTGCAGTCACACGATAAAAATTGACGGATTTGGGGGTGTTCCAAACTATAGGCGCACTAGCTTATTGGGCCAATTTTGCAAGAACTACTGCTTTTTATTGGCTGAAAATTGC
This sequence comes from Phytophthora quininea, assembly GCA_011947345.1. Classification (NCBI taxonomy): domain Eukaryota; phylum Oomycota; class Peronosporomycetes; order Peronosporales; family Peronosporaceae; genus Phytophthora; species Phytophthora quininea. The sequence continues at coordinate 112,978 of JAAVTG010000561.1, forward strand.
ACCACTAGTTCCCCTGTTTAAGGGGCGTTGCTGACCACAATCTCGAGGCTTGGGGGCTCTCCAAAATGCCAAGGGGGCCAAGGTTGACCGAGGAGGAGAAAGGTCGCGTTTTGGCTCACCACCAAGACGGCAGAAGCAACAGGTGGATCGCGCATGAGCTCAAGCGCAGTGAACATGCTGTACGAAACGTGTTGAAGTCTCGTTCTGCTAGAAAAACATTAAAAGGTCGGAAGGAAGGCTAAATGCACAAAGCGCATGGCCCGCCGAATTTTTCGACTCGCCACCGTGAAAAGTTTTCCTCCAAACGCGTGTCGGAGGCAATCGATGGCGTTTACGTCCCAGTACGATTCATAAGCTGCTCAATTCGTCTAAACTGGCCAAGTGGATCAAGCTTAAACCGTCGCCGGCCATCAAGCCGCACCACAAGGTCGCCCGAGCAGCTTTTGCCGCTAAATTTTTAAGTAAAACCAGGATTTGGCTCCGTATTGTTTTTAGTGACGAAAAGAAATTTAACTTGGACGGCCCTGACGGCTACCAGTACTACTGGCATGACGTCAGGAACGACCATGAACTTTTCTCGAAGCGAGCGAGTGGGGGAGGAAGCGTGATGGTGTGGGCGGGCATGAACTATTTTGGAAAAACTGAGATCGCTTTTCTGGAGGGGAGACAAAACTCTGAATGCTACACTAAAACGCTGGACGCGTATCTTACGCCTTTTCTTGAAAACCTTCGTGAAAACCATGGCATTTCCAGACCGATTTTTCAACAAGATAACGCATCTATTCACGAATCACGATTTTCTAAGGCTCACATTGAGGCGCTGGGGATCCGTAAGCTGAAGTGGCCTTCTAAAAGTCCAGATTTGAACCCGATAGAAAACGTTTGGGGGCAGTTGGCGTGGTCTGTGTATGAAGGTGGACGGCAGTTCGATTCTAAAGAAGAATTGAAGGCTGAGATCACTCGTAGCTGGAAAAACATCAAACAAAGCTACTTACGGCATCTCGTGGATGGCATGCCCACCCGAATGGCTAACGTTGTCATCAAAAACGGCGGTCCGATCGACAAATAGGTTGGAGATTAGCATGTGCGCCTAAAGTTTAGAACACCTAATAAATCTCCATTTTGCTTTTTTCCTACATTGGTTGCCCTTTCCAAAACGAGACCACAGAGGCGTCATTTGCATCACTTGAGCGTGTTATGGTGGGCGTGGCATTTTCAAAAGCCTTTAGTCGGTCAGCAGCTAAAAATATTGTGTGCGCCTATAGTTAATAGCAGCACTGTAGTAGCAAGAATGTCAAAATATGACGTTAGCTAGTCGTATCCGGAATATTGCATTTCAAACCCAATATTCGGCAAATCGACGACGCGTCGCTTGCTCGCACTCCCCAAAGAAATCCACCGCAGCTGAGCCCGGCCTGGGGAAGAAGACCGTCGCCATGGACCGCTTCGCGCTAGACAAGCTCAAGAACGTCATGGACGACGCGTAGGCTACACTCTACCTGCTCTACCCGGCCTACTTAAACTTACTCTTTGTCTGTTTGCCAGCAAGAGCGCCGTCAAGGCCAAGATGGGGACCGACGTGGAGCGCAAGATGGAGGAGGCGCTGTCCAACAAGAACTGGGGCGCGTCCAGCACGCTGCTCAACGAGATATCGCAGCTCACGTACGACTACGAGGGCTACGGCGTCGTGATGCGCAAGATCTGGGAGGCGCTGGACGCCGAGGGCCGCCAGTGGCGCACCGTCTACAAGGCGCTGAGTTTGCTGGAGCATTTGATCAAGAACGGCACGGAGAGGGTCATCGAGAACGCACGTGACCACATGTTCAAGCTGCGTCATCTCTCGGGCTTCTCGTACCATGACGGAACCACGGACAGGGGCAATGGCGGTATGCTTCTATGATTTTATTACTATTATTACTACTTAACTTATTTATTTTGTGATATGGTAGTACGTGACAAGGCCAAGCAGCTTGTGGACATGCTGAACGACAATGAAATGATCCGATCCGAGAGAGAGAAGGCGGGACGGCTGCGCAACAAGTACGTGGGCATTGGCAGCGGCGTTGGAGGCAGCATGGGCGGAGGATACAGTGGCAGTAGTGGCTACAGTGGTAGTGGAGGATACAGTGGAGGTGGTGGTGGTTACAGTGGAGGTGGTGGTGGTTACAGTGGAGGCGGCGGCTACAGTGGGGAGGTAGCAGCAGCTACAGCGGTGGTGGCAGCACCAGCTACAGTGGTGGTGGTGGGTACAGCGGTGGTGGTGGTCGATACGGTGACAACGACTCCAAGGGCTACCAGGACAAGGAGAAAAACTACTCGAGCCGCTATGCTGACGATGATCGTGGTAAAGATACATTTTGCTAGCAAGGTTTGGTTGAGTATTCATCATCGTGACGAATTGCTGTGTGTGTGTTGAATAGATGAGGAAAGCGAGTCGGAGTCGGAGGAAGAGGCTCGCTCCAAGCGACGAACGGCATCGTCGAAGCGCAAAGCCGCTGCAAAGAAGAAAGAGGTGCGTTTTCAGGAAAGCTGACGTTGAAATTATTTCCGTTATGGTTAACCTTGGGATCGTGAAAACAGGAAGCTGAGAGCAAACCTGCGACGAAGGCACCGTCAGCGGCTCCATCGTTGTTGGACGCTGATCTCTTCAATGCTCCTACCCCAGCAGGTATGTGCTAAAGACGTTCCGTTTGAAGGCGGCACTAACCTAACGTTACGTATGCTTGTCAATCGTGTTCATTAGCTGCCCCAGCGTCAAACACGTTTGATCCGTTCGCGGTGTCTCCTGCTGCCGCCGCTCCGGCGGCCCCTCAGGCCGCATCGTTCAACGCGTTCGGCAGTGCTTCTCCCGCCTCTCAGCAAGGGTTCAACGCCTTTGGGAATGCGCAACCACAGCAGCCGCAACAGGCATCCTTTGATGCGTTTGGAAATGCGGGCCAAGCGCAGCAGTTTGGCTCGTTTACTTCTGCGCCGCCTCAACAACAAGGCTTTAATGCATTTGGCCAGCAAGGCAACACTGCACCCCGGTCCCCGCTTTTAACCAGCAACAGCAATTCGGCCAGTTTGGAGGCATGCAAGGTGGAATGCAGGGCGGCATGCAGGGTATGCAGGCTATGCAAGGCGGCAACATGCAAAATGCCGCGCAAAGCAGGACGGCGTCGAACCCTGGCCAAAGTCACTCACAGCCGACCTCGGCACCGAAGGCAGAGCCAGAAAGGAAGAGCAACGACGCGTGGGGGCTGGCTCCTCTCTGTTTAACCTCAGCAACCTGGGAAGCTCGTCCTCGAGCACTGGCAGTGGGAGCGGGAACCGTCCTGTCCAGCAACAGCAACAACAGGCGAACGGCGGCCGCAGCAGCTTCAGCGGCTTGGACACGCTCGCTGGTATGCCCAACAAACCCGCGATGGGAGGCGCTGGCGGCATGAACTCGATGGCTGGTGGCATGAACTACGGCAACAATATGGGAATGGGAGTGCCTCAAGGCGGAATGAACATGCAACAACCAGGATACGGCCAGATGCAGATGGGCGGCATGCAAATGGGAGGCATGCAGCCCCGCCCGATGATGGGGGCATGGGAATGCAGCAACCTGCTATGGGCATGCAGCAGCCTGGCGTGGGGATGATGAATCAAGGCGGCTTCGGTGGAATGCCTGCGATGCAGCAGCAGCAACAGCAGCAACAACAGCAACGACAGCAACGACAGCAGCAAGCGTTCAGTTCTTTTGGAAACTTTTCGTAAGCTGTGGCTCTGCTTGTGGATATAGCACCGTAGCTTGAGGAAACAAGACGCAGGATTGCGGTTTAACTAACGGGGATGCCTACAGAAACGTCCAACTAGACAATAGGAATGACAATGCATCCGCAGGATACATGTGAACGAACGTCGACGTTGTCCATGTAGCTGGCGTGTCATAAATGTAAGCTCTCGTCGCCATTGAACTCCCGCAATGTGCAGCCTTCCTACTGTCTACAATGGTATCTGCTACATCATCAAGCAAGTCGAGAAGGCCTGCAGCCACATCCAACACACCAAGTTGACTAACCCAACTACAAACGACAACGATGGCGACGTAGAGGGCGATGGAGGAGGTACATGTACAGACGCATACCAGTATCTGTCTCCTCCGAAGGTTCCAAAGCCCGAAGCTTCACGACCACTGCGTTATCCACAGACACTCGTGACATGGATACCCTGTTCCGTTATATCTAACAGGAGGAACACTCACGCTCTGTTTCTTTCAGGAACATGCCGACAGTCGGCCGTGGAGTGGGTTCTGCGGAGACTGCGGTCGAGTGGCGCACTCGTCCATCTCCATGTCCTTGTCCTCGATCCTTTGTACCGCAAAGGCCTGGAACATTTCCCCGTGGCGCTGCTGCTTCTGGGAAGGCTGGCGGTGGACGTGGCCAGGATGTTGACCTGGCTGGAGGTTTTCTTGAGACTTCCCTCTCTTCGGGGTCTCTGTCTCCTCCACTGTCCACATGCACCGACTTCCGTTTCCTGAGCCCCTCTGGGTACTTGTTGAGGACACTAAAGGGCGATCGGACTCTCAAATGGCCAGGGATGGACAGTCTAGCTCGAGGACTGCGCCGACCCTTTGCAGGGGGCGAGTGCACTGCGTTACTGTCTTGTTTGTCTTCGTCGACGTCCATGGGGGTGATCTCCACGCCGTCTACACTCACCATGGCATCCAGTTCGTCCTCTTCAGAGAAGCTGCTGCCTGTGCTGAGCCTCCTGGCCTGCTGTTTGAGTCTCAGCTGCTTCCTCAGTACATCTCGGGGCTGTGGGGAGCTCGGCGGCGTGTTGGTTCGCTCTGGAGGCTGCAGAGGGAACACCTTGAAAGGTGGCCGGCTCTCTTCGGTGGTCGATGACTTGGTTTCAGTATGGTGACGGCCCACTGCGATCCGCTTGAGCTTCTCGCGCAGCAGATTCACGTCCTCGGGGTCGCTCACGAGCGAGTTGCGCCGTAGCTTGGAGCTGATGTTGAAGGCCTCGGGCGTCATCCCAATGGCGCGCGTCTTGGACTGGACGGGGGACGCCATGTACGCAGACAGTTACGGAGGCCCCGCGCTGAATGCCGACGAAGAGTCGCTCGCTTTTTCTTCAAACGACACGCAAAAACCTCTGAGGTTTTTCAATGTGATTATGCGCCATAATATTTATCGTTAAAGAAGTTTTTTTAAGAAAAAATCTACGAGAGTGACTTCAGTTTGCCAGTCGAACCGATGTGAGGCAGACCCAATTAAAGATGGGATGCTGTCAGACAACCTCTTGCGAATTGCGACGTCTTCACTGATAGTATTAGCAGCTGTGGGGACTCACTTGGCGACCAGAGATTAGAACAAGTGGCAACGAAATTGTTGCGAAGTTGATCATAATAGCACAATACACAAACTTCGTTGACACACGCAAAATTCATTTCCATTGTTGCCTTGCATTCTTGTGAAAATACCAGTCTCACAGCCACCCCAAAAGCTGCATTTCTTGCAAAGCTTCTTCGTCAGCTTCGGCGGCGATTTTGGTCGCGATGCGCTCGGAAAGAAATTCGATCTTAAACTCGGCGCTGTAGTTTGTTGCCGTGGGCACCATGGCCAAGATTCGGTCGGTCTTTAGGTATTGGCTTATCTTCGGGAACTTGTGCATAATTTTAAAGACTTCAAACCGGTGAATGGCAATGGCAAAATTCTCCGCAACCCGCTCTTGGTCAATGGCGAAAATCGCTGGCGGGATACCGCCGTATTCGGAAAACCGTTCACTCAAGATGCTGTCGGTCAACTTGTCCTCACGAAGCGAGTTGCACGGCCGAAGATCCTCAAGGGACCAGGGTGGCAGGATAAACTTTGTCCTACTAACTTCATTGATAAACTGAAGGTATCCACGCGATCCACACGATTCGAATACAGGCGAAAATCCGTAACACTGAGTGAACTAGAACTCGCTCTCGATGATCAACCGGACGACCCACGGCTGACACAAAATCTCATTAACTTCTTCGCTTGAGAGCGTGTAAAACAAGTTGGCGTTGGGGCAATGCTTAAAGTAAACGTCGCCAAAAACCAGCACCAACGTCGAGTCTGGTAGTAGCGTGTTCATTTACGCGCAGTAAATACAGAAGAAGCTCTTGCCAATTCCTCGATTCCCCGCCACCAAAACGTTTCTGGTCCTGTAGAGTTGACAGCATTCTGTCGCAAATTCCATGAGCTGATCGAAGATGACACCAAAACAGGAACGCTCCAAAAGGTTGGCGAGATCCGGACTGCAACTCATCGCAGGAAGTCTGCCGGCTTGGAAGTAATTCACAGGAACAGATTCGTCTCCCACTTGTAGTTGTGTTTGCTTCATCTCACCCGGGAACCAATCGACTATTGGAATAAATTCTCGCTTGGACGTGTTGGCACGCACGACTAACGCGTGAATGCACGAGTCGTTTTGAGGAGCACCATTGAAAACCTCGGCAATCTTCCTCATTGAGTGAAGAGAATCATCATCTCGAATCCTTGAGCTAGTGGGCACTCGTCAGTCCTGAGCCTTTTCACGACTGAAGAACTCGGGGAAATCCAAGCTTCTTGCAGCTTTGCGAGGTGTAGTAGCAACCCAGCTGCACTCCCCGACCCTCCCCGGTCTTTTTGGTAGCCCTTTGTAAATCGTCGACGTCGTCATCGCTACCAACAAATGTCGAAAACGGGTCGGTCCGATCCAACCACCATAAGACACCACAGCTTGGACCTTTCGGCTTCAGTATTCATCTTCTTCGAGTCTACATAAATGTTGTCCTCACTTAGAAACAAACGTTTCTATCGGTTTTCCTGGACAACCACCAGCACATAAACTTGGCAACCCCGATGGACTCGAAAATGCCAAGTAGTTTCCTCTTCGGGTCCACAAATTGAGGACTAATACCATCAACATCGTTAATGCGCTCGGCAATCTCAAACTTCTCCGCTTCCGGTGCATCGGAGGCGAGCCACTTGCTGTCTTTTGTCTTGGCGGCAAACAGTTTTTGCTGGAGGTACTCCACCTCAGCAAGGACAGAGCCCCGTTCTGCTCGATTGCTCTCCGCAGATCATCAACATCACCGCTCTTCTTGATCGGAACCGAGAAAGCGCCAAATCCCGCCCCGACCAGAAGACAAGCTAGCTTTAGCTTCTCCTTCGGCTGTACCAAGGCTTGGCCCCGAGCTCTGGTTGGGAACCTAAATGCCGGATCTCCACAAGAACCACATGGATTTGACATTCTCCAAGCGACTAGAACACTTTAGCGATTACTTTTGGGGCTAACTCCTCGGCCCGCAGCCCTGGAATCGACGGTAACTCTGTCGTGGCGAGGGCCTTCGCTTGAGGCGTAGCAGCGGACAACCAGTCCCCATTCTCCGTCTTGGCCGCGTACAGACGCAACTGGGAAACATAAGCGCCGTTGAAACGCAGGCCTCCCTGCTTGAAGGTCTCATCCTGAAGGTTATACACTTGCAGGTCGGGGTCGATACATACGCGCTCCGTGGCCACATCCTGCGCTTGCAGTACACGATACCAGATCTTCATGCTTTCTTCGAATTCAGTTACTGTGTAACATATTCGTGAAAGTTGCCCACATTATACGTTTTTATTAACATTAAGGCCACTTCGAGTACAAGAGTCGATTCTGGTTCGCTTGTCAACCACCAAAGGCATTCATCTTGCAATGGCTGCTAGTCTCTTAGCTCGTCTTGCCAGCCTGCCTTCTGCTTCTAAAATGGTTTACACGAAAGATCTATGGCCAGATCTCCGTTTTTCGATGCACACATGACGGCAGACCTCGCGGGTGTGTGTTGTCGTCATACCCGTCGGAAATGGCTGACTACGATCCGCCCAGCGTGCGTCCCATTCCTTGACGCAGCTACAGTAATTCGAGAATATCTTGAGAGCAAGTTCGCTCATCGCTTCCAGCTCCTTTTCGTCCAGACCTGGAAGAGTCTCACCGAGGTGTGTTGTGCAGAATGTCTACGACCAGCAAAACCGCTTTCGTAATTCACTAGACGACCAACTTTTAGGAAGTTCATCGCCAAAGGCAATGCCAAAAGTTTTAGCAGTCATTCTTTGGAAGACTATATTCAACTGATGCTCACAGCTCCGTATGGACTTCTGCAGTGTAGACTACCCGCACTGGTTTGATGTTTGGAGAGTGGAGTGCTACATAGACTGCTTCCGCCACTGGTGGAGCGCTGTGAGGGTCTGATCGGCGCCAATAGTCGTCGTGTTCGCGATGCTCTCCCATTTCCACGTCGCGTTCGTGTCGTCGCAGCAGAGCGTCCCGCATCGCTCGTCGGTAGCCTCGCCAGGCCCAGTAGCCATAGCCCACGACGCCCAGCATCGCCAGGATAATGAGGCAATACACCGCAATGTACGCGCCGCTCGAGCCCATTGTTGATTACCTTCAAACGAGAGAATTGCAAGTGATGCAGTGCTTGTTTCTATCGCTTCAGCCAGCCAATCAGAACAAAGTTGCCGACAACTTCAACTTGGTACTTTATTGCCGTCTAAATCTAAAGCTCGTAGTAGCATCGATCACAGACGCGGACGGGCACGTTGATGCCGAACTCCGGGATGGATTTCCACTTTTCCGAGCATCCTTCGCACACGAGGCCGCCGCAGTGGCGGCAGTTGTGCTGGTCACGATTTTGCTGAGCCTCACTATCGGACGTCGAGTTCCACGTGAAAGGCGAGTCGCAGCACATGCAGCGCGTCTTGGTGCTGAACGGCACCCACTCGGGTAGTGTTGGCTTGGCCCGACGCGCATCGCGTACGATACGCAACGCACTCAAGTAATTCCGTCCCAAGTGGTCGCTTAGCATGTTCTGCAGCACTGGGATATGCGAGAGCTCCTCGCACTTGCGGTCGACGTGCACAGCCTCGTAGATTCCTTTGTAGAAGAACAGATGAGTCACTTTGCCGGGGATGTAGAGCTCCTTGGGGTCCTCTAACAAGTTATTCGCCAAGTCCGCAATCACCTTCGCCTCTTCTTGGCGCTTCTCCGTTGGAGGCTCTAGCGCTTTATCTTCACTACTCGCTTCCCCAGCTTTGTCAAGCTGATCGATTAGATTTGTGCGCGTGAGAGTCCAAGACGAGACGTGGTTTTTGTCGTCGTCCTGCTTTGCCTTTTGTTCTTCATCGGTGGGTTGGTCCTTCGCAGCTGCAGCTTCGGCGCTTTTCTTCTGCTCCGCCAGTTTGCCTTGGTTAGCAAGCTTACCTTTCCTCATGTCCGCTGCCTCCTTGGCCCACTCGCGCTTCCTTGGAGCCCAGAGTGTCTTTGCACGATCTTTAAACGCTTCTAAATCCTCAGAGGCTGTATCGCGCCAGCAGCCTTTAAAATTCTTTAGCTCGTCGACTAGCTTCAGAACGTTGGAGGCCTTAGCACGCGGAACAAAATCGTCTCGAAGCACAATCGAGTGGACAAAGTCGTCACAAGATTCAGCCACGCCTAAGTTTACACAGGCAGGGACAGCATACGCAAAGCATTCAAGGTCCTCGAACTCCTTCTGCAGCATAATCGACAGCAATGCCGCGCATCCAGCTCCCAAAGAGTGGCCACCAAACACAATATGGTAACCTTCCTTATGTAAGACGCGCAGAGACTTGATAATGCGATCTTTGATCCACATGGCTGCCTTGAGCATACCATTGTGTGCGAAAGCATCAACAAAGCCTCCAGCAGTCTCGCTTTTAGATGCACCCGCAGCCGAAAGCCCAATATCCTCTGGGTTGGCCTGGATATCCGTCAACACGTCTTGAACAGATTTGGAGCCTCGAATAAGTACAAGGGCCGTCTTGCTCTCCTTGTTGCCTAAGAGTGAGAACGAAGGGTGTCTGACATCCTGGTCTTGGACGTGTGCGTAGATCATTGAGAAGCCTTGCAGCTTGCTGATGCGCTGGACATCCAACACATCAAGCTCATAGATGCCATGCAACGCCAAGGGGGCGTACTTGAGCATTTTGCCCAGAAGCTCATCTGAAACTGGTTCGCATTCTTTGTGACTTTCGCGTTCCCCTCGGGGTCTGCTCCACGTTCGCCGCGGTTCGTTGCCATAAAGTAATACGCCCCAATGGCTGCATCCTGGAAGCTGAGGTCGTCTACGTCTCCAATCAGACCTTTCAATGTGGAGAAGGACTGCATGAATTCGTTCCGAAGGATAAACCCCAACAGACCCGCTTTGCCGTATTTCCGCAAGAAATCAGCACTGACAACTGCCATTTTAGCCGCTGCACCGATAGGAGCTGATTTCGCAGCGACTAGCGTACCGCCTGCAGCACGCATGATCTTGTCTACGGTTGTGTCTGTAGCTGTGTTGAAGTACAAAATCAGTTTGTCCGCCAGAAAGTCGTTCACGCGCTCGATTCGCCACTGAACGAGTTGCTGGTCAATCTTTTCCTTCAAAATGAAATGGCAGTTCGTGCACAGCTTCGACGGGGTGGTGTGTCCGTATGCGCGAATAATGGCAGATTCGGGCAAGTCATCGCGGCAAAAAGATTCCGAGCAGTAGCCACACTGGTAGCGAAATTTGGTCATGCCGAACTCTACGTGGCATACCTTGCACTGCTTCCCCTCTGTAATTTCTGGCGGCGACAAGTACTTTGGAATGGTATCTTCACAACACGTCACAAGAGATCGCTCGACGGGAGACAGGTCTGGGAACTTCTTGGACAGCATAGAGAGAACCTCGCCATTCTCTAATTCACCCGGACTCTCTTCATCTGACCCTTTGGTACTGCTGAACTTGCGACTTCGTCGAGCCCTAGGGAGTTCTGGTTCTGTAGCGATAGCGGCGGCAGTGGCAGCTTGTGCCATCTCTAACCCAAAGAGAGACGCTTCTTTAAGGGACTGCACCGTCGTCGATGGCAGCGAGAATGCTGCTGCCGACATTCTGCCGAAAAAGCCTGATCCACGTTTGGGGAATTTTTCTTGTCTTTAGCTGACGGGAACAGCACGTTGTCCTCGCTTGGGCCGTCGGCAGATGGGAACAACGTATTCACGTCATCTTCCTTGGTGTCGCTAGTATCTTTCTCCTGTGCTTCTTTCTTAGACATCTCTCCGTCTTTATCCCCCTTCTTGCTGGACGGGAACAGCGTGGACCACTCGGGAGTGCCTTCAACTGTCTCAGAGCTCTCTTCAGTCCCTGAAGCCACTGCTTCCTCCTGTTTCTCACTCTCTTTCACGTCCTCTGGCTTGTGCCCCATCCAGACCCGAGTGCGTACTACACTGGAGCGTGAGTAGGGCCCCAGAGTGTCTTGAAAAGTAGCCCCGTAGAGCCAACCTTCTTCGTCGTAGTCTTCCCCCTTATAGACCTGCCACGTGAGCTCCTTCTGCTCGTCTTTACTGGCACACGCCTCCCGTTGAGCTGTGCACCACGCTGGTGGATCTTCTACATGTAGGCGCGCAGTCCAGCCCTAAATATTGGGAGAGAATGATGGATATTACATGAGAATGTTAGTGATTTTAAACAGTGCAATTCCTCAGCGTATAGAGCGAATGAGAGGGCGAGGGGGCGTGGATACGGAGTGGAAACAGGGACGCACCACGATGGGGTACCACCGCTGGTTCTCGATCACCTCCTGCGGCATGGCACGGTGGAGACGCAGCTCCTTCTTCACTTCAAGACTGCAATTTCAGTTATGACACGTGAGATGCGACACAGCCAAAAAGAACGCACTTTCAAGATGGCTACACGATGACAGGAGGCGTTTATTGTGCACTGCACCAGATGCAGTCGAGTGTTGTAGACATTTTAACGAAGATCGGGTGTGCTACACGACTATAAGTCGCTGTCGATGTCGTCGAATGCGTCGTCGATCTTGTCCCAGAGCGCGTTGGCAGCGGTGAAGTGCTCCGTCTCGGGGTCGATCTCAAAGCGAACGATGCGCTGCTTTGCTGGCACGTGAATGTCTGTCCATGACCATCGCTCAGAGTCAACAACAAAAGAAGGCTTGAGAATTACATGAGCAACGCACCTCCAGCAATCTGCGACCCACTAAAGTCCCATCGAATGCCCGTAATCGACGCATACAAACTCATTTGACTCCTGCAACAGACAATAAAAAGCTTCAGTGAGCAAGCCATCCCTTCGCCTTGTTCTCAACAATTTGCAGCGGTCATACTTTGCCAGTGGGATGTCATTCTGGTGCTCTGCGTTGTATCGCACCAGCTCCTGTCTCGCCTCGTCGTACTTGTCCAGCAACTCGTCCACTCGGTCCTTGTTCTCCGTAGATCCCCGCACAACGACAATTAGTCAAAACCAAGTTAAGGGAAACTAGGAGCCACATGCAATGTCGACTACAATATAATTCTACAATTGGTTGTAAAGGATATTGTTCGTCCAGACGAAAGCGCTCCAGCTCCACGCCCATGTCTCTCTTGATGGCTTCCAGTTCCTGTAGCTTCTTGAGCACTTGCTCGTTGCGTGCCTTGGCTGCAGCTTCCTGTTCCTCCCACTCCTTTAGATTCGCCCTAAGATCTATAAAATATTATATTCAATTAAATTTCCTTCATCCAGCACCAATTTCCTGCTATGTCATTGTCTCTTTACGGGCGAGTTGGCGCTGCGCCGTGTTCTGGCGACTCTGCAGCGCACTGGCAATGTCCTTACGCTTCTGCACCAGTGCGCGCAGGCGCTGGGCGTCCTCCAGAGCGTCCTTGTGGAACATTGACTCCACTTGCCCGCAGATATCCTGCACTTCCGACCACGACAGCGGCTCGCCGGCGCTCATGCGTCTTCCCTCCATCATCGAGCTGGCGATTTCAAAAATGGGTCAAATGAACCGATTATGTGCTGCAGTCTTTTGAGACCAGTCACTTTTTGAACATGTCGTTCAGGTCGCTGCTGGAGGCGGCCATGGGCGGCGCCGAGGGCGTCCAGGAGCTGCCCGAGAGCGAATACAACCGCGTGGACGCAGGCGTCAACATGTTGGACGACGAGTCGCAGTTCTCCGACGGTCTGTGACAGCGAAAATGGAGTTTTAAGAGCATTTACAAGCTGATAAAATGGGTATTTTGACTGTGCAGAACGTGACGACGGCGCCGAGGAGAGTGATGATGCCTACGTGCCTCCATCAAGCGAAGAAGATAATGACGGAGCTGAAGAAGAGGAAGAGGAGGACTCGGACATTGAGAGACAGGTGCAGAACTGCAGTCTTTTATTGTATCATACTGCTGGGATTATTGACAATATTTGTTGTGTTTGGTGCAGTTATGGGGCAAGTCCAGGAAGCGGAGACGTCGAGGAGAAGGTCAGGACAGGAGGAAACGTCGAGGCTTTACTGGCAAACGCAGTGTGGTGGCCACCAAAGTACCCCCAGAACTGGCCAACGTGCTGGGAGAAGCCAACATGCTGTACGCCTCGCACCAATACGACGAGGCCATTACATTGCTGAAGGATTTTATCAAGAAGGCGCCGACGATTCCGGACCCGTACCATACATTGGGTATGATCTACGAAGACCGGCAGGACCGGATTAAGGCCCTGCAGTTCTTCTTGATTGCCTGTACGTTGACTCCGCAAGATGCAGAGCTCTGGAAACGGGTCGGACGCATCGCCAAGGACGAGAAAAATTTCGACCAGGCGCTGTTTTGCTTCAAGAAGGCCAGCAGTGCAGACCCCAAGGACAAAGAGGCACTCTTCAGCTACGCAGAGCTGTGTCGCGAACAGGGAGACAATCGACGCGCGGCGGAAGTCTTCAGGAAGCTCACTGTGCTGATTCCGAACGACCTATCGCTGTGGATCCAGATCGCAGAGGCGTATCACTGCAACGAGCAAGAAGACGAGGCGGTGGACGCGCTCAAAATGTGCATCGAAAAGGCTGCGACGCTGGACCCCACACTAAACCTGCACTCTTCAAAGTACGAGCTGAACGCTGTCAACATGCTGGCAGACCTGTACATTACGCTCAAGAAATATCGCGAGGCCATTAGTGTGATCCATCAGCTGCATGCAAGGTATGCCTCTGCGCAGGACCCTGATCAGGTTGAAGGCGACCCTGGCGGTCTCCCGCTTGATATCGCCGTGAAGTACGGCATCTGTCATCTCTTTGAACGGGACTTTGTCACAGCAGAGTCAATGTTCACGCATTTATTTGCTCAGGATGTGGAGGTGTTTGGTGACCTGTATCTTGACGTAGCGGATGCGTATATTGCGCTGGGAGATCAGGACCGGCAGGCGGCAGAAATTCTACAGCAATTACTTGGGCGGGAGGAATTTCCGGTCGAGCAGATCTGGATTAAGTTTGCCGCTTGTCACGACAGGCTCGGCATCTATGATGTGGCTGTAGAATACTATGAGAAGGCACTGGCTCATCAGCGCTCGTCGCCTGACCTGACTGTAGACCCGGAGTTGATGCTGCAAGCTATGCAGTCAACGAGGAAGAAAAACTCTCCGTTGGAGGGCATCCGATTGCTAGACAAATACTTGCCGGAGGCAATGCAGCCTCCGATTCGGCCGTATTGGATTAATACTTCACGAAGAAAGACTCAAGATTCAGTTGAAGGGGATGACGATGACGGGAAGCAAGACGACGGTAAAAGTCCAGCCTCAAAAGCGAATGATAATAGCGATGGTGAAGATGAGGCAGAAGACGATGAAGAAGACGAAGACCAAACGCGGATGGAGATGACTCATGATCCGTCCCTTTCTGTGGACGCGATGGAGAATGGCGTCCGCTTGCGGTTGTTGATTGAGTGGGGGCAGTTGAAAAGATGGCCGGCGAGGCTGAGGTGCTTTGCCAAGTAGGTATCCCAATCATCCTCACTTCGCTGGGCCAGACGTCATTCCGACTGTCGGGCCGTGTAAAGAACCCGTTGGCAGATCCCCAAGACGTCCTTTCAGAGAGCGATGCACAGTCAATGGGCTTCCAAGTGTTGAAGTCACAGTACTTGGTAGATATCTCGGACTCTCGTCAGCGGGAGTCGTTTATGGGTATCGTGATGCGTGTAGCGCAACAGATTGTGATCTCGCGCGCACTAGGCGAGCAACGATATTACAACCTAGTCATCGATGTCGCTCAGACGCTGACAGAGCTGGGGAAATACGTCGCAGCAATTGAGCTCCTGACTGATGTCAACACATCGGACAAGATCTCCAAGCCGACTTTACGCTTCGAGCTGCGCTTTCTGGCCTTAGTGATCTCGCTGGAGTTCAAAGAGAACCGCATGGCGTACGAGTGTGCACGCTTGAACGTCATCGAGGACCCACACAACCTCGGCTACTGGAATCTGTTTGCGCGCGTGATTGCCATCACTGGAGTGTATTCGTGGCACCAAAAGTTCCTAGCTAAACTGCTGCGAGACGACCCCGACAGCTACCCCGCCATCCTGCTTGCTGGCCATCAGTCCTCGGCTTGGGACATTGCGTCGCTGACTGTGGGGAGTTGACACTGGCGCACCAGAAGCACCCGAACGATCCGCTCACGCTGTTCTGCATCGGCCTGGCATTCCTGTCAGCCTCCATGCAGCGCACGATCAACGACCGACAGCACACCGTCGCCAAAGCGTTTGCATTCTTGCAGCAGTACGAGCGAACGCGCGTTGCCGCCCCAGCGACATCAACAAGGAGTATCGCGAGATCGAGGCGTGGTACAACATCGGCCGCGCCCATCAGCAATTGGTAAGCGATTACGTGCAGTCTGTTTGCTGTCTGAGAAGCCGAGTTGTTTGGTGCTTGGTGCGCATCGGATTGGATTGGCTTACCTGTTCTGACGATGGCGTTTTGTTATTTTATTGCAGGGTCTGTTCCACCTGTCGATCCCCATGTACGAGCGCGTGCTGCGGTTCTTCGAGAAGAGCAAGAGGGAGAGCCGCGAGGTGCCCAGCGAGTACTTGCTCTGTCGGGAGACGGCCTACAATCTGTCGCTGATTTACAAACAGAGGTGCGTTGTGGTCATTGCCCTGCAAAGGAGTCATGTTTCTTCTGACGGTTTTCTTTTGCTTCTTGCTTCTCAACGCGCAGCGGCGCCAATGACCTCGCCCGATTCCTCATCGCCAAGTATTTAACCCTGGATTAATGGGGTGGTTGGGAGCGCATTTGGTGCCGGGACTTGACATGCTTTGGGGCCATCGACATGCGTTCTTGATGCGAGCTTATCTCGTCAATAAAACTCCTGCCCTGTAGACGAATGTCGGTGCCACTGTTCCGGCTCGCTTCATAAATGCTGCATCTTCAGCCCGCGGCGAATCGAGGGGACCAGCTCCAGCACGTCGCCGTTCCAGGCCGTATCAGCACGCCCAGCACGCGCACGTGGAGACCGAGGAGGATGGTCGGCGTCGGCACCTGACCGGCAGCGGCGGAACGCTGCGGTTTGCCCTTGGGTCAAAATCGAGGCCCGTCGGCAATGGATGGCATCCATCAACGCGCGGTGGCGACCCTCTCGACGACGGCGTGCCGACGCAAGGTGTTATCTACCAAGTGAGGGGTCTGGTCGCGGTGTAGTGGCATCCCCGCCTCCGAGGTGACCTCGCAGGCTCGACGACTAGTATCAGATACCTTGGCGCCAAAAGTATTACTGTTAAACACGCCTACCCCTTGGCGCGTCTGATTGGGCTTCAAAAGTGACGAGGCACCGAGGCGAGATGTCATTCGTCAAGGGTAAAATGGGTAAATTGACCCATTTTGACCCTTCAGGGCAATGTGGAAGAGCTTGAGCCATTCCTGCTTCTGCGCCGTGGACAGCACGTCCAAGAAACCGAATTACACGAGGATGTTGGCTCGGTACGGCTGCAATCTCTCTCGACTAGCGAAAACAGTATCAGACATGGACTGACCCGGATGTTTCCCTTTATGACAGCCGACTGACCCCCGCCGTCAAGCAGCTCGCGCGCCGCAGCGCTCTCGCTGCCACCGCCCAACACCAGCAACGCAGCTACGTGGTGGACCCCAAGCACGGCGAGTTCGTGCTCACCCGCAACAAGTACCAGTCCATCCTGAACGAGGAGTTCCCGCTCGAGCTGGGCAGCTCGCTGCCCGAAATCCGCATCGAGTGGGAACAGTGGGGAGACTGCTCGCTGCCTGGAGACCGCACCATCCTGGTGCTGCCGAGCTTCTCGCACTCGAGCCACGCCGCCTCCAACCGCGACGACCCGCGCCCCGGCTGGTGGGAGAACATGATCGGCCCCGGCAAGGCCATCAACACGTCCTACTTCCGCGTCATCTGCCCGTCCGTACTGGGTAGTCCGTTCGGCGCCACGTCGCCGCTCACGGTCAACCCGCTCACGGGTGACAAGTACAAGGCCTCGTTCCCGCAGCTCACGCCCGCCGACATGGCTCGGTGCCACGCCAAGATCCTGGACGACCTGGGTATCGACCGTGTGCACACGGTCATTGGCGCCAGCATGGGCGGCATCCAGGCGCTCGAGTTCGCCGCCCAGTTCCCGGAACGCTTGGACCGCCTCGTGGGGCTCGCCTGCACGCACCAGACCACCCCGGCACGGTTGCCTTTCGTCGTGTACAGCGACGCGCCATCCTGGCCGACCCAGCGTACAACGACGGTAACTACACGCCCGGTGTGCCCATGGAGGGCATGAAGGTGGCTCGCGAATTGGGCATGACGTGCTACCGCTCCCGCGAGGAGTTTGACGCCCGTTTCGACTGGAACCCCACGGGCCCCATGCACTTCAAGACGGCAACGTTTGAAGTCGAGAGCTACATGGACTACCAAGCCAACAAGTTCGCTCGTCTGTTCGACCCCAACTGCTACTTGCTGCTGTCCAAGGCCATGGACCTGACCAACTTGGGTCGCGGCTCGCTGAACCTCGCCGAGGGCACGAGCCGCATCCAGGCCGACACGCTGGTTATCGGCATCAAGCAGGACCTGCTGATCCCCATCCAGGAGCAGCGCAACCTCGTCAACATCTTGCAGTCGTACGGCCGCAACGCCGAGCTGGTGGAGGTCGACTCCAAGTTCGGCCACGACGCCATGTTTAATGGACAGATGCAGCTCGACGTGTTCTCGCCGCTCGTACGCGACTACGTCGAAGAACAGCTCACCAAGATCCTGCCGCACGAGCAGCACCGCTACAGCAGTCTGTAAGCGAGCCGTATTTTTATTCCTGTCGTCGTGCCAGCTTCCGCCTGCCATCCAACGTCAGTTCAGCACCAGTTGCAGTCGACGAGTGCATCGTGTGTTCCCCGTGCTAAAACACAAAACATGAAACTATCTTATGTATCGAAAGCACCTCCTTTATGGTCGTGATGCGCGATTGTATACAAGAACTATGAGCCAAGTTACACGGCAGTGTTTGAGTCGATGACCTTCGCCTGGAACAGCTCAATGAGCTTGTCTTGGACCTGCTTGACTTCCTCGGCATTGCGTCCTTCAGCAGTGAGGCGAGTGTTGAAGCTCGTGTCACGAACGCCAGTCTTATCTTCTGTCAGGTTGACGTAGCTGCCAAGGATGACGTTCGGGTACTCCTTCTGCAGCGCCTTGAGGGGGCTGAGATGGTGCCCTCGTAGTGCAGCGTGCTCACCTGGCGGTAACAACGGCGGTTTAGTGACAAAAGCTCACTGGTTACAGAAGTACGGGAAGGAACGTACGATGACGCGGTGGATGGGGACGCCGACGAAATGCTCCTCATTGCAGGTCAGCATGTCGGTGACCATGGACGGGATGCCCGGCAGGATGTAGACGTTGTGCACAATGGCAATCGGGGTCCAGCCAGACGCATGCAGCAGCTTGCAGCCCACTGGCAACGTCGCCATACGCTTGACCGAGTCGTCGAACTTGATGTCGGGGTAGTGCTCCTCGCCGTATTTCTTCAACGCTGTCAGGGTTGGCTCGTGCAGCTCCACACCAACCCCGAACGCCTTCGCCTGCAGCAGTGACAATTTCAACGTTCAATACTTGTCCGAAGCACTCCAGTTCATGTGAGTTCTTACGATGCTCTCGTAGGTGATGTCATCGTGGGTGGGGCCGATGCCGCCGGTGGTGAACACGTAGCCCGAAGGCCCCACCATGTCCGAAAGCTGCTTGACCGTCGTCATGATCGCCTACCACCGCCACAGCATCGTCAGCACTCAGTCACTACATCAAGTGCAGCTTTAAACGCACCTCCTCCTCGTCAGGGATCACCAGTACGCGCTTGAGGTCGACTCCGCGTCGGAACATGAGCTTGGCGATGAAGTTGGAGTTGGTGTCCAGTGTCTGCAGTCGAGGGTTTTAGTGGAAGATCCAACGGAGGCTTGACTGCGACTGCAACGAACCTTCCCAGTGAGCACCTCATTGGCGATCACGCAGACGGCAGCTAGGGGGCCTTGATAGCAGACGCCATGGACTTGGTGATGCTCGTGACGAAGTAGATCGGGAAATGACAAGCAGTCTGCTTGGTCTGATTGCGTGGACAAAGAGGGTGTCGCAAAAGTGCGTGTTTATATAGGGGACTTGTTGCAGTCCCCTCGCTGCATGTACGTTCCTTGGTGAAGTGCTAGTGCTGCTTGGGCACTCTTTGCTTGGCTCCTTCTACTGTAGCAAAAGTCTTGTTGAGCGAGCTCGAAGCACTTCATGTTGCCTTTTGCTTTTGGTCGACATTATGTAAGCTACACAAATTGCATTCCTACAAATCCCCGAAATACAGCACTTTCAACAGCGATGCCCAACATGGAGGCGGATCTCTGGCAGCAGATGCTGCGCGACTGCTCCGTGCGCTCCAAGCTGCCGGCCGCCAACCTGCTGGTCGTGGGGACGCCGAGAGCGGCAAGTCGGCGCTGCTGGCGCGGCTGGACGAGACCAAAGGGGCCGCCGAGGCGGAGGACAACCACGCGGTGGACACTCTGCTGGCCTACCGCACGGTGGACGTCCTGGACCCGCGCGCAAAAGGCGGCGATGCGTCTGGTACAAATAAGATATCACTATTCAGAGGGTATGCTATCAAGTGCTAACATTGTGATCACGATGCAGAGGACGTCATGGCCCACATTGGCACGTGGAGCCTCAACGACCTGAGTCTCAAGGACCTCATCAAGATCGCAGTCAAGCCGCAGAGCCTGCAGAAGGTAGACATGGTATTATTGTTGAGAGGGGTTGAAGTTGAAGGCTAACATTTTAGATTTCTTGCTATTTTATCAGACGGTGGTGGCCATTGTGTTGGACCTGTCGCGGCCCTGGACGATCAAGAGCTCGCTGGAGCAGGTTGGTTGTCTGCACAATATATTATCATTAAAGGGGATATTAAATGCTAAGTGTTTGGTGCAGTGGTTATCGGCGTTGGAGGGTCAACTACTGGAGCAGATCAACCAGTTGGCGCCGGAGGCACGGAACGACCTGTACGCTGCCATCAAGCAGCACATTCTGGCCTACGAAGACCCGGTAAATAGAAACATCTTGAAGTGAGGATATTAGGCGCGGCTGCTGACGAACTAAGCTGTTTGCATTTAGAGCGTGGACCACTCAGCACCGACTCCCATGGATACGTCTACGAACGAGTTTGTAAGAACGATATTACTATAGGCAACAGGTTTCATTATGCTCACATTCTTTTTGCTTATAGATGGAAGAGGGCGTGCTGTCAAAGAATTTGGGCGTGCCTCTTGTGATCATTGTTGCCAAAGCTGACGTAGGTGGCGAACACATCTTAGTCTTTATCAGTTCCATGATCTAATAACTTCCTTTCTTCCTATAGCTGCGGCCGGAGAACTCGGTGAAGATGGACTACATTGAATACACACTTCGCCAGTTCGCCATTCGGTACGGTGCGGCCGTGGTGTTCACGTCTGCAAAGAGCGGTACCAATGTGGACACGCTCCGCAAGTACATTCTGCACCGCGCCTACCCTTCCCAGTTCAAATTTACCGAGCCACCTCAGCTTGTCGACCACAACAACATCTTCATTCCGTCTGGCTATGACTCGTTCGAGCTGGTCAATCAGAGTCTTGTAGGCTCACAGGCACGATGGCCCACGGACAAACCGTTTGAGAAAATTGTGCCAGCTCCCACCGACGACGCAGAGGACCCCACCACAGTGCTGGCCGCCGATATACGCGTGGACAGTCACGAGCAATGGCTGGAGAAGCTCGAGAAAGCTGCTGGTGCCGGTCTTGAGGAGCTGCAAAAGCAGAGCATTGAAGCGAGCAAGAAGGCGGAGGCTGCCGCTGTGGCTCGTCGTGCCGCAGCTGATCGCAGGAAGCGCGAAGACAAGGACGTCAGCTCCAAGCACTTGCAGAACTTCTTCAACAACCTGCTGAGTCGGCCTGAAAAGTCGAAATCCTCTCGTTCGATGAGTGACAAGAAGGTATAGTTTTACGTATGCCTCATTTGTTGTGAGTGATCTAACGAAGAAACTTCACAGAAGGAGAAGAACGAGAAATCGCTGGCTGAGCAGGAGGTGCAGAATCTCTCCAAGCAGTCTTAAGCGTACGGCATCCCTGTCACGCCCCGGTCCGGGCAGGCCTCGTCAAAAAGCGAGTTTTAATGTTGGAAATTGAAGAAGCAACTTCTTTAATGAACTCATGGCTCTAATGTTCTCTGTACGCTGGTATAGCTTTCGACCGGAGACTCTGAATTGTGACGAAACTACGAGCTTGCACCGCTGCGAGCTGCGCTTCGGTTTACGCTTCGTTTACCACTCAAGCTCGAGGATTCAAAGCTGCGTGCAGGTGCAGTAGTGAACAGCGCCGAGTGGATTGTGTTGACTGGGGTCGGTGAGCTTAACGCCATGTGGATCGACTGTTGTCGTTCCTGCACTCGAGCCAGCCGTCCCTGTGTCGCCTGGAGGACTTCCACCAGACGTTGGATCTCTCCAAGATTGAGGTTCATGTTGTCCAACTCACTATTGACAGCGACTCCGTCCTCCGTTTGGAACGAGTTGCCTCGCACCAGTTTCTTTCTGTTGGATGACGACGGGGCGGCGCTTTATCATCTGCACACCCGTCAACAAAAGGTTGGACGTCTTTGCCTTCCTCGCCGGGTACTTCCACGATACTGCTGACATCGACTGCGTGGGCGTTGTCCAGGACCTTGACATTATACAATCGAGCCTTCAGTCGTGTGTCAAGACGGCGCTTTTCAGCTTCGGCGAACAACCGGTCGTGTATATGTGGGAATGCCTCGAAGATCTCCTCGGCGTCATTTCGTTCGAGAGATTTGAGCTCGCAGAAGGTGCCTGCGATCACCGTGCAGGAACGAGTCATGTGACGCAGCAGCCCAATCTCCCCGAAGAAGCTGCCTTGCTTGAGCACAGCCAACAGTCCTTCGTTGTCTGGAGATATGACTTTGACTTTCCCTCTACTGATGATGACCATCGAGTTGGCCGGGTCGCCCTTGTGGAAAACGACGTCGCCGCGCATACAGAGTTGGGTTTTCAGTCGCGTGACGCAGGCAGCGAGACACGAGTCGGAGCAGTCTTGGAAGAGCGGCACCGTGGCGATCAGGTTTCGGTGGATATACAAGGCGATCTCGGTCCTCAGAGCTGGCGACAAGTCCTCGTCTTCGTAGATCGCCTTCTCATATCGATCCGACGTGTTTTTCATCCGCCAAAGCGTCTCGTAGTATTTCTTGGTCGCCTTGCGCAGGTCGCTCGGGATGTGAAGAGCTTTCAAGTCACTCATAACCATCCGAACTTTTCCTGGTACTGCAGCGTGCGTGAAGTGGAGCCGATGACTCCAGCCGTGATGCTTGCAATTGTTAAGCACTGAAAGAGGAACCCCACGAGACCGAGTACAGCAGCGATGAATTGCCACTCGGGGGCGACTGTGACGCTGGAAATGTTCAATAGAAGCAGGACAGCCGAATACAGAGCTTGGTTGTAAGCTGACTGCTCGTCTTCAGCATCGTCCACGAGATTGAGCATTGGACCCGCCCAAAGGCAAGCCACCCAGTGAATGATCGAGATATAGCACGCGAACACTTGTGCAGCGTACGCAAACTTCATGTACTTCCTAAAGGCACAAAAACAAATCGTAAATCAATTGTTTCTGAGCGAAATGATAAGATAATCCAAAACTTACTGCACGAATTTGATGAGCCGAGCCACTCGAAAGAGTTTCTGAATCCGAAATGCTCGAGGAGTTTGACACAAACCCCACAAGGGTGGAAAGCAAGCAGCTATAAGCGCTCGTTATTACTTCACCCCCATCAACTCGGAGCTGAAGCACGACTCGGACACAGGCGAAATTTAGTCATGTCTTTGGGCTACCTGAACAATGAGGAGGACATTAGTCTCACTTGGTTGGGATGGAAGTGATTGTAGTGAACGAAGTATCTCGCATTCGACGCATCTGGTCACTGTATCTCCAGGTCACCAAGTTTCTCCTTAATGATGGCCGATATCTTTCTTCTTGTCGATTGTCCATGACACTGCGTTTGTTTTAGTGATGGGCGTCAGATACGCCTTGCCGAGACCAATGGAGAGTACAAATCCACCGACAGAGTTGCCGGGAAACCTACCGGGAGCGCCATCTCTGGTGGAATGCCCAGTATTCGATGTCCGTCCAACTGGATCACGGTTCTTGGAGCAACAATTGGACGCGGATTCAGCTGCACCAGCGGATTGACTCGAGCGTCGTACAAATTGTATTCGGCATTCGCAAAGTCGTCGTCGTATCTCACACACAGCACGTACTCCACTCCTGGCAACACGCCCCATATGGAGATCGCCTTGTGGTCGAGTTGTCCTGGTTGCATGCCCCACTGCTGCGAGACGCCAAATTCAACTTTGATCGTCCGAAAGTCATCAAAAGTTGGAACGCCTGGAGGAAGTACGGATCTCGGTGTTGATTGGAGTGGGCCATAACTGAGGTCTGGACAGCATCGTCGCCCCTGGGAATTCGTGGCGGACATGGAACCTACGAGCCATCGACGAACATTTGGCGCTGCAACTGAAGTAATTTGGTGAAAGTCACCGACGTATCTTTCGTGTGGAACATCGGCAAAATCGATGATGTGGATCTCTCCAGCGTCAGCAAACCATTCAAGCAAATTGGGTCGAACGACTTGCCCCTCACTGTCAACAAACGCGTTCCATTCATCTTCCGTTGCCTGGCACACATGCAACGTGCCAGTCGCCGGTGGAGGCTGTTCCACTGCAATTTCGAGCGCGGCGTTGATGCGATCGATGCTGGAGAGAAGGTGAGGGGCAAGAGGATTCATGATTGCTGGTATTGGCGCTGCCATGGTCGACACAAAGTAGAGCCAAACTTTGCGAATGCCGAATACAAGTTGTACGACGTTCGAGTCAATCCGCTGGTGCAGCTGAATCCGCGTCCAATTGTTGCTCCAAGAACCGTGATCCAGTTAGACGGACGTCGAATACTGGGCATTCCACCAGAGATGGCGCTCCCGATAGGTTTCCCGGCGACTCTGTCGGTGGATTTGTACTCTCCATTGACCTGGGCAATGCGTTAATCGGACACTCAGCGAATTTGCGATTAATCGCTTGCATCTTCCGCCAAACCGCAGCAGTGACAATCTCAACATCA
Source organism: Phytophthora quininea (assembly GCA_011947345.1). Lineage (NCBI taxonomy): Eukaryota > Oomycota > Peronosporomycetes > Peronosporales > Peronosporaceae > Phytophthora > Phytophthora quininea. The sequence goes on from JAAVTG010000561.1 coordinate 137,396, forward strand.
ATACTTGTCCTGAATACTTGTTGTGAGTTCTTACAATGTTCTCGTAGTGAAGGACTCCACCGAGGGGTTCTACTGCAGAACAGACCTTTCCAGTGAGCACCTCGTTAGATGGCAGCTGTCGGCGACGACGTGTTGTGCACCGCACGGGCGACGCGCAATTATCGGTTGAGTGTGAGCGTGCAAGGCAATGCTCGAGGGGTTCGGAACAACCCCACTGCACGCAGGCTTAATTGCTGGTTACTTGACGTCGTTGGGATCATTCGTCTGTGGAGCAAATCTCGAGTCCCTTCATGTTGAAAGCATGCTGGGCGAGGTACTCTGCTTCAGGCCCGGGAACTGGGGCTGCGATACCGCCAGTAGTGTAGCTACTCGACAGTAATATGGTTCAGGAAATCCCCAGGCTCTTGTCTAGAGGTCTCCAAATGATTCAAAGGCTTCTCGACAGTGTCGAGTCGACACACGTGAATTTGATCTCAAGAGCGCAGCATCGCCCCTCACGAAAGCGACGACGAATCACCACACCAAGACAACAACGATTCAAGTCACCGTCGCGATGAAGACCCCAACGGACAAGCCAACGGAGCTGAAGACGACCACCCAAGTCATGGAGACAGCGGCAAAAGACCGCGCGAAAGCTGTTGGTGCTGCAGCGGGAGCCGCAACGGCAACCACTGCCGCTGTTGGCACTTCTGCCGCCACCGTAGCTGCTGGAGGTGCTGCTGGAGTGGCCGCCGGCGGTGCACTTTGGGCGGCAGCGGCACCTATCGCGAGCCTCGTCGGCTTCACTTCAAGCGGGATCGCCGGCGGCTCCGTAGCTGCATCGATGATGTCGGCGAGTGCGGTCGCTAGCGGTGGTGGGGTCGTGAGTGGGAGTTTGGTGGCGATCGCTCAAAGCATCGGCGTCGTTGGAGTGGCGACTCCGGTGGGTCTTGGAATCGTGGGCACCTTCGCAGCAGTCGGCACCGGTGTCTCGTACCTGACCGCAAGTGCTGCCGCACCGGCCGCTGCTGCAGCCACTGTGAGCGCCGCCACCGCAACGATGGCGGCTGCCGGTGCTGTCATTGCGGCGCCGCAACGTCGTATTTCTCAAAACCCAATCGTGACGATGGCCCTGCACGCAACAAGAATGTCTGGTACGTCTTTGAGCTCTCGAGAGAGGCAGAACTACGCAATTTCGCTGACGAAAACAAGGCACGCGAGGCGTATCGGGGTTGCAAGACAGCACCAAGGTGTTGTTTGACTCCGAGAAGAAGGTGCTTGAATCCGAGGGCTGGGACGAATCCATGCGCGATACGGTTCCCTTTCCAAACTAGCGGATCAATCTGCGACCAACGCTCCGGGATGGTTGATGTTGCAGCGCTTGTCGGTGGAAAGTAAACATGCCAAATGGATTTTCCTACGAATGCGAATGGAGTACCAGATACCCCGTCAACGGCCAAACTTGCAACATTTTCAACAATCTCTTCTGTCACTTTGATGCAATTCTTGCCGACCAAACAGCCCTCTAACTCTGATCTAAATCACTTCATGCACTTGATGACGGCCACGTCAAGTATTGCCACCAAGTTGTTTGAGCACCGGCGTCACCATGAACTCGCACGCTTCTGCCTCTTCATTACACCGATAATTGCTGGTGTTCTTAGATTGGTCACGACTTATTCATGTTCTTTGTCGCATGCAATGGCAGTAGGCTTTGCTTGTTGGCCAACGCGGCAAAGCCACTACGATCCTACGCCGTAGGCTACGGGCGTCAACGAAGGCAATGCTGCACTCAACCTCGGTCGTCCGGTAATCGTCCTATGGAAGCCACCTCAACAACAAGCTCTATGAACGCCCAGCCGTTTGACAGATCGCAGCTTTGAATCCGAGTGGAGCCATGCCACAGCCTTCATGAAGCCCTCGAACACCGTCAACACGAGCGCCACACCTCTCCGAGCACAGCAACAAGCTGATCTTTCATTTCCCAATTCGACCAAGAGAGAACCAACCAAGCTACAGGATCTGCAAAATGGGCGTCTGGAAGACGGATCAACTCGCTACAGTGCGAGTGGGCAATGACAAGACCAACATCTCTTCTCAAAGTCCCGTCACGGTCCTGGACGTCTTCAAGAACATGGTGGACCGCAACCCAACAGGTCGAGCGCTCAGCATCAAGAAGGACGGCGACTGGGTCACCAAGACCTGGCAGCAGTACTACGACACGTGCCAGCAGTTTGCAAGGGCTTTGATCCACATCGGAGTGCAGCCGCATGAAGCCGTGAACGTGCTCGGCCCCAACTGCCCAGAATGGCTGATCACCAACACGGGCTCTATTATGGCGGGCGCGGTGATCGCTGGGGTCTACGTCACCAGTACAGCTGAAGCTTGTCAATACATCTCCGCCCACTGCGACGCCAAGGTGGTGGTGGTGTCGGACAAAGCGCAGCTTGACAAGTACTTGGCGGTGATGGACCAATTGCCGGCTCTGAAAGCTCTCGTCGTGTGGACCGAAGTCGACATTCCGCAAGGAACCAAGTACGCGGTGCCGATCTACACGTTCAGCGAGTTTCTCCGCTTAGGCGACACCGTCGAAGCAGCTTTGCTGGAGCAGAGGATGGCAGCTCAACAGCCAGGCCATTGCTGCACGCTCATCTACACGTCCGGCACGACGGGACCCCGAAAGCAGTTATGATCTCGCACGACAATTTGTCGTGGACGGTGGCGGCGGCCATGAAGACCATCCCGGCGCTTGAAGATGCCCAGCGCAGTGTGAGTTTCCTGCCGCTCTCTCACGTCGCCGCTCAAATCCTCGACATCCACCTACCCATGGCAATCGGCTCCGAAGTGTATTTCGCCGGCCCCGACGCTCTCCGAGGAGGTCTATTAGCGACGTTGCAGGAAGTTCGACCCAACTTTTCTTTGGTGTGCCTCGCGTCTGGGAAAAGATGATGGAGTCACTCAAGGAGAAATTGGGCGGTGCACCGGACGGTCTCAAGAAGTCGCTGCTGACTTGGGCCATGACGCAGGGCGCTGAGAACGCCGGGAGGTGCCAATACGGCGCTGCTCAAGTGTCAGCATGAGCTTCTGGGCCGCAGACTATCTGCTTCTGAGCAAGGTGCGGATTGCTTTGGGACTCGACGAGTGCACGGTCTTCTTGACTGGGGCAGCGCCGATTGCCCCCGACGTCATTCGGTACTTCAGCACACTCAACATCCCGCTGTACGAACTCTTCGGACAATCTGAATGCACGGGACCGCACTCGATCAACACGGAGCAGAAGTGGAAGATCGGCACCGTCGGCCCGGAAATGGAGGGTACGAGTACGCGGATCGACCCCGACACTGGCGAAATTCAGTACACCGGCCGTCATATCTTCATGGGCTATCTGAACAACGAGGAGGCCACCAAGTCGACTCTGGATGAGGACGGCTGGCTGTACTCGGGTGATGTCGGTGAGCTGGACAAGGACGGCTTCCTCTCCATCACTGGCCGCATCAAAGAGATCATCATCACTTCTGGTGGTGAAAATGTCCCTCCGGTGTTGATCGAGAATACTCTTAAGACCGAAATCCCGGCGCTGTCCAACGTGGTGGTGATCGGAGAGAAGCGCAAGTTCCTGACGTTCCTCTGCTCGCTGCGAGTTGATCCAGACCCCGTCACACTGGCGCCTACCGATAAACTCGACAAGACGGCATTGACGGTGGCGAAGGAGATCGGAAGCGACGCCACCACCGTGTCGGAAGCTCAGACGTGTGCCAAGTTCCAAAAGTACATCGAGGACGGGATGGCTCGAGCCAACGCCAAGGCCGCGTCACGAGCGCAACAAGTGCAGAAGTTCTTCGTCATCCCTCGCGACTTCTCAATCGACGGCAACGAGCTCACCCCACCATGAAGCTGAAGCGCTCGGTCGTCGAGAAAAAGTATGCGCAAGAAATCGAGCAAATGTACGCGCACTCGTGTCTGTAAGGACATGCAGTCAATGATAAACACTTTTAGTACGCTTCGCCTTGCTGATAACTCATTTTTTGACGACCGTCTGAGGAGCGTTGAAAATAGCGATGCAGGCGAGCATCATGAAGTTAGTAAATGCAAGCATTTTTGGACGGCACCGGCCAGTGTGACGATGGGAAAAGGCTGGAATGCCGTCAAGAATGCGAGTCCTCGTGTCGTGACGGGAGCTGATTCGACCCATAGAAACCTCGTGGGGAAATCGAGTCGCCTTTGGCTGGCAGCTTTAGGCGGCGCTCGGACGGAGGTGGTGCCGGCGTCCAATCGGTTGTCGTTGAAAGTGGCCGAACAAGAGAGACAGATTCGGCTGGCGCGGTCGAGCCGAACGTACAAGTACATGCTGCTACCAGACTCGATTGTTCGCTACTGCTGGGACCTGCTGTTGGCCGTCACGACCATTCTGCTCATTTGGCGGGTGCCGTACACGATCGCGTTTGGGGACAGCGATCTCTGGTATTGGTTCGCTTTCAACAAAATCACCGACGCTATTTATCTGCTCGACGTCGTCCTAAACTTCAGGTGCGTCGGAAGGAAGAAGTCTGTGGCATTGGTTAAATTTTATTATTATTTTCTTAGGACTGGATACGTAGAAGACACGGATGTCATTATGGACACCAGCATGGTCGCTAAGCACTACTTCAAAGTAAGCTACCAAACTGATTCTTAGCCAGGACGTCTACCCACTAAAGAAGTCTCTCCGCAGACCTGGTTTGTTTGCGATTTTATCGGCTCGATCCCAGTCGAGTACATGGTCAGCAACAAATCGACAGGCATTTCAGGTGTTGAGCGGAAAGCATTCAAAGCTTCCGTCAAGTATCTCAAAATCCCGGTACGCTTTCGGTAAACCTTCGTGTTGACGCTGCGTTGGCGGAGATCTCACGCAAGCGATTGTTTTCCCGCCTCAGAAACTCTTTCGAGTGGCTCGGCTCATCAAATTCGTGCAGTAAGTTTTGGATTCATCTTATCATTTTGCTCAGAAACAATTGATTTACGATTTGTTTTCGTGCCTTCAGGAAGTACATGAAGTTTGCGTACGCTGCACAAGTGTTCGCGTGCTATATCTCGATCATTCACTGGGTGGCTTGCCTTTGGGCGGGTCCAATGCTCAATCTCGTGGACGATGCTGAAGACGAGCAGTCAGCTTACAACCAAGCTCTGTATTCGGCTGTCCTGCTTCTATTGAACATTTCCAGCGTCACAGTCGCCCCCGAGTGGCAATTCATCGCTGCTGTACTCGGTCTCGTGGGTTTCCTCTTTCAGTGCTTAACAATTGCAAGCATCACGGCTGGAGTCATCGGCTCCACTTCACGCACGCTGCAGTACCAGGAAAAAGTTCGGATGGTTATGAGTGACTTGAAAGCTCTTCACATCCCGAGCGACCTGCGCAAGGCGACCAAGAAATACTACGAGACGCTTTGGCGGATGAAAAACACGTCGGATCGATATGAGAAGGCGATCTACGAAGACGAGGACTTGTCGCCAGCTCTGAGGACCGAGATCGCCTTGTATATCCACCGAAACCTGATCGCCACGGTGCCGCTCTTCCAAGACTGCTCCGACTCGTGTCTCGCTGCCTGCGTCACGCGACTGAAAACCCAACTCTGTATGCGCGGCGACGTCGTTTTCCACAAGGGCGACCCGGCCAACTCGATGGTCATCATCAGTAGAGGGAAAGTCAAAGTCATATCTCCAGACAACGAAGGACTGTTGGCTGTGCTCAAGCAAGGCAGCTTCTTCGGGGAGATTGGGCTGCTGCGTCACATGACTCGTTCCTGCACGGTGATCGCAGGCACCTTCTGCGAGCTCAAATCTCTCGAACGAAATGACGCCGAGGAGATCTTCGAGGCATTCCCACATATACACGACCGGTTGTTCGCCGAAGCTGAAAAGCGCCGTCTTGACACACGACTGAAGGCTCGCTTGTATAATGTCAAGGTCCTGGACAACGCCCACGCAGTAGATGTCAGCAGTATCGTGGAAGTACCCGGCGAGGAAGGCAAAGACGTCCAACCTTTTGTTGACGGGTGTGCAGATGATAAAGCGCCGCCCCCGTCGTCATCCAACAGAAAGAAACTGGTGCGAGGCAACTCGTTCCAAACGGAGGACGGAATCGCTGTCAATAGTGAGTTGGACAACATGAACCTCAATCTCGCAGAGATCCAACGTCTGGTGGAAGTCCTCCAGGCGACACAGGGACGGCTGGCTCGAGTGCAGGAACGACAACAGTCGATCCACATGGCGTTAAGCTCACCGACCCCAGTCAACACGATCCACTCGGCGCTGTTCACTACTGCACCTGCACGCAGCTTTGAATCCTCGAGCTTGAGTGGCAAACGAAGCGTAAACCGAAGCGTAGTCCGGAGTGGTGCAAGCTCGTAGTTTCTCACAATTCAGAGTCTTCAGTCGAAAGCTAGACGTACAATATCAGAGCTTGTTTTCGGCTGCTTGCACTTGCGGTGGAGTTTATTTCGAATTGAGGACCTCGAGCATGGTCTTGCAAAAGGCTCACTGATCCATGCAACTACGGCTCTCCTCGAGGATACCGCTTGAAGACGCTTCGGTCTACTCAACCGATAATCGTGCGACGCCAGCGCTTCGCTTCGTCCGCAGGATTTCATCGCCGAAAGCCTCGCAAGCTGGTATCTGGTGATTGATTAACAACGAGGTGTTTGCTGGAACGGTATGTTCTGCAGTAGACTCCCTCCGTCGAATCCTTCGCTACGAGAGGACTGTAAGAACCTCACAACAAGTACGTGTATTCCGGACACATATTGATGGTGACATTGCCACTGCTGCGTGCACGAGCCTGGGTGCTGTTTGGCGGAGGAAGCAAGTTGTTACTAGCAGATTCGCTGGGCGTCAGAAACGCTTGCCGAGACCAATGGAGAGTACAAATCCACCGGCAGAGTCGACGGGAAACCTACCGGGAGCGGCATCCCTTGCGGAATACCGAGGACTCGACGGCCGTCCAACTGGATCGTGGTTCGTGGAGCAACAATTGGACGTGGATTCAGCTGCACCAGCGGATTGCTCGAACGTCGTACAACTTGTATTCGGCATCCGCAAAGTTTGGCTCGACTTTGTGTCGACCATGGCAGCGCCAATACCGGCAATCATGAATCATCTTGCCCCTCACCTTCTCTCCAGCATCGATCGCATCAACGCCGCGCTCAAAGTTGCAGTGGAACAGCCTCCACCGGCGACTGGCACGCTGCCTGTGTGCCAGGCAACGGAAGATGAATGGAACGCCTTTGTTGACAGTGAGGGGCAAGTCGTTCGACCCAATTTCTTGAATGGTTTGCTGACGCTGGCGAGATCCACACCATCGAGTTTGCCGACACTCCCCACGAAAGATATGTCGGTGACTTTCACCAAATTACTTCAGTTGCAGCGCCAAATGTTCGTCGATGGCTCGTAGGTTCCATGGCCGCCACGAATTCCCAGGGGCGACGATGCTGCCCAGACCTCAGTTATGGCCCACGCCAATCAACACCGAGATCCGTACTTCCTCCAAGCGTTCCAACTTTTGATGACTTTCGGACGATCAAAGTTGAATTTGGCGTCTCGCAGCAGTGGGGCATGCAACCAGGACAACTCGACCACAAGGCGATCTCCATATGGGGTGTGTGCCAGGAGTGGAGTACGTGCTGTGTGAGATACGACGACGACTTTGCGAATGCCGAATACAATTTGTACGACGCTCGAGCAAACCCACTGGTGCAGCTGAATCCGCGTCCAATTGTTGCTCCAAGAACCGTGATCCAGTTGGACGGACGTCGAATACTGGGCATTCCACCAGAGATGGCGCTCCCGGTAGGTTTCCCGGCGGCTCTGTCGATGGATTTGTACTCTCCATTGGTCTCGGCAAGACGTATCTGACGCCCAGCGAATCTGCTAGCAGCAACTCGCAAACCCGCAGCCAATTTTCCGTAATGATCCAGTATATACATCTAACGTTTTCATCAAGGTCGTGTTGCTGATCTCTTGCGTCCTGGTCCAGTTCATCGACATCACAGTCCGGTCAGCCATTGCCATCCAGAGTCGACTTAGTGTCCTCCTCATTGTTCAGGAAAACCATAAAGACATGATTAAATTTCGCCTGTGTCCGAGTCGTACCTCACCTTCGCGTTGATGGGGTGAAGTGATAACCAGCACCTATAGCTGCTTGCTTTCCACCCTTGTGGGTTTTGTGTCAAACTCCTCGAGCATTTCCTGCTGCCAAGCCTGGTACTACCAGTGTTAGCCTTATAACTTCAACGGTCCATCTTGAAGTCGAGGGATATCGCTTGAAGACACTTCGTTCTACTCAACCAAACCGGGGCATTCCGATAGTCGCTCGTCATGTGGAGGGATATCGCTTGAAGACACTTCGTTCTACTCAACCAAACCGGGGCATTCCGATAGTCGCTCGTCATGTGGTCGATCCGTCGCGTCGCCCGTGCGGCTCCAGCGCTTCGCTTCGTGCACAGCATGTCGTCGTCCAAAGCTCCACAGGCCGCCATCTGCGTCATCGCCAATGAGGTGCTCACTGGGAAGGTATATGCTCTGCAGTAGAACTCCTTCCGTCAGATCATCCACTAAAACCCTCGACTGCAGACACTGGACATCAACTCCAACTTCATCGCCAAGCTCATGTTCCGACGCGGAGTCGACCTTAAGCGCGTCGTGGTGATCCCTGACGAGGAGGAGGTGAGTCTAAAGCTGCATTTTATCTAGGGACTGAGTGCTGACGATGCTGTGGCGGTGGGAGGCGATCATGACGACGGTCAAGCAGCTTTCGGACATGGTGGGGTCCTCGGGCTACGTGTTCACCACCGGCGGCATCGGCCCTACCCACGATGACATCACCTACGAGAGCATCGTAAGAACGTGGTAGACAACGTACTGCACGCAAGAACTGACCATTGCTGCAGGCGAAGACGTTCGGTGTCGGCGTGGAGCTGCACGAGCCGACGTTGAAAGCCATGACCAAGAGCTTGGAGGAGAAGTTCCCCACGTTCAAGATGAATGAAGGGGCCAAACGCATGGCGGTACTTCCCGTAGGCTGCAAGCTGCTGCACGCGTCTGGCTGGACGCCCATCGCAGTGGTGCACAACGTTTACATCCTACCGGGCATCCCGTCCATGGTCACTGACATGTTGACCTGCAATGAGGAACATTTCGTCGGCGTCCCCATCCACCGCGTCATCGTACGTATCTGCCAATGCACTGCAACATCTTCTTACTAAAGAGCCTGCTTGGTGTAGATCAACACGTTGGAGTATGAAGCGACCGTGGCCATCCCACTGGCGGAGCTGCAGAAGCAGCACCCCAACGTCGTCCTGGGCAGCTACGTCAATCTGACCGAGGAGACCACCGGCGTTCGCGATACGAGCTTCAACACTCGCGTCGCAGTGGAAGGTCGGGATGCTGACGAGGTCAAGCAAGTCGGGGACAAGCTCGTCACGTTGTTCCGAGGCTCCGTCGCCGACGCCAACACCGTCGTGTAACGAGCTCACTTCGCTTCAATATGACGGCGACAAGGGTGGAGGTGCATTTTTAACTTCCTTTCAGTATGTCACACCCCTCTGTTGTTCCGTCCCCCAACATTACACCCACACAAATCGCATCTTCCCCGGCGTCTCCGAGCCCCGACATGAGTGACCCCGGCCACAGCCGCGACAGCAGCTCGGCCAGCTCCGGCCTGGCGCCACCGCCCCCGGCAGTGCCCCCATGCCCCCAACCCACGCTTCTCGCCGCTGGACCACGTGTCCCCGAGGTGACGCACAGCAACCCGCTGCACCAGCTCCTGCAGCAGCCGCAGCCCCGGTCGCAGCCGCACATGCCGCCGCCGCCCATGTCGAGCCAGCAGCAGTTCCTGCAACAGTTCCTGGCCTCCTCGACCAGCGCCATGCCCATGCCCAGCGCCCCCATGCGGCCAATGGCGCCGTCCTCGCTGCTGCCACCGTTCCAGCAGTCGCTGCCCGCCCACGGCGCCTTCCCGCCGCCCCGGTCGGCGCCATTGCCGCCAACGTTCTCCCAGTCCCAAGCTGTGCCCAGTCTCTCCTCTAATAGTGGAGGGATGTTCCCTGCGGCTCCTCGTAGTGCCGGCGCCGTCTCTATGGATGGCCGCAGCAGCAACGGCGTCGGATCCGCCTCCAACTCATTGACCGGGTCGCCCCATGCAGCCAACGGCGGGGAATTCGCGGCTGACACGCCCACCACCCCGCCGGGTACCAGACTCATTGGAGAGACGGTCGAGTACCAGCCACGAGGAGACACGGCCGAGAACCGCTCGCTGGAAGTGATGCCCATCACGCTCTACAGCTCGGAGCGCACGTCGCAGCTCGGCAACATGATCTCAGTCAACGAGCACTTCATCTCGTACCCGATCCGCAACGGATTGATCCGCGTCATCAGTCAGAGCTCGGTGGATCGATTGCTATTGAGGAAGCACGAACACCATGCAGTGACGGAGCTGGCGTTCTTCAACAGCAAGTCAGATCTGCTGCTGAGCTCCGGAACGGACCACAACGTCGCCATTTGGGCGATTCAGAATGACCCCATGAGTCGCGAGCTGATTAAGGTGGTGCCCACACAGGCGCAACGAGTCAAGTGGCACCCGACGGACGCCAACAAGATCGCAATTGCCAACGGTAGCATGGTGTTCATTGCGGATCTGACTGGCGTTGATGCCGATGGAAATGGCGCTGAGAACTTGTACGACGTCAGTGTCGTGTGCGGCCAGACGTCGGGTCAAATCAACGACATGGCGTTCTCGCCAGGAGTTGGCGAGTGCGTCATCACCGCTGGGGACGACGGCTTTGTGCAGGTGTATCGCGTCCAGGACCGTCTTCCTGGCCAACCTGCGGAGTTTGTGCATCGCTTCGAGCCATTCCAGGGCGAAGCTGTCAACAGTCTCCACTTCTACAACGGAAACTTCCTGAACCAGCCAGGTCTTCTGATCGGTGGCGAGGCCAACACGTCGCTGTCTTTGTGGAATGTCCCGCTGACGGAAAGCGCGACCCCTGTGTGCTATCAGACTGTGACGCTGCGTGACGAGCCCCGTCAAGACTCGTCTCTGATCCACGAGACCATCTTCGACCCGACGACGCAGTTCTTGTTCGTTGCGGACCGCTCCAAGCCGCTGGTATACTCCCTCCACCTTGCTCCGAGTCCTGATGCTCGCACGCCACGTCGGTTTGACAATGTCACAGAGTTTGCGCTGGCCTACCCGGTACTCAGCATGGGGCTGTTGAACCGCGTAGGACAGAGTCAGCCCGCTCGTGATGGCAGCGACCTACTCAATTTCTCTATGCAGCTTTATTGTCTTCAGACGCAAGCCATTCAACGGTATCACGTGGCTGCTAGCGAATGTTATGTCCCCGTTGCGCGTGGCTCGCTTGAGGACGAGATTGAGGCCAGCGACAGCATTGGACAGACGGTTGGGGCCGTCACGACTGAAGGAGAAAGCATTGAAACGTCGTACCAAACTGCAGCCGAGTCTCCGAGGGCCGCGACTGCAGCACCGGAGACGGAAATCGCCGAAGAAGATGAAGACGAAGCAAACATTGTCGAACAGCCGTCTGCGCTGCGCAACAGTAACAATGGCCCGTCGTCCCCTGCACGGAGCACTCGGAGCACCCGGAGCACTGGTGCTCGCTCCCTTCACCTTGCGACTGGCGATGACGCCGTATCTGTATCAGCGTCCTCTGCGGCTGGCGATGAGGGATCGCTTCCCAACTTGCGGTTTTTCTCGCGATCGTCGCCGTCGTCTTCGGTCCGTGCTTTCCAGGATGAGTCTTCAGTGCAGTATGATCCGTCTATTGACGACACTGCGAGTGAGACTCAGCAGCAGACTTTACTGGCTTCACTGCGCCGGATGGAGGCAGCCCAGCTCCAGCGTGATGAGCAGCTCCGCGAACAGATGCGTGTCGTTATGGGCAATCTAGGCAACCATCTAACCGCACAGGTGTCGACTCAGGTGGAGAAATCGATCCAGAAGCAGTTGCAGTCGGTGCTTGTACCGGCCATGGGTCGTATCGTGCTGCACACGATGGAGAACAACTTCATGAAGCCCGTTCAGAATGGCTTCCAGCACGTGATTAGCGAGAAGCTTATCCCGTTAATGGAGCAGAAGATGGACGAGTCTCTGTCCACCTCGCTGCCTGATCAGTTGGCAAACGGCGTAGACGACATGGTCCAGCGAGTAGTAGAGGACGTCCGTCAACCGGTGCGCGAGTCGTTCCGCGAGTGCTTCCAGGATATTTTGATTCCATCCTTCCAAGCCGCGACGCAGAAGATGTTTGAGCAAATCAACGACACATTCGTACAGGGCACACGCACTGCGTTCGAAGGTAGCGGTCAGAACAGCAGCAACGCGAAGGTAGCTAGCCAATTGGAGCAGCTGACAAAGATGGTGGGCGGTTTGTCCAAGCAAGTAGAGCAGTTGACTACATCGGTGAATGGCGGAAGCGCTGGCGGAGCGATTGTGCCTGCTGCCCAGTCAGCTGAGGAGCTCCAGTTGGAGACTCAGAAGAACAAGGTACTGGACTACCTTGCTCGAAATGACTGGGAGGAGGCTTTCAAGTTCGCTCTTGGCGCACAGAATGTCGACCTCGTCGCCTTTACGTGCCAGCAGTGCGACCCGCGCGTCGTTCTCAGTAGCCGCCCTCCTAAGCTCTCGCAGATGCTGATTTTGTGTCTCGTGCAGCAGTTGGGCGCCGATCTCGCCGATGATGTTGAGACGAAGCTGAACTGGCTGCGCGAGTCGCTGCTGGTGATGAACGTGCGCGACCAGAGCATCGCCGGCTTCGTCACGAGCGTTTTGCAGGAGCTCCAGACGGGGCTCAACAGCGTCCCGGCGGAGCTACGCGATTCCCAGTTCACCCTTCTGCACCACGTACTCAATTCCATGCTCAACTCGGCGTAATTTGTGAGAAAATAAACAGGAAGTTGTGTTCGCTCTGCTTCTTGTATTCTAGCTCTGCCAGAGCAATAGGAGTCCACAGACTCTTAAGCTGTTGCATCGACGTGGTGGCCATTGAACAGTTTGGCGATTTCGTCGCTGACTTCCTTCACTTCGGCTTCGTCACGACCTTCAATCGTGAGGCGGGTGTTGAAACTGGAATCGCGAACGCCCGTCTCGTCCTTCGTCAAGTTGACGTAGCTTCCGATAGCGATGTTCGGGTGTGCATTTTGCACTGCCGTCAGCTGGGCGGCGAGGTCGCCCTCCAGCATTAAAGTGTTCACCTGCAAAAAAAAAATCTGTCAGATAGTTTAACAGATGAATATTACAAACCAAGAACGTACAAGTGCGCGGTGAATCGGTACCCCCACAAAGTGCTTTTCATTTGAAGTGAGCATGGAGCGCACCATCGACGGAATGCCAGGCAGAATGTAGACGTTTTCAACAACTGCGATCGGTGTCCAGAATTCCGTCGTCAATGTCTTGCATCCAACAGGCAGCAGCGCCATTCGCTTCCGACCTTCCGTCATTCCTCCTGGGCGCTTTTCCATCGCCTTCTCTAAGCCTTTCAAAGTGTCCTCGTGGAATTCCACGCCAAGACCGAAAGCTTTTGCCTTGGGAAGGAAAGAAAGAGTTAAACTTCATAAAAAAAAACATTTGAAGCTACTGAAACTTACCACACTCTCGTAGGTGATGTCGTCGTGAGTGGGTCCAATGCCACCCGTGGTGAAAACGTAGCCAGAAGGCCCCACCATGTCCGAAAGATGCTTAACCGTCGAAACAATTGCCTGCCAAAAGAGTAAATGATTTTTTCTTGGAACCTAAAAATGTTATAAAATATGCTGTTACCTCTTCCTCGTCGGGGATCACAGCAACGTGTTTGAGGTCGACGCCTCGACGGAACATGAGCTTGGCGATGAAGTGCGAGTTGGTGTCCAGCGTCTGAAGTAATATGAAAAATAAGAATGTAAAATAGTGGGGGTTGCGTATGTTAGTGAAAACATTTTCTCCAGTGTTGTTAGCAATTACTCGGAGCTTGAGACCTTGCCGGTGAGAACTTCGTTGGCAATGACGCATACGGCGGCACGCGGTGCGGGTTGCAGAGTCGACATGGCGCGGCGGGGAAGACGACAGCGCCACATCTGCTCAACTTTGTTTTAAAAACGTCTACAAATGTATGGGAAAGAAAAGGGGCAGTATTTATTTTTAAATATATATCAGATGTTCTCACGCTTCACTTGTGGAACGTTATACAAGAATGGCAAACAGCGAATCAGAGCTCGTCCACTTCTTTTGAGCGTGAGGACCCCAACAAGAGCTGTTGTAGAATGGTAGGATAGGTTTGACCAATCACAACGGACCATCGCACGCATTTGTGAAGATGCCACGCGTCTCGGAAAGGCAGCAATGCCTTCGGCTTCTACGAGGCCTCCTCGCTCAGTACTACGAGGGTTCGTGGGTTTTTAAGTTGCTTCCCTTCCTACCAGAGCTGTATGAGTACCTGCAGCACAAACGGTATTGGGCCACGAGAGATGTGGTCTACAAGATTGGATCATGGTCGCCAAAGTTGTGGTCTCTACGGGACGACGACCGCTTTAAACGTGATGCAAGGATGGACAAGAAAACGGTTTTTGCGCTTCTCTCCACTGTGGAGGATTCCACATCGTTTAACAGCAATTGCTCCGGCCAAAGACAGCTTGTCGTCGCTTTGCAGTTATTTGTGTATCTGGGATTTTTATCTACTGGTGGGCTGGGAGGATCTTACTACGCCATCAGTCAGCGGTTTGGAGTTGGAGAGGGCACTGTGGCCAAAATAGTTACATGCGTCACTGACGCTATCATGGAGATGCTTCCAGAATATATCCACTGGCCTACCAGCTTGGTGAGAACTCAGATAGCAAGTCGTGTTGAAGCAAAGTCGGGATTTAAAGGTGTCTGCGGATTTGTCGACGGAACAACTTTCCCGCTTGTCTTCAAGCCTCAAAAAGACCCCGAAGATTACTACAGTAGGAAGAGTGTCTATTGCATGGCTGCTCAAGTTATTTGTGATGACAAACGATTAATCAGGAAGCTCTTGGTCGGTTATCCTGGAAGTGTTCACGACATGCGGCAGTTCAAGACCATGTCAATTTATCAGCATCCGGAAACACATTTCGATCGAGACCAGTACTTACTAGGAGATGCTGCTTACGCGTTGTCGCGAAATCTTGTTGGTCCGTTCAAATCTCCGCTAGCAGAGCTCCCCGAAACAAGCACTTCAACTATCTGCTTTCTACTCAACGCATTGCGATCGAGCACACGATAGGAATCTTGAAAGCCAGGTTTGGCAGACTCAAAGACGGTTTTCGCAACGTGTTTCGAGATCAAGAAGACAACGATAGAGTCGTTCGTGCAATTACATGCGCGTGTGTGCTTCACAACTTCTGCATTTTACACAACGACTCGTACGACTGCGAGTACACACCTCCTAGCGTCGATGATCTCAATGCCGACGATCAGCATGACATGACGGAGCCGCTACACGAAGCCGAGATGCCTGCAGTAGGAAAAGCATGGCGTCTCCGTGTCCAAGACGAAGTCCTAGCATTCAACGACAGCTGATTCAACTCGATTTTGCCGCCTCTGGCGTCTCATTCCCAGTGCTCGCCTGAGTTCTGAACAAATCCTCCAACTTCGCCTGGCGAAGTTGCATAATTTCTTCGTGTTGCTGCTGTGATGCCTTCATCTCTGCGCGATGTATCTCCAATTTCTGCTCCAGCTTCTTGTTTTCCAGCTCTCTAGTTTGCTCGAGTTTTTTCCACTCGAATTCGAGTGTCCGCGAAAGCTTCTCCCTCTGGAATACGATGTGTCTTTCTCCTAACAGCGTCAAGCTATCAGCTAATATTTCTGCAGCGCTCTTCTTGTTTTTAGTTCGGCTGTTCGTGGACTGCGTCGACTTCACAGCAATCGCAGTGGTCGTCGATGGCGTGGTTGTCTCGGATAGATTTCGCGCTGTAGATCCCAACTCGTGCACACCTGGCGTAGCGAAAACCTGCGTTGGCGGCGAAGACTGCGCTAATTGAATATCTGTTTCACTTGATGCCGGTACTTGGCTTTGCTGCACTGATGGCTGCGTCAACGCGATGTCCTCCAGGCTGAACATGGATGCCTGCGTGAGTGGCAAGCTATCATCACCAGCGTAGCTGTCTCGACCGTCAGCATCCAGGTCGCTCTGTAGCATGCTTGCGGAAAGCTGCTACCACGCTCAGCAATGAGAGCTTCAATTGGCGCGTCGACTTCTTCAGCAGCTTCCACACTGCTAGCGTCGGCAGCCCCAGCCGTAGCTGAAACTCCGCTTTCAAAGATGACGGGCGGATCTGTCGACGACCTGCCGGAAAGAAAATTGTCAACTTGGTAGTACAGTGGGAACTTCCCTTTACCCACTCCCGAAGTGTGCGCTTTTCCCCTTCGTCAACACCAAAGCCCGTTGTAGCTAACTTGCTATGCATTTCCTTATAGGGCCACTTCGTTAAGCTAGGCTACAGGAAGAGAAACGATAGCTAGTCTTCATTCAATGGCAGTTCTTAATTTGACAGCAAGAGCTCACTTGGCAGCTTGGCGCTTTGAGACGTCTCAAATCAGTACGACCCGGTTCACCCGTCGGCCAACCCAAGACCTAGCACCATGAGTCGCCCTGCGGAGAAGGACGACAAGGAACGCTACCTGACCTACACAATCACCATCCGCCCTGCCAACACTGAGGCAGGTATCGCTGCAGAAGTGGTGACTAAGAAAATGCCGAAGTTTACAGAAGGTGGCCCGAAGGACTTTCTACAATGGGTGTATCAGTTCAAGCAACTCGCTGTGCTAAAGAGTTGGAACATGAAAGAGTTCTTAAATGCTTACATCCTCCTCGAAGGAGATTTGAAGGAAGAGTTTGCACACCATGCAACTCCTGTCGACGACGACGAGCGAATGGACCGAGAGTTCAACCGTGCTCTTTTCGCCGCATCAATCGTAGTCATGCCCGTAGACTACGGCGAAAAACTACAAGAAGAACTGTGGGAGATTAAGAGGTTACGCAGTGAAACGCTGTCGGGGTACAGCAAGCGTTTTCGAGCCCTTGTCCGCATGCAGAAAGTGCTAGCCGAGTTGTGCGCGTCGGCAGCAATGACCGAAGATGCTTTATGCCGTCTTTACAAGCGCGGCTTACCATTTGAATGGCAGAACAAATATGATTCTAGTGGACTCGTCTACACAACAGTGGCAGCTCTCGTGCCGTACTTCGAACGAATCGAGCAAGGAGAGCAGCGTTTACACCGCCCCGGAGGCCAAGACAAGAAGAGCAATGACAATAGCCGAAACACAACTCGCCGCAGCAACTTCAATAACCGCAATCGTCAGCAAAACCGTGACGGCAATCGTGGACGAGGCAACCGTGGCGGCAACCACCACCACAACAATGGCAACAACAACAACAGCGTCAACACCTCGAACAATGCCAATCCAACCAGTACTAGCAACAAATACTGCACCTTTCATCGTACAAACACGCACAGCATTCAAGAATGCCGAGCACTCCGTCAAGACAACCAACCGGCGGAACATCATCAGCTCGATCAGCGTCAAGCCCGCGTGGAGCAACGACGACAACAGAATAACCCCAGTGACGAAGAATATTTGTTTGTGGGCCTCAATGCCCAACCGACTCCTGCACCACCACCAATGAGGATTAAGATTAAGTTGGAGACAGGAACGGAACAATTCCTCGCGCTCTTGGACAGCGGTTGCTCCCGTAGCATTATCAACAACGACCTCGTACGATCGGTACAAGCGGCGGGTGGCAAGACCCAACGTTCTAGCGTCTCGTTCGACCTTGTCAAGGGCAGTATGTCAAGTCATGGATCAATGGAGGTTCGCTTCAGAATCCCGCAATTAAAACGAGACTCGGTCATCATCCACCACTTTGAGATTCTATCATCACTTCGTGATGAAATGGTCATCGGACGAGATCTGATGACTGCACTCAGCTTGGTAGTGAACTACGGCACTGGAATCGTCAAGTGGGACGGGAATGAGATACCAGTCCGAGTCACCGAGCAATCCAGCGCACGTGGGTTAGTAGAAGTTGACGAAAATGACGTCGAAGAAGTACTTACCGGTGAAGATGTAGGTGTGCAACCTGCCGACTTGCTACCTCAACACCTGGATGCTGCCTTACAGCACTGCTACTTGAAAGTTCTGGAAGAATACTACGGTGGTCTATGCCAGCCAGGTTGTGTGTGTGTGTGTGGGGGTATTTGAACTTGTGCGCTGTCTTGTTATAACGAGGCTCAATATGAATAACCATGGCGTTTGGCGTCTCCTCGAGATATTTGTTTTACACACATTGCACGATCCAACAGAGGATCGTGTCGTTGCTTCGCCGCAGTGGTTGGCTACAAACCAACGCTGCTTTATCTTCCCTGTTTTAACGATACTGTGCTTGCTTGGTTGTTGTGGCGCGTGCAGAACTCACTTTACCTTTGCTCGCTCCAGCACGCTTTCGCTCGCCCCAGCACGCACCACAGCAACCTGTCGCGACGTTTGCCCGGCAATGTGTTGGCAATTGGTGTTGTTGCTTATTATCGCCATGCCTACACTGCGAAGTAGTATTTCGACTACACCAAGCAGCAGCAACTCACACTCAACACGGCGTTATGAACACGGCGTTATGAACACGGCGAACTGTGGCCACCGTGCCGAGGTGCAATGCATCGGAACGTCCATGTCATCAGTACCGTACCGCAAGCAATTGCATACGTTGGTGCCGGCTTGTGCGAGCTGCCAGCCAGCCAGCTATCAGGCAGCGTGTACGAGGAAGATACCAAAAAAGAGTCGAGTGCGAATCGGAGCAACAACAGCCCTCGCGCCATAGTGAGGATCAGTCAACTGGCGGAGCGATCTCGCGCACAGACGGGTACAGAAGCGTGGAAAAGGCATGCCTCCGCCCGGGATTGAACCGGGGACCTTCTGTTTACAAGACAGATGCTCTACCACTGAGCCACACAGGCGTAACTTTTCGTACTCCACCACACATTTTTCACACCCTCAAAATCACACAAACGCCCAAACGCTCTCACCGATTCACTTACAACCCACCATCTCATGCACAAACACCCAGCCTCGAGTCGGCTTGCCTACCCTGGCCGCGACAACGCACAATCGCACACAGACCACCGCAGACGACACTCCACTACACGATGGCGTCCCGCTGCCGCCGTGCCGCGCCGTGCCACCAAACTGTACGTCACTTGGTATTTCGTTGAGTTTCGCAGTTGTTACACCTGTCGGTTCTCTCGGATGGCCCCCGCGGCAGGATGGTGGGAAGGAGGCAATTTTGCCCGTGGCCCGGTACCCAAGTGGTTGAAACCGACGGACTACAGCTGCATGCAAGCTCTGTTTGGCTTTCCCAGCCCAGACCCTTCAACCGGTACTGTTGCGGGCGTCGCGTGGCTGTCAAAGTAGCTTCGCTTCTGTGTTAGCGTTCAAGCGAGCCGTCTCCGTCGTGGTGGGATCTTTGTCTTTATTGGCTACTACGACCGACTGGTTCTCACGCTTCCGATGAGGCCGAAGCGCGCATAGGCACGGTGATCTATGCCAGTCAGATTGTAGGGGTGGGGGATTGGGCTTGTGCGCTGTCTTGCTAGTCGCATGGTTATAACGAGGCTCAACGTGAACTACCATGGTGTTTGGCGTCCCCTCGAGATATTCACACATTGCAAGATCCAACAGAGGATCAAGTGGGGTCGTTAATTAGATGAACGGCCACTGCAAGCCAACGCTGCTTTATCTCCTTGTTTTACCTATAATATGTTTGCTTGGTTGTTGTGGCGCGTGCAGAACTCACTTTACCTTTGCTCGCTCCAGCACGCTTTTGCTCGCCCCAGCACGCACCACAGCAACCTGTCGCGACGTTTGCCCGGCAATGTGTTGGCAATTGGTGTTGTTGCTTATTATCGCCATGCCTACACTGCGAAGTAGTATTTCGACTACACCAAGCAGCAGCAACTCACACTCAACACGGCGTTATGAACACGGCGTTATGAACACGGCGAACTGTGGCCACCGTGCCGAGGTGCAATGCATCGGAACGTCCATGTCATCAGTACCGTACCGCAAGCAATTGCATACGTTGGTGCCGGCTTGTGTGAGCTGCCAGCCAGCCAGCTATCAGGCAGCGTGTACGAGGAAGATACCAAAAAAGAGTCGAGTGCGAATCGGAGCAACAACAGCCCTCGCGCCATAGTGAGGATCAGTCAACTGGCGGAGCGATCTCGCGCACAGACGGGTACAGAAGCGTGGAAAAGGCATGCCTCCGCCCGGGATTGAACCGGGGACCTTCTGTTTACAAGACAGATGCTCTACCACTGAGCCACACAGGCGTAACTTTTCGTACTCCACCACACATTTTTCACACCCTCAAAATCACACAAACGCCCAAACGCTCTCACCGATTCACTTACAACCCACCATCTCATGCACAAACACCCAGCCTCGAGTCGGCTTGCCTACCCTGGCCGCGACAACGCACAATCGCACACAGACCACCGCAGACGACACTCCACTACACGATGGCGTCCCGCTGCCGCCGTGCCGCGCCGTGCCACCAAACTGTACGTCACTTGGTATTTCGTTGAGTTTCGCAGTTGTTACACCTGTCGGTTCTCTCGGATGGCCCCCGCGGCAGGATGGTGGGAAGGAGGCAATTTTGCCCGTGGCCCGGTACCCAAGTGGTTGAAACCGACGGACTACAGCTGCATGCAAGCTCTGTTTGGCTTTCCCAGCCCAGACCCTTCAACCGGTACTGTTGCGGGCGTCGCGTGGCTGTCAAAGTAGCTTCGCTTCTGTGTTAGCGTTCAAGCGAGCCGTCTCCGTCGTGGTGGGATCTTTGTCTTTATTGGCTACTACGACCGACTGGTTCTCACGCTTCCGATGAGGCCGAAGCGCGCATAGGCACGGTGATCTATGCCAGTCAGATTGTAGGGGTGGGGGATTGGGCTTGTGCGCTGTCTTGCTAGTCGCATGGTTATAACGAGGCTCAACGTGAACTACCATGGTGTTTGGCGTCCCCTCGAGATATTCACACATTGCAAGATCCAACAGAGGATCAAGTGGGGTCGTTAATTAGATGAACGGCCACTGCAAGCCAACGCTGCTTTATCTCCTTGTTTTACCTATAATATGTTTGCTTGGTTGTTGTGGCGCGTGCAGAACTCACTTTACCTTTGCTCGCTCCAGCACGCTTTTGCTCGCCCCAGCACGCACCACAGCAACCTGTCGCGACGTTTGCCCGGCAATGTGTTGGCAATTGGTGTTGTTGCTTATTATCGCCATGCCTACACTGCGAAGTAGTATTTCGACTACACCAAGCAGCAGCAACTCACACTCAACACGGCGTTATGAACACGGCGTTATGAACACGGCGAACTGTGGCCACCGTGCCGAGGTGCAATGCATCGGAACGTCCATGTCATCAGTACCGTACCGCAAGCAATTGCATACGTTGGTGCCGGCTTGTGCGAGCTGCCAGCCAGCCAGCTATCAGGCAGCGTGTACGAGGAAGATACCAAAAAAGAGTCGAGTGCGAATCGGAGCAACAACAGCCCTCGCGCCATAGTGAGGATCAGTCAACTGGCGGAGCGATCTCGCGCACAGACGGGTACAGAAGCGTGGAAAAGGCATGCCTCCGCCCGGGATTGAACCGGGGACCTTCTGTTTACAAGACAGATGCTCTACCACTGAGCCACACAGGCGTAACTTTTCGTACTCCACCACACATTTTCACACCCTCAAAATCACACAAACGCCCAAACGCTCTCACCGATTCACTTACAACCCACCATCTCATGCACAAACACCCAGCCTCGAGTCGGCTTGCCTACCCTGGCCGCGACAACGCACAATCGCACACAGACCACCGCAGACGACACTCCACTACACGATGGCGTCCCGCTGCCGCCGTGCCGCGCCGTGCCACCAAACTGTACGTCACTTGGTATTTCGTTGAGTTTCGCAGTTGTTACACCTGTCGGTTCTCTCGGATGGCCCCCGCGGCAGGATGGTGGGAAGGAGGCAATTTTGCCCGTGGCCCGGTACCCAAGTGGTTGAAACCGACGGACTACAGCTGCATGCAAGCTCTGTTTGGCTTTCCCAGCCCAGACCCTTCAACCGGTACTGTTGCGGGCGTCGCGTGGCTGTCAAAGTAGCTTCGCTTCTGTGTTAGCGTTCAAGCGAGCCGTCTCCGTCGTGGTGGGATCTTTGTCTTTATTGGCTACTACGACCGACTGGTTCTCACGCTTCCGATGAGGCCGAAGCGCGCATAGGCACGGTGATCTATGCCAGTCAGATTGTAGGGGTGGGGGATTGGGCTTGTGCGCTGTCTTGCTAGTCGCATGGTTATAACGAGGCTCAACGTGAACTACCATGGTGTTTGGCGTCCCCTCGAGATATTCACACATTGCAAGATCCAACAGAGGATCAAGTGGGGTCGTTAATTAGATGAACGGCCACTGCAAGCCAACGCTGCTTTATCTCCTTGTTTTACCTATAATATGTTTGCTTGGTTGTTGTGGCGCGTGCAGAACTCACTTTACCTTTGCTCGCTCCAGCACGCTTTTGCTCGCCCCAGCACGCACCACAGCAACCTGTCGCGACGTTTGCCCGGCAATGTGTTGGCAATTGGTGTTGTTGCTTATTATCGCCATGCCTACACTGCGAAGTAGTATTTCGACTACACCAAGCAGCAGCAACTCACACTCAACACGGCGTTATGAACACGGCGTTATGAACACGGCGAACTGTGGCCACCGTGCCGAGGTGCAATGCATCGGAACGTCCATGTCATCAGTACCGTACCGCAAGCAATTGCATACGTTGGTGCCGGCTTGTGCGAGCTGCCAGCCAGCCAGCTATCAGGCAGCGTGTACGAGGAAGATACCAAAAAAGAGTCGAGTGCGAATCGGAGCAACAACAGCCCTCGCGCCATAGTGAGGATCAGTCAACTGGCGGAGCGATCTCGCGCACAGACGGGTACAGAAGCGTGGAAAAGGCATGCCTCCGCCCGGGATTGAACCGGGGACCTTCTGTTTACAAGACAGATGCTCTACCACTGAGCCACACAGGCGTAACTTTTCGTACTCCACCACACATTTTTCACACCCTCAAAATCACACAAACGCCCAAACGCTCTCACCGATTCACTTACAACCCACCATCTCATGCACAAACACCCAGCCTCGAGTCGGCTTGCCTACCCTGGCCGCGACAACGCACAATCGCACACAGACCACCGCAGACGACACTCCACTACACGATGGCGTCCCGCTGCCGCCGTGCCGCGCCGTGCCACCAAACTGTACGTCACTTGGTATTTCGTTGAGTTTCGCAGTTGTTACACTTGTCGGTTCTCTCGGATGGCCCCCGCGGCAGGATGGTGGGAAGGAGGCAATTTTGCCCGTGGCCCGGTACCCAAGTGGTTGAAACCGACGGACTACAGCTGCATGCAAGCTCTGTTTGGCTTTCCCAGCCCAGACCCTTCAACCGGTACTGTTGCGGGCGTCGCGTGGCTGTCAAAGTAGCTTCGCTTCTGTGTTAGCGTTCAAGCGAGCCGTCTCCGTCGTGGTGGGATCTTTGTCTTTATTGGCTACTACGACCGACTGGTTCTCACGCTTCCGATGAGGCCGAAGCGCGCATAGGCACGGTGATCTATGCCAGTCAGATTGTAGGGGTGGGGGATTGGGCTTGTGCGCTGTCTTGCTAGTCGCATGGTTATAACGAGGCTCAACGTGAACTACCATGGTGTTTGGCGTCCCCTCGAGATATTCACACATTGCAAGATCAACAGAGGATCAAGTGGGGTCGTTAATTAGATGAACGGCCACTGCAAGCCAACGCTGCTTTATCTCCTTGTTTTACCTATAATATGTTTGCTTGGTTGTTGTGGCGCGTGCAGAACTCACTTTACCTTTTGCTCGCTCCAGCACGCTTTTGCTCGCCCCAGCACGCACCACAGCAACCTGTCGCGACGTTTGCCCGGCAATGTGTTGGCAATTGGTGTTGTTGCTTATTATCGCCATGCCTACACTGCGAAGTAGTATTTCGACTACACCAAGCAGCAGCAACTCACACTCAACACGGCGTTATGAACACGGCGTTATGAACACGGCGAACTGTGGCCACCGTGCCGAGGTGCAATGCATCGGAACGTCCATGTCATCAGTACCGTACCGCAAGCAATTGCATACGTTGGTGCCGGCTTGTGCGAGCTGCCAGCCAGCCAGCTATCAGGCAGCGTGTACGAGGAAGATACCAAAAAAGAGTCGAGTGCGAATCGGAGCAACAACAGCCCTCGCGCCATAGTGAGGATCAGTCAACTGGCGGAGCGATCTCGCGCACAGACGGGTACAGAAGCGTGGAAAAGGCATGCCTCCGCCCGGGATTGAACCGGGGACCTTCTGTTTACAAGACAGATGCTCTACCACTGAGCCACACAGGCGTAACTTTTCGTACTCCACCACACATTTTTCACACCCTCAAAATCACACAAACGCCCAAACGCTCTCACCGATTCACTTACAACCCACCATCTCATGCACAAACACCCAGCCTCGAGTCGGCTTGCCTACCCTGGCCGCGACAACGCACAATCGCACACAGACCACCGCAGACGACACTCCACTACACGATGGCGTCCCGCTGCCGCCGTGCCGCGCCGTGCCACCAAACTGTACGTCACTTGGTATTTCGTTGAGTTTCGCAGTTGTTACACCTGTCGGTTCTCTCGGATGGCCCCCGCGGCAGGATGGTGGGAAGGAGGCAATTTTGCCCGTGGCCCGGTACCCAAGTGGTTGAAACCGACGGACTACAGCTGCATGCAAGCTCTGTTTGGCTTTCCCAGCCCAGACCCTTCAACCGGTACTGTTGCGGGCGTCGCGTGGCTGTCAAAGTAGCTTCGCTTCTGTGTTAGCGTTCAAGCGAGCCGTCTCCGTCGTGGTGGGATCTTTGTCTTTATTGGCTACTACGACCGACTGGTTCTCACGCTTCCGATGAGGCCGAAGCGCGCATAGGCACGGTGATCTATGCCAGTCAGATTGTAGGGGTGGGGGATTGGGCTTGTGCGCTGTCTTGCTAGTCGCATGGTTATAACGAGGCTCAACGTGAACTACCATGGTGTTTGGCGTCCCCTCGAGATATTCACACATTGCAAGATCAACAGAGGATCAAGTGGGGTCGTTAATTAGATGAACGGCCACTGCAAGCCAACGCTGCTTTATCTCCTTGTTTTACCTATAATATGTTTGCTTGGTTGTTGTGGCGCGTGCAGAACTCACTTTACCTTTTGCTCGCTCCAGCACGCTTTTGCTCGCCCCAGCACGCACCACAGCAACCTGTCGCGACGTTTGCCCGGCAATGTGTTGGCAATTGGTGTTGTTGCTTATTATCGCCATGCCTACACTGCGAAGTAGTATTTCGACTACACCAAGCAGCAGCAACTCACACTCAACACGGCGTTATGAACACGGCGTTATGAACACGGCGAACTGTGGCCACCGTGCCGAGGTGCAATGCATCGGAACGTCCATGTCATCAGTACCGTACCGCAAGCAATTGCATACGTTGGTGCCGGCTTGTGCGAGCTGCCAGCCAGCCAGCTATCAGGCAGCGTGTACGAGGAAGATACCAAAAAAGAGTCGAGTGCGAATCGGAGCAACAACAGCCCTCGCGCCATAGTGAGGATCAGTCAACTGGCGGAGCGATCTCGCGCACAGACGGGTACAGAAGCGTGGAAAAGGCATGCCTCCGCCCGGGATTGAACCGGGGACCTTCTGTTTACAAGACAGATGCTCTACCACTGAGCCACACAGGCGTAACTTTTCGTACTCCACCACACATTTTTCACACCCTCAAAATCACACAAACGCCCAAACGCTCTCACCGATTCACTTACAACCCACCATCTCATGCACAAACACCCAGCCTCGAGTCGGCTTGCCTACCCTGGCCGCGACAACGCACAATCGCACACAGACCACCGCAGACGACACTCCACTACACGATGGCGTCCCGCTGCCGCCGTGCCGCGCCGTGCCACCAAACTGTACGTCACTTGGTATTTCGTTGAGTTTCGCAGTTGTTACACTGTCGGTTCTCTCGGATGGCCCCCGCGGCAGGATGGTGGGAAGGAGGCAATTTTGCCCGTGGCCCGGTACCCAAGTGGTTGAAACCGACGGACTACAGCTGCATGCAAGCTCTGTTTGGCTTTCCCAGCCCAGACCCTTCAACCGGTACTGTTGCGGGCGTCGCGTGGCTGTCAAAGTAGCTTCGCTTCTGTGTTAGCGTTCAAGCGAGCCGTCTCCGTCGTGGTGGGATCTTTGTCTTTATTGGCTACTACGACCGACTGGTTCTCACGCTTCCGATGAGGCCGAAGCGCGCATAGGCACGGTGATCTATGCCAGTCAGATTGTAGGGGTGGGGGATTGGGCTTGTGCGCTGTCTTGCTAGTCGCATGGTTATAACGAGGCTCAACGTGAACTACCATGGTGTTTGGCGTCCCCTCGAGATATTCACACATTGCAAGATCCAACAGAGGATCAAGTGGGGTCGTTAATTAGATGAACGGCCACTGCAAGCCAACGCTGCTTTATCTCCTTGTTTTACCTATAATATGTTTGCTTGGTTGTTGTGGCGCGTGCAGAACTCACTTTACCTTTTGCTCGCTCCAGCACGCTTTTGCTCGCCCCAGCACGCACCACAGCAACCTGTCGCGACGTTTGCCCGGCAATGTGTTGGCAATTGGTGTTGTTGCTTATTATCGCCATGCCTACACTGCGAAGTAGTATTTCGACTACACCAAGCAGCAGCAACTCACACTCAACACGGCGTTATGAACACGGCGTTATGAACACGGCGAACTGTGGCCACCGTGCCGAGGTGCAATGCATCGGAACGTCCATGTCATCAGTACCGTACCGCAAGCAATTGCATACGTTGGTGCCGGCTTGTGCGAGCTGCCAGCCAGCCAGCTATCAGGCAGCGTGTACGAGGAAGATACCAAAAAAGAGTCGAGTGCGAATCGGAGCAACAACAGCCCTCGCGCCATAGTGAGGATCAGTCAACTGGCGGAGCGATCTCGCGCACAGACGGGTACAGAAGCGTGGAAAAGGCATGCCTCCGCCCGGGATTGAACCGGGGACCTTCTGTTTACAAGACAGATGCTCTACCACTGAGCCACACAGGCGTAACTTTTCGTACTCCACCACACATTTTTCACACCCTCAAAATCACACAAACGCCCAAACGCTCTCACCGATTCACTTACAACCCACCATCTCATGCACAAACACCCAACCTCGAGTCGGCTTGCCTACCCTGGCCGCGACAACGCACAATCGCACACAGACCACCGCAGACGACACTCCACTACACGATGGCGTCCCGCTGCCGCCGTGCCGCGCCGTGCCACCAAACTGTACGTCACTTGGTATTTCGTTGAGTTTCGCAGTTGTTACACCTGTCGGTTCTCTCGGATGGCCCCCGCGGCAGGATGGTGGGAAGGAGGCAATTTTGCCCGTGGCCCGGTACCCAAGTGGTTGAAACCGACGGACTACAGCTGCATGCAAGCTCTGTTTGGCTTTCCCAGCCCAGACCCTTCAACCGGTACTGTTGCGGGCGTCGCGTGGCTGTCAAAGTAGCTTCGCTTCTGTGTTAGCGTTCAAGCGAGCCGTCTCCGTCGTGGTGGGATCTTTGTCTTTATTGGCTACTACGACCGACTGGTTCTCACGCTTCCGATGAGGCCGAAGCGCGCATAGGCACGGTGATCTATGCCAGTCAGATTGTAGGGGTGGGGGATTGGGCTTGTGCGCTGTCTTGCTAGTCGCATGGTTATAACGAGGCTCAACGTGAACTACCATGGTGTTTGGCGTCCCCTCGAGATATTCACACATTGCAAGATCCAACAGAGGATCAAGTGGGGTCGTTAATTAGATGAACGGCCACTGCAAGCCAACGCTGCTTTATCTCCTTGTTTTACCTATAATATGTTTGCTTGGTTGTTGTGGCGCGTGCAGAACTCACTTTACCTTTTGCTCGCTCCAGCACGCTTTTGCTCGCCCCAGCACGCACCACAGCAACCTGTCGCGACGTTTGCCCGGCAATGTGTTGGCAATTGGTGTTGTTGCTTATTATCGCCATGCCTACACTGCGAAGTAGTATTTCGACTACACCAAGCAGCAGCAACTCACACTCAACACGGCGTTATGAACACGGCGTTATGAACACGGCGAACTGTGGCCACCGTGCCGAGGTGCAATGCATCGGAACGTCCATGTCATCAGTACCGTACCGCAAGCAATTGCATACGTTGGTGCCGGCTTGTGCGAGCTGCCAGCCAGCCAGCTATCAGGCAGCGTGTACGAGGAAGATACCAAAAAAGAGTCGAGTGCGAATCGGAGCAACAACAGCCCTCGCGCCATAGTGAGGATCAGTCAACTGGCGGAGCGATCTCGCGCACAGACGGGTACAGAAGCGTGGAAAAGGCATGCCTCCGCCCGGGATTGAACCGGGGACCTTCTGTTTACAAGACAGATGCTCTACCACTGAGCCACACAGGCGTAACTTTTCGTACTCCACCACACATTTTTCACACCCTCAAAATCACACAAACGCCCAAACGCTCTCACCGATTCACTTACAACCCACCATCTCATGCACAAACACCCAACCTCGAGTCGGCTTGCCTACCCTGGCCGCGACAACGCACAATCGCACACAGACCACCGCAGACGACACTCCACTACACGATGGCGTCCCGCTGCCGCCGTGCCGCGCCGTGCCACCAAACTGTACGTCACTTGGTATTTCGTTGAGTTTCGCAGTTGTTACACCTGTCGGTTCTCTCGGATGGCCCCCGCGGCAGGATGGTGGGAAGGAGGCAATTTTGCCCGTGGCCCGGTACCCAAGTGGTTGAAACCGACGGACTACAGCTGCATGCAAGCTCTGTTTGGCTTTCCCAGCCCAGACCCTTCAACCGGTACTGTTGCGGGCGTCGCGTGGCTGTCAAAGTAGCTTCGCTTCTGTGTTAGCGTTCAAGCGAGCCGTCTCCGTCGTGGTGGGATCTTTGTCTTTATTGGCTACTACGACCGACTGGTTCTCACGCTTCCGATGAGGCCGAAGCGCGCATAGGCACGGTGATCTATGCCAGTCAGATTGTAGGGGTGGGGATTGGGCTTGTGCGCTGTCTTGCTAGTCGCATGGTTATAACGAGGCTCAACGTGAACTACCATGGTGTTTGGCGTCCCCTCGAGATATTCACACATTGCAAGATCCAACAGAGGATCAAGTGGGGTCGTTAATTAGATGAACGGCCACTGCAAGCCAACGCTGCTTTATCTCCTTGTTTTACCTATAATATGTTTGCTTGGTTGTTGTGGCGCGTGCAGAACTCACTTTACCTTTGCTCGCTCCAGCACGCTTTTGCTCGCCCCAGCACGCACCACAGCAACCTGTCGCGACGTTTGCCCGGCAATGTGTTGGCAATTGGTGTTGTTGCTTATTATCGCCATGCCTACACTGCGAAGTAGTATTTCGACTACACCAAGCAGCAGCAACTCACACTCAACACGGCGTTATGAACACGGCGTTATGAACACGGCGAACTGTGGCCACCGTGCCGAGGTGCAATGCATCGGAACGTCCATGTCATCAGTACCGTACCGCAAGCAATTGCATACGTTGGTGCCGGCTTGTGCAAGCTGCCAGCCAGCCAGCTATCAGGCAGCGTGTACGAGGAAGATACCAAAAAAGAGTCGAGTGCGAATCGGAGCAACAACAGCCCTCGCGCCATAGTGAGGATCAGTCAACTGGCGGAGCGATCTCGCGCACAGACGGGTACAGAAGCGTGGAAAAGGCATGCCTCCGCCCGGGATTGAACCGGGGACCTTCTGTTTACAAGACAGATGCTCTACCACTGAGCCACACAGGCGTAACTTTTCGTACTCCACCACACATTTTTCACACCCTCAAAATCACACAAACGCCCAAACGCTCTCACCGATTCACTTACAACCCACCATCTCATGCACAAACACCCAACCTCGAGTCGGCTTGCCTACCCTGGCCGCGACAACGCACAATCGCACACAGACCACCGCAGACGACACTCCACTACACGATGGCGTCCCGCTGCCGCCGTGCCGCGCCGTGCCACCAAACTGTACGTCACTTGGTATTTCGTTGAGTTTCGCAGTTGTTACACCTGTCGGTTCTCTCGGATGGCCCCCGCGGCAGGGTGGTGGGAAGGAGGCAATTTTGCCCGTGGCCCGGTACCCAAGTGGTTGAAACCGACGGACTACAGCTGCATGCAAGCTCTGTTTGGCTTTCCCAGCCCAGACCCTTCAACCGGTACTGTTGCGGGCGTCGCGTGGCTGTCAAAGTAGCTTCGCTTCTGTGTTAGCGTTCAAGCGAGCCGTCTCCGTCGTGGTGGGATCTTTGTCTTTATTGGCTACTACGACTGACTGGTTCTCACGCTTCCGATGAGGCCGAAGCGCGCATAGGCACGGTGATCTATGCCAGTCAGATTGTAGGGGTGGGGGATTGGGCTTGTGCGCTGTCTTGCTAGTCGCATGGTTATAACGAGGCTCAACGTGAACTACCATGGTGTTTGGCGTCCCCTCGAGATATTCACACATTGCAAGATCCAACAGAGGATCAAGTGGGGTCGTTAATTAGATGAACGGCCACTGCAAGCCAACGCTGCTTTATCTCCTTGTTTTACCTATAATATGTTTGCTTGGTTGTTGTGGCGCGTGCAGAACTCACTTTACCTTTGCTCGCTCCAGCACGCTTTTGCTCGCCCCAGCACGCACCACAGCAACCTGTCGCGACGTTTGCCCGGCAATGTGTTGGCAATTGGTGTTGTTGCTTATTATCGCCATGCCTACACTGCGAAGTAGTATTTCGACTACACCAAGCAGCAGCAACTCACACTCAACACGGCGTTATGAACACGGCGTTATGAACACGGCGAACTGTGGCCACCGTGCCGAGGTGCAATGCATCGGAACGTCCATGTCATCAGTACCGTACCGCAAGCAATTGCATACGTTGGTGCCGGCTTGTGCGAGCTGCCAGCCAGCCAGCTATCAGGCAGCGTGTACGAGGAAGATACCAAAAAAGAGTCGAGTGCGAATCGGAGCAACAACAGCCCTCGCGCCATAGTGAGGATCAGTCAACTGGCGGAGCGATCTCGCGCACAGACGGGTACAGAAGCGTGGAAAAGGCATGCCTCCGCCCGGGATTGAACCGGGGACCTTCTGTTTACAAGACAGATGCTCTACCACTGAGCCACACAGGCGTAACTTTTCGTACTCCACCACACATTTTTCACACCCTCAAAATCACACAAACGCCCAAACGCTCTCACCGATTCACTTACAACCCACCATCTCATGCACAAACACCCAACCTCGAGTCGGCTTGCCTACCCTGGCCGCGACAACGCACAATCGCACACAGACCACCGCAGACGACACTCCACTACACGATGGCGTCCCGCTGCCGCCGTGCCGCGCCGTGCCACCAAACTGTACGTCACTTGGTATTTCGTTGAGTTTCGCAGTTGTTACACCTGTCGGTTCTCTCGGATGGCCCCCGCGGCAGGATGGTGGGAAGGAGGCAATTTTGCCCGTGGCCCGGTACCCAAGTGGTTGAAACCGACGGACTACAGCTGCATGCAAGCTCTGTTTGGCTTTCCCAGCCCAGACCCTTCAACCGGTACTGTTGCGGGCGTCGCGTGGCTGTCAAAGTAGCTTCGCTTCTGTGTTAGCGTTCAAGCGAGCCGTCTCCGTCGTGGTGGGATCTTTGTCTTTATTGGCTACTACGACCGACTGGTTCTCACGCTTCCGATGAGGCCGAAGCGCGCATAGGCACGGTGATCTATGCCAGTCAGATTGTAGGGGTGGGGGATTGGGCTTGTGCGCTGTCTTGCTAGTCGCATGGTTATAACGAGGCTCAACGTGAACTACCATGGTGTTTGGCGTCCCCTCGAGATATTCACACATTGCAAGATCCAACAGAGGATCAAGTGGGGTCGTTAATTAGATGAACGGCCACTGCAAGCCAACGCTGCTTTATCTCCTTGTTTTACCTATAATATGTTTGCTTGGTTGTTGTGGCGCGTGCAGAACTCACTTTACCTTTGCTCGCTCCAGCACGCTTTTGCTCGCCCCAGCACGCACCACAGCAACCTGTCGCGACGTTTGCCCGGCAATGTGTTGGCAATTGGTGTTGTTGCTTATTATCGCCATGCCTACACTGCGAAGTAGTATTTCGACTACACCAAGCAGCAGCAACTCACACTCAACACGGCGTTATGAACACGGCGTTATGAACACGGCGAACTGTGGCCACCGTGCCGAGGTGCAATGCATCGGAACGTCCATGTCATCAGTACCGTACCGCAAGCAATTGCATACGTTGGTGCCGGCTTGTGCGAGCTGCCAGCCAGCCAGCTATCAGGCAGCGTGTACGAGGAAGATACCAAAAAAGAGTCGAGTGCGAATCGGAGCAACAACAGCCCTCGCGCCATAGTGAGGATCAGTCAACTGGCGGAGCGATCTCGCGCACAGACGGGTACAGAAGCGTGGAAAAGGCATGCCTCCGCCCGGGATTGAACCGGGGACCTTCTGTTTACAAGACAGATGCTCTACCACTGAGCCACACAGGCGTAACTTTTCGTACTCCACCACACATTTTTCACACCCTCAAAATCACACAAACGCCCAAACGCTCTCACCGATTCACTTACAACCCACCATCTCATGCACAAACACCCAACCTCGAGTCGGCTTGCCTACCCTGGCCGCGACAACGCACAATCGCACACAGACCACCGCAGACGACACTCCACTACACGATGGCGTCCCGCTGCCGCCGTGCCGCGCCGTGCCACCAAACTGTACGTCACTTGGTATTTCGTTGAGTTTCGCAGTTGTTACACCTGTCGGTTCTCTCGGATGGCCCCCGCGGCAGGATGGTGGGAAGGAGGCAATTTTGCCCGTGGCCCGGTACCCAAGTGGTTGAAACCGACGGACTACAGCTGCATGCAAGCTCTGTTTGGCTTTCCCAGCCCAGACCCTTCAACCGGTACTGTTGCGGGCGTCGCGTGGCTGTCAAAGTAGCTTCGCTTCTGTGTTAGCGTTCAAGCGAGCCGTCTCCGTCGTGGTGGGATCTTTGTCTTTATTGGCTACTACGACCGACTGGTTCTCACGCTTCCGATGAGGCCGAAGCGCGCATAGGCACGGTGATCTATGCCAGTCAGATTGTAGGGGTGGGGGATTGGGCTTGTGCGCTGTCTTGCTAGTCGCATGGTTATAACGAGGCTCAACGTGAACTACCATGGTGTTTGGCGTCCCCTCGAGATATTCACACATTGCAAGATCCAACAGAGGATCAAGTGGGGTCGTTAATTAGATGAACGGCCACTGCAAGCCAACGCTGCTTTATCTCCTTGTTTTACCTATAATATGTTTGCTTGGTTGTTGTGGCGCGTGCAGAACTCACTTTACCTTTGCTCGCTCCAGCACGCTTTTGCTCGCCCCAGCACGCACCACAGCAACCTGTCGCGACGTTTGCCCGGCAATGTGTTGGCAATTGGTGTTGTTGCTTATTATCGCCATGCCTACACTGCGAAGTAGTATTTCGACTACACCAAGCAGCAGCAACTCACACTCAACACGGCGTTATGAACACGGCGTTATGAACACGGCGAACTGTGGCCACCGTGCCGAGGTGCAATGCATCGGAACGTCCATGTCATCAGTACCGTACCGCAAGCAATTGCATACGTTGGTGCCGGCTTGTGCGAGCTGCCAGCCAGCCAGCTATCAGGCAGCGTGTACGAGGAAGATACCAAAAAAGAGTCGAGTGCGAATCGGAGCAACAACAGCCCTCGCGCCATAGTGAGGATCAGTCAACTGGCGGAGCGATCTCGCGCACAGACGGGTACAGAAGCGTGGAAAAGGCATGCCTCCGCCCGGGATTGAACCGGGGACCTTCTGTTTACAAGACAGATGCTCTACCACTGAGCCACACAGGCGTAACTTTTCGTACTCCACCACACATTTTTCACACCCTCAAAATCACACAAACGCCCAAACGCTCTCACCGATTCACTTACAACCCACCATCTCATGCACAAACACCCAGCCTCGAGTCGGCTTGCCTACCCTGGCCGCGTCAGATTGCAATGTACAAGTTATTCATCTGCATGCTTCACCGTCACCATTGTGATCATGTTAAGGATTGTACCGCATAGCACGCCAAGAAAACGGAGGCAAGTCGCTCTAAAATCGGGAGATGGATAACTCCTGAGAGACTGTCTCCTGAGTTTTTTCGTCTCGTAATTAAGTGGAGGGAGAGGGGGATTCTCTTATGATTGGTCAAATTAGCATGAAAAACAGGGAGAGAGTCTAGGGAGATTGCCGCTTCGTCTAGGTATTTTCAGCAAAGATGTGGGTGACTTGTCATATTTGGCGAAATGATTTGACGATAACTTGAGCGCCTCTTTAATAGCCACTGTACCACCGAAAATGAAGTATCGTTTTGAGCGCTTCTGTGGTGAAGTGACTTTGAAGAAAATCAAGATCTAGATCCAGCAAATGTATATCCGGACCCAGTCTTCACAGATCCAGATCCAACACCCCTAACACCAGGATCCTGATCTGTGGGCCACGATCTGCGATCTGGATCTATGCTCTATGGTCTGCGATCCAAGTTACGACTATCGAGCGCGGTAGAGGTGCGACGTGAAGCCAATCAAGTTGCGTTTAGACACAAATGATATCACTTGGAATGGGAAAAACAGATCGATAGACTTAACCGTAAATCAGAACCTAATTTGCCTGGCAAAAGACAAGTGCTTTCAAGAACACCAAGGACGGGAACTACATTGACCTTACCCGGCGTCGTTAAGTGTTGTACCGAGATCTCTCGCCAGGTCACCAGCTTAGATCTAACCGGCAACCGCAGATCCAGATCGGAGGGAGTTATTGCTTGGCTCGGATTCCCACCCCACTCAAGATCCTGCCATAGGAGACGGCAAGCATCGTAAAGGACAACACCCAAAGGCAACCCACACGGCCCGATCCTAGATCGGCCACCAGATTCCCGAGATTGAGTATTCTCTCGGAATCTGCGCTAACCAGACGTGTCGGCAGCCAGAAAAAAGAATTCCAAGCGCCAATATGTGTTGGCCGATACAACACTAACATGCAGGGCGTTGATAGGTTAGATCAACTACGCGCACGGTTTTCGTTAGCAGACGGTCACACTTTCAAAAAGTGGTATAAAAACTTGGGCTTGCCGTGGTTGATATAGCTCGCGTGAACGCGTTGTCACTCGCAAGCTTGCTGTCGACATGACCAAGCAGCGGGATCCTCATCGCGCATTTGTTATTCAGCTCGCGCAGGAGTTGCTATCTGGAAAATGGCTGGACGCCCCCGGTGAAACGAGAATGGTCTACACCAACAACATCGCAAGTATGGAGACCGATTTTGATGTCACGCTCGTGACGAACCACGCCTCTCCAACAACTGGCACCACGAACAGCCCTCAAAAGGTTGTGTAGCTGTCAATTCTAAGCAGCTCTTTCCTGATAGCAAGCGGCGGCGACACTGTGTCGTGCACCGGTGGGAAGAGCGTTTTCCTACAGTTGTCACCGATCACTGCGCGCTACATAGCGTGAGCCTCTGTCAAATTGTTCATACGACTAGAAGCAAACCCTACGTTTGTCACCAGCCTACGTGGACCTGCTGGGAGAAATTCCATCGGTTTTACTAGCCACGAAAACTCTTCTCCCCCAAAGGCAATATCATGAAGGCGTCTGAGCTCTTCCTACTGAAGGCACAGAGCGAACCGAACGAAGACAGTACGCAGAGCGAGCTGATTGAAGGCAGTCTACAGAGCGAGTCAAACAGAGGCACTGAAGAAGTTGCACCTTCAGCGATGCACCTGCATTCAGATCGTTTGGTGGCTAATATATAGCTGCATTGTTTAGTCACTTTGTAACTCGTGTAGAACGTAGACGTACACAGGAACCAAACTCGCTGTCCAGCTGACGGAGACGAACACGGTAGTGTTCAAATTCCAGCGGCCACAAAACGCATTGGGACGTCTAGAGCTGTGGCGCCCGCAAAGCGTGCTGGTAAAGGCAGCAACCTTCACGTCCTTCATTACCAACAGCTCGTCCTTGATATGTGATACTGCAGCCGGCTCGAAACGTAGATTATTGCAGAACACAATTGTTGCGTCCGCAAAGGGATGTATCATGGACAAAGAAATCTGCTGTACGTCAGCTGCATATTATTCCACATCTTGTAGTTTTGGCCAGGTCAACTCGTTTTTCATGATTACAGCGTTGCAGCTCTGGACTAAATCCCCGCGAACTTCGATTCCAACACATAGGCGCACTGTTGTTTGCAATCTAAATTGCAGAACCACATTGCCAATACCAGCACCGATGTCTAGGAAAACGTCATCGCCACAAATTGGTTGAAGTTCGTTCACGGTGTCAATTAGAGCACCAACACCTACGGATAGCAGTTCTCCAGCATTTAGATGTGGCGACACAGCAGGATAGCGTACGTCACTTCTCGGTACGTCGGCAAAGATCGCCGACAGAGCAGCAGCAGCGGCTTGTGGGGTCAGCGGACGGGAAGGGAGCAAACTTTGTATGCTGTTTCCATTGTGTGTAGCAACAGCATGCAGCAACGAATCCATTGTAGTTCGCCGAGACGAACCGAATCCCTCACACAAGTCTCCCGCCCAAGGAGCGGTACTACTCGATACCGCTATCTCTGAATAATCAAATGCACCGCAAAACTAGACGCTGGCGCATCAAGCTCCAGCGATGTTAGATCCAGACCTTCAAGCAACATTTCCTGCGTGCTTTGAGCCTGACGTGGGCTTGAGGGCGCAGCAGCTTGGGCGTGTCGAGGTGAACGATCTACCAACCGGATGCAGAACGAAGACTCCGCGCTGCTCCATCCACCTCAAGTCGAGCCAAGACAATCTATCTTCACGACACTGCACCTCTGGAGTCAACGAGAGAGCAGGTCCAGCCCGCCGACGGATACAAGGTGAGAAGTTCAACATCCCACGGCGATCGGAGCACCCCTCCGTTAGTCGGTGTCTGGGCACTGTTGGTACGTCGGATCCAGCCTTAACGAGATTTTGGCGGATCCCGCTACGCCACACAAGCGATGCTCCAGGGATTGTACACAACCAAAACCCTATCGAGTCGCACCACCATACGATTAAAGAGACGGCTACCCCCAACTTCGCGCTGCTACCAGTCACGTATTTGCGCGTACACTCCCAAATATTCTAACGCAATGCGCGATGGATTTTGGAGCGAATCGTATTCGACACTACGCTAGTGGTCCTGTTAGCGCAGAGGTTCTTCGTGACGCGGTGAACCTGTGTCGGGAGGAAAACCACTATCCCAAACACCGAGGAAAGTCAAGACGAGCAATCGCTAATATTGAGGAGACTACTTCAATGCCGACTACTATCT
Source organism: Phytophthora quininea (assembly GCA_011947345.1). NCBI lineage: Eukaryota > Oomycota > Peronosporomycetes > Peronosporales > Peronosporaceae > Phytophthora > Phytophthora quininea. Next base: position 174,919 of record JAAVTG010000561.1, read on the forward strand.
GGTCAGTGACGATCGTCTCCACCGCCTCAACGTCGATGGGACAAGTGTAAGACTTTACAAGCGCTCTCTTGACGGAATCATGAGGGCGAATGAGAAGGTTGAAAACATTCAGCTTGGCTACCTGTCACTGAACCGCGTACAAGTTGTCAAGCAAATCTCCTTTGAGCACGACTGGGGTTCCCCTTCTTGGTCCATTAACGGGATTATCACGATTCGGGCCAAATTCAAATGCGACTGCAAGACGTTTTACCACTGCGGCTGGCCGTGCGCACATGTGCTAGCCTGCTGGCATTTGTTGACGCTGTGGATTTAACCGCCATGCTGCGAGGACTTCCAGCTCAAAAGCCACCTGGACGGCATCGAAAGGAAACGAGATGCCTGGATCGAGATGGCCCCGAAGATCGCAGTACAGTGTTGAAGCACTGATCGAGAAGCCAGTTGACAAGCCCGCCAGCGTGATCAACTGGAGTGTTTTGGGAATGTCGACCAGTACTGACGATGATGGTGTGGAAACGCAGCGAGACCACGTAGGGACAATCAAGCCTCCATTCTTGCGCTCTGGAAAGCGGTACTAGGAGGTTCAGTAGCAGAAAATTTGGTGAGAGTCATCAACTACTCGTTCAAGATGGGGCACAACATTGTCTCCAACTGATGTCTGGACTACTGCATGTATAAGTACATATGATGCATTTTGTAATAGGACACGGGAAATCGGCATGAAGGACGTAGGTGTTGCAGCAGATGTGGAAGGCGTACGATACGTACGGCAACGATGGTACCTGGTACCTGCTGCCTGCTTGAAGATCACATTGACCGAGACTGTCGAGAGGAGACAATGGTATCAGACAGCTGACAAGAGCCCACCACGCGGGAACTAGAGCGTGCCGGAGCAGCGCGAAACGAAGAACAGAGCAGTCATTTTAGAATTGGCGTCGAGGGCACAAGAGCTTACGAATTGGCCGAAGTGGGCGCAAGTAAAGCGTCCAGGTGACGAACGAAGAAGTTTAGAATCGACGTCGAAGGGCGCAGTTGGTGCTGACGAGGGCGCAAGTTAACAAGTCGAGCCAAGATGAGAAGCACCAGTGCTGACGAACAGAACGAAGCTGGTAGTGTGGGCGAACGAAAGAACAAAATAGAGAAGAGGGAGCGGAGTCGTTGGACGACGCTACCGGCGCGGGTTGGGCGATTCCCAACCCCCAAGTGACCAGGCGAGCGACCGGCAGCGTTGAGCTGTCACACCACTGAAGTGCAGGGACGCAGCTTGTGTGGCACCAGCGATGGACTAGTACCATCGAGAGCTGTAAGAAGGACAAGAGGAGCAGAACAATAAAAGTAGGTGCTGCGTCTGGCGAACGAACAAGCCCTGGCGCACTGGGGTACGATTGTCTATTGTTGGCCAGCAGGAGGAGTGAAGTCAACTACACAGTGAGAGTCAGCCCATCGGAACCCACGCGGCACGGCAGGGGAGCGCGACTATCCCAGAGTACGGGGGCGATTCAAAGTACTAGTACAATTTCATGAAAGCTAGAAACAGGAACAAAAAGTAGATAACAACAAAACACGAGAAAAAGCGGGGGACCTCGCAAAAACAACGTGTTGAGAGGCAATACTGCCAATAACAGTTATACAATAACACCTTTGAAAGGGAAAATAACCCGCGAAAAGACCAACATTATACAACACCAAAGTCGCCGAAAAATGCAAACAAAAATTCGCCCCGCACACAACGCGGTGCGCAAGAGATTGGTTCGATTCGTTTAATGACTTTGATATGTTTGACGCGTTTGATACGTTTGGTGTCGTGGAGTGGAGCCTGCTTATTCGACACCCCAGTAACTGGTGGTACCCTACGTAAGGGGTGTTTGGTACTGCGGCGAGAAAAAGCAAGACTGAGCTCGGACTGAAATCGACCCAAATCATTCTGGGAAAAAGCGCAGGAGGCTACACAGTGTAACGCTACCAGCCCAATCCTCGAGATAACGTGAAACAGCCGAGTTTGTCTGCTTGGCTGACGGCAACGCGTCGGGACGAGAGCGGGGTGTAGAGTGTTTGCTCGGTCGGCCTCAATTCAGTGATTGTCGCTCGCTAAAAGCCACCAAGAATCATTCCGCGGACAGTCAGTGCCCTCGCTGCTACCGTTGGATGAAGGAACAAAGCATTTTACTTGCTCTCGTTAGCACCCACAACGCTGTCTAGCCCATGAAGAACGTAAGCGCCATCGAAGCCAGCGCTGCCCCCACCGCCATTGAGGTGGTGGAGCTAGCCGAGGTCTTGGCCGTAGCGCCCTCGGTCAGATTGGACGCCTTCTCCAGCGTCGGGAAGGTAAAGCCAGACGACGGCGCCACGCACCCCGTGGCCGTGCTGTTGCAGGCCGTGCACATCTGTCCGTAGTGGTCGCGCTTGCAGCCGAACTGCGAGTTGCAGGACTTGATGTTGTTGTAGCACGGCGGGTTGGCCGCCGTCAATTCCGCCACCGTCGGCAGCGCCTGCATGTGTTTGATCACGGTGCTGTCGATCTGCGACGACTTGCCGGTCTTGAGCAAGTTGGCATAGGCCGACAGCATCTTGTCGGTTCTGGCGGAGTTGGCCTTGGCGTCCTGCGGGTTCTTCCAGAACGGGATGCTTGCGTTCCACTCGCCGGCCTCGGAAGCCTGGAACTCGACGCCACCAGCCTGGCAGAACTCGGTGAAGTTGGAGTACTTGGAACCCGTGTCCGAGTTGGTCATGGCGGTGATACCGACGACATCGTCGATCGGCACATACCCGAGAATGCGGTAGTTGAAGGTGCAGGTGACGCCGTCAGGGAGTTTGTTCATATCACAGAGCCCCTGGCGGGTGTCGGCGCGGCACTTGTCCGTCTTGTCCGCCCACTTGGACAGTGGGCATGAGTTGGGGAACGAATACCACCAGCAGTTGGGGTACGGGGCGCGAGGGTCGGTCTCCTTGGACTCGCCGCCGATGAACGGACCAAGGTCGGGTGCCGTGGTGTTGCCGTTCAGCGACAGACATCCCTCGGAGAAGGAGCTGGTGCCCGAGTCGGGAGTGCACTGACCGCCGTCCATAGGCAGCATGGGGCCGTACTCGGCCTCGTACTGGGCGATCGTCTCGTTGGTCTGGGCGAACACGATGTCGTAGAAGACCACGTATCGCATGTTATTCTTGCGAGTGCATTTGTCTTGGGGGCTGCGGGTATTGTAGTTGATGCCCTCGGCTTGGACGTACATGAGCGCACCTTCGACCGACGCGGTGTTGACGGTGTCCATGGCGCCTACGAACTGGGTCTCGGCGGTGTCGTAGTACTTCGATCCGAACGTCTGGGTGGTGTCGTTCCACAGCGGGGCGTCGCTTTGCACACGCGCTTGCAGCACTCGGACTGGTTTCATGTGGTACTTGTCCGAGTTGGGGATCTTCTCGAGGCTTTTGACGAAGCTGGAAGGGGTCGTCGTGAGGGCACGGCTCTGAACCAGCTTGCGTCGTTGCGCGACGCCCAATTCGGCGGTCAAAGTCACTTCGTCGCCATCCGAGATGACTGCGCCGGTAGACGACAACGCTAGTGCTGAGAGCGCAACCGCGGCGTAGATCTTCATTGTTGAGAACTCGGTTGAGCTGCCTGTTAGTGGATACTGCTTGGGTTGTTGGGAGCCTTTTCGCTTATGAGGAATTGCCAACGAATGTGGGGAATTCGTAGAGGGAGACTTTGGATTTCCAGATGGAGTGAGTTCACCTGCCAACGCAGAGGCACGTGACTTGTGAATGTGAGGGCAGTGTGGGCAGACTGCGAACAGCAAACAACTGGTCGTCACCAGCAGGACGAGACCAGAATCTGAAGCTGCCAGGTAAACAATTTTGCAAACGCATTGACGAAAGCGCGATCCTATTTCGATGGACCCTTCTTCGGGCTCAAGTATTTTTGCTACATGACCTTATCACAAAGTCGTCCTCGACTCTCATCTTGGTAGTTCATTTGGGCGACCTCACTTGTATGCACTTCCAAACAAGCTCTCCAACAAGCAAACTACCAAAGCAACCAAGACCCTCCCGGCCCAAGATGAAGGTCTACATCCCCGTCCTCGTGGCCGCTGCCACCGTCTCGACAGCCTCCGGCACAAGTTTTATCGACTCCTTATCCGCGACCGCCAATACGGACTCCTACCACATGAAGCCTGTCCGAGTACTCCACGCCCGCGTCCAGAGCGACGCCCCATTGTGGAATGCGACCACCAACACGTTCGGCTCCAAGTATTACTCGACTGCGGAGACCCAGTTCCGAGGACTGCTGGACACCGTCAACACCGCGTCGGTCGAAGGTGCGCTCATGTACGTTCAGGCTGAAGGTATCAACTATAACACACGAGGCGATACGGATCGGTGCAAGCGCAAGAACAACATGAAGTACGTCGTTTTCTACGATATCGTGTTCGCCCAGACCAACGAGACGTTGGCCGAGTATGCAGCGGATTCGACAACGAGGACTGAGTACGGTCCCATGCTGCCTATGGATGGTGGTCAGTGCACGCCGATTAGCGGCACCGACGTCTTCTCCGAGGAGTGTGTCTCGTTCAACGGCAACGCCACGGTCCCCCAGGTCGGCCCGTTCATCGGCGGCGAGTCCAAGGAGACCGATCCTCGCGCCCCGTACCCGAACTGCTGGTGGTATTCCTTCCCCAACACTTGCCCGCTGTCCAAGTGGTCGGACAAGACGGATGCCTGCCGCGCCAGCACCCGTCGCGGCCTGTGCGATATGAATACACTTCCAGACGGCGTCACCTGCACGTACAACTACCGCGTGCTCGGATACGTGCCACTAGACGACGTCGTGGGCATCACTGCCATGGTCAACCAAGCTACCAATGCCAAGTACTCCAACTTCTCCGAGTTCTGTGCAGCCGGTGGTGTCGAGTTCAACGCCACCGTCGACGGAACGTGGATCAGCAGTATCGACTTCTGGAAAACCCGCAGAACTCGACGGCGAATGCAGCGCGCGCTCAACAGTTGGTCGACGCCTACGCTAATATGCTGTCAACTCAGTCGTCAACCCAGATTTCCAGCACGGTGATCGCCAACATGCAAGCGCTCCCAACGATCGACACCCTGACGGCTAACAACCCGTCCTGCTACAAGAACGTCAAGGCGTGTGCAGAGGCGACCAACGGCTGCAAGCGCAGCCTGTACGGACAGATTTGTACGGTGTGCAGCACTATGGACACTGGTTGTGAGATGGCTCCGAGCGGCTTCACCTTCCCGACGCTGCAGAAGGCATCTTTGACTACAACTGCCAACACCACCACCACCACCACCACGACCACCACCGTGACGACGACCACCACGCCGGCCCCGACAACTGCGGCTCCCAAGAAATCCGGCGCCACGAATGTGCTCATGTCGGTCGGTGCACTTGCCGCCTCGATCGGTCTGTCGCTCCTCATGGGCTAGACTGCTGCCTGCTGTCTTGGTGCATTCTCTTGCTTAAACATTAAATTGAATTAATAAATATATGAACTTCTTTATCATACAAAGGCGGCGGTGGTCTTGCCGGTCCTCATTGTTCATTGTTGACAACACGTCTGCTTAAAAGTTTGGTTGACTCCGACCACTGCGAGAGGTGTCGACTTTCATGCCCGCGCTGCAGCAATTTCCGCACGCCGACGGTAGATACATTTCTCGACCGGGATCGCAACCCACCGGCAGCAATCGTGCGTTCCGAGCTGCTTCGCACCAACAGAGACTGCTTGTGCGCTCCTGCTACAGGTGCAGTCGCCACGATGTCGTTCTTCTCGTCCCGAACCAACATCTCCTTTGGCAATGGCGTAAAAACCGATGCGCTGTTTGAGCTCCGGAGACACCAACTGGCCGTTGTCTGTCGGTGGGATTTCGCGGCACACCAGCGGTGGTGGGTCTTTCGGTGTTGGCTGCGCTTGTGGACTCCATTTCCTTGCTGGGACGGTGTAGTTGGCTTTGATCTGCAGCGTCTTCTTGACGGTTCCAGTGGTGAAGGCGGCGCTTTTCATCAAGTTGGTGATGAGTTCGGGCAGTGGTAGCTCGTTGCCACCACCACCTCGTGCACAGTACGACGAAAGCGAAGGCGCTGTCTCCTGATGCGCGTGAGGCACTAAGTTCGGCTGCCGATTTCCGTGGTGGTGGTCCGACAGCTTTGCCAGCGTCCCGATGACGTTGATCTCGGGCGAGTCCTTGACAAACTCCTGGAAATCCGTGCTGCAGAGGTTCGAGATGATCTCGAAGCAGTAGCTGACCATTTCGGCCGATGGCGTCTGCATATCAGCGAGCTTCACAACGCACGGCAATACTCCGTCATTCAGGAGGTGTGGGAGGTGCGTTCTGCAGCTCGAGAAGTGACATAACGCCGCGAGAAGATTCGTGCTGGCCTGGTTGTCCGTCTCCGGCAGTGTCAGCATGAAGACCATCACGCTGGCGATCCTTGCGGACAGCAGAAATGTTTGGTTTCCTGGAGCGTTGCTGAGTTTCCGCAACGTCGCTGCTATTAGGCGGTGGTGTTTCGGCTGGAAGTATTCGCTTCGGATGAAGTGAAGAAGGACACGACTAGCGTGGTCTTCTAGTATCCTGGTGGAGTTGACTTTGCCGACCGCGATGTTGCAAATCGCCACCGCTGCAGTTTCCTTGAGATTTTCAACTGACCCGTAGTAGATGTCGTGCAGCGTGGCAACTGCATGGCATGACACAAGGGTTGGTAGGACTTTATCACTGTCGGCAGCACTACAGCAGCTCAGATTGTGCAGCACAAGGCAGCACAACTGCACATTGACGGAAGAGGTGGCGGTGGTTGCTGAAGGAAGTGCTGATCCTTTACGACGCTGTGTGGTGGTGGTCGTGTCTGTCAGAGGCACTTGTTGCCGAAGGAACGGCATGATCTCCGACTGCACGATCATCGACAACGCCGGCAACTGACAAGACAGATTGTAGAGCACGGATAGACACAGCGTCACAATCTGCGGGTTGCGAGTGTGGTGGCGATGCAGGACTTGGACGAGAATGCGTAGGACATGAGGCACGTCGAGCTCCGCCACATTCAGCGACGAATTGCTCGTTAAATCGTGCACTGTGAGCATGCAGTTCCGCACGAGCTCCTCGTCCTTCATGTCAATGATCTGCTCCATCCACAGCAGCATGCTGAGCTTCAGTCGATCAGGCGGAATGACGGCGTCGTTGGCGCTGGTAACACGAAGCAACACCATCGCAGCTAGTTGTCGGAGTTCTTCGCTGCTATCTGGGGACGAGAAGTGAACATTTAGGTGCTTCTCGAGGCCTTCGTTGAGGAAAGCCTGACATAGTTTTTCGTTCGCTACGAGATTCGCAATGGTCTTGACTGTCACGAGCGCAATTGCAGCGTCTTCAGCTGCATCCGCCCCGCCACTGTGAGACAGCAAGTGGATCAGAGCGCGGGGAGCCCCGGCGTCCAAAAACTTGGGGATTTTAGCAGGATGGACAGACAAATTGCACAGCGAAACTGCGCACGCGTAGCTGACTTCGGGGAATTCCACAGTGCACAAGGAAGATAGTGCCCAGATAATGCCGTTCCCTACGAGCGACTGCAGGCAGTGAGGGGTGACGTCCACAAGGCAATTCGCAAGCGTCATGATGCACAGCGCTTTGATGGTCACGCTGTCCGTTGCCACCAACGCCAGCACCATGATCGCTTGGACAGCTCCCTGCTCAATCAGGCGTGACTCGAAGCCCGCGAACGATGACAGCCGGCACAACGCAAGTGTGCACAGCTCTTTCATCGTATAGCCAGCTCTGGCGGTGCTGTGGGTGGTTCGAACACGCGAGAGGTTAATCAGGTCTTCCACTCCCTCTCTTTCACAAGAAATTCGCAGCCTTCCTGGGTTGCAGTCAGGCAGTAGTATACGAACGCGCAGTTGGTCAAAATCGTGTCGTCTTCACAGTCCTGGCCGCCGTCATTTTCGTCCTCGTCGTCGCTGCCGGTAGGTTTCTTCTTCTTCGCTGGCAAATGGTTTAACTTCTTCAAGAATCGAAATACAGCTCCATTTCGTACGAGAGCACCACGGTTCTTGGGGTGGTGGGCGAGGTGGGCGAGCAGCGTGACTCCACTGCGTAAAGTAGTTGGGTCGCCCAGGGCAATGTCAACGTTGGGCTTCCGCTTGATGAGTCTGGAATGGATGGATGGTTTGATCCACACATTGGCCGCTTTTTCGAGCTCATTGCCATTGCTCAGCAGTGCGAGAACGAGTTGAGTCATTTCGTCGCCACCGTGCGGGAATTCTTCACCGCCGTTCCTGGCCAACAAAAGGAGCGCGTTGAGAGCGTAAGCTCGACAGTCGGGATATTGCCGAATCATTTGCACCAACTTGGACAGAAAGCCTCGCCGAAGCAACTGAGGAGCACAGCTCACCACTCCGGCCAGTCGGTAAATGATGGCAGCCACTAACTCGGCCACCTTTTTGTGTATTGGTTCCACACCAAGCTGGAGCAGTCGATCTTGCAGCGAACTCGACTCGCAAAGTAGCGGGATGCACTCGTCACAGCACGAAATATTGTAGAGAGACTCCACGGCGAAGATGCAGTCCTGTGAGTTGACTGTCTGCGTAAGCGTCAACAGCAACTCGGTCAGCTCGGGGATATGCGTGGCCATTTCATCGGTAGAGCTTGAGATGAGGTAGCACAGCGCACAGATAGCGTTCACTTTGACGGTCGAATCGGCCATCCGACTCATTTCCAACAAGGCCGGCACGGCCCCACTTCGATCAGTTCGTGGTGAGTTAACACACTGTCGCACAAATTTCGCAAGATGCACGAGTGCAGATATACGAGCTTCTTCTCTCCAGTCTTGGCGCCGTCAATGTATTTGCTAGTGGCCTTCACAAGCGACTCGATTGGCAGCCAATTGCAGATTTTGATGCGACTTCCTTCGTCCATGGACAATTGCAACAGGATCAGCAAGGTGATTTCTTGGACGTCTTCGTGTTGGGAGCCCAGCGTAGTTTCCAGTAGTTGACAGAATTGAGACGTAAGTAGAAGCTGCCGATTTGCGCGTACCTCGCAAAGCGACACAAAGCTGCGCAGTGCCCAGCACTGAATAACGGGCGGCACGATGGGCAAATGCGTTGCCAAGAAGCGAGGCACATTTTCCCCAGCAGCGCGGTGTGAAATTGTGGCACCAGCGACGTATTGTACGTGGCCTTGATCAGATATGCCGACGAAGATGTGAGCCCGGCAGACGCATTTGTATTTAACAAATCGCTGCCGCCGAGTCCGCTGTTGGCTTTGGTCGCGGTGATCAGTAGTTGGGAGAACACTTCCCGGAAGTGTCTGATGTATCTCGCATCCGACGAGAGATTGAAGATGGCGAGTGCACAGATCCGCTTGGTCTCCCAGCTTGGCGACGTGATGAGGCGCACGATCGATCGGTCGATTCCTTCGAGAAAGAGTTTCTCGACCACGTTTTCTTCTTCCGAGAGATGGCACAAAATTGCAGCCATATTTTGCCGCGAACCCAGCGACGGTGTTCGCGATAGCTGCTTTAAACTTGACACAACGCCGCTCTTGATCATTAGCTTCCGAGCAGCGCGAGCTCGAGACAGGTAATAGAACGCGCGGCAACAATGCTCCTGGGTCGCTGCGTCTGAGCTCCCACTCAATAAGAGCACCGACTGGATAATGCCTTGCTCTAGCAATTTGTTGATCCCGTCGTCTTCTGACTGAGAGCCTGAAGCAGCCTCCTGGCCAGCTTGTAAATTCGAACACGTCTCCTGTGGCTTTAATCGTGCTGCGATCATATCTTCAAACGTCTTGGCACATCGTCGCTTGCGAAGGACAAACGCTGCTTCATCGACTACAGCCGTCGGAGGTTTTAACGAGGCTTCACTGCTGGATCCTGTCAGTGATGAATCTGCAAGCCGAGAGCGCTCAGCTAGCAATTTCCGCCTCAACGCCTTCTTCTTCGCTCGGAGATCAGCTTCAGTCGTAGATTCGCTTGTCGAATCTGCCTTTTCAGGGGTAGAGTCCGAGTTGTCAGGGCCTTTTGAGATACATTGGTTCTGTGGAGAGGAGTCGATGAGGATGGTCGTTTTCGCTGTCGATCGACGCTCTTGGAGGTGAAATCTTTGATTGGGAACCGTGACGAGTAGCAGAGGCCTTGCAGTGTGGACTGCTTGCTCGAATATTCAAAGTCGCTTTCGTTTTGACGCAAAGCTTGGTGGACTCGACTGTGTGTGGTCGAAGCTGCCGTTGCGGGACGTCGAAGCGGTGAAGACGCGGGAAGTTGAGGAGTCGACGCCACTCCAAGCAGTTGCGACGGTCGTCGGAATGATTCCTGGTGGCCTTTAGGAGCGACAGCCGCCGGATTGATGCCGAACGAGTAAACACAGCACGGTCTGTTTCAACGCGGTCGTCGCCCGCAGGACTCTCTACGACGATGGCAGGGTCGTCGGCCATGACCACTCCGCTCTCGATACCGACGCGTTATCGGGCGCTCAACTCCATAATGCCCCGAGTATTCTCATCAGTTACGACCCGAGTATTTCGGGGCTGTCGCGACCTGCTTGCACAGTTCGCTAGTTGCCATGATGCCCTCACGCGAATTCCCCGCGCCGCCAGACTTGGCCGAGTTACTCAAGTTCTTCGAGTCCAGCGAAGGCAAAGCTCGAGTGAGTCGTCAACAGGTAGCACCCACCACCAAACGTCAGCCACGTCCCCATCGCCCCGCGCTTTCAAAAGATTTAAGCAGCGATAGCCACGTGGTGGCGAAGAACGCGAGGAAAACGCCACCAGCAACCAAATCCACCACCATAGCAGGTCGACTGTCCAACACGAACTCGAGCCGAAAGACCGAGACAACCTCTTCCATCCAGGGGTGGAACGCGTCCACGCTACTGCCTCCAGCACCGACCAAGCCGCTTCGACACCAAATTCTGAGTCGCAGCTACCAACCTCCGGCACCGACGGTGGTGGTGGTGCCGGCCGAGGAAAGTCAACTGCTCGACCGTCTCTCGAAAGGAACGATTTCGTCTCGATCTAAGCTGTATCGGCAGGCTGAGCACACCGACAAGGCTGTTCGAAGCGACAAGGCATCGAACCTGGCGGACACTCGAGGTCGAGACGCCATCCAGACGCTTCTCTTCTACCGGAAGGAAGTCGAAAGGAGACGGCGATTAGACCCGAACGATTCTCGTACTGGGGAGCAGGTGTAAAGGGAGTCGCTCACTTGCCGGCTGCAGTCCGTAGGTATACATCAGTCTCGACGCTGGTGTCGACGTCCACGCTGATCCGATGGATATCTCGGCAGCTTTTGTCCGTCATCATAACCAAGACAAACATTTCCGTTTTTACTTGAAATCTGGCTCGTCACTTGAGCATTATCCATAATCCGTCCCCAGCCACAAGTGTCAATTGGCACAAGTGTCTCGGATGCTGGGCGCTCGTCTCGCTCGGCCCATGGGCATCTTGGCGCACCGCTTGCCGGCGCTGCAGCGGACACCTCTCCGCTTGCCACCCCACTTCTTCGTGCAGTATCCGCCCCCGCGTCGCGTCAGCCAAGCCCCCAAGTGGCTCGCCGTTCGCTCGACGTCGTCTGTGTCCAAAGCTGCCAGTGAAGAAGCGTCCATGTCCCACTTAGAGACTCAAGGACCTGTGGCGCAAGTACGGCGTGGTGGCTATCGGCACGTACTTCTCGCTCTACGGTGCGGTGCTGGGCTCGTTCTACGTGGCCATCAGCCAGGGCTGGGTGCGCACCAACAAGCGCACGAGCTCCAAGGACGGGGAGGAGTCCTTCAACCTCGTCACCACCACCAACAAGTACGTGGACAAATGATCTAATATTACTATAAACTTGTCTGATGGATCGTTTATTGCTGCAGGTTCGTCAAGTTTGCAGAGGAATTGGGCATTGCGCAGTACTTGGAAGTAGAGCGCGTCAACTCCAAGACTGGCACGTTTCTGCTGGCCTGGATCGCCACCAAGTTCTCGGAGCCGCTGAGACTGGCGCTGACCATCGCCGTGACGCCGAGGATCGCCCGCTTTGTAGGACGCGCGCCGAAGCTGCCGCCCAAAGCGCCGCTGATCAAGAAGCAGGCAGCAAAGCAGACGACAAAGCCACAGCCCAAGGCCTAACCGAAATCAACGGACAGAAGTGACCACAATAATTTCTGAGAGATGGAGGTTGTTGTGCTGCTTGGGCAGGTTGTTTTGAACGGACTGGGACTGCCTGAAGAACCTAAAGAGATAGACAGGTGCAGTCGGCTTGGGATATCCTTCAATTGCTTCATTCTGACGACTTGCTGTGAGTGTTTTCTTGCTAGAAGTTGGCGTTGATGGTTTGCCGACCTGATTGAAAAATAGCACTTGGATTGTGTGACCTTTGAAATAGTCTTTGCTGGATCGGTGTCGAAGCTGTGACTGAAGCCCCTCCTGTCTCCGCCGTACGTTTGTGTTGAGGGTAGCGCAGGCCACTGGGTGCTAGCCTGTTGCTGACGAGTGCTCTGTATCGACAGGATGCGGCAGTAGCTACGAGAACACTGAATGGCAATCGACAAGACCGGCGCTAGCAGACACCAGTAGCATCCTGACCCCACAGAATTAGCAGTCGCTCGCTATATGAGTGCTGCTCTACCTCCGTGCGTGTGGGAAGCAAGCGATTTTGCTCTGATGCTAACATCTTATTTGCTTTGGTGTTGTTGTGCTGCAGTCGGGGACCACCGCCCCGCGGCCCACCGCCTGGGCAGCCTCCAGGCTATCCGCAAGCTCGAGGACCACCGCCGGGCTTTGCGCCACCAAGAGGGCCTCCCCAGGTTGGTTCTGCCAGTATTTCCATGTGTGAATTGGTTTGAAACTAATCGACGCTGTAAAATGTGATAGGAGCCCCGCCAGGCCGAGGACCGCCAGGAGCCCCGCCTGGTCGAGGACCACCACCAGGGGCACCACCTGGGGCTCCACCAGCCGAGGACCACCACCTGGGGCACCACCTGGAGCCCCACCAAGTCGAGGACCACCACCTGGGGCTCCACCAAGTCGAGGGCCACCATCAGGGGCACCCCTGGGGCATCACCCGCTCGAGGGCCACCGCCGGGTGCCCCACCAGGGCGAGGACCACCACCGGGGCACCTCCTGGAGCCCCGCCAAGTCGAGGACCACCACCGGGAGCCCCACCAGGGCGAGGACCACCACCTGGGGCTCCACCAGGGGCACCACCAGGACGAGGACCCCCGCCGGGAGCACCTCCTGGAATTCCTGCCGGGGCGATTCCAGGTACAGTAACATTTGAAACTTGCCACGAGTGCAACGTTATGGTGGTGTCGACAATTTGCTAACAGCGCGAAATATGTTTCAGGTGGCCCTCCACGTGGGCCCCCGCCAGGTGCACCGCCAGGTATGCGTGGTGCTCCCCAGGAGCCCCACCAGGCCAACCTCCAGCAGCTCGGGCACCACCACCAGGGATGCCGCCCAGAGGTCTACCTCCCGGAATGGCGCCACCAGGTGCAGCACCGCCAGGGATGCCGCCGCGTGGACCCCCAGGTGCTCCTCCAGGTATGCCACCGCGCGGCGCACCGGGCGCGCCACCAGGTATGCCGCCACGCGGTCCGCCAGGTGCACCCCGGGAATGCCTCCAGAGGACCTCCAGGTGCGCCGCCAGGCATGCCGCCTCGGGGGCCTCCGGGAGCGCCTCCTGCAATGCCGGGTGCTCTGCCACGAGGACCGCCTCCAGGTTTTCCGCCCCCGAGGGCCCCACCCGGCCCACCAGGCGTACTGCCGTCAGCAGAAACACTACCGGGAGCTGTCGCCGCCACGGAAGGTAAGCGAGCGCATTCGTGTTTATTTGCCGTGTGAATTTCAAGCTAACATTTGTTCATGACTGCGTAGACGTACCGCGGGGACCCCAGGCGTCCCGCCTCCGCGAGGCCCTCCTCGAGCTCCTCCTCCGGGCATGATGGCTCGCGGACCACCGCCTCGTGGCCCTGGGGCGGCCCCGGTCACACCTTCTCCTGGCGGCGCTTTCGCTGCTCGCTTCGGCAAACTCTCCGTCAAGGTGCTGCGTGCTTTTGACTTGAAGAAGTTGGGCATGATGGACACGGCAGACCCGTACGTGAAGCTCACAATCGGCACGCAGAACGTGCAAACAAAGGTCGTTGAAAGCGGCGGCAAGACCCCTGAGTTCAACGAAAGCTTTGATTTCAACATTGCTACGGAGAAGGAGTTGGTGGTCGAAGTCTGGGACCAAGAAAGGGTGGTCAGGACAGGTTCATGGCCCAGGCCAAGGTCGAGATCGTGCCGTGGCTCGCCAAGGGTGGCTTCGAAGGGGATATTGAGCTGCAGGACCGCGAAGGTGGCCCTGCAGGGAAATTAGCGGTGAACGCCAAATTTACGAAACCCGAAGCTGCCGCCGCCGGACCGGTGAAAGCACCACCAATGGCGCCCCGATACTCTCTGGCCCCGCTGTCGCACCGCTGCCACCCGGTTCGAATGCGATTTCGGTGCCTGGAGCACCGCCAGTGGCCCCGTCAGAGCCGCCCCGAGATCCGAACGGTAAGTTTACTGACAAGGAGATCTTGGAAGCTTTCCAGGCCTTTGATTTGGACCACAACAATTACGTTGGCGCTGCCGAAATCCGACACGTGCTCATCAACATCGGCGAAGCTCCGACGGACGAGGAGGTGGACGAGATGATCAAGATGGTCGACAAGGACGGAGATGGCCAGGTGAGTTTTGACGAGTTCTACGCCATGGTCACGAAAGGAAGCAGCCACCGCCCGGACTGGGCGTTGCTGCAGCCTCACCTGACAAGGCTGCAGCTGCGGCTCCAGGAGCTGCTGCGACGGGTGCCCAGGCCATCCAGCTGCGCAATCAACGCAAGATAGCTCTTGAAGAGTTTGCTCGTGACAACGGTATTAAGCCTGAAAGTGTCAAGAAGGCGTACAAGCGGTTCCAGGCCACGGACAAGGACGGATCCGGTCAAATTGACTACTCGGAGTTCTGCGAGGTGCTGCAGGTGGACCCGTCGCCGCAGTGCGAGAAGGTGTTCCAGTTGTTCGACAACGACAAGACTGGGCGCATCGACGTGCGCGAGTTTATGATCGCATTGTCGAACTTCACGGGCGCCGAGAAGGAGGAGAAGCTCAAGTTCGCCTTCCTGGTGTTCGACGAGGACGGCAACGGCGTCATCACGCGACAGGAGCTCATGAAGATCCTCAAGGCCAACCACATGGCCACGAGCGAGGCCGAGGTGTCTCGCAAGGCGGACACCATTATGTCCCAGGGCGATAAGGACGGCGATGGCGTCATCTCGTTCGACGAGTTCTCGGTTGTGAGCAAGAAGTTCCCCAATATTTTATTCCCCGCCTACACCCTCGGCACGGTAAAGGATTAGTAGCATCGCGACAATAAAGTCAAGTTTTTCGACCATCGAAAGGTAGTACTACTAGTTGCATACAAATTTCAAGTCGTATATTTTTTGTGAAAAGTTCATGAAGCGTGGGCGAGCGGCAGCTCGCGGCCCGACGCGGCGCTCCATGCGGCGCAAGAACGTCGTAGTGGACGAAGAGGACGAAGAGGAGGAGGAAGAGGTAGAAGACGCCAGCCAAGAGGAAGAAGACGAGGATGAAGAGGACGCACCGCCACCGCCCAAATTGACTCGCGCTCAAGCTAAGAAACAAGAGCAACAGAAGAAAACAAAGGGGCGGAAGGTTAAAAAGAGGATGAGGAAGAAGAAGAAGAAGAAGAGGAAGAAGAGGAAGAAGAAGAGGATGAGGAAGAAGAAGAGGAGGCAGACGCTGAAGAGCGACGCAAACCGCCGAGAACTAGATCCCGCAAGCCTCAACTAAGAGGTGCCAAGCAGCCCCCAAAGAAAAACAGAGGAGGAAGATTATTGACTCGGAGGACGAAGATGAAGAAGATGACGATGAAGAGGAGGATGAGGACGATGATGAAGAAGAAGAGGCTGAAGTAGATGAGGATGAAGACGACGATGACGATGAGGATGACGAGGGTGACGAAGAAGAAGAAGAAGTGCTGCCCAGAACGAGGAAGCGAGAAGCTGCCAAGAAAGAGACTGGGCGGTCGGTGACTCCTACGAGAGGAAAGACGAGGGCTGCAGAAGCCAAGCGAGCGAACGAGAAGAAGGCCACGAAGAAGCAGACAAAGAAAAAGGAGGAGACGGTCGAGGAGTCTGAGGAGGAGCAAGAAGAGAAGGAAGAGAGTGCGAAGAGTGAGGGCAAGAACGACGAGTCAGCGAGCGAGCCGCCGTCTGCAGCTGCCACACCGTCGTCGTCGCCTGTGAAGCGCAAGGGCTTGTCCATTGACACGCTGATGAACAATGCGGACGAGGAGGAGGAAAAGTCGGGGCAAGAAGATGTGGAAATGACGCCGGCGTCGTCGGATACAGGGTCGGACCCAAATGAAGTCCCAGAGCAGCATTTTCGCGAGTTGCTGAGTGGCGCCACCACCGAACAGAAGCTCTTGGAGGTGCAGGATTTCACCACCAAAACCGGAATATTGTACTTCGTGGAGCTAACACGTGCCATGTTATTTCTTTTGGCAGGTCTTGACGAATGCTTGCGGGCGGTTGATACGAGAAGGAAAGTCTCCAAGCCGATTGTTTGCTGTTGGATTGCTTGGCGCCGTGAAGGCAGACCCCTCGGTAGGTATCACTGCATTCCACACATTTACTCTATCGACTGATTTTCTTTTGCATCCATTGTAGCGGTTTGGTCAGCCATCCGTGCGCAAATACCTGCTGCGGTTACTGCGGTCGAAGCACTACCTTGGCATGAAGGACTTGATCGACCATGGAAAGAAACCAGGCACAGCTGCCGCTTTGGGGTCAAGCTCCATGGGCAGTGCTGTATCTAACGATAATCTCGAAATCTCACTCCCCGTGCTAGTGTCAAATGTTTTGGTGCAGGTCATGAAGGTGCGTGTTCCAAACTTACTGCTTGTTGACCAATTCACGAGCAATTCATTTTATTCGTGCAGGACTTGAACGATTGGCCCGTGGATAGCGTCAAAGTGTTTCTGGACGATTCATTGTATTCTCGAGTCTGGGTGGATCGCGAGCTAAGTCAGCTTTTCGTGCAGAATGTGAAGACGGTTTTTCAGGTGGATCAACCTGTTGCCCTTAGCCCGCTCGTTCGAAAGCGTTTCCAAGGAGCCAACGTCATGCAGGAGATGCGGGAGCTGATTACCAACCACATCCGGTCGCGTCTAGCAGAACTGGAGAAAGAGAAACCTGGCAACATGGGTGGCTCGTCAAATGTTGGCGGCAACCATGCCGTCCGCAATATGATCATGACTCTGGCCGACTGCGCGAGTATCGCTCAAGTTCGAGTGTTCGCAGCTGAAAACATGGAGACTTGGCTTCAAAACCCGTCTGTCAAAGGTCCTGCCAAAGAACTGCTCAACAAAATCGTCTCGCTATGCAAGTCTACCAACTCGGAAGACATTGCCACGGTGGATTTATTGCTGAGATTGAAGCTGAAGTCGACAATGTTTCAGCTAAAGGTGGAGGCGATTACGCATTTAGTGCGGAACCATCCAGTGTATTTGAAGCGCGCCTTTCAATGTTCATATCGCGGGAGCGGCCAAACAACATGTCGCGGGATGTGGACAACATTAAAATGCTTCAGCACATCTTCCGGGCCTCGCGCTCAACGTCTACGTCGTCTGGCGGCATCCTCGGCAGCCCCGATGATTTGTTTTATCGCCGCCCCATCGAACACCAAGGTACTCTTGCTAGTCGTGAGCTCGCACGAGTGTTTCGCGAAATGGCCAGTGTGTCTGACGTGGCTCCTGTGCTTAAGACGATTGTTCGCAAGATCCTGAAGCAACTCACGTTTGAGCAGGTGGACATTAAGGCGCTTTGCGTTGGAATTCTGGATAATGACGGCCATTGGGACTCGCTGGCGGGCGATGCACGCGTTCTAGATTATATGGGACTCGTTACTGGCATCGTGTGGCTGATTCTACTTATGCGAGGAGCAGCCGTGAAAAGCCTTCAAATCCAACAGTCTAATACAACTAACCGTCAAGGTGCAGGATCAACTGCCCTTGGGTCGTCAGGACTCAAGCACGGAGGCACTCAAGCTATCCCACGTCGAAATTCCAGTCAGCCACTCCCTGTATCCCGAACAAACAGGCTTGGCCCACCGAAAAACAAACAGCCGTTAAGCAAGACCGGGTCATTTACTGCAAGTCATGCACATGTTGGTCCTTCCAGTGGCAATCCCACTACCCACTCTACAACCAGCACTGGCAACGGTTCATCGGAAGGGTCAAAAACGGTGAAGATATCTGTCTGGGCTAAAGAGGAATTGCAACAGGCACTAGCTTTTGTGCAACGAGAGGCGATTATTTGTTGTCGCGACATCCTCCGACACTTCGGGCTTAGCGGTGACTCGCCTTTTGAGAAGATGCTGTACGAGGCCATTGTGAAGAAGCTATTATTTCTTGACATTCCTGCCGATGTCCAGCCTACAGAACACGATCGAACGTGCTTTCAGTCTACAAAAGAAGATATTCCTGTCCACGAAGACTCGCTGGAGCTTTTAACCAGTCTGTACAGTTCGTGCAAGTCAATCGACCGCGTGGAGGCTTTACGAACACTTGAGACTATGGTCTTCCGCGGCGCTGAGGCTCAAATGCATCGAGAAGATCTGTGGCGTCATCACCACGACGATCTCATCGCATATGCGCAGAATGGCGGCGTACTTGGTATCGAGGTGAAAGGCAGTCAATTCATCCAATACTTATTGAAACTTGCTCAGGTACAGTATGACAAGATGGCTCTGCACGGGAATGTACTTATTCTAATGTTTTGAATATGTATTGCACAGTGGGATAGTGGTGATGAGAAACAAGAACAGGAATTTTGTCATTCCAGCCGCTTCTGGATCTGCTGCTCGATTCTGCTGGTAAGTCGGTGCACAACCAAGTAAAGGAACGTCGACTTTAGTCTGACTTTACCTTCATTCTGCAGGTTGTTGGATGTTTCAATCCCAATACCGTGGGAACTTATTTGTGGGAGGAGTTCCCGACGTTGCGGGGATTAATGCAGATGGTGATCACTGGCAGGTACACCTTCCCAGCGATTAGCGCTTCCGATTCGTTGCTACTTGGCAAGCACAAGGAGGCATTCCCAGATTTGATCCAGGGTAATGTGCAGCTGCGTGATTATGAACAGCAATTGTTGCAAATAAACCAGGCAGACCCCGCGGTCGCAGCTGACCCCCGATGCTCTTTGATGCTGGCGGGTTGGCCCGTAAGCCTCCACCTGCAATTTTGGAGCATCTGCGCACGCTTGACCGCAAATTCAAGCTGGGCGTACGACTTCGTCTGAGCAGAAAGAAAGACTTTCTCATGGAAATGGTTACAGGGACTAACGATAAAGAGGCCGCACAAGGCGCTAAACCAGCCAGCACTGCTGTCGAGAGCGTGTCGTGGATCGCCGACATTGTTTGCGACGATTTCGATACTGTGCAGTATCTCCCATATGGATGCTTGTGCCAGCTCCTTCTGCTTGCATTGCGTCCAGCGAAATCGCAGGCATTGAACCAGCCAGCGCTTGCTCAAATCATCCCGCGATTGTTGACAAAATTGCGGGACTATCTTTCCAGTGGAAGCGACAAGTCAGACGTGGCTGCAAATGTTGTGTTGTATTATTTGGAGTGTTTCAACTCACCGGAGCTGTCCACCAGACGGGTGGCAGCTCATATTCTTTACTTGTTGACGACTCCACGTAACGTCGACGAACTTGTGGGTGAATTTCTTCTGTCAGATGCATCTGGTGCTGGAGATACGATGAATTTCTCGTGGCTGGGCGAATTGACCAAATTGCCCTGCTACAGCAATGTCCGAAGCAAAATCTTCCGCTCTCTTGAGAATTTGCTAGAGCTGGAAGCTTCAATTCCTTCTCTGCGGATGTGTGTGAAGGCTTTACATAATTTTTCAAAAGACAGTGGGATCGCGAGCAGTATCAATGAGATGACGGATGGCGAGACCAATCATCCGAAAAAATCAGCTATTGAGCAATCGCTTTTGCTGGCGGGTGCATATGGCCGCCTTCTTGCTAGCCGAGACTTTGCAGCCATTCTGCTGCTAAAGGACCAAGAGATGTACGCGATTACGGTGGAGGTCATTTGGCGCGCGATTGAATTGCAACTGGAACTCGCTCCTCAACTCAAGGCAACGTCTGGGATTAGCTTTTCAGACTGTAAAGTGTTTTACGTGACGGATGGAGCGAACAATATTCGGGAGATCAAGCTACCGCTCCCGATCATTCATGGTGCCATCCAGGTGCTTTGCTCGCCGCATGCACACGAATGCGCAGACAGCAACCGGACTGCTCTTTGCTGTTCGAAGCTGACGCAAAGCTTATTTCCAAAAGCTACATCCAGCGGTGCTATTCTTTCTAGTACGGGTCTTATTGCCACGAAAGATCCTCGCCTCTATCCAGACGACTTGTTAGCGAGGCTCGCCACTACGGCTTCTTCTACGAATGCGTACTTGTGTGCAACTGCTATTCGAGCCATGTCGAGTGAATCATTATGGAAACTGTTAGAGCAATCGGCTTTGACGGAGCAATGTCTTGATACAGCTTTACATACAGTTCTAGAGATGGTCCAGAAGACTGAAAGCAAGGCTGTTTCTAGCCTGCTTGCAGTTTCCAAGGCGTCGGATGTCTCTGATGCGGCTGACGTTTTGTTAATGCAGCTAAGCGCGTATGACATTGATGGAGGAGCTTCGTTGTACTCAGCACAGGTAATGGAGAAGTTGAAACGTCTACGCGAGTGGCTTCAAGAACGTAGCTCGTCAGAGTCAACCTCTGCTATGGTTACTGACGAGGATGACGAAGAAGCACTTTTGCTATCAGAAGGGTTTTCTACCTTCCAAATCCAGGCGGGTGATACGGCAACTCCGTCGATTATGACACCGTTCTACTCGGAGCCAATGGCGGAGGCTCCAACTGTCGCCCAAGTTCCGAAACATTCCAAGCAGACGTTGAGTGACGTAGAACTTGTCGAAAAACATACAGTATTACAACCCGCTCACGTAGTGATGGTTCATCTGTGTTCAAGGGACTGGAGAGGGAGCTCAAGCGAACGTCTAGCGCTGAATCACTTCCAAATGTTGCTGCTCCTGAAGATCTAGTCTACGCAATGAGTCAAATGGTGCGTGGATCATGTCCGAAAAGTGCGGGAAATGAAACGAGGCATACTGCAGCTGAATTGTGGGCGCTGCACATATCATTACTTCATCTCGCGCGTGCATCCTGTAACTCATCTGCTGCTGTTGCTCAAGTCGCCAAGGCACTGATTTTAGTTGTGGACCATTTGCCCACTTGCACAGTGTCGACCACCGCAACGAATGCTGCGGATTCGTGCGGCGGGCGCTGGACAATCTCGACGATCTTATCGATTCGTACTCTGCTGCTGTGAGTTTTGTTAGCCACGTGGCCCAGATTTCTGTGATCGAGGGACTGAACAAACTTCAAGACCAGACAATAGCGTTGGATGTGTTATCCGTTCTACAACGGATTGTCCACTTCGTCAAACAGATCATTGTGTGGTGGAAAGCGCGGTCTTTGCCACTGCGTCTGGATTCGATGGCGTTGCACAGTCTGATGGTGCTCGTAAAGGAAGTGGAGGTGCTGCAACGTTTAAATACTAGTACACCCAGAAGGCTTTCTGATTCAAGTGCGCTTGGCCTTGTGACGGCTTTTGCGCAGGATCAATGTGAGGAAACCACGATGCTGAATATCCTAGAGCCAATCGTAACCGCAGACCCACATCTTGGGACTCTGTACGACATCGCCCTCCATGCAGACATTAAACGAGATCTCGTCCGGGTATGTACACAATTGCGAATGCTTTTTAAACGTAGACTAACAACTACTATTATGTCGCAGGCTCTGCATTCCCAGCATCCCAAACTTGTAGCTAGAATTCTCGACATATTAAATCCTGGGTGGAAAGCGTTTATCAGTCTTGATGTTGCGGAGCAGCAGCACGAGACCGATATTGAAGATCACGTCGAGGTGGACGACGTTACTGCGCGAGGTGGACGTAGTAAGCGCAGCTCATCGTCAACTCAACAGCAACAAGTGGTGCAGTTGCTGACCGGCCTTGCAAGTGAGGATCCACTTGCTTCGGCGCCCCTGACATGGCCACGATCACCCAGGGGCTGCAAGCGATCGATTATCTGTGCTCGATGCCAGAGCAAGAGGATGTTGTTGCCGCGCTGCTGCGACGCAGTGCTGCGTTTGTCGCCACGTTGCTTGTGGCCGACTCGGTGACGAAAGGAACGATGACGGCGCTGTGCCAAACGCTGCTCAATCTCATGAAGTTCGACTCGGCTTGCGTGGATGCAGTCATGCGCCAGTACGTTCAGTGTCTACGTGTTGTTCGTCCGGGGCTGAAGGAAACGGCGGTGACCCACGTGTTAGAATTCTTGGCATTCGCCGACGCGCAACAACGGCGGCAGATCCTGCAGCAGCTCTTCGACGATCCTAGCGAGATCTCGAAAGCCAAGTTGGGAGTCTACCTGAACAGTGACACGTTCCGTTCGCTGCTTAATTGAAAATTATCCAAAAACTTCTGCCAAGCGATACTTGAATTCAGTCTCTCTTTGTCGCTTTGGCAGTCGTAGCTCTGAGCACGAGACTGATGAGAACTCCAGCAGCGTGGCCGATCAAAGTTCCATACACACACGTCAGTGGCCATTGCTGGGCATAAAAATAAAAATGAGTTCTAGCAAGCTCATCGGTCAACAAAGTTTGAAATTCTACCTGCCACGGTCGATCCCAGTCCAACGGAATGGGGAGGGCACCAATATACGCCCCCAACATCGCGCCGATCGTCGAGCACACGAGGTACAGCTCGTGCGAATTCGCCACTTTAATTTCCAGCAGAAGATCAAGCCACTTGCGTGGCTCACAACCAAAGTGCATCGCCAATGCCATCGTCGTGCAGCTGGACAGCAACACAGCTAGCAGTAATGTCTGCACCCACAACCTGCACCAAAAAGTTTAGTAACAAAACTACATGTACAGTAGCATAAAGGATAATTAAAACCTACTCGACAATTGGAGCTCCGAACATGATGATGACCACATGGAAGACTGCAGTCCCCACTACAAGACCGAACATTCCTCGTGCGCTCTGCTGCAAAATGCTTTTGTCTTCAGTACGAAGCAGCCAGACATCCGAGACCAATAGAACCGCCACAACAGCAAAGATGACGGGCACGAGGCCACGTAGCACGTCGTCTTCCAAGTGACCACCAAACCTAAGGGTACTGTTATAATGGAGAGACTATTTACATGTATTTTATCACGTACAAGACGACCGGCAGCCAGCGGGCGATGGCGCCAGGCAGGACGAGCTGCAAAAGCTCGGGGACCGCCATGAGATGACGCGCCTGCAGTGATGATGCGGCGACAAATTGAGCAATAACTACTGGTAGAAATTGAGTTCTACGATACTGTAGTAAAACTTTTATGGGAGACTGTGCATCATAGAAAAGAAGTTGCTGGGCGATGGCGTTTACGAGCGAGAAGGTGGCCTTCCGGACGCAGCCAGTGGGCACTAAAGAGGAGAGATCCCCTGCAACGACATCGACCATGTCGTGGCCTTCTCGGCCGGCTGGCAACTTTACTAAACTGCCGGAACCAGGAGCCAAAATGGTGCGGACTTTCTCTCATTAGAATTTAAAAAATATAATATTGACATTTGTTTACAGATTTTAACCCCCAAGGCTTACTATGCTACACATGACACCATGCCCCCACCAAACCAAGGTTTGTTAGCAGTATTACTGTCTTCGTTTTCGGATTAACTGAAGAGTTTTTGTTGTTGTAGTGATTGTGATGGCGTTAGCACATATTTTGATGAGAGATCAGTACCAAGCTGCAGATAGGAAGGAATGTTGTGGTTGACGGAGATGCTGACAACTGGAAATGGTTTTGACTTTGTTGTGAATGTTTTAGGCTACTGGGAAGCGAAGCACCGACCAAAGCGTGACGAATACTCGGCCGTCGAAGCAGATTCGACTGTAAAGGGATGTTTGTGACGAGGAACGGGTCATAATTTATAAACGGTTATGAACAAAACTGGAGATACGGCCACAACTCACGCGTCAAAGTCCAAAGAGTCCAGAGCAGTGGGGGACAGGAGCGTGTCCGTCCAATTGAGCAAGTTGTTTACGGCGTCCTCGTCGACAGACTCGTCCAGATCGATGTCGTCTCCAGCTATCGTCGGAGATGAATTGTTGGGATCTAGATCGAGTTGGGGCTCGTTGGCTACCTTCTTTAGCAGGTTTAACGGAGGTAGCACCAAGGGCGGCGACTCTTTCGGTCTGTTGCTTGCAATCAACGCTGCTGCATTGGCAGGTACTGCTGACGGAATAACTGGTAATCTTGCAACGATGTCAGCCGTAGTTTTACTGCATGATTGAGCCTCTGGCGAAGTGTTTACCGTCGAATTCTCATCCTTTCCGTCCTTGTTGTTACTGCCAGCCTGCTTGATCCACGTCGCGAACATTTTCTTGCGCCTCTGCACCTGCTCCAACGCTGTGAGTGGAGGTGCCTTCTTGCTCTTCTTTTTCTTTGGCTTGTGAGGCTTCAACGGAGGCTTGGCCATATACTCCTCATGCGTCTCTTGATTGTTAGCAGCTTTCACGTGTCGACTCGTACCATCTCCACCTCTCGAAGTGCCGTCTCTAGTCCTCGAAGCAGTCGACTGCGCGGACTGCGGTCGACTGGAGTTCCGACTGCCCGCTTCCGACTGCCCCCATCTCTTAACCGGGCACGACTAACTCCATGGGACGAACTGATTGTTCCCCTCTTAGCGCCAAGCAGAAGTGATGGCAATTTGGCCATCATCGGCTGCATCATCTCTCGAATCCGAGCCTCTTCGGTGGTCGGCAATTGTCCTCTCAGCTGGTCCTCGAACTCCTTCTTGAGCCTCTGAATCGCATCGTCCTGGATCTTAGCCAGTCGATACTCCTGCCATGGTCCGATGTACATGACTGCGATGCAAATGGAAACACTAACGAGCATCGCTCGCGTCGTTTCGTGCTTCATATAGCGTGGCCCGGCTAAATCCCGTCGTACTTATCGCGAACTTCAGGATCACATAGACCTGTCTGGGGTGTGGGTGTGCCTCGAGGCAGTGGCAATCTCGACGAGGGGCTGGCAAGTCGCGATGGGTCTCGTGCGCGTACTGAAGGACAAGGCGCCGGTGATGGTCTTCTCGGGCTTTTGCGTAGCCGCAGCCTACGCTGTGTACTACGCACACCACCAGCAGATCACAGAGAAGAAGGTGAGCTTCGCCGTCTCACCCACCCGGTGGCCACTGTGATATTGACCCGACCATTTTGAATTTCTGCTGCAGACAATGCGTCAAGGAGTGATCAACGACATTAAGCGTGACCGACTCAAGCGGAGGGAGATGCAGCAACAACAGGAGCATCAGCAGTAGGAACAAATGAAAAGGGTGCTTCACGACGATCTGGCGCTGCCCAACATTGCCACCTGGATGATCTCCAGAACCTTTTCACAGCGGTCTCGACCCAGGTAGTCGTACTTGAGCAGCATCTCTTCCGACCAATATGGGAAGAAAGCAGCCAATTCAGCCGAGTCGACCAGGATCTGTCCTGTCGAAGCGCGGTTCCCTTCATCTGGCGAGCTTTTACCGCTGCCAGATCCCTCTGCTGCGTGGCTAGTTCCTACATGCTCTCGTAGAACACTACTCACTCGCTCGAGAAACGAGACTGACCCCACTTCGAAGTCTCCAAGGGACTTGCTAGCATAGTAGCACACCAGCAATTCCATCGGATACTGCAGCAAGCAAAACACTTGCGAGGTGTTGCAGGAGCGACATTGTGGCCGCGCTAAGAGTTTCTCGAGTTCCTCAAAGAACGGATCCATGTTCTGAGCATCTGAGGACCGAACAAAGTCGGAGGCTGCCGACAAATCGACCAGTTCCAACGTCGTTTGCGTGCTAACGACCAACTCTATGGCTTGGTCGATCTCGGATGGATTATCGGGGAATGCCGACTTAGAGCGATGTTGAGACCCAGAAAGACTAGCTTCCAGATGGACGTGGGCGTTCCATCCCGAGAACTTGCGCCGCGGTAGGGCGTCAATCCGAGGCGACGAAACAGAGCGACTTGCGATGGAAGAAGTGCTAACAGCGGTCTGTCCTCTTGTCCTCGAGCGAGATTGCTTGTGATCCAAGTAGACAGCCAGGCCTTCAGAAGATCGCAAGTATCACTTTCAAATTCCAAGTGTAAATACAAATCAGTCACGTAGCTGACAAACGTGCGCTCCCAAAGCCTCATCGTTGCCGAAGGCTCCTCCAGAAACGACTGCGAGTACACAAGTGCTCCCTCCAACCAAAGCGAGAAAGGAACAAAGACTTGTGTTGCAGGTTTCATTGCCAATGTCAGTTCGCTACCCCATTCAGGCAAACTCTTTCGTAGCATCGCCGCAGTCCTTTCATTGAGATAACGTTCATTGGATTGAGCCACACCGTTCGTCTGTATCGTGACTCGCACACATTTGGATCGGTTATGCAAGGCCAACATGCTGCTCTGCTTGTCGCCGCTGGGGTTTGATGTTTCGTTGACATCTCCAATCTGAATAGAAAGAAGACGAAGAATCCTTCCAGTGATCTCACGCAACTGGTTATAGGTATTATCTTCAGGTGAAGTCATCGCTACAGAATTCCGTCCGGAACACGCGACTAGAGCCGTATTGAGAAGAGCAGCCACCCAGAAACCCTGCCGAAGCGATTCTTCACGAGACTCTACTAATTTTTCCAAACTTGTGATCAGAAGATGAGTTTGAGTAGCACCATCACAGAACTCAGTCTTCATCAAGAACTCAAACACGTAGGGAAGCCATGTCACTACAGACTCCTCGTCAAAGAGGGCTGCTGACAATGCCAGTCCGCCGTCAAAGATGGGAACGGGTGCTGTCGCAAGTTTCAGCGCATTTTGTTGGTAAATTGCTGACTTCGCACGTCTGGAACGCTGCTCAATTTCTACTGAATCGTCATCTTCTTGGTACGTAGAAGCCAAAATCGAAAACTCTAATCCTTTGAGAGGCGATTTCAATGCCGATGTCGCAGCGTCCGGAAGCAGCAGTCGGGCATTCTTTCGAGTTACTTTGGAAAGATAGTCAAAAGCCTCGGCCAATCGACATTTCACAATGGCTTTAGTAAGCAGAGTCGTGAGAGACTCGAGGTCCGGAAATGCAGCTGTAGACAGATACAAATGCAACGCCATCTCAATACGAACAGCGGACGGCAACGTTGAAGAAACCTCGGTGCCCAACAGAAGTCCACGCTCTGCTATACCTCCCGGTTTCCCGGCATCTTTTACAAACGTCTTCAAGGCGAAAACCAAGTGAGAATCTAATGGGCTCATCAACAGCCGTAAGCTTTGAAACTCATTTGGAAACCATCGAATCAGTCTGGTACACAACAGCGAAAGCTCAATGTGAGATTCCTTTCCAATCAGCGAAGTACCGTGGTTATCCAGAGAGGATAACCAGTGTTCTAACTGCTGCTTGAACTCATTCAACGTCCCGACGGTATCTCTGATATGATCCATCAGTTTGTGTGCCTGGGCTACATCTGCAAGTTTTACGGCACGAAGTAGACGATTCAGGATGTCGCTGGAGTGCGACACTAGTTGTCTTTCCCCATTTCCTGGTAGGAGTGGACTTTTGCCATGCTCGATCGCTTCTCTAACAGTAGATAGCACTCGATACAGATGCTCGACCAGTGCAGGCGGGCAGTTGGTTGCGTTCTGCATAACCTCTGCGGTAAACGTCAACACCTCGCTGGTTTCTTCACGTACAACACTATCTGCCTCGTAGCACTCAAGTAGCTCCGGTAGGACATCAAGTCCAATCATTGCCCGATAGCCCCATCGATTGGCCCTTGTCGGGGATCTTTCGTGTGGGTACTTTGGTAAACATCCCAAGCTTCGCAAAAGCGAGTGAGTGACAGAAGGTAGAGCGGCGTTGGCTCACTCTCTTTCAAAGTAACATTGACGTCGCTCACAATGTCAGCAAATTGTTGTTTTCCCGTTTTTCGACGCTTCTGAGAGCTTCGGATCGTACTTTTCATGGCAGAGACTAACGCTGGGAACAGTACGGTTTTTAAACCTCGCTGACTAATTCCTGCTGAACCACGCAAACTAGTTTGTACTCTTAGAATGCTTGCAATGAATGTAGATGTCCATTTTTGCCCCAAATTTGCCATCATCTCAGTGAGTACACGTCGGACCACCAAACGATCATCTTCAGCACAAATTAACCGCCGTTGAACCAGTCCACCATTCGATATGACCTCCCCGTTCGTCACAATAATTCCAGTCATAATGGTAAGGCAGTACATCTTGAAAACGCTCCAGAAATCGCCGTCCCGACTTGACAGTGTAGTGTCGATATCCTTCGCAGTCAGTACGCACTTTTCCAGAGCGAGACACCAGTTTATTCCATCTTGAGAAGACCCTGTTGAGGGCGAATCATCATCCCATTGAACCATCAATGCATCCCATTGCCTCGTGATATTATCATGCCTACCACTAGTATCATCCACAAAAACCTCGTAAAGAAACGAGAGCAAGTCGACTAACCGCATTCGGCTCGTTGTGGATTCCGACGTATTCGGTTCTGTAGGATGCTGCATTATCGATCTCGTTAAGAGTTCACTCAAATATCCCCGCAAAATCTGTTTCATAGGTGTTGACCCAGCATTCCTAGCAAAAGTATACTGGTCAACACCTTTACTGCACGTGCTGCCAAAAGTGCCCCAGACTCGTACAACTGCGGTGATGATACTAGCCACATCAACAAACATACAGTGAATGGCCTCCACAACCACTTGCAGGCCAGGAAGCTGTGAGATCGGCACAATTTCTTGAGCTGGTAAAATTCTTGCATAACAATCACCTTTTACACAATGACGGAGCACGTCGACCAGCGTAACCTGTTTTACTTGCGCGAAGCGACTGAATTCTCGCTTCCACACACTCATCCACACAGCTGCGCGCTTCTGATCTTATCCTCGTGCGGGCCCAGCGGCCACTTGACAAATCCGTTCATATGTTGAAGTCGGCAACGATGGCTCTGTAGTGTTCTCAGTTTTTACGAGTATTTCGGATCGTTTCCTGCGGCGGCAACTTGTTCCCGTATTAACTCCAAAACTCGTCGGTAATGCATTCGTAAATGCTTTTAAAGCTGCAACAGCTTTGTTCGCCAGTCCACTCCCGCTTCCTCCAACTTGTTAACCAGTCGCTGCGTACACTCCATTAGCAATTCCCACCCCCGTCTTTCGATCTCAATGGCTCCGCACTCACTCCTTCTCTGCAAAACACGCACTTGTTCTTCACTGCTTTCGTCTCCACTCTACTCTGTGCCATGGCTTCCAGCACTTCTTCCAAAACCTTCTCACACACTTGCTGGACCCAATTCTGCGCTGTTTCCGCTCCAATCTGCTGCTCCTGACTCTGTAGGACAAACGCCAATAGCAATAGCCTCAATCTTAGCGGTAATGTAGCTCCCGTCACCACATTTTGCAGCACTTCCAGGCTCTCCGACGTCACTAAACTCTTCACGAGTTCAGCACTAGAAATCGTCAGCAGATTGCACTGCGCCAATGCACGACAAAGTGCCGCCAGTGCGTCTGCTCTGTAGGTCTCTTGGCTATCGATCTGCGTCGTTATCCCTCGCTTCTGACGCTTCTTCTTTGGCGTAGGAGGCTGCGCAGCGACGGCTCTCCACTGCTTCAGGACGTGGCGTTTGAGCACTGGGAAGCGCAATAGATAGCGCCAGCTGGGAGGCGGAGGCTGCAGGATGCAGCACTCGCAGAGAGGGTGCGCTGCGGAAGCGACCGAGTCCGTGAAGAGCGCGCGGACGCCGCGGTCCAGCGCCGCCAACGCTGTATCCATCAGTTGGATTGGAATGACTTGCGTTTTGTATGCTTCAACACGGAAATGAAAAACTTATCTAGATGAAGTTAGCCTAAGCACGCTACTCTCTCCACGCCAACCAGCTTCTAGGCGCGCTGTGGCCTCCACAACCTCCGCAAAAAGCTCCGCGGACTCCATCAAACTAAGAACACCACTACCGAAGCCCTCGAGCCCTGTCTTCATCTTCAACAGAGCGTCAACTCACTCCACGCCTGGCTGGCCCAGTCGAAACGCCGTGCTCACTTAATACTGGTAGCCGCTGTTGCCGTACGGGTTGCTGCCCATGCTGCTCTGACTGCTAGCGTACGGGTTCTGCTGCTGCATGCCGCCCATGCCCATGTTGGGCTGCATTCCCATTCCCATGCCCATATTAGGCTGCATGCCCATGCCGTAGCCCGCCGACGGATCGTTGTAGGCAGTGGGGGCAATGGCGAGCATCGGCTGCATGCCGCCCATGCCGTAGGCAGGGTCCAGCGTCTGGGCGTCCATCTCGGGCTCCTGCGTCGTCTGCGTGCGTTCGTCCAGCACCGTCACCTTGTCGTTCAGGTTCTTAACGAATTGGATCATGTAGGGCATCACAAAGTCCACGTAGCCGTGGCGCCAGGCGAGCTCCATGGCCACGTCGGGTTTGATCAGCTTGTAGCATGTAAACAGCGTCGCACAGAAGCACTCCTTGTCGTGCACCGACACGAAGAAGCGCAGGATGTCTTCTGCCAGCTCCGAGTCCTCCGAGTCGCTGGCGCAGTCGATGCAGTCCTTGTACATCTTGTCGGCCTTCGACAACTTCACAGACTGCGGGTAGCGCTTGTTCTTACGGTACAAGTAGGCAGCAATACGACGGAACTCCAGCAGCTCGTGCTTCTCGAGCTTCTGCGCCAACGAGATCTGGTCAAAGTTCTCGTACGCATCGACAGAGTCGCGAAGCGCCTGGTAGTCCTCGTCGTCGACCAGGATCTCGTTCAGCGCCTCGTTCACAGCCGACAAGTTCTCCTTCTGCACGTCCTTCAAGTACTCCACCACAAGTGGCAGGTTCTTGGACTTGCGCAGCTGGTGGACAACACGAGCGTGGTCCAAGTTGGGCGTCAGCACTTGCAGAAGACGAGTCAGCTCAAGTGGGTGCTGTTCTAGGTAGAAGTTAATGGCCTTGTAGTGGATCTCCTGGTTGCGGACCTTCTGGATGCAGTCCAGGAACAGGTCGTGCGAGAACGCCACGGGGTGGTCCACCATCGTGCGGACAGCGTTATCAAACTGACCATCTTCCTTGTACAAGTACACGGCGTGATCCCAGTGCAGACCCTTCTCACAAGCACGCAGGATCTTCGACACGTTCATGCGCGAGTGGAAGATCTTAATGTGCTCCATGAGCTTGGACGGCAAGTACTTCGAGTACAGAATCGCCAGCTCCGTGAAGATCCCGGCGTGAGCGCCTTCCAGGCCAAGACCCTGCTCCATCAACTTGAGCAGCTCGGCAGAGTGGCCGCGCTTCTCGTAGTGCAGAATCAGCTCCTCAAGGTGGTCCGGGTGCACGATAATGTGCAGACCACACAGCCCAGCGAGACGGAACTCATTTACATCTACGCAGGCGTAGTTAACCTCCTTCCACGTGCCGACGGAGTTGGCCTTGGTGGCGGCGTCCACAGCCTCACGGAACTTGCCCAGACGAACGTAGCAAATAGCGAGCTTGGCGTTGTTGTTGATGTTCTGGAACAGCAGCTTGGCCGCGTTGTACATGCCTTCATCGTAACACCGCTCGCCAATGTTCTGGATCTGAGCAACGTTGGGCGACGAAATGAATTCCTCGAGATCCGAGTACTTCTCCGTCTTAGCGTAAGCGTAGATGAGCGACGTGTCCAGGTACTGCTCCTTCACCGTGTTGCGAGCCATCTTGAGGTACGGTATCAGCTCGTTGTAGTCGTTAATGCGCTCGGCAGCAGCGATCACATCCACGTACGAGCTGGCATCGTTGGCCTTAATGAACGCAGACAGAGACTCGTGCACCTTGCCCTGGTCGAGCTGCGCCTTCGCCAAACGAGACCACACTTCCGACTCGTTGCAACGGTCAGCAAACTCATACGCACGCTCGTTGTCCTTGATGTAGTCCAACAGCACACCGATAGCCTCCACGTTGTGGTTCGTCTTCTTGTAGATCACGAAACCCTCTTCGTAAAGCTGGTACTGTTCTCCCACGGCAATGCGGGCGATCTCCGGACCGTCGAAGTTGTCAAGGCGGTTCACGTAGTCCATGACCTTCTCCTTTCCAGCCTTGATAGCCGTCAAGATCAACAAGTTCTGCAGGTTCTTGTTCTCTGAGAAGTCAGTGCCCTGAAGAACGATGCGCTCTAGCAGCTCAATCAGTTCGTTCGGCAGCTCTGCGTTCATGAACGCACGGACAGTGGTCGACACTTCGTCTGGGTTCTGGGTCTCAGGCAGTGCAGTCTGCACAACCTGGTCAATCAGAGCACGACGGCTGGGAGACTCCGCCTCGCCTTCCTCTTGCTTCACGAGGACCTTACCCCACAGGTCCAAGTCCTGACGCTCCACCAAGTATCGCGCCAGGTCCTTGAACAGACCGTTCTCCGTAGTCACGCGGATGAGATCGTCATCGCACGCGCCGCCGGCACGACGGTAGGCAAGGTAGGCCAGAGCTGGGTCCAGCTTCTCGCAGAACTTACCAACCACCTCAGAGTCGTAGAACTGGTTGTTGATCAGGAACTGCTGAGGGTCCTTGTTGAGGGTGATGTAGATCTTACCAATAGCGTTGTGGGTCGCCGTCTCCGTGTTACCCTGAGCAACACGCGTCTCCAGCCACGGCTGCAGCAGACGCAGACGGTTGCGCTTCTCAACCTGCTCACAGAGCTCATCCACAGGGCACTGCGCAATCTGGTTCAAGAGGTTCTTGATGTAGTCTTCGTTGCAGTCCAGATCCAGGAGCTTGCCAATGACAATAGGAGCCTTTTGGGGACTCACCTTCGTCACGTACACATCGATGTACTTCATCAGGTTGTTCGAGTACAAGTACTGCGTCAGTTCCTCCACGAAGTCGTAGCGGTCGCACACGTGGATCAGAGGGCGCGGGTCCTGCAGCTTGGACTCCTTTAGGAACTCCTTCACCTTCACGGGGTCGTACACAGAGGAGTCACGGCACACGCGCTCCACTTCCTTAAATTGGCCCATCTTCGTGGCCGCCTCAATGTACTTGAAGTGCAGGTCCGGGTCCTGCGAGAAGTTCACGATGGAGCCCAGGAAGAAGTACAGGCCGTCAAACGATTTGAACTTCTCGAAAACCTCCACGAGTTCCTTGCCGCCAAGCTGCTCTGCGTATTTGGTAGCAACCTGCACGACAATCTGCAAGTTCTGGCGCATGTTGTGAGCCATAAGCGCGTTGATAAGCTCCATGGAAACCTCGCTCGTCAGCGTGCCGAAGAACGTAACAATGAACTCGTGGTTGATCGCCTGCGTGTTCACAACCACGCGCTTCAGATCCGCCAGCTCCGTGTAGTGCTCGAGGGCACGCTGGAACAGACCAGCCTTCTCGCAAAGCGCAGCAATACGCGGACGGTCGTAGTGAGTGAACATGTTGTTCGACAGAATGGCATCAGCCACTTGTGGCGAGCCACCGAGCAGGTTAATCTCCAACAGTCGCGTCTGCAAGTAGCCTTCTTCCGGGCGGTTGTTCTTCAAAGCCTCCAGCAGGAATGCAGTCGTCTCCTGGATACGGTTCACCTGCATGAAAATGTCAACCACCGCGTTGACGTCGACAAGCGGACCGTTCTCGGCCACAGCCAGCTTCTGCGCGAAGTCGAGTGCACCCTGCGGGTTAGCGCGCACCAAGTTCTGCAGCATGAACGTGTAGTCGCAGCGGTAGTTGGTCTGGACGGCGTAGGCCACAATCTTGTCAAACTCACCACGCTGCACGAAGCAGTTGATAACCTTCTCCGGGACCTCGGCGCGCAGGTACACCGACAGTGCCATTGTTGTGTCCGACTGCGCCACCAGGTCGCCAAGCTCCTCAGAGCATTCAAGCTTGTCCTCCGACAGCCACTTCTGCAGCAGTTGACCACGGCCCTGCATCAGCACGGGGCGAGCCAGCTCGATGGACTCCATCTTGTTCAGCGTACCCTTCTCAAGCAGAACACTGAAGTACTGCAGGATCGGCTGGGGCTGACCGGGCTGGGCAGGCATCTGCTGGAAACGCTGGATAGTCTGCGGCGTACGCAGTGCGCCTTGAGGAGAAGCAGCGGCAAGACGAGCCGCCCCTGGATGTCATTCACGCCAACGAGACGGTTGAACTCCGTGAAGTAGAGCTCCTCAGCACCGGGCAGATCCAGACGCGTCGCCAAGGCCAGCGCCAACTGCGAGTCGCGCAGCGTGTTCACCACGTACGGCACGAGCTTGGTCTTGTTGATGGCAAAGTGCAGCAGCTGACCACGACGGGTAATGCCGAGCATACCCTTGGATTTGGACTCCAGACACGTGACAAACGTCGTGTCCTGCGAGACACGCGCACGGTAGATCGGCTTGCCCGAGTGGACATCAAACAGGAACAGATAGCCCATCTTCGTGATCATGTAGATAACGTCGTCTCCAGGACTGACCAGCATCGACACTGGGAAGTCGTTGGCCGCGTCGGCCGCGAAAGGGATCTGCTGCGGAGGCAGACGGAACACGCCACCAGGTGCGTCACGTTCGCGTCCGACTTCCATGATAAAGAGCTGCGGCGGCTGTCCGTCGCCCTTGGAGCCGGCGAACACGAGCACCTGGCCGTCGTCTGTCCGTCCAGGAGGCTTCATCTGGGCAAGGCACCAGCGTATCCCTGCAGCACCTGGCTCACCTTCTTCTCGATCGAGTAGAGCTGCATGTTGCCGACGATGCGACCACCGTCTCCCTGGGAGATGCCCACCAGCAGCACCCACTGGCCGTCCACTGAGGCCTCGTAGCTGATGATCTGGGTGCCGGCGCCCAAATTAGCGTGACGGTCGAAGATCTTTGCCGGGGGCGAGTCGCCCTCGATGCTCCAGTGGAAAACGGCCGAGGCCGTGACCAGCGCGATGGTGTTGACCGAGATCCAGCGCCAGAAGACGACGGCCTCGTTCATCAGGTGCGACTTCATCTTGGCGCGTAGCTCCATGTTGAAGATCTGCAGCTGGTTCTCCGAGCGCAGCGCGATGACCTTGCTCACGGGGTTCATGATGGCGGCCTCGGCATTGATGGGGCGGCGCTGCACCGTGTTGTTGGCCGCCAGGTCCACGATCACGACGCTGGCGGCGCCGTTCACTTGCTCGCATACGCACACGAACTTGTCCGACTCCATGGTCGTGGTGCCGAACTTGACATAGTCCGGGTTCACGCCGATGGTGCCCAACTAAATGTGGTACAAATATTACACAAAATTAGGCCTCGGGATTGAAGTCTAACGCGTTAGATACCGAGCCCCACGTACGTTGAGCACTTCCCCGAAGGTGATGGGGAGGTCCTGCGCCATCTTGTCTCGCCTGCTGAGTGTCCTGTGCTGTGTTGCGTATCGACGGGCGGAGAGGGAAGGCGGCGCTCCTCACTCGGCTCGGTCCGTTCGCTTCTTCCTCCGGCTCACGGCTTGCGGCACACGCGAGGGGAGACTTTTGGCTTTGCCCACGTGGAGACTGTTGGGAAGATCCGGCCGTTTTAAGCGCATATGCTAGATGCTAGGTTTCGTCGAAGCGCGCTTACATTTGAATCGTCACCATAGTGAAAGCAAGTGTTCGGCGCGAAAGATACCTAAGCGCGCTTAGATTTTGACATGGCTACACGTAAGAGTTTTTACCGCAAAAACGGCAACTTCCTAGGCAGCGAACTTGTCCGACGTAGTAAGTGTCAGCCCCTTGGCCGCCATGTCGTCCAGAAATTGCTGCATCAAATGCCAACACCATCAGTTCCAACGAACGTGCAAGCGAAACCACAAAGTCTCTGTACCTTGCCAGCCTCTTCAAAGCCAGGGACCGCAGACGTGCAGTCGGTCAAGATCACCAGGTCACCGATCCGTTCCTTGGGCCACGCATCCGCCAGATCTCGTACCGTGTAGTTCACACAGTGCGAGACTGCTTCACCGCAGACGACCACCTTGTCCGCCAGCTTGAGCGAATCCACCAGCGTCTGGTTCAAACTAAACAGCAATAAACGACAAGCAAAGTCAATTTCCCATCCTCTACCAATACGGTAACAACAACACAATCTCCAGCACAATACCTCGTCGCCGGGTCGTATGACAGCTCGAACTCGGCCTTGAGTGCCGAGTAGTGCTCCGTGAACGAGTTGGTGCCCTTCATGACGTACTGCACGTGCTTTAAAGACTGCTTGGTCCACTGCAGGGCCGCGTCCATCACATTCGCCACAATGTTATGACCCGGGGTGCCCATGACGCAGTGCTCTGGCCAGATGCACAGCGTGAACTTGCCGCTCGCTTCCAGCGCCGTGGTGTACTGCAGTACATAGTCCTTCAAGGTCGAGTCTCGTGGCTTCCACACACCCGCAGCAATATCCTTGGCCGTAATGAGCGTGAACGGGGCGGGCGACTCCCCGCTGCGTTCTCCCAGAAGATCCCGTGCGCGATGTGGTAGCGCTGGTGCGAGTCCAGCGTCAGCACCACCTGGCTAAGCTGGTCCGAGTGCTTGGAGATGAACGCAGCGATACGACTCGCGTCCTCGTTGGCCGTGGGGATGGCCAGCGACCCTCCGGGATGGAAGTCCACTTGCTGGTCGATCACTAGCAGACACAACCCGCCGGAGGGGATCGAGCCGGCGGCCTGGGCAGCTTGTGCTACAGAGTTCGTCATGATTTGCCTTGTGACGTTGTTCGCTAATTGCAACGGTCAAAATGGCTACATTTGTGGTACACTTTCTATAGTTTGGCGGTGGCGAACGCTGAGGTGGTCTGCAAGTGCTGCATGACCTGCTGAGCGACGTACCGCAGCATATACACTTCGATAGCTCTAAGGAGGATTTTACGGACGGTCAGGCCGCGATGAAGTAGCACCAGCAGCACCACGACGTAGCCCAAAACTTGAACTTTGTGTTTCACTGGCCAGGATGTTGGAGGGATGCTGGCTGCAAGCTCGTGCACTTTGGGGAACACTTCGGGCGCTATTAGAGGCCACTTGACTGCGCCGTTTTGCAGGTTCTGAGCGAACCGCACCACCTCAGGGATGTACGCCCGCCACGGTCGCTTGTGAGGCGTCAAAGTGTAGTTGACCACTGGCAGCGGGACCCGAGAGAGGATGTTTGGATCGACACGACGAATGCGGCTGAAATCCGTCATGGAAGCGCTGCCGATCGTAAAGATGTCTGCACAAGGACAAACACGATATTAGTTCGGTGGTGGCAATCGACTTCAAAACGGAACGCACCTAAGTCATCCTCTTGCTTGGCCTTGCCTAAAGCCTCTCGGAACGCCTTACAGCAGCCTGCAAGCAACACTCTATCGTAAACACCGACACTTGTTAGATATTCCTTCGACTTGCTTTAATTGTGCACTGCATATGAAGCTACGCACATGATGGAGTCGCTGCAGATCCACGCGTTGCTTTTCACATCCAGCGGCAATCTCGGCAGTGATGTTGTCCCAGTCACTCGCTTCAATACCAACCGCAGCATTAACTGGTAAGCTCTACGCATTTACAAAATAAAATAAACAGTTAGAAATATAATTTTCGCTTCCGTCTCCTCGCCATGACACACCTTGCCACATCGTATTTGCAGCCCAGCAATTGCCGAGCGCAACTCAGGAACAGTTCTCTCTCCTCCACCACCATTGTCGCGCGCAGAACCTGCCATACATCGATGAGTTACATCTTTCAGCATCAATCACTTTGCATTTAACTTGCCACAGGCTGTCGCTGCGGCAGCAGCAGCCGCTCCAACGGCATTAGCTTGACCGCCGGCATGCCCACATGAAGCACAGTCTCTTCATCCAGCACCACCACCTGCGGGAAAGGCACCTGCACTCAGATCTCCTCGCTGACCACCAGACTTGACCTCAGCTCCTCCGTACCACATGGTCGTAGGCGTTCTCCGTCAGATACCTCCCCAAGGAGTAGAGCAGTCCGCTGGTGGTGATGAAGATCAGGTCTCCTAATGTTTCCCGCCCATTTTCAGCATGTAAAACTCCAGAATCGACGTCTCTATAGACTGTGCACCTGGCTGCACCAACTTGGCTGCTTCTCTTGCTGCCTCTTGGGCCTCTTTCGGCGATCTAACAGCCACATAGACACAGTCAATATCAACGCATACACCTTTAAAGAGCCATTACATACCTCTGGAACTCTTGTTCATTGAACTGCAGGCTGTTGGGCGCCAGGAGCTGCGCCGCCGACTTGGCCAGCACCCCAGCGCCACCGTCGCCCGCTCCCGATCCATCTTATTCCAGTACTCTTTTGGTGTGGCGGAACACCAAAAAGGTCGTAAGTAACGGTTTCCATACAGTACACTGGCTCCACATACAAAAGCTAAGAGACGCTAAAGGCTCGACCAGTTCCGGAAGAGGGAGCCCTCGCTGAGGGACGAGAATGCGCGCGTTCTGGGGGAGATTCCGGGCGGGATGGCGCTGCTGAGCCCCGTAGTAGCCGCGCAGAGCTTCGAGGTCCTTGACCCACCGCGACGCCGCCTGGCCGAGTCGTCGGACAGCTACAACTTCATGTTCTACTTTGTGATCGGCGCCATGATGCTCACGTGCCTCATTTACAACATCTTCTTCAAGCACAAGATGGAGGCCAACTTCTTACGCCAACAGGCGCTGCCCGAGACCATGTTACGGCAGGACGTGATCGCCAGTGACCAGGAGATGACGCGCCTCTGGGAGTGCGAAGTCTGCTCCTTCAAGAGCTACGAGGCCCACCAGAGCTGCATGCTCTGCGGTACCGACCGGTCCTTCAAGATGGTCGACAGGCAAGGCGGTGACGTAGAGCATGGCACATCGTTGCTGTCCACTTCGGCGTCCAGTGCCAAGTACATGCTGTACATGGAGGAGAAGGAGAACCCGTTGGCTAGAAGCACTGGCAGTCGATCCACGCCACCCAGAAGTGTGCCATCCAAGTCTTCCGCTAAAATCAGTAGGGAGTTCTTTAAGAGGAAGCTCAGTGTGCTGAATTTGAGACAGCAGTCGGCCAGAAGAAGACACGAGTGGGCGAGAGAGAGGAACGACGATGGACAGCTTATCTGGGTGCGCAAGAAACACTACATGGACAGAAAGACGCTCAAGGCGCTGAGAAGTGTGTCGTCTGCGTCGCTACGAGATTCCATCCTGTCCAATGGAAGTGCCAACTCCGTCGGGATTGTGTCTCGGCTGGTGGTCTCGCCCAGGAACCCGACGGGGAGGTTGTCGCTGGACACGGCCGACGGAGCCTTCGCAAACCGCTGCTCGGACGGATCTGAGTTTTCGCAGGATGAATTGGAGCAGGTCGGATCGCTGCCCTTCCAGCAGAAACACGCGTGGTTTGTGCAGCACACGGCTGCCATGGAAGTTCCGTGGGAATACGGGCATTTGTTACTTGAAATTGAGCGTGATAACCTGCTGCACAATTCGTGCGAGCAGCTTTTGTGGGCAACGCCGGACCAGCTTCACCAGTCCCTGCGGATTAAGTTTGCCAATGAACCTGGCGTGGATGCTGGCGGACTTGTGCGGGAATGGTTCACACTGATGACGAAGGAGGTGTTTGACGACACCACGGGATTGTTTTACACAAGCGGGAACGGCGACGGGCTGATGGTTAACCCTGCATCTGCGGAGGCCAGCGTCGATCACTTGATGGTACGATTTTCAAGTGAATTTCAGAATGTTGGCTTGCGTTGTCTAATTTCTTTTATGTTTGCAGTACTACCAAGCTATCGGTCGCTTTATTGGCCGAGCGCTGTTCGAAGGTATCCTGATTGACGCGCATTTAGCGCTTCCAGTGTGCAAGCACATACTTGGCATTCCTATTACGTTCTCGGACCTGGAATTTGTGGACAATGATCTCTACAAGAATCTCAAGTGGCTACGGGACAACACGGGAGTGGAATCGCTGGCGTTAGACTTTACGGTCAATGTCGACCAAATGTCGGACAAGACAAAGGTTGTCGACCTCGTACCGAACGGCTCGAACATCCCGGTTACGGAGGAGAACAAGATGGAGTACATCAAGCTGCGCTTCAAGTGGATCGTCGCGACCAGTATCTCCCAGCAATTGGCGTCGCTCGTGCAGGGTCTTTTCTCCATCATCCCAAAGGAGCTGCTCTCTGTCTTCGACCACCAGGAGCTGGAGCTTTTGATCTGCGGCATCCCTGACATCGACGTGCAGGACTGGAGGACTCACACTATTTATGTGGGAGAGCGGGACGAACGAGCCATCGCGTGGTTCTGGAATATTGTCATCGGGTTTACGAACGAGCAGAGGGCTCGCCTGTTGCAGTTTACGACCGGCTCCGCTCGAGTCCCGGTACAAGGTTTCAAGGCGCTGACGATGAACGATGGACGAATTTGTCCGTTCGCAATCCAGTGTGTTAGTCAAGACGAGTGTCTGTATCCGCGAGCGCACACGTGCTTCAATCGGTACGTTCGTCTGGGCTCTAGTTTTCGGGCTTGCTGGATGGCTAACACTTACGATTTATTGTATCTGCAGCATCGACTTGCCCCGGTATGACGAGGAGAAAGATTTGCGGATCGCTCTCTCGCTCGTGATCCAAATGGAAGTCACAGGGTTCACGATCGAGTAAGGAAAGTCGTTGCTTGGCGGAGTTGCTAAGCAGTTAGTCGTGTATTTACCAGAAAATAAGAAGCCATACATCGTCGAAAAGTAGCAGCAGATCGAGTGCATTGGGATGCCAACACGTGTTAGATGCAAGCTGATCGGACCTCGCCATCTTTTTACTGGTGCAAGCCCATCATTTCCCCGTTTCCTGAGACCGATCCGTCGTCCACCATGACCGCCAGCGCAGCTCAAGCTTGGCAGCCGCAAAAGTACCTCAAATTCGAGCAGGTTCGCCTTCGTCCGGCGTTGGAGCTGCTAGAGCGTGTCCCTGCCCTAGCAGCAGCCGAAGAGTCTGTCGAGATCATGGATTTGGGCGCTGGCACAGGCAACATAGCACCATCCTTCTTGTACGCATGGGATCCGATAACGAAAATTGAGAAGTTGACAGGTTGGTTGTGTGAACAGCAAGCGCTGGCCGAAGGCGCACGTGACATTCGTGGACTCGTCGTCTACCATGCTGGAGCGTGCCAAGCAGGAACATAGCACCAATGCCGATGTCAAGAGCGAGCAGTGCTCGTATGTGCTGGCTGACTTTGAAACGTACCAGCCTGAGCAGCCTGTGGACCTCATCTTTTCCAATGCAGCGATCCACTGGGTGAGTTCTGAACGTCACAAGCAGTTGATCCCGCGTCTGCTGTCGTTTCTGAAACCTGGAGGCACTTTTGCCTGCCAAATTCCCGATACGCGCGGTCTGCCGAGCCACGAGACCATCGCGGAAGCAGCCAAGCAATCAGGCCACTGGGATGAAGTGTCCAAAGTGCGTTGGGTCACCTGCGAACGCGATCCGAGCTTCTACTATGAGTTATTCAAGAGCGCAGACAAGAAGGTGACGTTGGACATGTGGGCCACCATCTACGCCCAAGTACTGGAGGGAGACAACCCGGTAGCGGAATTCACGGGATCTACAGCCATCCGTCCGTTCATGGAGGCCTTGGAGGAGCCTTCCGCTGCGGCTACAGAGTTCGAGCAAAAGTACAACGAGCTCATTGCTGCTGCATACCCCAAGCAGAGCGACGGACGCACCATCTTCAACCTCAAGCGGTTCTTCGTCGTGGCGACGAAAAGTTTGTAAGACAGAAGGCAGAAGACATGGTGCGGGTCAAGAAGTTAGTGATCACCGATGGGAGTGGATGCTCTCTGAAGACCGCGGGTGACTACGAAAGG
Organism: Phytophthora quininea; assembly: GCA_011947345.1. NCBI lineage: Eukaryota > Oomycota > Peronosporomycetes > Peronosporales > Peronosporaceae > Phytophthora > Phytophthora quininea. The sequence goes on from JAAVTG010000561.1 coordinate 216,800, forward strand.
GCTGATGCGCCTGCCAAGCCGACGCACTAAGATGCCCAAGTCGCCGTCAAGATTTTTCCGCCTACAAAACTTGCCCAACAACAGCAACTAGAATCCATCCCAGTCTTTTGGCAAATAATTTTCATATTGCTGTAGACTTCGTCCTCAAGGCGTAATTCACTTTTTTCTGGTTAGAGCGAAGACATGGCGATCGTCGTGCAAATGGCATACGTTATGTGCGACCAGCAAAACAACTTCAACTTGGTAAATCCTTCTTAAGCGTTATCCTTGTTGCATCTCGAAGCGACGCGTAGTGCGGAGATCTGTAGCCGAGTATGGGGCCGAAGAAAGGTAAAGGCAAGAAGGAGAAGAAAGGGAAGGGCGCCGGCAAGAAAGGGGCGGCCGAGGTGAACGACGCCGAGCGCGAGAATGAGGCCGAGCGGATGGAGCTCGTCAAGCAGGCCAAAGCTTTGCTGGAGCTCACGCAAGGAGGAGCAGTCGTTCAACGAGTTCCAGCAGCAAAGGGAGAAGATCAACTACTTTTGGATCGTCGAGAAGAAGAACTTTGAGGACCGCAAGGCGGAGCTGAGAAACAAAGAGCGAGAGCGTCAAGATCTCGAGGAGAAACACCAGGTCGAGATCAAGGTACAACATCCTTTAACGTACCATTCAAGAATGAGAGGTTAAAGTTTCTGTCAACAGGTTTACAAGCAGCGAGTTAAGCATTTGCTGTATGAACACCAGAATGACATCACCAAGCTCAAGAAAGGTAAGCGGTCTGTCGGATATGACCAACTTCATAGCTAATTTGCTGCCGCTTGCTTTAGATATGGAGCAGTCACTGAAGCTGTCTCAAGATGAATACCGAGGCAACGAACGCGAGTTGAAGACCGACAAGAGGCGACTGAAGTTCGATCTGAAGGAGATTGAGCTATCGCATCAGGACTATCTCAAGTCGCTGAAACAAGAGCAAGATCGTCGCATTACCGTGCTACGCCAAGAGTTTGAACGCCACGCGAAAGAGCTACAGCAGAAATACGAGCGCAAACGGAAAGCGTTCCGGGACGACCTGGAGGCACGTCGAAAGCAAGACACGCAGAAGATCGAGGAGCGTAAGAATCTGCACATTGCGCAGCTCATGACGGCCCATGAGAAGGCCTTCGGGGAGATCAAAAACTACTACAACGACATCACACAACAACTTGGACCTCATCAAATCGCTCAAGGAGGAAGTGAGTGAGATGAAGAAGAAAGAAGCTCAAGACGAGAAGCTGATGTTCGAGATTTCCCAAGAGAACAAGCGCATGTCTGAGCCACTGAAGCGAGCCTTGTTGGACGTCGAGAAGCTACGCAAGAACATTCGTGTGTACCAGGAAGAAAAAGTCGAACTACGGACGGCGAAGGCGCAGCTGCTGGTCCTGGAGCAAGAGTACGCGACTTTGTCCTGGGAGTTTGAGGTGCTTCAACAGCGAGCAGCTCAAGTCCAACGCGAGTTGGAGGAGCTCACGACTCAGTTCCATACCAGCATTTACGACGTGCAACAGAAGACTGGGCTCAAGAACTTACTGCTAGAGAAGAAGTTTGGGGCGCTAACACTGCAGCTCGAACAGAAGGACGCAGAGCTCAATGAAGTTCTACTGCACGCCAAATTGGACCCGGCAATCGTAGATCGTGTTAAGGGACGTCTCGAGGACATTATGGCCAACAAAGCCCAGGACCTGCGGGAGCTGGAGGCGGAAATGACGCAGGTCTCCAAGTTACAGCGCGACCTGGCCACAGCGATGCAAATCAAGATGAGCGAGTATGGGCTTCCGCTGGACGAGTTGGGCTTCATGCCGCAGACGCGGCCAGCGTCCGATTCGCGCGCTACTAGCCATGACAACAACAACTTGGACGACAAGACGGCTCCATCCGCCAGAGATTCCATCAGAGAGACTCATTTATCCCGGAAACGAGCAGCAGCCAGCCACGTCGCCAACATGAAGGGACCAAACCCGTTTGCTGTGCCACACAAAGTTTAACAGGAATGAACTACACGTCATTTTCTTGCTTCCGTCTAACTCAGTCTCGGCGGGAGCACCAAATAGCAGAGCTTGGCCACTCGTTCATCTAAATAGTCCAATTTGGCTGCCATGTCGTGCTCGAAGCGAGCGAGTTGCTCGTTCATCTGGTGGACCGTGTTGACCGTTGCTTGCAGCGAAGCGGTCGGTAGCACAACCACAGCCTGCTGCGTCTGTATCAAGTACGGGTTCACATCCAACGGCGGCGGCACATAGCTCCCAGTCTGCAACACTCCACCGCTAGTCGGCACATTGTCGCTGGCCACATCCATCGCCGGCACAAACTCCTCCGGCAGCTTCTCCAGTTCCTCAGTTGTCACCAATTTGATGCCGTGGGCGCGTTTAAAGTGCCTCAACCAATTGTCGATCGCTCGAAAAGACACTTTGCTGGCTTCTCCAGCCGAGTACTGCGTGAATAGCTTGGAGGCTTTATCTACCAGGTCTTCATTGGCCACCTCTCGACCGAGTTTCCTCTCTCGAATGATCCAGCGGTAGAGTTCTTGCTCTACACCGGGGTGGAACTCTGCCGTGGCCTTGAGAGTCTTGCGTCTCAGTGTCGACAGGTGCTTGGCGTCGATGCAGAAGGACAAAATGCGCTGCTTGTTCTTCTTAATGTCCGAGACCTGCTGGCGACTGATGCCGAAGGCCTTGGACAGCGTCGCGGGCGGCTCTCCGCCCTCCAGGCGGGCCAGCACCTGCTGCTTCTCGTGGATAGACAGCACCACGCGCTTGCGCTTGCCCGTGGCCTGCGTGGAGCGGTGAGGAATCACGATATCCGGCGGCGGGAGGCCATGGGCCTCAGTGTCCGAGCTCATTGGTTACTTTACCGTTATATAGCTAGCCAAATTGCCGACTTAGGTATATTTGTTGTAGGAAAACAATCGCTGATCGATTATTGGATATCTGTAAAAACCAGGCAATTACGACTACGTAAATAACTAGCAACTGTTGTTGGTCGGTCTTCGCACTTCTCGCTTCGCCTGCTCAAGCCTTCATGAGTCCGGCGTTGACTCGAGCCATGCAGCGCGTCCTTGTCCACCCAAGCGAGTGGTTTCAATAAGCTGTTGCAGACGCCCTGTGGATACCTGACAGGACTGAGGCCGTTCGCAAACCTTGCAGACGACGTATCCAAAAACTCCCCAGATTTTGACCAAGGAGACGGAAGAAGCGCAAACGCGAGAAGAGAGGCGTGTTTCCGAAGCGAGCAGCAAGGTTCGTCCGCGACCGTGTTTCGCACCACATGAGAGTGGTCGAACCGCTGCTCGCCTCTTGGGTCGACGTGACCAACTTTGCCGACGAGGAACGCACTTCACGTTGGAGAGATATGCGTCGAAGCACGCCACAGCCTGCACAAGATGCTGTTATTGAGGACGACGACGAGGAGTCAGACGAAGAAGAAGAAGTTGAGACCGTCAACAGTGTGGTCAAGCTTCGACTGTCCCCGACATCAGACCAGCGCGCTAAGCTGGACCAGATGTTCACTGCCAACCACGTGATATACAACAAGTTGGTGGCCCGCTCCCGCGAAGACCGACTCGGAATCGCGTCCGATGAAAAGATGACGCGGACCGAACTCATGAAGAAGTACCGGCCGATCGCGATCCTGAAGAGCATGTCCAAGTACTTCCGGAACAACAAGCGCGCGAGAGCCCGACACAAGCAGGTTCACGACGAGGTTCGAGACTCCGCGTTCCGTGATTTCAAGAAGGCGATGAAGTCGTCGCTGGCGCTGTTCTTCGCCAAGAAGAGACGGGACGAGAAAACCACGTACCCGGACATGAAGTTCAAGAGCAAGTTCTCGCCGTCTAACACTATTGAGATGGGTCGGTGAAGACTGTAGAGAAGGACGCCAAGACTTTCTCCGGTTTCGTACCAAGTTCTTCGGGATGAAGTCGGGCGAGGGTATTGCTCTGCACGAACGTCTTCCAGCGTTAGAGAGATCTGTCCGTCTACAACGCCTGCGCGAAGGAGAGTACTACCTCATCGTGCCTCGCCTGCGAGAGTTCGACCCGTCCAAGAGCGAGCGAGTGTGCGCGATTGACCCTGGCGTGCGCAAGTTCGCGACCGTGTACGACCCCGACGGGCGAACGTTCAGCGTGAAGGACGCGCGCTCCGTGTTGAAGAAGAAGTTCGAGGCCGTGGACGAGATGAAGTCCATTCTCGCCCAGATGACCAACGCGTGCAAGGCGAGACGCTCAACACCACACGACCGAACGAAGACGAGCAGGTCAAGCGAGCATCGGTTTCGCTACCGGCTACGTAGATGGATACGCTTCACATCTCGAAAGGCGACGCGAGCCGTGAACGACATGCACCAAAAGCTCTCGAGCTGGCTGGCGATGAACTACAAGCAAGTCCTTCTCCCATCCTTCCACACGTCGGAGATGGTGCGTCGGTATTTCCTGGAGGCAGCAGCAGACGCTACCTCGGAAACCTCCGCCACCGTCCAGAAGAGGAAGATTCGAAGCCCTACGGCGAGGGCTATGCTGGCGCAGGCTCACTATCGGTTTAAGATGCTACTGAAGTACAAGTTGGAGCGCGCGGGCGGACGGCTGGTCGAGTGCGAGGAGGAGTACACGTCGAAGACCTGCTCAGGCTGCGGAACGATAAAAAGCAACCTCGGCGGTAGCGAGGACTTTCGGTGCGGCAGCTGTCTGGCACTATACGACCGAGACGTGAACGCAGCGCGCAACATCTTCCACAAGAACATGGGGTTGCTTTTGTAGAGCGCTCTCATGCACTACCGGCGAAGCCTTCGTCGCGGAGTCCTGTTCATCAGCGGTTTTACTTCTGGTGGGCGCTACAGGCCCACGAGTGCCCAACCTGTCAACTTGTAGTCAAGTTAGCAAAACGAGGAATTAATAACTCCCAAGGCGTATAATGTATAGTAAGTGCATTTTTGACCAGTAAAGATGAACGACCCAAGAGCGAGATGGAGCTCGAGCGCTTCCGTGCCGGGCACTCACAGCAGTAGGTGGAAGGCCAACGGTATTTTACAATAATGTTTTAACTTGTGCATTTATATGGTGCAGTCACGCAGGAGTTGCTGCTGGCGGAGCGCAAGCGGAAGGCCAAGGAGGAGGCGGCAAAGGACCTGAACCGAGGTCAACAGTCATCATCATATAGGACGCAATGTACCGGTAGAGACTGATAATGCTGTTGATGTACGCAGCGCTGCTGGATGAGACGCTCGCGGGGCTGCGGACCAAGGCGCAGCAGCTGCAGAACGACAAGTGGATGTACCAGGACGTGCAGATCTAGCCGAGAACACACCACGAGTTATCGCTTTTCTTCCTTGTTGAGACTATTTATCTTGACTTGCCAATCTCTCCGCGTCGACGCTAAAACAACAAGAGACGTCTGCTGCTCCAGCTCAGCTACCCAGTGGCTGGCTGGCTGTCTCGCTCGCTCTCTCGAGCTTCCTGTCAACGTGGTCGTGTGTATGTTTCGACACTTTACTGGCGCTTCTTCATCTCCTCGAACAGCGTGGCTCCGAGACGAGCGGGCGATCGCGTGACGGCGACGCCGGCCGCTTCCAGAGCCGCGAACTTGCCCGCAGCCGTGCCCTTGCCACCCGACACGATGGCGCCGGCGTGGCCCATACGACGTCCGGGGAGCGGTCGTGCCCGCGATGAAGCTCACCACGGGCTTGTTGGGGTCGCCGTGGGCCATGAGCCACTCGGCGGCCTCCTCCTCGGCCGATCCGCCGATCTCGCCCACCATGATGATGCCCTCGGTCTCCGGGTCGTTGGTGAAGCGCTCGAGGCAGTCGATGAAGTTGGTGCCGTTGAACGGGTCGCCGCCGATGCCGATGACCGTCGATTGGCCGAGGCCCAGCGCCGTGGTCTGCGCCACAGCCTCGTAGGTGAGGGTGCCCGAGCGGGACACGATGCCGATCTTGCCCTTCTGGTGGATGTAGCCGGGCATGATGCCCATCTTGCACTCGCCCGGCTTGATGATGCCCGGGCAGTTGGGGCCGATGAGGCGCGTGGTGCTCTGGTTGCGCAGGTGCCACTTGACCTTGACCATGTCCTGCTGCGGGATGCCCTCGGTGATGGCCACGACGAGCGGGATCTCAGCCTCGATGGCCTCGATGATGGACGCGGCGCAGAACGGCGGCGGCACGTAGATGACGGACGCGTCGGCGCCCGTCTCCTGCTTGGCCTCCTTGACCGTGTTGAACACGGGCAGCCCCAGGTGGGTGGAGCCTCCTTTCTTGGGGGTCACGCCGCCCACCATCTTGGTGCCGTACTCGATGGCCTGCTGCGAGTGGAACGTGCCCTGCATGACATTCCTCCGAGTTAGTTTAACAGAAAAGATATATCTTTGACGGGTGGGGTTGGCGCCTACCTGCTTGCCGGTGAAGCCCTGGCAGATGACCTTGGTGTCCTTGTTGATCCAGACCTTGGCGGACGCCGACATGCTGCGCGTGGCCTGCGCGACGGCGGCCGCGGTCTTGACGGGGGTGCGGGCGAACATGGCGCTTGGCTTGAGCTCCAGAGCGAGTGTGGGGAATGGCGCAGTCTCCACCGGACATTTTGGCGCATTTATTTAACAGAATCAGCCAATCACAGCCAAGTTAAAAATTACCAAAGTTCAAGCACACAATCGGGACGACGCTGACGTACTTGGCTCAGCCACGCCTGCGCATCGCAAACTTCAGCCCAAACTTCAGCTTTGCCGTGTTGTCATTACTTTTGCTGTATTATTTCCTCGCTTTGAGTCATCTTCTCTCTCTCTTCCTGCCGTGTCAACACCTCCCTAGTAGTGACTATTGCGGATGACGCGCTCCGAGCTGTTCTGGATCTTGACCACCTCGTTGGGGATCTCGTGGCGCAGCCACAGCCGCAGCAGCCGCTCGCGTCGGTCCTCGTTCAGGTAGAGCGGGCGGCCCTTGCTGAGCTCGCGGTTGCGCTCGCCAAACTCCTCGCCGTACTCGTCCACGTAGAGGCTGCCCACATAGGCCGCCAGCTTCCAGTACACGAGCAGCACTGCGCCCTCCAACACGAGCAGGAACATGCCGCTGCCACGGCCACACTTCTTGGCGTGCACCGTGCAAGCGCCCGGGTTGGCTTCGTCTGGGTAGCCGCCCTTGTCGTGATGGATGGAAGGACACGTGTTGGCTGCACAGAGCAACATGCCGCACAGCAAACACACTGCAGGACGCGCGGGGAACTGATGGCAGGCCTCGCACCTGCGCTTAGCTAGCTCCGAGTAGAATTTGACATACGGGCGGGGCAGCGAGCGCAGGTACCGCGTGCGGTTGGCGCCCGAGCAAAAGACCGAGATGGTGGAGTGCATTGTGTGGAGGTCTCGGCTGAGTACGGACGGCATGATGAGCTTCTCGGCTGCAGGCCGGTCCACGTTGGCCGTCGTGAGCCATTGCTGGAGCACTGCGTGCGGGTCGTTCATCTCTTCGTAGGCAGCTTTGAAGCGATGCACCCACCCAAACACGAGCTGAGTGAGTACTGCTCCTCTCCAGTGCTATCGGCTAAGGTGTTCACCTTTACAAACCCGATCGCTAGGAGGTTTTCTTGCGTAATAAATATCGGCTTGGACACTGCAGCCGGCCCAGTGTGATGATGCGATGTAGACCGCGGCACCGTGCGCAGCGACTGCAACATGAAGGTGGCTACCTTAGCGAGAGGCACAACTTCGCACGCGACCACGTTAAGAAGCTGTCGCTTGTCCGCGATGGGCTCTACCGGGAACGCCCCGTCACATTTCCCTACAAGCGCTACGAGAAGTGACTCAAGCTGCTGCCCCATCACATCCTCTCGGCTTTGCTCGCTCGGAGTATCGCCAGAGAAGCAGGCGATGAAGACGCTCACCGTTTCTTCCGAAAACGCAAGCTCATCTGCCATCGCATTGGTAAACGTTTCCTTCCGGGTGATCGCATACCACAAAAGTGTTTGGACGAGTCGTGCCAGCACAACCAGGCGAGCAACAAACACGGCTTCTTCCTCGCTCTTGGCTAGCAGTAGTCCTTTCATCAGCACGCTGCCCAAATGGCAAAGCAGCAGCGGCTTTTGCGGCCACCGCACTTTCCCCCATTGACTTTGTTTCCGAGTCTGCGTTTGAGTGCTCGGGTGCTCGCTCTCGAGTGCTACAGTGCCATCAGGATGTACATCGGAGCCACCGAAGAACAACAAATGCAAGATCTGGTCGTGCATACCTTCTGGCGTGATCGAGTTGTTGGCCATGCGTGCTCCTGCATGCTTCAGCATCAGCGGAAGGAATCGCATCGCTTCTAGAAAGAGATGTTCCCGCAATTGATCTGAGTCGTGTGTATCAAGGAAAGAGCACAGCAGCGTGTGGAAAAGAGCGTTGCAACCCGAGGTAGTGTAGCGCTCGGGCTGCGACTTCTGCATGGCGCCGCATGCCACTTTGTGGATCGCCATGCAGAGCGACGCCAGCCCGTCTTCCAGCCATTTCTTCAGGTACTCGGTCTCGCCTTCGTCGTCCAGAACTGACGAGACAGGGGTGCCTGCCTCGGGCTTTGCTCTAACAGCAGAGTCGCCTCGTCGACAGTCTCCATCGAGCTGTCGGAATCGGAATCCGCAGTGATAGATTGGTTATCCCTCCCGACGGAGTGCTCCAACCAACGAACCATCTCCACTTGCGTTACTGAAGCCATAGCTCGGTCCTCGCTGCCTATTTTCTTTTCAAAGGTAGGGAGTATCTTGATCACTTCGTCAGTTGTGGTTGGGATTAGCACGTTGGAAATCGACTTGCACAAAGGACACAAGAATTCCTTCTTAGTGACATCCACAGCATTCAGAGCATGGCGGTGATGTCCACCAGTGATGGCACGTTGAAACTGAGACGTGTGGTAAGATTCCCAGCACTTGTGGTGCACCGAGTGGCCACACAAGCGAACATGCACTGGAATGTCCTCCCCAACATGCATCTCATCCATAGGCGAGCTAAGAGATGAGCCGTGCGAGCCGCCGTTCAGTCGGGAAAGAACTGGCGAGCACTGCGCGAAGCCTACGTAGCACATGAAGCTGTTTTCCATATTCACCGAGTGACACATTGCGCACTCTGGCAGCGGAGCATCATCGCTCATGGTGTCCTCACTTTCGTCCATGTCAACGTCGCTGTCTTCACCAGCAGCGTCCGAGCTACTATGTGTATGCTTTTCGCGCTCGCCTTCATCAACAGACTCGTCGTCATGCTCAGCCTCGTTTGCCATCGCCTTCATTTGCTCAGCAAATGCTGCCTGGCGTTGCTGCATCTGTTTGATTGCACGCATTTGCGCCTCTTTCCGACGCTGCGCCAATGCAAGTTTGCGCGCAGCTTCATCCCGCGTCTCTTGCTCTGTAACTTGATGCTGCTCCACCACTCGTCGACACTCGGGACTAATGCGGGACAGTCTGTGTAGTAACCAGTCAATGCCACGACCGATTTCATGCTTTTGATCTCCATCTAGTCGAGTCATGCTGGCGCTTCCGCCATGACTAGACCACGGATTAAGCTTTAACAGTAAGTGCAAGATCGCACAGCGCGGTTCAGAGCCAGCAAACACACTGGGCTGGTCTTGCGGTATCCACTCAACAAAGTTATCGGCCATCCTGGAAGCTCGCTCCAGCTCAAAGCGCTCCGCATCAGTGGCAGGAACCATAGTCTGGAAGTATCGCACGTCTTCAACCACATACAACTGAAGGGTGAAGAGGTTAACCGCACGCGACAATACACTTAGACTACTATGTGCATCGGTCGTTGCACGCCATAGCGACTCATAAACCAACCTCCGAGCATCTTCGTGCAAAATGGATATGCGCGACAGCCGAAAGCCCAGAGGACACGGTAAAAACATGTTTACCATGGGATAATCAAGCCACGTCGAGTGGGTATTGTTCGGACTACCATCCACCTGCTCTTGCTCTCTCTTTTCGAGGAGCGAAGGCGGTGTTGGAACCAGTTTTCGTGCGCTGACTCGTGCTGCTTGCGGGTTAGATGTACAAACGTCGGGTTGTACTCGGCATATAGCTCTGGTTTTAATCGGTATTGGAACTTTCCCCTCCAGTTGTAGACGACTCACCAGCTCCAGAGTTTGCCTCCACACAAACTTCCTTTAAAATCTGATCAAGAATGGGACCGCCTGAAAAATTAATGGGAAACAGGTTTTCTCGACTCAAGAAGAACTCGTTCGCGATCTTGGAGAGATCGCTGTGCGCACAGGGCCCGACACACAGTCGTTGGACAATTTCTCGGCGCAAATACGGTACCAAACTGCGCATTGCATCGTCTTCTGTGACTTTGGGTGGCAATTCAGACGCTAATTGTGCGAGCAATGTCAAGCATTCTGTCACCATCAGCTCAGCCTCCTTGGCGTCGGAGCTCTGGGCTGCTTCGTACCACTCCTCGACGTCAAACCGCTCCATGACAGAAGCCATAATCCAATCCACACCCAAGAGCTGGAAACTAAACTGCAGCAAGAGTAAATCAAGATCACGGAAGCGTGCGCAAAAGGACGGCTCTCCGTAGTTCATACTGTGGTTAATCACCGACATTCCGTTGCGGACCCACAAGCCCGAGTGGACTTGAGAATCCCAGACAATGGCTTGAAGCATCGGTTCGATCAAATGCACGCGATGCCAAAGCCAATCGCGCTATCAGCGTCGTGTATCCAGACCGATTCCTCATCCTCAAGTACACTGGTCTGCACCATTGATATGAAAATATCTAAACCATTTGCTGAATCGCTCAGCGCGCGGATCAGCTGTGCCAATGTACGCTGAAGGGGAAGTGACAAGACACTGCTGTTTCAATCTGATCAGTACGTAGCGTATCTCCAACTTGGTAATCCACAGGTGGGAAATATTTACCGGACGAAGCCAACCAAAAGTAATACGCCTCAAGAATCGGCTTCGCGAGCTTTGCGATCAGATGGCGAGTCGCCTCTGGAGAACGTGTTGCCTGCGAACCTCCTGCCGTCTTGAAGGCGTTAGATACGATCCATGAAGACACGTCTGACGTGGTTGATACAAACTCAACGGTCACAACCCAGCCGCGGGATTCCATTTCGACGTGGTCCCCAAACCGTCTAACTTCCGAGCATGCACCTTGGATATAAGCAAGGTAAAGCAAAAACCTTGCTAGTCGAGAGCCTCCTTTCTCCAGCACAAACGTCTCGGAAATGCCCTCGATTTGCAAAACGTATCGCAGATCAAGCAACCCAGACATGTAGCGACGACACACGAACACCGGAGACGTGACATCCAATTCGAACCGCCCCGTTAGCTCTGTTTCAGGAGGAAGGCTCAAAAAGGAGACATTTCTTTCTGATGCCTAATGCGGTAGCCTGCGCGTTCTGCTTCAAGCACCAAGGCGCTGATATTAACGTCTCGTAGCGTGGCGCCCTGTGAACGCTGAATACCCATTGCAAATACGTCCCATACATCGAGATCTTGCTTGTGATTTGGATGAAGCACGTGCACCATGCCGTTCCAGGTATCTTCAAACGCAATGTCAACAAAGTGGGTTCTCTCCTTTTTGCGCAAAGTCTCGAGCACCGAGTTTACCAACACCTCAAGCAGATCGAACTCGGCCACCAATTGCTTTACAAACGTGGCGCGATTGAAGAACTGGACGCTGAAGGCCAGAATTGTGGCAGTTGAACTGCCCACACCAGCCGCAAATTCCCGGTACAGTTGGCGATAGGACGACGTAAACGAGATCGCGAACGCTTGTTTGAACAACGGGTCAGCTAGCAGAGCCATCAGTAGGCTGTGGAGAGCATCGCTTTCCGTCTTTGGCAGGAATGAGTCGGCCATAATTACTGCTCGCAGCATCGGATAGTCATCTGCTTCGTCCACATCCATGCTACTGTCAGAGTGCTCCAAGCTCTCCACAGCGCACATCTGGACGGCAACAACCAGTTGCAAGTTAGCATTTCGTTATCAATCGAGATATAAATTCGCGTACCTTATCACAAATTAGTCGACATAGCCCGTCGGAGAGGTTCGCTAGAGAGGCGAGCCATTGAAGTAGTGAGTTGATCAACGGCACTCTCGCTTTATATTCACACGATACAATTGACGTCACGATCCCATGCTTGTGAAGCGACGCTGCCAGCTCCAGGACATCTTCCCTAGACGCCTTGGCACGCACAGTGCTCTGCTTCTGTGACGAGGTCTCGCCAACAATTTTCAGCATTTGATACTAAGAAATCAGGAATAAAAAAGCAACTGTCAGCCAAACCAAAAGAAAGTAATGTCAACAAAAACAATAACAACGCTTACAGCAATTGCGGGGTGGGCTTTGCTTAGCGCCGCCGCAAACTCCTGCGACGTCTGCAGCTCGTTGTAGTGTACAATCACCGAGTAGCGTTTGTCCGGCGACTCGCTCCCCAATTTATCTCGCACGACCTCCAGGTCGTCTTCATTGATCACCGAGCCGAACCTGGCCTCCTTGATCGAATTTAGCACGAGCTTCATCACTTCTCCAATACAGTCCCGTGAGTTGGCCAGTAAATCCGGCGGCAGAAACGACAAGGGGTCTGCATCTTGAGCTCCCTATAGAAAGGTAAGAAGAAATCAGTTCCATCCTGATAAAGTAACATGGATGGCTCCCACTTCTAACCTTGTGTCTGGTACAGAATCCTTCTGGCGCCCACGCTTCGGTATCTCCGCAGTCACAGCAGCCGCCACTGTGGGTATAGTAAAAGAACACTTCGTGGTCCTCGTGGTCACTGGAAATAAAGCAGTCATTGCACATGACGCACGTCTCGTCGACCTACAAGCACACACAAAAAGTGTAAGTCCTAAAATAACATCCTACACAGGATTTAACACCAAACTTCGGACCTGGCACACTTTGCAGTTCCAGGCGATGTCCCCGGGCTTGAACTCGTAGGCGCACATGCGCTTGGGCAGTTTCTCCAGCTGCTCGCGACTCGCGGCGTCCACCACGCAGCTCTGCAGCTCCTGCAGCAGCCTGCGCTCCTCCGGCTCGTGCTCCTTGTCGCCCCAGCTGGCGCTGGCCTGCATCTCGGCCAGCAGGGCGCGCACCTTGGCCGTGGGGCCGTGTCCGGCGTCCTGCAGCGGCTCCTGCGCGCTGTCCTGGCCGGGTCGCGCCATGGCCGACGCCCCGCGGGTCGATGACGCTGCGGGCGCGCGCGAAGAGATCCATGCCTTCCCCCTAGGCCCAAGCCCTGAGTTCACTTTGGCCGTTTGTATGGTAGCCGGAAAATGCCGAGCCCTAAAATGCGTATTTAGTGTGGTGCACAAAATATAGTTTTAGCAAAATGAAGATTTTCAACTTCAACTAGTTCAACATCCTTCAGCTGTTTCTCTCACGCTGGTAAGACCCAGGGCTTGATACCCCATCAGATACAGGTGGCACAACGTGTGTATCAACTGGATGTTGATGCGGCCAACGAACCTGCATCAGCATCAATGATACTATCGTGCTTCGAGACGATTACTCTCCAAATACAATTTCAAGGACTACTACTGGTAGCTTAGAAATTTCTTGTCGCCTCTATTTACGCTGCAACGTGAAGCAACTCCCTGTGACAGCGTCGGATAGTACCAGCACTACCAGTGTACTACGTCACCTAGTGGCGAATGGTGTCATGCTAATCAGAGCACCAGCGACCCCATTCGCTCGTTGTTAGATGTTGAAGTGCCATCCCCACAAGTGTCAGCCACAACTAACCAAGGTAGAGCGGCTGACAAAATATGGTGGAAATGGAAGAGCTATCCGTAACTTGGCCGTGCGAGTCCAACGACGGCGAGTACAGCCTACTCGGACCCTGAAGAACCGAAATTGTCCCGCGATCATTAAGAAAGAGAGTTTCCTTCAGTTACTTTGCTTGCTAGAGTTTATCTCTGCAAACCGATGTCTACTGCAACGTAAGAGCGATTCTTTAGTCTATATTATCAACGATTTTCGCACATGCCTTGACGACAAGCGTTCTCTGTGTCGTATGAAATGAAACTGGCAAGAGTAACAAAATATTGTTGCACGACAGCAAGATAGCTAGATATTAGTACGGTATCAATCGTATCATGGTGATACTAATACATACGATTGAATTTTCAAACATCATGTCCACTCGTGATGCGATTGTGGTCTTCGTATTAGCATCAGTGATACAGCTTGTATCTCCGCTGATGCGAAGCCCGAGTAAGACCACATTTACCGCAAAGCAAGCACTTCAAAACCGCAACGAAGCCACGGTGTCACCGAATGAAATTTGTCGGCGCGAAACCTCGATGGCGATCCACACTACGCCTTGATTCCTCGTAGCGATACGCACTGATCATGGCCATGATCCTCCTTGGCGTCACCTTTGTCGTAGAGATTCAGGTACACCGCTGACTTCTTAGAAGACTTGAATGTCCTTGGCACACTACTCTTTGTGATCGACCTTGTAGTGCACAATGTGTGCACGGACGAACGCGGCGATCTCATCTCAGGACCTCGACAAATAATTGTGAATTGTTTTATGAGTGGTTGGGCGATTCCTGACTTCTTGAGTTGGTTCCCGTTCGAGCTGGCGGTGGCGTCATCCAGAAGAGGTCGTGTGCTTAGATCTTTCGGCTGGCAAAAACTCGCGCGGAAATTTAACTCAGCCAAAAGACCGGCATCCTCTGGTTCGTCTTGCTGCTCAGCGTCGTGCTTTACCACACGTTTTCCAGACGCCGATGTGATAGTAACTCGCAGGCATCGCGAGATGGGATTGTCGGAGTAAAATGAACAGGGTGTGAGTTCACAACGCTGTCCTGCTCCATAAGGGGTGAATTCGGCGATTGGACGGCTTCGTCGGGTCGAAGGGATCGGTAGGAATATTGGATCGGGCCACTGCAACACGAAAGATAGGCCCGCAAGAACGGCTCCATTTTCCAGGCGTTTGACTTCAAAACAATATCATTTGATCTCTGAGCCCAGCGCAAACGTAGATGAATCCAAATAATTCGTCACCGCACTTTCACTCATTCCATAAAGGGCAAAGTCTCCGTCGGACTGTGATTGCCGCTCGTAAACTGTCGGCCACTAAACACAGAAAGCAGAAATTGGTCATTCGGCGAGAATACCAGTTGCACAACCGAGCTCTTGTGAGTTTCTAGTAACTGCTGCGTTTCACTCCTGTGCAGTATTCCGCAGTCGAACCGCAGCGAATCGCTCCTCTCTAGACTTGCACACAGACGCGATCAAATTGCCGGTGTGCGGTGATGCCACACTTAACAGTTCGTTTCCACGGCCGTACAGTTTCCGTTGTTCTGGCCAAAGCGTCTTGCGGCTCAACGTGTCTCCCACTGGTAAACACTCCGAATGGAAAAGCTCAGCATAGCCACTAGTGTTGTCTTCAATCGTTCCCGAGGCGGACTTATACGTCAGGCCTCGACTTCCTGCCTCCACGTTGGGGGCGGCGTGGCAGCCCACAGCAAAACGATTTTGACAAAACCCGTCATAGAACTTCAACTTGCCTTTCATCTATTGCCTTTGTGCTATTAGTTGTTGTTGCCTCTTCACTTCTTGCCGGCCAGGTCCTTCTCGAGGTGGCGCGCGCATCGTGAGCTCGTCGTTGGTCTGCGTGAGCATTGCCACCTTCATCTTGCTCTCGATGAGCTCTCCCTGGAAGTAGTCGAGCTCCTGCTCGAGCGCCACCACCTTGGCGCTCAGGTCGGCCGACAGCTTCTCGGTCTGCTGCACCTGGTCCTGCAGGCGCGTCAGCAGCTCTTCGCGGGCCATCGCCTCCGCACTGAGCCGCTCGTCGTGGTCCACCGAGATGCGGCGGTGGGTTTCAGTGGCCTCCAGCAGCTCGCGCTCGCGCTGCTGCGACTCGCTCTCGATCTGGGTCTTGGACCATCGCAGCCGGTCCAGCTCGTCCCGCAGCAGGTCGGCTTCGCGCTTGACTGACTCCACTTGGGCCTGCAGATCGGCCGTCTTCTCGTCGTTGTCGGCTGCAGACTGAGCCAGACGCAGCTCCAGTTCTTCCACGCGGGACTGCAGTCGCTCGTGCTCGAGCTTCATGTCTTCCAGCTGCAGCTCCAGAGCCTGGTGTTTGGCCGTGGCGGCTTCGAGTGCTGTTGAGCTGGTCGTACGGATGCTGTCGAGCTCCTGCTGGGTCTCGTGCAATTGGGTCGAGACGTCCCGCACTTGCTGCTGCAGCGTCGTGATCGTGGCCTCAGCAGCGACGACGCTTTCCTCGGCCAGCTCGCGGGCTTGATCGGCAGCCTCCAGCTTCGAAGACAAGGTCTGGCTCTGGTTCTCGAGCAGGTCGAGTGCTTGCTGCACCTTGACGATCTCTTGCTGGGCGTTGGCGCTGGCGATCTCGGCCCCCGCAGCTGCTCCAGCAAGCGAGCTTTCTCTTCCTCCATCGCCGTCATCGCGCCGTCGAACTTGAGCAATTGACGCTCCAGCCGCTTATTGTCGTTGAGAGCCGTCTCCAGAGCAGCTTGCGCTTCCGTCTCACCGGCTTCGTTGTCGCCGATCTCGTTCCGCGTGGATTCGGCCCGCTGCAAGGCGGCGGTGGAAAGTTGGAGCTCCTCGTCCTTCTGCTCGATGGTCAGACGCAGCTCTCGCAGTTTCGTTTCAAGCTCGCTGTTGGAAGCTGTCAGGGCTGTGATGGTGAGTTTCAGCTGCTCAGCTTCGGTGCGCTGTTGGGCAAGAACCTGCTTCAACGCGGCCACTTCGGCGACAAGGTGGGGCTCCTCAGCGTCCACGTATTCGTTCACCGAAGACGCCTCCGAGACATCGTCTTTAGCTGTTGCTTTACCAGTCTCGTCGCCCTTGATCTCCTCGTCGATCGTGAACATCGGGGCCTCCTCCGGGCTTTACAAGCTTCATGTTCAAGCTTCAGTACGTCGTATTGCTCCTTCAGTGTCATGTAGACGAGGAAATCGACCTGCATGACTCCGTCCTCGGCGTCACCTTCAGAAGCTGTTGAGTTCGTGCCGAGACCCGCTGCCAATTTGGTAAGTCGTTCAATCTCGCGGTCTTTCTGCTCGATAGTTGCTTCGAGCTTGACGTTTGCGGCCTCACTCTCACGAAGCTGCGCCTCGAGGTTTTGCAGAGCTTGCACGAGTTCATCTTTGGCGTTATCGGCCGCCGTCACCGCTTCTTCCGAAGTGCCCGGGAGTCCAGGACCACGAATGGCATCGGATTTTGCCTCACCAAAACCTGAAGTCCGACGACAATTCGAAGCCAACGATGACGCTCGACTGTGGTTCGTGTACGCCGACATTTCCGACCCCAGTTCACTAGCGCTGTCCTCGACGGACCGTTCCTTGTTGGCCGCGTCGTTGTGGTCGCGGTTCACGCGCGAACTCACCACCGTAAGCGAAATGGACGCTCGAGGGTCATCAGCGCATTTGGTGGTGTTCAACCGAACGCTCTCTTTGCCCGAGTCTTTTGTGACGGGGACGAGCTCTGCCAGGTTGAACTCAAACACAGCCAAAGTTTTACTGTGGTCGCCGGGGGTCATGACGTGGATCTGGAAGCATTTGGCTTGGAAGAGACCCGTCTTGGCCATATAGAGCGTGCTGGAGAACGCGACCATGTCCCCCACACGACTTCGCCAGTGTCACCACTGCGCGACTGCGACGACTGAATTGCTCTCGAACCGTTCAACCGTCGAAGAGAACCGTCGTCGCCAGGGTCCGCAGGTTGGTAGAGCGCCGACTTTGTGGGGATTTTCTTCTTCCGCCCCATGACCACAGCGACCAGCTCGGTGTCATGCTTGAGCGCGAGGTTGGCGTTCAACCGATGCACCACGAGCTGCACTTTGAAGCCCACGGGGCTTTGTTGGACCGCTGCGCGATCTGCACGAGCGGCTCATTGTTGTGTCGACACCACGCCAATTGGGAAGTCCGACGAGCTCTTGAGACGCTTTCAAGCGAGGACGGTGCTCGTCAGCCCGGAATAGCGGGACAAGGTTTTCTACCGCGCGCAACACGTCCCGCCTTGAATTTGTCCTGAGCCTGCTTCTCACTATTTTTGCGGGAGTGCAACGGCATGAGCAGCTTTCGCTGTCGGAGTAAGAGTGGCTGTTTATTTCTTTAGACGTAGATTGGTTTAGTAGGAGATTGGGGTCTCAGTACGCCATGCGCTTCTTCCGCTCGATGGCGTCGTAGGTGTTCGACCAGATGCATTTGATGACTTCGTAGTCGTCGCTGGCGAATTTGGCGGCCACAAAGCGCAGCGACGGAACCGTCAGCGAGAAGTAGTGTAGGTTGCCTGCATCAACACGAAAGCACATTCAGTTTGAGAATTCTGCGGGATCAAACCAAGAGAATACACACTCACCGTAGCCCTTGTAGATCTTGCATTTGATCGGAGAAATCTTGTGGTCGCGGCACAGTCGGAACGACTGGATCTGCGTGTGTACGCCTCGCTTCTCGTATAGAGCGATCACGCACTCGTGGTAAGCTGCTCGAGACACGAAAAGCTGGAGCACGTCCATCTTGGAGCCGCCGAACGCAAAGTATTTCGTCGTCCAAGTGGCATTCCCCGACGTCAGATTGCCGACGCTGAAGGTGCCGTCTAAACAAATTAAAAACAAATTAGTACGCGTTGAAAGCAAACCAGAGCCGCAAAGATCTTACTGGAAATTCTCGTCAGCACCGAGCCTTGCGTCGAATCCTTGGTCGCCGCTCCTCGCTTGAAGCGCATGCGGAGGGGCCGTGGAGCTGCCTTGATCAGGTCAAGTATCGCGATATAGCTGCTATTCGCTGTGCTTCGGCCGTTGATTGCCACTACCGTGCTGCCGACGGTCACACCGACGCGGTCAGCAGCTCCGTTCTCCACCACCAGCTTGACGACGGCGCTCTCCTTGCGCTGGTTGGCCTCGTTCCAAACGTCGACCCGCTCCATCAACACGCCGAGCTTCCGACCGTTCTCAAAGCGGACGTCGTATTCATCTTTTCCGCATTCCGCAGGCAGGTCACTTCTCTCTGCGGACGGTGGTTTTGACAATCGTTCCTCACTCCCCGTCTTGCAGCCTTGCTGTCGTCGTCGTCCAAATTGGCAAAGTTTCCCGTCATAAAGCCTTCCACGAAGAAATCGTCATTGCTGTTGCTCTGGGCGTCCTTGAGCGAGACTTTGTTCGTCGACATTTTCGCCGAAGCCGCGGCAAAGCCATCGGACGAGAAACCCAACTGGGAGCGCTGCTCTTCTTGAGTCGGTCGTTTGCCACCGAACGAGGAAAATCGGTCATTCGAACCGAAGCTGTCGGCGTGCTAGTCGAGGTTGTCTCCGGGAAATCAAACGGAGTGCGCGGTGTAGATCCTTTCGGGCTGAACGGATCGAAGTCGACGATTGTCGACTTTAGGTCATGGCGTTGTGGATGTTGTGTGGGCATCGTGGTCGGCGCAGCAGGTCGAATCGGCCCAGAGAGGTTGGGAGACGTGGCGAACGGGTCCGCAGGCTTCATGATGTTCTTGATGTTGTCGTACATTATAGGCTCGCCGCTGTAGGAAGGCATGGGCATCAATGTACTGGTGTTGGTGTGGCTCGGACTCTGTGGGTACTGCGGTTGCATCATCATCATTGGGGCCGGCGCTGGCATGGTCTGCTGCTGCTGGTACGGGTTGAAGGTCGCGAACTGTTGGTTGCCGCCGAGGCCGCCAAAGGCCGGCGGTCCCTGTACGGTCATGAAGCTGGAGGCGTTCACACTCATTTGCTGCTGAGGCATCATCATCTGGTTTCCACCGGCCATGGGGCTCGCCCCCGACCCGAAATTGTCGAACGGATTGGACATCGGCGCCGGTCTCGGAGCCGTGGCGAAAGCGTTCGCGCCATTGGACGGCGTACCGGGTTTCTGCATGGGGTTGAGCATTGAAAACGGATCGTTCATTATTGTTGGCGGAAGTCGGTCGAGCTTGGACGCTTGCACAATGCAGCAAGGGAGCGTGCTGGTGTCGTTTTCCAGAATGTTAGGGAACACCAACACCGCTTCTTCCCAACAACCAGAAACTGCTACGTATATTTGGTGGAGTCTGCACGCAACGGATTCAAAGCAAAACGGACGTTGGTCGAACGTCGAATACTTGCCGTCCTCACGACTCAAACTACAACCAAGTCGTAGAGCAACGAGATCGATAAATGGTATTCAGAGAAGATTAAAAATGCTAGCTGTAGGGGGCGTCTCGTTCGAATCG
This sequence comes from Phytophthora quininea, assembly GCA_011947345.1. Taxonomy (NCBI): domain Eukaryota; phylum Oomycota; class Peronosporomycetes; order Peronosporales; family Peronosporaceae; genus Phytophthora; species Phytophthora quininea. Next base: position 236,952 of record JAAVTG010000561.1, read on the forward strand.
CTCGCGCTTCGGCTTACCAGAAGATATCGTTGGTCGCCTGCGTGGTCGGGGCCGTCGGCGCAGGCGCGAAGCTGTCGGCCATGGGGGACAGCAGGGCATTGCCGGACGCGAAGTCATCGACGGTCGGATCGCTCGTAATCGACGACGTCGAACCTCCCGCCACGGTCTTGAGCGAAATCTTGGGGGTGGTGGTGGTAGTCGCAAAGGCACCGGCGTTGAAGCCGAGATTTTTGCGAGCAGCTTCTTGGGTCGGGCGCTTGCCGTGAGCAAGTCGGCTAGCGAGAGCACTGGACTTGGCTCCTGAGGCAGGCGACGCCGGGGTAGCAGCAGGTGCACCACCGCCACCGAGGAAGCTAAAGTCCAAGTCCGCCGGGGCCTGCGGAGCACCGAACGGGTTCTGGACTGGCTCGGGGGCTCGAGTGGCAGGCTCGTTGAAAGCTGGGGTGCTTGAGACCTTCAAGCCACCACCGAGACCCTCAAAAAGTCCATCGAGGCGTCGTCTACCACGGGCTTCTTCTCCATGAGCTTCTTGATGCTGTCGTACATGACCGGCTGCTGCTGTTGCTGGCCGAACGGGTTCGGTGGGGTCATGCCGGGGCCCATTCCAGCGCCGGGGAATTGTCCACCCATCACGTTCATCCCGCCCATGTTCATGTTCATGCCGCCGTTGAAAGCAGGAGCAGCCATGTTCATGTTCGTCATCCCCATGTTGCCGGGCGGCATTCCCATCCCCATGTTCATCTGACCGTGGGTGCCGACATTCCTATGTTCATTCCCATTCCCATGTTGACGTTCATCGGCGCCACCGGGGCGGGCACCGGAGCGTGGTGGGGCTGAACGGCCGGGGTCTTGGTCGAAGCGATCGGGTTGAGGAAGTCGAACGGGTCGCTCATTATTGCTGTGGTGTGGCTGGCGAGTTTGTTTGAAGCTGGAGAATCGAGAAGTGAGAAATTGAGTGCCAACACTGCTGGCCCCACCACCGCCGGGGTCCTAACAATAGGAGATCGGACCGAAAGTCCTCGGCGCAGAGGAAGTCTCCGCTTCTTAGCCAGCATCGCCTAAAATTGGAGGCACGAGTAAGACGGAGAGATAGATGGTTGTGCGAACAAGACTTAATAACCTTACATGCCCTTCGACCTCCCTTGTCCTCTGTTCATACGTTCTATGGTACCAACGAGGTTGGTGGGGAGTTGACCCACGCCTTGTCCGAGTGCGCGGCAACAACAATACTTGACTTGGTACTTCAATCGTACTTCTCCGTGAACGGAGTGGGGAACGAGAGCTTCTCCGGGTTGTCGATCTCTGACGCCCGCTCGGACGCGGTGGTGGAGCCGCCCGTCCCTCGATACGACTTGCGCTGGTCCGTGGGTAGGCGGATCTCCATCTCGGCCACGCGCGTCATCGTCGTCGTCAGCAGCAGCATGGCCTCGTTGTACTGCTTCTCTTGGTCGGCCACGCGGGTCATTAGGATCTTGTTGCACTCCTCCAACGTGGCGATGCGGTTCTGCAGACCGGAGACATCAGCTGACTGCTTGTCGCTCTCGGTCAGACTCACCATCGTGTCACTGATCGCGGTGTTGTTGGAGCGGCCGTTGCTTCCCACACGGCTCGACCGCACCCCGACGCTGTTGGGCGTGCTGAAGCGCATGTTCATCTGCGGGCCGGGGACGTTCGACGGTCGGCCGCCGGCCATCGACTGCGTGGACTCGGACCGCGCCGCCCGGTTACCCATAAAACTACCGAGCGCGCTGTTCGTGCGACTAGCAGCCGTGAACAGTACGTTGGGGCTGGAACTAATTGTGTCGGTGTTTTCGATCACCGTCGAGGGAGCTGACACGGTCGACGGCGGTGGCATCGACAAATTATTACGCAGGCTCGGGCCCTTCTTGTCGCTTGGAGGCCCCGACCCGGATGCGTGGCTTCCTGACGCGCGCGCTGATTGCCGCCGGGGGCGGTGTTATGAGCGGGCAACGTGTTTGACGACATGGGGCCGTTGCGGTAGATCCGGTAGCAGTCCCCGCACACCGACCGCTTCTTGGAGTAGTTAGGGAGCATGATCTTGCCGGCCACGTGCTTCTTGCAAAGATACGTGAAGCAGCCCTTGCACTGGTACTTCTTGCGGAACATGGAGAACTTCTTGTAGCAGACGCCGCACACGCCGGCGTTGTGGTCGGGCTCATAGATAGGGCGGCTGAAGGCAGCCTCGTCGAACGCCACCGCCGCTCCTACCTCGCGGGCGCTCTTGGACCGTGCGGGTCCCGACACGGGGGACTGCGCATCGGGGCGGGCATGGACGCCTGTGTCGGCAGCGACGTCGGGGATCTCCCCAACTGATCCGACACCATCGCAGGCGCTGCCGCCGGCGTCTCGCTGTCAGCCTTTGCAGAAGGCGGAGGACTTTTCTTCGGCGCACATGACTGGGACTGCACCAGCGCGCCGTCCACAAAGCTGAGCGACGTGATCATGCCCTGACTGCTCTCGAACAGGTTGCTGGTCGACGCTATCTCGGCGAACGAGTTGTTGATCGGGGCCGTGGACGGCAGCGACGCGTTGGGGCCGCTCATGGACGGCGGGTGCAGCATGCTCTCACGCAGCAGTTGGCTCTGCATCTCGATGTCGCGCTTGACATCCTCGTAGTCGAACGCTTCGTCGTCGTCCTCGCTCAGATCCAGGTAGTCCTGCTCCGCGCGCTGCAGCATCTCCATGGCGCCCTGCGGGAGCTGCATCTCCCTCGCCAACTGGATCACCGTCTTGCCAGCGGGCGTCTCCTCCATCAGTGAGCTGGGTCGCGCCTCCGCCAGCAGCTTGAGCGTCTCCAGCGGGGCACGGGCCTTCACCGCGATGTGGACGGGCAAGTACTGCGCATTGTTCTTGGTGATGACCGCCTCGGGGAAGGCCGCCAGCAGCGCCCGCACCGCCTTGGGCGGGGTGTCGTCCTCGGTGCAGGCCCAGTGCAGCGGCAGCATGCCGTGGTGGTCTTTGTGGCGAGCCAGCTGCGGCTCGGACGCCACGCGCTCGATGAGCGTGGACCACTTGCCCATCTCGGCCAGTCGGATGCCTTCCTTGTAGTGCGCGCGCGAGCTGCGATCGGCGCCCAGCGAGTCGGCCCGCATCGAGTGCCGCGTGTCCTGCTGCTGCTGCTGCTTGGTCAGCGGCTTGTGCTGCTCGACGTCGCTGTCGGAGCAGCTGCTGGTGTCGGTGGGCACCGACTTCTTGAGCTGGGGGACGTGACGGACGCCTCGGGCAGGGCCATGACTCGCAGCGGGACTACTTCTGGTTGTGGGGGCACTTGCTGGACTGGTCTCCGTCGTGCGCTCGTCGAGAGCGACCCCGACCAAGTCGCCACGGCTCTGGAGCATTACACGATGCGGCGATTTGCATTGCAGAGACTTTACGAAACAGTGGAGACCGCAGTTCAAAGCCTTTTGATGTGGGCAGCCCTACCGACGGGAGGCAATCGTGTGAGTCTCTCTGTCGCCCCGAGTGTTTGCACGATCCAAGGGCGTAGGAAGCGCTACACCACACAACAGCAGTGCTGGTGCCACCGCTGTCGATGCATTCTTAGCCACTTGCTGGAAAACATCAGGGACTGGGCGTGAAAGACAGCAGGTTGACCGTGGATCGGCGGGCCGTCTGCGGTGAAGACACAGCGCTATTTGCGCGAAAGTCGTGAACGACACGACTGCGATGCTCGTTGCCAAGTTGGCCACGACGAGAGGCAGTGTGGCAGCAGGTTGGCGCTGGTCCCACCCCTGATCGAGCGGCGCCATCGTCACGCTGCGAGCAATGAATTGCTTGGCGGAAACGTGCCCGGTGCCATAGAGCGCTGCCGTCAACGGCCTCACGAGGCTATCCCGGTCGAGCTGACGTGAGTGCTTCGTACCGGAGGACGGTGGACCGCGCGGGTCGTTCGGCGTTGGCGCCGACATCGCCTTCTGTTTTCATCCTCGTTAGCACGCCAAGCCTCCCCAAAGCCATTGCTACACAGTGCAAGATTGGCATTACGGCTGCTCGACAAGCGACGCGGCAAAGCTCACGTCCGTGCTTTGCCGACTCGCTTGACTCACAGGCTAGAGTCCAGGTTGGCATTAGGTGACCCGCGGTGCCTCCCAACGGCCTAGCAGAACTCACGGAATAAGTTCTTCGATCGTAGAAGTGCAACGGATTCACGCAGACTTGCATTGCTGTGTCTGAAGCTGAAGCTGAAGTCGAAGGGAAAATGGACTGCACTGAAAGTTAGATGGTGAATATGCACACGAAGAATCCCGCCCACGCTAGTTGAGCTTCCCAGACACGAGGCCGACCTTCTTGCTCGCAGTCCTCGCCTTGCTCTTGAGATAGCAGGTGTACAAGCGGGCTCGGTTATTGTTGTCGGTGCTGTATGTGTACGCCTTGCAGCCGCTCGTATTGGCACAAGGCTCGCAGCACTGCGACGACTGGGTCACGTACACCTTGATGTTGTTGCCGTAGTAGTCGGTGTCGGTCGCCGTGGCACATTTTGATGGAGACGGCGCCTTCCTCAGCGATGAGCCTGAGAAAGTTTTCGTCACGAAGCCCGAGACGGCCCCCACCGAAGGTTTTCTGGTTTCGGGCCCCTTCTTGAGGCAGCACACGGTGTTGCCCGGCTTGTAGTTCTTACCTTCGATGCCGACGTTCGGGAGTTATTGCAAGCACTTGGGCAGAAGGTCAATGCACTGGTAGTCGCCCGAATTCCAGGGCTGGAGTAGTGACTAGTCTGGCAGCAGGTTGCGCCGGCGGAATCCGAGCCGCATTTCGCGAAGCTTGGTTTCCGCTCGGTGGCAAGTTGGGGAATGGAAGTGCTTATTACTATGGTCATAAAGACACCGTCGCCTACGCGAACGGTGCCGCTCCTAAAGACTGCGCAAATACCCAAAGCTACGAGAGGCTCTGGCTGCGACTGATCTGGAATGCATCGTCGGCCTGTATCTGGTGCAGTTGGCAGTGGTTGCCCTTGCGGACGGACCGGTTGCAGTTATCGGCCTCACACCGACGGCCACCGCCATGCGAAATGCAATAACCATTGCCTCTATCTTTCTTCTTACAGCCTTCCATGATGCAGCGGCGAATGCCGCCGTGCAGGTAGCACAGCCCAAGCCGTTGGGTGCCTTTCGTGCAGCCTGGGACGCGGCACTTCTTGCCACCACCGTGAGCCCGGCACAGCCCGCCGCCTTGCGAGCTCTTGTCGCAGCCTGCAACTTGGCACCGGGCCCCGCCGCCGTGGGTCTTGCACCGGTTGTTGGACTGGGCACGTCGGATACAGCCCTCAGCTATACATTGCTTCGCGCGTCGAGTCCCTTTTGATTTGGTCGAAGAGGTCGACGACAGCGACGATGACGTCGAAGCGTTGGAGACTGTGCGGGTCGTTGCCGGAGGCAACGGTAGCGACGGAACGAGGTGTGGCATCGGCTTGGCGAAGAGCTGCTGCATCCCCATGGGCGACGGGACCGGGAGTAGGAAATTGAGCGGCAGCGGATTCACACGGCCGGGGTGGTCGAGATCGTGAACGGGCTTGGGGATCCTTTCACCGACTTGAACGAGGGACGCGCCGACTTGGCGGCGGCCCCGACAATGTCGTCCCACGACTCGCGCAGGAACGAGTCCATGACTGGAGAGAAGTCGGGCGCTTCAGCCTCCTGCTTGATGAACACTTCGCCGTTGCCGCCGGCCGGGGCCCGACCGTTGATGCGGATCTTCAGATCGGGTGAAAGGCACGACGGGGTCCCAACAGAGCACGAGCCGTCGTGAGGCGACTCAGTGTCGTGCGAGCCGAACACGTCACCTAGTGCTGTCAAATTGAGCTCCAGGTTATCGGGATCTTCGCGTCGGAAACCCGAGGCGGGCGAGGTCGAGCCCGAGTTGTCCAGCAATAGCATTGTGCTTTCGAAGTCGTCTCCATCCAGTAAATCCATCGATGTGGGCAGATTGAGGATGTCGCCGATGTTGTACGAGTTCATAGGAGAAGCCCGAGGGTCCATGGTCGTCGAAAAGCTTTCGATGCGGTACGGAGCGGATTCGGATGTGGTTGAGAAAACGGGGGCCGGTGGTGCGTCTCAGAGGTGCTGCCAATGACCATCGTTCTCGTCGAGGAAAGCTTTCAAAGCAAGCGATGGGAACCTTTCCATATGCCGACCCCCGTCCTCCTCTTCCTCGCCTGATAACCCAAGGATGTCGATCACCACCCTCGAGATGAGATCCGTCTGACGTCGGATTAGACGGCGAAACAAGTGAGGTTGAATTTAGCGATCGTAACGCCGAGGACGATTTTGACTTGCTCAATTCGTTCACCAACTGCTAACTAGCCAGTCAACGCCTCCATCAACACTCCCAAGTCCTCTAGTGGCGACTCCGACTCCGATACACTAACTTCGGTCGTGGTGGTACCGCTCCAAGAGGTTTTCCGCCGCGGGATCTCTCCAGTCTGCTGTTGCTTCTGTCGCCGCCGAAGAGCCTTCCTCCCCACTTGGCTCCGTTTTCGCTGCCCATGACGTATCACAACATTTGGATCAGCTCGTTGAATACCCTTTCATGAATCCGCGTCATGTACTCACCTGCGGCAGTGCAGCTTCCAAAGCCCGTGGCCAGTCTCCAAATTCCGAAAAGTTAATCAAGACGTCGATCACCGTGTTGACGTTCAAAATGTGGTCTAACCGCTCGGTGATATGCTCTTGAATCGGCAACCGGGCTGTCGTGATGCCAGCTTCAGTGGCTGCATTGAGCGTCGCTCCCTGTTTCGCCACCATGAACTCCATTAGCTTCCTCCCTAACGCTTCGTTCTCGTTTGCCCACCTTCTTGCGCGACTTGTCGACGATGCCTCCGATCACGTAGATCTTGTTCGGGTCCATTTCTTCGAGCACATTGGGTGAGTCCGGGGACAGATACACCAGCTCGGACGACGGAAAATAATCCGTCATGCCGTCGCCACCACGTCGCCACTGGACGTGCCAGTTCACCGCGCCGAAGCGCTCCAGCGACGTCTCCAACTGCTCGCTGGGGTTGCACAGCAGCAGCTGGAAGGGCTCGTTCATCTGCTTGACGCTGCCGTAGCTGAGCTTCAACTGCTTGGCCAAACTGCGGAGCTCCTTGTCGTTCATGATGCTGTCGAAGCTCAGGTCGACGGCCACTCGTTGGCTCTTACTGTCAACCGCCGCCGCCCGCTGCAGCTTGTTGAGAGCTTGTTGCTTTGCGATTTCTTCCTCTTGTAGGAACCGACGACGCTCCTCTGCAACGCAGTCAACGTCACCACCAGTGAGAGCCGTAGAACATTGTCGGTCGATTGGATTCGAGCTCCGTACAAAAATGTAATATACTTACCTGCGGTCATAGCGTGGAGTAGCTCGAAGCGAGCTTTTTCTGCCGCTCGCGGGCCGGGCGCTTCGCCCGCAAGATATGTTTTGTGTCGGGGGATGGCAGTGTCATTGCAGGAGTGGGAGATGCAGCGGTAGGCGCTGAGGCGAGCGGTGGGGCGGGGACATCGCCGTTGCCCACGGGCTCCGGTGAGGCCATGAACGAAGGGCACTATGCATTAGTGCAGTTTTTAGGATCTAGACATTTTTAGAATTAGAACCTTTCAAAGTCAGAGAGCCCCATGGGCTCACTCGCACGGAGGAAGCGCTACTGCGTCGTTGCCGGGTGCACGAACGGTATCAAGGCCACAGGTGGGTTTTGCAAGCGCCACAGGAAGGAAGCGGTGCAGGCGGCTGCCGTCGCAGAGCAAGCCGCGTTTGAGTTTCAACGTTTTACGGCAACACGAGGACAGTCTGCCACCTCGTTCAATTTTCAATGAAAATGGTCTCTTTTGACACCTTTGGTATTGCTGCTACTACCTCTCAGACAACTGCTTGGCAAGAAAACACAAGTAGAGCAGCAAAGTCATGACCCTGCAACTCAGTTGAGGATGCCGGACACGGCCCCGACCTTCTTGCTGGCCGCTCCGACGGCGTTCTTGAGGTAGCACACGGGACCGCCGGGGTTGTTGTTGATGTACGTGTAGGCCTTGCAGCTGCTCGTGCTGGCGCAGGCGTCGCAGCACAGAGACGGCAGGTTCACGTACACCGTCTTGATGTCGTTGCCGTAGTAGTCGGTGTCGGTCGCCTGCTTGGAGCACTTGGTCGGGGGCGGCATGCACTGGTAGTAGTTGTCGTTCCACGGCTGGCAGTAGTAGCCGCTCGGGCAGCACGTGGTGCCGCCGCTATTGCCACAAGCTCCGTACCCCGGAGTGGAGCAGGTCGGCGACGACGGAGTTGGCGTCGGGGTCGACGTCGACACGATGCCCGAGACGGCCCCGACCTTGGTCTGGCGAGTGCCGGTTCCTTTCTTGAGGTAGCACGCCGGGCTGCCGGGGTTGCTGTTGACAAACGTGTAGGCCACGCAGCCGGCGGTCTGCGTGCACTTGGTGCAGCAGTCTCCGGGCTGCAGACCGTAGACGGTTTGGAGGTCGTCGCCGTTGAAGTCGACGTTGGCGAACTGCTGGTTGCACTGGGCCGGCAGGTCGATGCATTGATAGTAGTTGGAGTTCCACGGCTGACAGTACTGCGTGCTGGGGCAGCAGCTGACGCCGGCCGAGTCCGAGCCGCAGTTCCCGAAGTTGGGGGTGCTGCAGTCGGCGGCGACGGCGACAGTCGCGAGACTGGCGAGGGCGATGGTAATGCGAGCGAGCATTGTCTTGAGCGACTCGGCGTGGAGTGGAGAGGGTGGAAGTACTTGCGACTTGCTGCGGAGAAGGCAAAAGCGAAAGTGAGCAGTGGAAGCAGTGAACAAGCGGCCGCAGCTTGCTGTCCGTGGTCACGCGTGTCAACGAACTTCAACGTCTGGGATTTTTGGCCACGGTATCCACTTCGCATCATTCCGCTGTTAGAAAAAGAGTGGTTCGTCTACGCTTCAACGAGATCAGCCTGCAACACCGGCACCGAGAACGCTTGCAAGTCCACCGGTAGATAAAGTCACCACGAGCTGTGCGTTTGCGATTGCTACTAGAGACGCTTAATGCTAGCACTGCCTGCCATAGTGCGGTTGCCATCGAGAGGCAGCACAGCTCGACTGCAGGAATCTTACTGTCGGATTGGCGTACTGGATTTCACGGCTTGCAAAATTGCGGGAGCTCGCGCAACCCCGTGCTGTCTGCCTGACTCAGTTTACAATGGATGCAAGGGATCCCTCCCTGTCGATCGTCTTCGAGGTCAAGACGGCTTGCGAATCGCTTGAAAGTATTTACGAGGCAAATATTTTTATCGCCAAGAGCTGATCTGCGGAGCAACGGCACGGCAGACTCGCAGCAGGAATGGCTTTCCTGTCTACTGAAGAGCGCTTTGGCCCGGACTTGACCAAGTACCGACATGGAGAACCGGTACGTGAAATCTCCCTCGCCACGACAAACGCCTTGTTAATGACGTCTCTATCCGTCTCCAGGACCCATGCACCTATCCAGCTCGCGACGACGGCTTGGTGATTCCAGGTGGCTCTCAGATCAGCGGGACTTTCGGGTATCATCGGCCGGTGCAGCATGAAGCACCGTCTCCGTTTGCCGCAGCTGCAGAGACATCAGCCGCTATGGCAGCGACCTTGAAAGCGATGACCGACAACTCGCTGAGTCACATCAGAGAGTCGAACGCGCCAGACTCCTGGTCGTATTCGCCGACGGTGGACGGTCAATTCCATCGAGTCTACACCATGAAGGAGATCAACGCCGAACGCAGACGCTCCAGCCACCAGCGTCAACCACCCACGACGGCCCCGGAAGTCCATCTTGCGCTCGGTCCCGGCAGCTACGAAGTGGACCAAGATGTGAGTTCTGGCACCTGCAAATGAACCTTCGTTCCGATGAGCTAACTGTCGATGGTAGCGACACCAGGTAGCTATTGCCACGCCGTTCACTTTCGCTCGCGAGAAGCGGCACGGGATTTTGGACAACACCGCAGCTCTAGGCAGGGTCGGATGCAGTCCCGGACCGACAATGTATCGAGTCGACAGCAGCACCGCGGTGGCTTCAGCTTCGGCCCTTGCTACCACAGCACTACAGTCCAAGAATGCGTCGACGTTCTTGACGGTGTGTAAGCTTTCCTCCGTTCATTCGGCTTATCCTCATTGTTTCATATCATTTTCGCAGCGTGTGCGTAGCGACGGTCAACTCCAATGCAGGAACGCCGCAAAGTACTCCAAAGAGATGGCTCAATCGTATCGGGAGCTCAACACGAGCGTTCGGGTGAGTACTTTTGTGCCCGATCATCGCTGAGTCAGCTATGTTAACGTTATACCTGTTAGAAACTTGAAAACCGACTTGCTTCGCCTGAACTCCGCGAACGAACTTTTCGGCGGTTCAACACGGACACCACAGCAGTGGAAGCGTACCGGAGAGGCCCCGGCAGCTATGATTCACCAATGGGTAGCGCGAATAATCCTCCAAGCCAGAAGAACAGCAAGGACGACGACAAAATTGTGAACAGAAGAGCTTCATGGTGTCAACTGTCCCCACTGCCAACCTCCAAGCAGAAACAGTCGAGCTCTTTCGGTCGCGTGGCCAACCGAGACCTCTTGAGCTCCATGATAGCAGCAGGCCATGCAAGCAAACACACCATCGGACCTGGAGTCTACGATGCCTACCCAGCGTCGTGTTCGATTCCGACACACAACATCGGCTACAAACCATTGATGCAGCAATCAGGGAAAACACGCAGGACTCGCACTGGTTCAGCAGACTGCACTGACGAGGAGACAAGACAGCTCAGCAAACGAGAGATGTGGAAAGTCATGAGGCATGGACCAGCACTGCCTTCGTAGATAATCTATTCCATGTCCATGATCAACACTGTTTGCCGTCTTCTCCGTCGATCAGCTCACACGACGAAGAATCACAGCCCAGTTGGACTCGTCGTAGTAGCTCTTTTCAACCTCGGCATTGCCAGCCAGCGCCACAAGCTCCTCTAGTTCACCTTGCTTGAACATGTGGCAATATCGTTGGACCACCACGCGTTCCTGCACCTTCGCCGCTGGATCGCTCGAGTTATCACTATTGACACCTTCAGCCTGGGCAGATTGCTCTTCTCCTCTTACTGCCTTCTGTGGCGGCAATGGACGAATCATCTTTGGCGTTAAACGCAAAGCGCTTGTCGAGATTCCACGGCACCATAAAGTCCTGACGACCCTCTTCAAACCGCCGACGCGAGCCCTTCATCTGCTCATGGGCCCACGCGTAAATGATTCCTCGTCCGCCGACACGCAAGACACGCAGCAGCTCCTTCACAGCTGCCAAACGGTGCACCAATGTGCTGAGGTGGTGCAAGACTGCAATCGATAAGGCAACATCACACGAGTTTGAGCGCAGCGGAACTGCCAGGGCGTCACACACCATCGCTTCAAGGCCGCGCTCGCGACAAATGCCCACGAGTCGGCTGCTGCGATCACCACCCACGACGAAGCTCTGGGTTTCATCGACACACTTCATATACTTCCCGTTCCCACAGCCGAGGTCAGCGATCACTGACCCGCTCGGTTGCGATGTCACAAACTCGGCGACTTTGGGCCACGGACTGTGCCGAGTGCTGCTGAAATGGGCTGCAACCGTCTCGTAGAACTCGTGGACGTATTGCTTCTCCATCTGCGTGGGGGCAAGACTTTCACCACCTTCCTCACCATTAACTTGATTACTGTTGGAGGAGCCACCCTCTTGCTCCTGTTCGTTGCGACCGAGTGTGTCACAATACGCTGGGAACGGACACTCGCATGGTCCTGATCGGATCTTGCGGAACGTAATGCTGAGTCTGCGCTGGCGGTTCACCTGCTTCCCGTCGATCACATCGAACATACGAGGACAAATGGCATGCTCCCACTTGTAGCGACTTTCCCCACTCATGACAGCCAATGACCGAGCTGGCAACAACACACCTTCATGACGCACTCCGTCTGGATGACGGAAGTCCATGACCACTTCACTGCAAATACTGAGCGACGCGATCGTCGTCGTGAACGCCGAGTGGGTATCCAAATGGTACGCGATTCCTTGTCCCGGCAGGTACTCGTTGATCGTGATTTGGTCCGGCGTATCTCCATCCATAATACCGCACATTTTGATCTGCTCCACAATGGGCTTCAACACTTCCGGGATGGGGTCTTTCATCGGTTGATCAGGGTCGCATCGTCTCGTGTCGTAGTTGAACTCGTAGCCAAAGTGTTGCACTTGTCTTGCTCGAATGGTGTTGGCCCAGGCCGCACCATCATCTCGATCAAAAAAGCAAGACACGCTTCTTCCTGCTCTTTGGTGATGAACTCGGCTTCAAAGCGAAGCCCCGGGACTCTCGATCCTGGAGGGTCCGCATTCCTGAGCACATTGTGCACCCGGAGCAGTCGGTCTCGAGCTTCCTGCTCCTTGCGAGGCCATGCAAACTCTGCATAGAGAGGTCTCCTGCCAATGAGCTCACAGGGCTTCTCATGCAGCAGATCTCGCAGCTTGACTGCAATAAAAGTGTCTGCCAGCTCCAGCAGCACCACTCTCCTTGATCCGGAGCCGTAGAGCACGCGTTTAACGACTGTGGCAGCTTCGAAGGTGTCGTTACTGTTCGGGTCTTCACTCTGCAGCAGATTTAGCAGGAACGGCACCAGTTTGGGCTCCACGATAGCCTTCTCCTTGATGCGGCGACTCATCGTGAGCTTAAGGAAGTTGCTGGGCTGCTCATCGGCCACGAAGTCCGTCAGCGCGAGCTCGGGCGGAGCCGCAGCACCGTCGACCATGAGCTCCATCAATTGTGAATCGATTCTATGCGACTCAAGTTCGACATGGCTACATTTTATATTGCTGCACATGAAGCACTCGACGACTCGCCTGCGGCCCAAATCTACACGTATGAAGGAGACTACAATGCATGCGTCTTGCTCAGCATTGGAGCTGGGTCGTGTTGGTTCAATCGGAATCATCAGAGTCCGAGGGTTCGGATATCTGCCGACGTCGAGAGCGCCTGGGGAGTTTGGTGGTCGATGGATCCTCCTCGTCCTGCCGCTGCCAGACGCACAGCTTGCCGTAGAAGTCCGGAGACACGATGGTGGGCTCGAACGGGTGCCAGCGCACGTCCCGCGTGATCCCGTTGTGCTTCATGGCGAAGATCTCCACCAGGTCGCCTGAGATGCTGTCGTACACGTACACTCGGCCGTCGGCTGAGCCTGTGTAAATGTACTTTTGCGCAGTCGAGTGCAGCGGCGAGAAGTAGCACCGGATGAGCGTCTCGATGACCATGTGGCCGCGGTACGTCATGACGGACTTGTCGTCGGGGTGTTCGATCGGAACCTGGTTGCGTCCTGGGTAGGCCTGGTACCGATAGTCCCATGAATATGGTTTGCGGAAGGTCTCCACGTCGTCGTAGTCGTCCGAGGAGAAGCATTTCCGGATATCCCAGAGTTTGGTTGTTTGGTCCTTGGAATTGGAAATGAAATAGTACCCATCGTCTCGCGACGAGATGTGCGAGATGCCGTCGGTGTGGCCGGGGAACACGCCCTGCGGCTTCGGGTTCGCCTCGGACAGCACTCGACGGTCCCATAGCTTGATCACCGAGTCATCGGATCCGCTAACGAACACGTTTGAGTGCAGAGGACCATCTACAAAGGCGATTGCGTTCACGTCGTCGTGGTGTCCGATGACATGGCACAGTGGCGTTTGGGTCTGCATGTCCATGAGGATGACACTGCTCTGCGACGTACCGGCCACGAACTCCGTGCCGGCAGCGTTCACGTCGATACACCACACGCCGAAGCGGCCGTGTCGGTTCATCCGCATGTAGCCGCTGTCTTCTCTGCGCCCCCTCGTCCGTGCGAGCGGGAAGACTTGCTCCTTGCCGTCCTCTTCAAACTTGGTGCTCACCATTCGCACGTTGCTGTTGATGGTCGCGTACATGACGTTGGCGTCGTCAGGTGTGAACTTTGCGTCGGTGACTGTCCAGCTCACGTCCCTGACCGGTAAATAGGCCTCTCGGTTCCAGTCCACCGTGTCGTAGAGCAAGATCTCTCCTCTCTGTCCGGCAGTCAAGAACTTTGATCCAGTACTGTTGAAGCCGCCGCAGTAGAGCCTGTCCCTGACCGAGTCCACGACCCGACAGTGCTTGTTCTCCTGGAAAGGCATGAAGGTTTCCTGCAGCTTAATCAGCTGCGCCTTGGACGACGAGCCCACTCGCTCGCGATGGCACAAGGTCTGGAACAGGCGCTGCTTGCGCCGCACAGGGTCCTCGTTGTAGCCACGCAGCTGGTGCGCCATGCGCTGCGTCGGCATCGCCTCGCGCTGCTTCCGCTCGTGCTCGGAGCGGCGGAACGCGCAAGGCGCGTACGTTTGGCCGTCGAAGACCTTGTCCAGGTGGTCGCGCTCCTCTTGCGAGAGCACCGAGGCCTCGTCCTCGGGCTCGCGAGCATCTGACAAACCCTCATACTGAGGCAGCCACTCGTCGTCGTCTTCGTCGTCCGACGTCGTCACCACCCAGCGCAACAGGCCAGCCATGATCGAGCGATGGCTTCTTCGGAAGTGAAGGGCAAAGGTCGGTCGAGTTGAGCTCTCTGAGCTGATTACGCTGTCAATTATCAGGTTTATTCAGATTCAGACTCAGACGACAATCACTCCGTTCCGCACCGCATCTTGGAGCCGAACATGGGGGCCGAGATCACACTTCGCGCGTGGTGTTCGCCGTCTTCTTCTTCCTGGGCATCGGGTCCTCCCTGCCTTGGAATGTGTTCATCACGGCGCAGGCCTACTTCCAGCACCGCCTGGCTGGCACTAGCTACGAGGACTCGTTCCTCAACTGGTTCAGTATGGCCTTCAACGCTAGCACACTCATGACGATGCTGGTACGCACAGCAGTCATCGCTGAGCGCATGGCGGCGCTGTGCGCACCGTCTTCTTCTCGCTCATCGTCATCATGGGGATCATGTTCTTGCATTGCGCCTGGACGCGCATGCCCGAGTTCCAAGGTAACCAAACAACCGCAGCATGATCATACATGTACGTACACTGACGTGCGTACATGTTTTAAATCTGCAGGCTACCCGTTCTTCCATACGACCATGATGACCATCGTGGCCGTAGCCTGCGTCTCGACACTCATGCAGGAAGGAATGCTGCGTATCGTAGCCACGTTCCCGCCGCAATACACGCAGGCGGTGGTGAGCGGCCAGTCCTTCTCCGGCCTGGCCGTGTCGATGTCCAACTTTGCCATCACGTGGGCGAGCGAGACCAGCGGCGCCTTCCTGCTGAGCATCAAGACCAACCCCGACCTCTGCGCATTCCTATATTTCGTGCTAGTGTTCATTACGCTCGTGCTCAACTTGCTGGCCTTCGCGGTGCTGACGCGCATGACGCTGTTCAAACACTACCAGCAGGTGGACCACCCGAGACACCGCCACAAAGACTACTTGGACCTCGCGCCAAGCGACGCCGAGACCATCGACAGTCTGGACAGCTCGCCACGCAAGAGACTGCTCCCCAGTGAAGACGACGACGCTCCAGCCAAGGTGGACATGATGGAGATCGCCTGGAAGATCCGCTTCTACGCGGCTGCCACGTTCTTCATCTTCATCGTAACGTTAGGACTGTTCCCAGGCATCACGTCTTCGATCAAATCGACGCAGCCGGAGAAGGGAAAGTTCTTCGCTGAGCTGTTCACGCCGTTCACGCTCATCCTGTTCAATGCGTCGGACTTTGTGGCGCGTTTGTCGGCGTCCTACTGGCCCGAGATGGGCCAAAAGAAGGCGTTGCTGGCGAGTCTGGCGCGGCTGGTGTTCTTCCCGCTGCTGATGCTGTGCAACCTGAAGGACAAGAACGGCCACGTGATCACGACGGTGCTGTTCCGCAGCGACGTGCTGGCGATGCTGTTCATGGCGGCCTGTGCCTTCTCGAATGGCTTGCTGTGCACACTGACGTTCATGGAGTACCCGGATATGCTCCGCACGAACAAGGAGAAGGAACTGGGCGGCAGCATCATCTTCTTCATCCTCTCCATCGGCCTCACTGCAGGCTCCCTCATGTCCTTCGTGCTGCACGCCATGTTGAAGCCGTGAAGATGGCTACATTTTATAAACATTTTATAAAAGCAAAAACAAAATATAATAAACACTATTGGACGATGGCGTCCAAGCTCGAGTATCTGCAGCGCTACATGTCTAATGGCGGCGGCGGTACGCTCCCCACAGACTCTTCATGCTTCTACCAACTGCGTACAGCAGTCTAACACTCTCTACCCTCATCCTAGACACCACTGACGGTAAAAAGAAGAAGAAGCTGAAAAAGAGCAAGAAATCGAAAGCGCCAACGCATGGGACGCGCGTGGTGGACACCGACGACACGTGGGAGGCGTCAGCGCCCAGTCGCGAAGCCATCGAGCACAAGTGGGAGCAGGACGGCGATGACGACGAGCGGCCGCTGGTGGTGGCCGCCGACGGCGAGGAGGACCCGCAGGACCTGCCTGTCTACGTGGACTCGGACAAATATCTAGGGAGCTGCAGCAAGTTAAGCAAAAGAAGCAGCAGCAGAATGCAGACCTCTCACCTCCTCGGAGGAGTGCTCGTAGACGACCCAGCGATGACGAGTCTCCGCCGAGAAGACGCCGTCGCGATAGTGATGACGGGTCTCCACCGAGGAGATCAAGGCAAGACGCTTCACCTCCGCGGAGACGCCGCGACTCGGCGAGACAAGAAGGCGGACGGAGTCGTGGGGATGATGCCTCTCCACCACGAATAACGGAGCGGCGGTCGACAAGATCTCCCAGAAGCCGTAGCAGAGATCGAGATAACAGGCGAGATAGTAGCAGCCCGAGAAGGAGCCACTCTCCCAAAGCTCGTCGCGATCGGGAAAGCCGCTCGTCACCTGTACGCCGTCAACGTTCATCGAGAAAGTCTTCGCGGTGGGGATCTCCTCGGCGAAAAGATAAAAGTCGAAGCCGAAGCTTCGACAGACGCCACCAGCGTTCTCATCGAGCACGGTCTCGCTCGCGATCTAACAGTCCTAGCCGAGAGAAAAACAAACCAACCGGTAACCGGGATGAGTCCCGAAGCTTAAAGCGACCGGACTCGCCGGGAAACTTGAAGACCAAGCGCACTCCACGACAAAGTCGCGTAAGGTTCCGAAGAAAGAGCTCGGCGAGAAACCTGACAGCACGGAGGAGAAGAAAGCAGGTCTCTTTACTGCTGACGAATTTGAGCACCAGCGGAAACTGGCAGCAAAACGGAAGGACATGCTTCGGGGTGCTGACGCCACTGAAATGGGCGCTAAGGCGGAAACAGTGTATCGCGACAAGCGTGGACGCAAGTTGGATATGCTGAACGAAATGGTGCGTCAGCAGGAGGTGCTGGAAGGCAAGCGCAAGCGTGAGGCCCAAGAAGAGTACGAGTGGGGTACTGGTGCAGTGCAGAAGCGTGAGCGCAAGTCGCAGCAAGAACTGCTGCAGCAGATGAAGGCGGCGCCATTTGCAAGACACGAAGACGACGAAGAACTGGAGCGGATGCGGCGGGAGCGTGTGCGGGCGTTTGATCCGATCAACAGCAAAACGTTCCAAGAAGACCCACTAGCTGACGAAGGCGAGTCCAAGAAGAAGAAGAGCAAGAAGGACAAGAAGAAAAAGAGCTCGGCAAAACCAAAGTACGCCGGCCCGCCTGCCCCACCCAACCGATTCGGTATCCTGCCAGGCTATCGCTGGGACGGCGTGGTCCGAGGCACGAACTGGGAGGAAAAGATCATGATGAAGCAGAACGCGAGCACTGCTGTCAGTGAAGACGCCTACAAGTACGCAGTTGCCGACATGTAGAGGAGGTAGCAATTTGCTAAAATGAAGCACGCTAGTTGTTTCTTACGATGTGGACTGCGTAGCTGTAGCTGCTGTTGTCCTCCGATTTCCACGCATGGCGACCAGACTTTCGATGACGTCTAACTAATCCGTGTAAGCCTTGTAGAGCTCAATTACACGCTCGACGTCGCGCTTGCAGCCCAGGAAGATCGGCGATCGCTGGTGGATGTCCGTCTGTACAATTCAACAATTCATTAGCACATTCGTCAAAGTACGCGGCACGAAATCACTACGTACGGGTTCAAGGTCGAGGATGCGCTCCTTTCCGGTGGTGGACATGCCTCCAGCCTGCTCCATGATGAACGACATGGGGTTGCACTCGTACAGAAGACGCAGCTTGCCCTCCTTGTTCTAATAGTCACCAATACAACACCATCAGCAACGCATTTTTCCTCCTCCTAACAACAGCACACTCACCTTGCTGCTGCCCGGGTACAAGTAGATGCCGCCGTACAAGATGGTACGGTGAATATCTGACACCATACTTCCGACGTAACGAGCTGCGTACGGCTTGGGTTTCGTCTTGCACTCGTCCACGAACGCCTTGGTGGCGCGGTCCCAGTGGGCGTAATTGCCTTCATTGCACGAGTAAATCTACAGACGCCACAATAATCAGTCCACAACTACAATCTCTACCATTATAAAACCTTTTACCTGCTTGGGCTGGTCCGGGATCTTAATGTCCTTCTGCGAGAGCATGAAGGCTCCGATGGTCGGGTCCAGCGTGAAGCAGTGCACGCCCTTGCCCCACGTCATGACCATCTGCGTCGAGCTACCGTACATGCAGTAGCCCGCAGCCACGAGGTTCTTGCCCGGCTGCAAGATGTCCTTGTAGCCTCCTTCGGACGTGACGTCCCGTTGGTAGATGGCGAAGATGGTGCCCGTGGACACGTTGCAGTCAATGTTGGACGAGCCGTCCAGCGGGTCGAAGGCGATGCAGTACTTGGCGCCGGCCGTGTCGTGGTCCACGATGATGGGCTTCTCCTCCTCCTCCGAGACCATGACCTCGATCTTGGTCGAGAACTTGAGCGAGTTGACGAAGATGTCGTTGGCCAGCACATCCAATTTCTTGACCTGGTCGCCTGTCGAGTTCTCCGAGCCGTCCAGACTGTACAGGCCCGTCAAACCGGCGCGACGCACCGAGCTGGCGATCACCTTGCAAGCCAGCTCGATGGACGTGAAGAGCACGCTGAGGTCGGCATTGCCCTGGATCTCCTTCTCGGCCAGGATGAAGCGCGAGAGCGTGATGGGGTTCGAGTGGTCCACTTCGGAAGCCATGAGGAAGGAGTGATGGTCTTGAGACTGACAAGGCGAAATCCGGAATGACGAGTGAATGGGCGCCTGACGCTTTTAACGTTGAAGCTGGCGGATTCGATGCCCTATGGTAATGCATTGCAATGGTCGCACCATGTCACAGATTTCCATTTTGACTTGAAATCGAGTCGATATACCTATGAGAAAGCATACGGACTAGGGCTACGAAGATCGAGCAGTGACGTCGGGGCTGTCACGCACTTCAACTGAGGCAAGTACCAGTACGTCATTTGCCATTTGGCATTCCTCGCTTGCTAATACTCGTCGCCGTACTGCTTGTACAGCTCGACCACGCGCTGCACGTCGCGCTTGCAGCCCAAGAAGATCGGCGAGCGCTGGTGGATGTGCGTCGGCACGAGGTCGAGCACGCGCTGGGTGCCTGTGGTGGACATGCCGCCGGCCTGCTCCATGATGAAGGACATGGGGTTGCACTCGTACAGCAGACGCAGCTTGCCGTCCTTGCTCTGTTGGCCGTTGTGATTTCGTTAGCGACGGAGCTGTTGCAAATGATAAAGGCGAAGACTGTCTTACCTTGCTGCTGCCCGGGTACAGGTAGATGCCGCCGTACAGGATCGTACGGTGGATGTCGGACACCATGCTGCCGACGTATCGCGCGTTGAAGGGCGTGGGCTTGTTCTTGCATTCGTCCACGAAGGCTTTGCTGGCGCGGTCCCAGTGGGCGTAGCGGCCTTCGTTGGTCGAGTAAATCTGCAGCAGGTCACGAAGGTTAGACGACTCTCCACTCAAAATCCAGGGTCGATGGGATCAAGTCTACCTGCTTGGGCTGGTCGGGGATGCGCATGTTCTGGTGGGACAGGATGAAGGCGCCGATGGTCGGGTCCAGAGTGAAGCAGTGCACGCCGTTGCCCCACGTGAGCACCAGCTGAGTGGAGCTGCCGTACATGCAGTAGCCGGCCGCCACCAAGTTCTTGCCAGGCTGGAGAATATCCTTGAAGCTGCGGTTGACACCGTTCGTTAGACAGGTGAGCTTGAGTGCTTCAGGTTTGAGCTAACTTACCCTCCCTGCTGCGACGGCTCTCGGTGGTAGATGGCGAAAATGGTGCCCGTGGAGACGTTGCAGTCGATGTTGGAGGAACCATCGAGGGGGTCGAAGGCGATGCAGTACTTGGCTGAAGGTTCAAGACAGCGACACGTGAGAACAAGTATGGAGATGTGGTCAATAGCAGCAGCACTCACTTCCACTCGAGTCGTTCTCGACACGGACCGGCTCCTCTTCCTCTTCAGACACCATTACTTCGATCTTGCTGGAGTACTGCCAGCAAACAAGAATGAGGAACCACCACAGCAAACAGGATTCTTTCAAGCAAATCCATGCCTTGAGGGAGTTGATGAAGACTTCATTGGCGAGGATGTCCAGCTTCTTGACCTGGTCGCCGGTGGCGTTCGTGGAGCCGTCCAGACCGTACAGGCCCGTCAAACCAGCACGACGCACCGAGCTGGCGATGACTTTGCAGGCCAACTCGATGGACGTGAAGAGCACGCTGAGGTCGGCATTGCCCTGGATCTCCTTCTCGGCCAGGATGAAGCGCGAGAGCGTGATGGGGTTCGAGTGGTTGATCTCGGGGACAGTCATGGCGATCGAGGACAAGTGCGGGGAACTGCGCGAAATGCAGAATGAACCATTTCATCGAGGAAAGCTTCTCGCAGTGACAAGACTTTGTCATGGAGATCGCTTCAACCAGATGCGGTCTGCAGGGATACATGTCCCGGACCAAGAAGCGATCGCTAGTCCAGGACCGCCGGAGCGATGCTGATTGCCACGATGAGGTAAACGCAAGCTGCTACGCATTCCGTCGCCTTTGCGATTTGATCTGGCCCCGTCAACAGCATCATCGGAACAAGAAACTCTAAGCAACCTGAGACGGAAAGCTGTCGATTAGTTCAAGTGTCTGCCCCGCAATCTCTACTTGTCCCAACGACACACAGTACCAATCACACGCTCAAGAACTTACTCAAGCACAACTGGATCCAGACAGCGCAGCACACTCGGCTGCACGGCTGAAGCTGTTGCGTTATTGCTTTTTGTTTCTACGATCGACTGCGCTGTCCATCTACAGGACCGCGTCACATCTCCAGCAGTGTATGGCAATCCTATGGACCACCTTACATCTTGTTCATGGACGCCACGTCCACGGACTGCACGTAGTCCTCGAACTGCTCGATGGCCTCCGTGATGTCGTCCAGCAGCACCAGGTCGTCGATGATGATGCACTGCACCAGCAGCTTCTTGATGCCGAAGGCCACGGGCACCATCTTGTGGCCCTCGCCCCACGTCAGGCCCTCGATGGGGAGCGCCTTGATCTTCTGGGCCAGCTCCTCCAGGTCCGTCTCGGCCTCCCAGGGCTTCACCTCCAGCACCACCTGCGAGCGCTCGATGGGCTTCTTCTTTTCCTTCTTGGCGGCCTTGGCAGCCTCGGCGCGCTTGGCAGCGAGGGCCTTGGCGGCCTCATCGTCCTCCTCGTCGTCGTCGTCGCCGAACAGGTCGTCGTCGTCGTCCTCCTCCTCCTCCTCCTTGGGGGCGGCCTTGGCAGCAGCCTCCTTCTTAGGAGCAGCAGCCTGCTTCTTGGCCACCAGGATGGCGCGCAGACCCAGCTTGGCCGCGATGTGCACGTACCAGCGGTAGACGTTGGCGTACTTGTTGGCGTCCGGCACGGCCGAGAACTTGCTGAAGGTGGCGGCGTCGGCGCTGCTGAACTGGTAGCCCTCAATGTAGCTGCGGTTGGTCAGGAAGCCGTTGAGCTTCTTCAGGCCAGCGTCCTGGTCCAGGTTGTCGAACGAGATGCCCATGATGGAGGTAGATAGATAAAGTGCTCGAGCTGAGGAGGAATCTTGCGAGTGGCTGGAGGAGGGCGACTGGCATCGATAGTCCGTTGGAGAGGGACCAGCACGTGTCATTGCAGCCATATGAATACATTCGGAGTTAAGCGAAGTAAGAAAGTTGAAGTCCTTCATTTCATGTTGGTCTGTCTATCAATAGTCCGCTCGGTGTCTGCATATACGACAGCACTCCACTTCCATGTCGACTCGACCTGAACAGGACGGCAATGCCGAGGTGTCTCCGCACCGTCGGTCCCGACGAGTATCTCTAACAAGCTGGCGACAAAACCACACCGTCATAGGCAACATCACCCATGTGGACATCTTCCTCGGGTCGCTCACGGCGGTCTCCGAGCTGCTGGTGAACTCACTCGTTGAGAACGCCAAACGACGAGGAGCGGTGGTCAGGTTGCCATATTTTGGCAGCTTCAATCCGCAAGAGCTCACGGCTCCCGACAGCCCGTACCGATCTCCGTCCAGAGTGGTTGTGTTCATTCTGTCAACGTACTTGGCCGGTAAACCATCACCCGACGCCGAGGTCTTCTTGCACTGGTTGCATCAGGTGTCGGATGCAAAGATCTCGGATCCCGTACCGGTAAAGAAGCAAAGTGTGTCGAGCGATACGGTGGCGGCAGTACGTGCCCCTGAAAGCTCGAGAAAATGCCAATCACCCCGTTAAAACCTGAAAAGGAAGCTACAGCACCATCGAAACTGCGTCCAAGTTTGCGGTTAAACTGGCGCCGTGCTTTTGGCAGATCGACTGGTCCGACACCGATGGCTTCCAAGATTTTGAACGGCCTCCAGTACGCGGTTTTCGGGGTGGGGAACTCCACCTACCGCACGTACAACAGCACCGCCAAGTATGTTGACTCCAAGTTGGAAGAGCTGGGGGCTGTAAGAGTGTGCCCTCTTGGACTCGGCGATATGTCGAAAAGTATTGACGTGACATTCACGAAATGGGAGATCTTACTGCTTGAACAAATCGTGGGCCAGCATCGCAATATTTCGGCGAATGTACCGGGGCCAACAGCTCGAGGAATACCAGCAGAATCCCGTCGCTCATCATTACCTTCTGTTGCACCTGCCGCTATCGACGACACAATCTTAGCAAGGCAAGTCGTGACATGCGGCTCGAGTCCAGTCGATCAGCACGATGATCACCAAAGACGATACAACAGCACGTCGGCCATGACTTCGACGACGCATATTCCAGTCGACCCAAGGTTATCATCGCACACTCAAATGCCGATGTTATCCCCAAAACTTTGACATTAATTTAGTGAGCAAGGACGATTTCTTTTGAGAACGAGCTCTGAGAACTGCGTTTTGTTCACTTTCTTATCGTGCGTCGTCGAGCAACAGACAGCTTCGTAACTCATTACTGTTTTGAAAATATCGTCGGGTTCTATTGACCGCCTTGTGTCGTTGTTTGACCGACAACGTACTATCAATAGTCGCAGCTTTGGCTGCTTCATCCCTGCAGACTCCGAAATCTACAGCGGACACCAAGTGACAAACCACTATAATGTCAAGCGTCGAAGTGAATCCCAGCGTGAATCACCCTTCGAGACCTCCAACGGCAAAGCCGAATCGAGTTTTGCACTACTTCCGAAGACAGAGCCAAACCGTTGGCATGATCACGCATATGGACATTTTTTCGGATCGTTGACCGGAACTTCTGAGCGATACGCTTCTTTACTAGCTGAGAAAGCAACGCAGCGTGGGGCTTCCGTCACGCTACAATCACTGGAGTATTTCAACCCGCAGTGCTTCGACGATGCCAACGGGCCATACCATTCTTCATCACGACTCACAGTATTTGTAGTGTCGACACATTTCGCCGGTGGGTCATCTCCGAACGCCGAGGCATTTTCACAGTGGCTAAAGTTGGCGTCTGGAGGGCCTGACGTCTCCATCGTCGATCTGGCGAGAACCACTCAGCGCACGTTATCCTGCAACGAAGGAGTTATATCGCGGGCTGCAAAGTTCGCGATCCGTCGTAAAAGTTTAATAGCAACCTCGGTGATCACAGCGAATCACGGAAGTATCAAGGAGCAGATCGAAGAATCCCTTTCCAACAACACGCGCAGCTTGATGCGAGGCGTTCAGTACGCAGTGTTCGGGGTGGGGAACTCCATGTATCTCACGTACAATGCCATGGCCAAGTTCGTGGATGCTCGCCTTCAAGCACTACGAGCAGTGAGGCTCTGTCCGCTTGGGCTGGGCGACGTGACCACCGATATTGATGGCGATTTTGGCTTATGGGGGACCCAACTTCTCCAGCACGTTGCATCCCAGAATCTGGACAGCACAACTACGACAAAGTCTGACGTTCTCGCGCCACTTCGGCGGTTTCCCATAAATCCTGGCAGCAAACGAGATAAAATCTCGACAACGCAAACTGAAGACTACGAAGAAAAACACGCCATGATGCCACAACAACGCAGCCATTTGGATGATGCTAAGAAACTGTCTCCTTTGGCAGCGAGAACTGCAATGACCCCGCTTCAAGATCACTACGGCCGCAGCGTACGATTGCGGATACGATGCCGGCCGAAATGTGAAGCAAAACACGCTTTGACCAGGACGCCTTCTCTAGCTACCGCCGAAGCAGATAATGTGACGGTATCCCTTTCGAACGGCGCTTCACAAATTCGATACCCGTGCTTCGAGCTACGTTCGATGAATATGCTGAAACGAACAGCAAGTTCTGGGCGTTCGCTGAATCCGTCAGCGTACAAAGAAGTTGTGTCGATTCGGATTTCAATTCAGGACACGGCATTGACTTTCCAGACAGGAGACACACTCGGCTACTATCCACCAAACGATACTGAAATCGTCGAAGCCGTTGGTTCAAGACTCGGGTTTGACGTGGACGCTATGGTCGACTTGTCTTTCTCCGACCAAACTTTAACGCCAGCGATGACAGCAACGAAGGACCAGCACCTTCCGTTCCCTAGTCCGTGCTCCATCCGAACCATCCTTCGTGATTTCCTGGAGCTTAAAACGATCTCGCGCGAGTTTGTACGAGTGGCGTCTGGGTTCGTCACGGACCCCTGCGAGTACGAATGTCTTCAGGAGTTAATCGCTATCGACTCTTCCGCGTCATTTAATCGCGCGTTTGCGGAGGCGAAATCGGCTCTGCTCAAGCTGCTTGAGATGGCACCGAGTATGCGGATCCCACTAGAAGTACTGGTCAATATCACGCCGTTGCTTCGACCTCGACTGTATTCGATCGCCAGCTCGCATATCAAAAACGACCGTGCATTCGACATTGTGGTAGCGCTGGGAGATCCGAATGAGGCCCACGGCTTGTCCATCTCAAATTTCAGGCGCATTCTCGCGAAAGCAACCACGGATTCAAATAACGAGAATGCTGCGCCGCAGGAGACTGATACTGGTTCGGTCCCCGCTTTCGCGATGCTGCGCGGATTCGTGGCGCCTTCCCGATTCAAGACACCCGAAGATCTTTCAGTGCCAATGATCATGATTGCCAATGGTATCGGTATTGCTCCTTTGCGAGCTCTCTTGCAGCACCGCGAACTTGAATACGAAACGAGCAAGTGTTCAAGTTCTCACGACAACGCAAACCCCACCGCAGGTCCGTGCAAAAACTTGCTTATCTTCGGGTGTTCAAACCAAGCTTCTCTCATCTTCGAGGCGGAATTGCGAGACTGGGAAAGCAAAGGCTTCGTCGAGCTCCACATCGCGTACTCATGTGAGCCGGGGTTGTCAAGCAGCACGTGCAGGATTTAGTTGCGACGCAGTTGCAACAGATCTCCTCAGTCATGGCCGCATACTCGGAAGCACGAGTTTATGTATGTGGCAAAAGGAACATGGCTCAAGCCGTGCACCACCTTTTGCTGAACCAAGCATTGTGAATGATTGGTACCCCAAAGCACTTGTTAGCGGGCGCTACATTGAAAATATCGTGTGACAATTCGATACAATGCAGTGGCCCCAATCGATCAATCTCAGTATCTTTGCTATGCCAACATAGCAACTTTTTCAGCTGCTTATTCGTCCTCATGTTGGTCATCAAGGCATTATAAGATTTGTGTGCCATTCTTGCTACGGCCCGGACATCATATTAATAGGCAACAAGAATGTCATCCGGCAGCACCAGTTCTTGATATCTGCACAGCTGGTCCATAACGATGTCAATTCCTCCTTCGGTCACCTCACCGTCATCCAGCGACGATGCGCATCATACTCACGGACACCCCGACAACTGCCAGGAACAAGTTGGAGCTCGAGCGGCACAATTTCCCAAATCGACATATTCCTCGGGCCATTTACCGCAGTGTCGGAACAGCTTGTGGCACCTCTCGTTAAAATGGCAACAGAGAATGGAGCCGTCGTCTCAGTGAAGTCTTTGAGCGATCTCAATCCGGATCGACTCAGTGGCCCGTACCGTTCTTCTTCCCGCATCGTTGCGTTCGTTTTAACAACACTTGGCAAACAATCTTCGGATGTGGAAGCATTTCTGCAATGGTTGCAAATGCCACCGGTGAAAAGTCTTCCTCCAGCCAGCGAGGACTCGAAAGCTTCAATTCCCGACGTAAAAGCATACGAACCAATCCCTCCAAGCAAGAAATATCCCAAAACAGAACGTTCAAGTGCTCAAACTGACCTAGACTTCCGTTCGCAGCAACCATCAAACACCCGTATCAACTGGCGTCGACCGTTTCGGAGTAGTGGTGACGCTGTGTCGCCCAAACTATTACACGGCCTTCAGTTTGCGGTTTTTGGGGTTGGTAACTCGACTTACAGCGCGTACAATACCACCGCCAAATATGTGGACTTGAGGCTGGACGAACTGGGCGCTGCGAGAATGTGTCCACTCGGACTCGGGGATATTACACAAAACCTTGACGCCATGTTTGCGACGTGGCAACCACAACTTCTTCAATTTCTTACCAGCCAGAAGAATGCAGCGCCAATAAACTTGCCACCAGCAGTGCGCGCAGTATCCACAGGTTCTCAACGAAATTTACTTGTGATTCGCCCCGCTTCATCCGGCACAACTATCAGCAGCGCAGGATTATTGGCAGGACAGTCGATCATGCGTGGTCCAACGGCCATGGATCTGGAAGGGGCGAGAGGGAAAATGTCTGGGAAATCAAGACTGGACCTCAAGCAAAGGCGATACAGCAGCGCCACAGCGATTCTTCGAAAGCAGCGAGTTACACGAGAAGCAAGCCCGACAATATCTTGTATGCCGCCCCTGTCGGAACACGCTTCAACAAAAGAATAACTTAGTTTGCAGCAGTGGATGAGGTAACATTTCGTTTTGCGGTCCAGCAGTGAAGTGCGTACCATTTTGATATACAAGTCACTGGGATTCGGATGAGTTTCAGAATAGTGCAACTACAGTATACCCTCCAACAATATCCAGGATGTGTAAGCGGGAGCTCTATTGAAAAGCGCGCACCTTGCAGTACAAATCTATGCCGCCTTGAAAAACACGCGTTCAGTGTTGTCCAAAACACGAGCTGCAACATCTTCCTGGTCTTCACCGCGAATAGCGCTAATAACCTCCAGCACTTGGCTAGATTTCATTAAAACCAAGGCAAAAACGAATGTTAGATTGAACGACCAAGTTTCCAGCATCACTATCTACTATCTACCAGCACGTACACGAGAGTGCATGGTTCATTCCGTCCTTTCACGAGGCAGTCGGCCGCGTATTTCTCGGCTTTTTGCTCTGCCATGACGTTTTCACGTGGCAATGCCCAGCGTGCGTCGCGCGGATATCGCACCAAGGGGCATCTAACAGTACACAACACCGTATCATGCCGAATGAACAATATTCAGCTTTCGTAGACTGCAATATTTACCGGTTTCAATCATCAGGCGTTCAAGCGGAATAGCCTTCACGCACTCCAGATTCTCAGCAGTCTTCAGAGAGCAGCCATTGACTCCTGCAACAAGAAACCATACAAATTAACGTCCGCACAATTAACAGAAAACATCACACCAATCAATCGCTCACCGATATAGAGCCCCAGCTCCACCAACTTGAGCATTTCTTCCGTACTCCCCGTAAAGGAATGCACCACACCATCCGTAAACCGCGACCTATTCGTCGAGATCATCTCTGCCCCCAAACTCTATTAGAAAATCCACCACAGAAAGTTATACTATCTCTGCATTTACCGTAGAAATCTCCGTCCGTGTTCCTGTTGTGCAGGAATAGCGGCAGCTTGTGCGTTCCGCCAACTGGAACTGCTTCTCAAAGTACTTGAGCTGCGTCTGTTTGTCGCAGAACTCGAGGCGATCGTAGTCCAGCCCGCACTCTCCAATAGCCACCACTTTGCCCTGCTGATAGCCTTGCTCACAGAGAGCCAACAGCTCCTTAAAGTACAGCTCTGGGTCTTTTCCATCGGCCTCGAACTCCCGCAACGCGTCGGGTGCACGCCCACTGTCGAGAAGAGCGCAGGCAGCGTCTCATTCTCGTGGGTTTTGGCCAATTGCAAAGCGGCTTTACTCTCCTCCAAGTTGCCCCCGTCACGATGATCTTGTGTACGCCAGCAGTCTTGGCGCGAGTCAGGATATGGGTCAGGTCGTTCTTGTTTTACGTAGTATAGAGGCGGAGTTAGAGCGCGATACTTATATGAGCAGACAGAGGAGATCCGGTGCTATCACCTCATGCTTCTGCTTGCCGCGGTAGAGCCCCGTGAAGACTGGGTCCGTCAAGTTTGCGCCAATGTCGATCATTTTCAGAGCCGTCGTCTTTGCCAGACGCATGTATTCCTGTTCATAGGGATAGTCTGTTTAATAGAAGTTGAAGTTGCCTTGACCATTGTGATTCGCATCCTCTATGATGGCATTTTACGCGTTTAGCTCTAGTAATACTGACTGCGCTCCAAACATCGCAGCCCACAGCGTTGCTTTGTGTCTCCACTGTTGCTTCCTGCTGCAGCTGGGTGGTATCGTACGTCCTACTAACTCGTGAGCCCGCTAGCTGGAGCTGATCGGGGTACATGACTTGGCCTTCTTGAGCAGAGACTCCGAGTTTGTTGCCTCGCTCAGCACTAGCTTCCGCTTTGCGGTGATAAGTGTCGATGGGTCGGTAGACACTGCACTGTCCTCATTCTCCCCGTGGACGCTTCTTACGCCATTACTATTGCTGTCATCAGTCGCCGCGTTGCTGCTGCCACCATTTTCACTGCCATTCTCGCTTGTTGCTGTTGTGGAAGACGGACTGTTTCCATTCGAGCTCGCACTGTCAGAGTTGCTGAGTTTCCACGATATTTTCTGGAACATGTTCTTGTATTGGGGCGATCGAGCTTTCTTGGTGATCTTCTGGTGGGCTTTCTTCTGAGCCAGCAAGCCGCTTCCACCAAGGAATGTCTGTGTGTCGACTTCATCTTCCTTTTTGCGCACAGGAAGCTTAAGCTCCTTCTCCTCGTCAGATGAATTATCATCACCTTTCGGGGATGGTGTGGATGGTGATGCGATAGGAGTGGTTGGGTCATCTTCATCGTCGTCATAATCGACAAGTTTGATGGACCGTGGACGGTTCTGGTTTGACACATCGTCCTCCGATAGTCCGTTCGTGTCCAGCTCTGGCGTATTTGACTCCGGTTCGTCTGTGTCTTTCTCAAAGTAGAGTTCTTCTTCGTCGTCAATGCTGCCTCCGCGAACAAAACGGACCTTTTCAGGTTCTGTAGCGTCCATGGAGCTATCAGCCGGCCCCGAGTTGCCGTCATGTCGTGCTCGAATCGCTTCGAATACGAGCGGGCATTCAGCTTTATACGTTTCGTAGAACTTTGTGTGAATGTGCTCTACTAATGACGCCAAGTTTGACTTTAACGGATACAAGCAAGCTAGTTAGTAAGTCGCACTCCACAAGCTCAAAAGTCATGTCGCTTACCTTCTCAATAAATGACAACAGCTCCAATATCGCTGAACTGACAGCTCCTGAATTTCGCTTCCCAATATCCAGGTTTTCTAACGCGGGGGTGAACAAATCGTTCTGAATTAAGAATCGGGAGAAGAAAGCCTCCGCCCGAACAGCACACGCTCGCATAAACTTTACGGCATCTACAGTACAGGAAATAAAACAATAAAGAATCAGTCAAATCTACATTTGGAAGCAAAAAAAACTACTTTCGCTTACGGATAACAAAGAGTTTGTTCTTGGATCGAAGCATTTGATCCGCGTAAAATGCAACGGGTTGTCTCCCGAAAAGATACTTGACGCGATAGCCGTGGTTTTCGGTGCAAAACGTCAATAGCTCCATGATACTATCTTGCAGGTCAAACATAGCAGAGTCATCTCGCGTGAATCCAATGTTCTTGAGTGGTTGAAGCAACCAATGCATGTAGTTCGGGTACAATACACTTAAGAACTTGTCGTCCTGTAAGGCAGAACCAAATAAAATTGCGTTAATTGAGCGAGTCGAGTTTTCCGCAGAGATTCCAGATACTCACATGAGCCAGCGACGGCATACGAAAGATTTCTCGAAGCAAGTTGAACATCTGGGCTCGCACCGGTTCGTAGCGTTCAAACACAACCAGCATCGCTGTAAACAACGAGGATTCTAACCCCACGATATCCGATCTTTGTCTGATGCTGGAGCTGGCACACATTTGCCTTCACTAGCCAGGTACGCTCGCAATTTGTCGGGGCCCTGGAAGAAAACGAGAAGGTTCAAGATGTCGACAGCCACTGCGATCGTTTCAACTTTTGAATCAGGCGAGCCCAGCACTGAAGCAAACGCCTCGAACAGCTCGCCATCGCCGAACAAACTGGTGATGAGGGCACTAAACGCTGGTGGTGCCCCAAAGGTTCGCGTCGCGGCTGTGCTAGCTTGTCCACGGGCTTTGTTACCCGCACCATATTGATGATCGCTTTCAAAAGCCCAAGGCCCTCTAATCTCTTCTCGCTACTGTGAATAAGATCCTTGCTGCAACATGAACAAGTGAGCACAAATTAATACCACATATGTTGCTAACTACCTGCCAGATACGTACATTGCCTTCCAGTACTCCTCGTTCTCGGAAATGTAGGAAAGGATGTGGAAGTTGTTCTCGTTGGTCATTTGCTCCATCAGCAACGCACAGCCATCCGGCAGTGAGCGAGACAGCACGTTATCCTTGATCACTTGGATACGAAAGTTCATATGTACGCGCTCCACCACGCTGTGATCGTTGATAGGCACGACCTTTTGGCAATGGAAACCCCGCATTAAATTCAAACTCGTAAAACTGTTTAAAGATTTGGCTGCGCACCTCGTGAAACCCGGCATCCCCTTCAAGCGTCGTCCGAAAGTCCATTTCTCGGATCAGACCCGGGTTGTAGCCGAACACGCCGACCACCGAGATGAAGTTCGTGTCGCTCAGCAAAATCTCAACCAGACTGCGGTTGGCCATTTGCACTGGCCACCCAAATAATTAACAAATTAACACCACAGTAGCACAGCATTAAAATACCCCCAAAACCACCTACGGATGCCATAAAGGATCTCGAATAACGTGTGCAGCACGTCGCGGTCGTCGTCGAGCTCGCTCACGTCAAATAGATCCAGCAGCTTGACAATATAGGCGCCATCCTAAATAAAATAAATAATATACACGTATTAGTTTTCAATAAAACTTCTCTTCATATAATCACAGCCTCTACAAACCTTCTCCGCTAGATCAGCCTGCACTTTGGAGCGCACGTTCGGGTGCGCCGTCTTGACGACCAGCAAGATCTCGTCCAGGTGCTCGACGTCGCACGGAGGCAGGTCGCGTCTGCAAAAGCCAATCAGCGACCATCACTCTGACACTGCAATTGCATGCAAAAAGCAAGTCTCTCTTACGGCTTGATGTCTTCACGGAAGAAGTGGTCGATGTTCGTGTCGCTGTCCATGGTTGCGGGTGAAGGACGCGCTCCTCTGTGTGCTTGTGCGGCCTCAGGTCTGTCAGCGACGGTAACCACCAGCCAAACCGCGGCAACGTTTCGTCTCCGCCGCGCGCGTTACAGTAGCGCTTTATGAGAGAGATTTTACTGTAGCAAATATTTTGGCCAATGAAACGAAGATGCGACGGGAAATATACTGAGAGCAAGGCATTATCCGATACGATGGTCAAAGCGTTGTAACGGGCAGCTTCGTTGACCCACGACAAGTCAGCAGCACCCATGGTGCCAGGCGGCATTGCTGATGGGAAACTGTGCCAGTCTGCGATGAACTGGTCGGCTCGGCAGAAAGTGGTTGGCCGGCATAATACAGTTTGGCAGTGCAGTAAAAGCATGCTGCCGCATTGAGGACACGTGAGACATGGGTACACTGACTGTATCCATCCGTTTTCTTCCAATCACAAAAATGGCAATTTCCGCCAATTGATTAACCGGTTTGTCCTCGCAGTTGTCAAAATGGCGGGTCGAGAGTTCGCGCATGTCCAGCCGGTGCGTGCGCAGCCCCAGCGGCCCCCAGCGGGAGTCCGTGCTGTCTACTTCCCCAGTATCTCTGCGGATGACCTGGCTAACTTGTGGCAATATTTCGCTTCTTTTCCCCGCAGGACAACGCCGAGATCGAGCGATCCGTGCTCTCCCAGGAGGTGGGTCATTTCGACTGGATCGGTTGCTGTTGCATAGGAATAACAGGATGCGCAATGAGTGCTACAATTAGGTGGAGTCGCTGCGCAACCGATTAGGCCTCCGACAGGTGGATGTGTCCAAGGAGTGCGGTGTGAACGCCAGTATGTTGTCCCAGTGGATGCTAGGCCGGTACAAGGGTAACGTCGGCCGAGTATGTAGACACGTAGTACTGTTCCCGGGAAATTCGTGCAATTTTGCTAAAACTGTGTTGCAGATTAATGGCCTGATGGAGTCGTGGTTGATTCGGAGACGTGGAGGAAAACCCATGGACAAGAACATGATACGTACGGAACACAGGAAAGTCGAAAAGCGCGAAAACTGTCTGACATGGGAATTTGCTATTTTGTTGCCGTAGTGTTCAGCTCGACGGCAAGCTCGCCAAAGCTTAAACGCCGACTAGAAGACATGAACGATCCGCTACAATCCGCAAGGAGGTGCGTACAGCGCCACGACAGAAAAGCGAGCACTGTTCTAACGGTATCGATTGCTGTACTTAAAACAGGAAAGATGCCATGATTCTGGCCCAGAGGAGGATGTATAATTACCCGAAGGTATTTGCTGCTATTTATCGTTGATAATCAGGATGATGAGCTCGATTGTTCATGCTAAAACGACTTGCCTTTCTCATTGCCAGTTTCCGACACAAGATACCGTTCTGATCCCCATTCGGCTCGATGTGGACGTTGAAGGATACCGATACATCGATTCCTTCTCATGGAACTCGTACGCGCTATTCTAGTGTTTCCTTTCCTTGGTTTGTTCCGAACTTTCTAATCGTTTGCACTATTGATTCGTTGTTCGCAGGCTTGAGACCGATTTCACCTTTGAGACATTTGCTGCAGCACTCGTGAGAGATCTCGATCTTCCTGAGTGCTTTTACAAGCCGATTGCGAAATCGATCCAAGAGCAGGTGGAGAAGGCCCAAAAGGCTTTGCCTTGGCATGAAGCCGTCGCCGATGAGAGCTTGCATCCCATCTTCATCAATCTGCGCCTCAACGATACTATATACATCGATCGGTTTGAGTGGGACTTGAACAACTCCAACAACTCTCCAGAGAGATTTGCGCAGTCTGTTTGCGAAGATTTAGTAAGTTTGGTGCATTATCTTCACAACATAAAATTGATGAATTCGCTAAGTACTCACTATGCCTTTCTGTCTTGAATAGGGACTGAGCGGTGAATTTGAAGCCCAGATAGCGCTATCTATTCGTGAACAACTTCGTGACTACGCAAGGGTAAGCATCTCCTTTCTACTTTTGATAACCATTTCCTGCAACTAATGTTGGAAAACTACCTAGCTGATTCGCGAAGGGTTGAAGGATCGCGTCACCAGACTTCCACCCGTGACTGTTGCATTTCGAGATCGTCTTGATGCGGAGACGTGGGGACCATCCGTGAAGTATATTTTGGCCGAGGATATCCCGCAGCTAGAGCGTGAAGATTTCAAGCGTATGAGACCACAGTCACGCCCCACCCCCACAGTGATCACGCCGACAATATCTACAGTGAGGCCGAATCGTCCGCCCAAGCCAGTCAATACGTTCCTCATGTTTTGCAGGTAAACAGTTTTACGAGGCTTCCACTGAATGGAAACGTTTGATTCAATCGTTGCGCAACGTCATCCATTTGCAGACAGTGGAGAAAGAAGATTATGGCGGAACATCCTACCACGAATGCTAAAGACGCATCCAAGCTTCTTGGAGATATGTGGCAGAAAATGTCCGAGAAGGATCGCGCCAGGTGAGACGTGAGATTGTTGGAGATTTCGCGGGCATGAATGTTTTTACGAGCTCGCTACTACGTGCAGTTATATCCCGATGACCGAACTTGAAAACCAGCGCCGCATGAACGAATGGCGGCTGAAGGAGGGCGCTATGGCAGGCGGGGTTTCAACAGTGGCAATCACTCCGTCAGCGTCAACGCCAAGTCACACGCCCGCTGTGCCTGGAACTGCAGTCCTCGCTCCTCAAATCGCAGCTAGTATTAATACCACCTCTATTGATGATGTCGACGAGGATGAGGAAGAAGATGAGGAGGACGAGGACGGAGATGAGAGCGCCAACAGCATCGTCATCTAAGACGGAATTGATGCCTTTTACCCCGGTTATATTGTTGGCTCTTGATTTCACGACGATTCATCAGGGTCTAATGTGGGAGACAGCCTCCACTTGGACTGGTAGTAGTGATTCTCCAACTCAAATAGCGCTGATGAGATGTCGGAGCTCAAGTGGGAGATGTGTGCGTCCACATCATCACATCTGCAATACAATAATTAGCTCCATTATGCATCAGCTCCGGTCCAGATGGATCCCCACCGTTTAAGCAGGTCGTCTGACGTCGTATCGACGTTCTGACTCATGCCTTCAAAGTCTCCAAGTGCTAGCGACAATTTCATCTCGGACACGAGCTTCAGCAGGGACTCGCTGGCCTGGACCTGAGGGTATTACGGTGTCAGAAACCTTTCAGGCCTGGTGGATGGCGATGCAGAGTGTTCGGACCAAAGTGGTGGCGTAGATGGAGCTCTGGAAGGACTCGCGTGTGGTGTTGGCCGAGTCCTTGATCTTTGCCGTCTTGATGAGCCCCTTGAAGTTCTCCACGAGCTTCTCCACGTTGTTGTCCAGCCGCTGCCGATACTCCTCCGCCATGGTGTCGCTATGTGTCTGCGGGGTAGTGACTACCCACAATTCGCAATGACTACCCAGACTCTTAAAACAGGACTACCTGGTAGATATTGTGTAGAATAGTCATTTCGGAATGACTATCGGGTAATCCTTTCCCCGAAGAATTACCACAGTATCGCCATAATGTATAATAACAAGACAATCAGGAAACGTGCATGCTTCATGTCTTCATACATTCGCAGTCTTCGTGCTGTCTGTCTACAGCAAGCATGCCCACAGGCTGAAGTTGCCTTTTTCGCTGATAACGGTCGATTCCAAAAACGGATCTTTTCGAGGTTTTTGTTGAAAAACCTCGAATCTAAAAGGGGGGCCCTTCCATCAAAGGCAGTTCTCC
Source organism: Phytophthora quininea (assembly GCA_011947345.1). Taxonomy (NCBI): domain Eukaryota; phylum Oomycota; class Peronosporomycetes; order Peronosporales; family Peronosporaceae; genus Phytophthora; species Phytophthora quininea. The sequence goes on from JAAVTG010000561.1 coordinate 272,533, forward strand.
TACAGTCAGCTCAGGTACGGAAGCGCTGCACGCGGCGGGCTGCACCTCGGATGCTAGTGCTCGCTAGCAGTTATGCTCATTACCTCCATGTTACTAATATCCACAGCTTTCTAACCATGTATCTTATATTCTCTGTACCTCACTATCCACCCTACAATGACCTGCAGAAAACTTCGTAGATCTTCACAACATGTTGGCGCAGCTGGTGGCAGACGTGTGTCCCTCGTCGGCGTCGTTCTTCGGCTTCATGGGCGTGGCCTCGGCGCTGGTGTTCGCCAGTACGTTGGTGTCGCTCTGCTTGTGGTGGTTTCGGTGGCTGTAGTCTGACTGTATGGGTTGTGTGTTGGTCCACGTTGGCAGATCTGGGCGCGGCGTACGGCACGGCCAAGTCGGGCGTGGGCATCGCGTCGATGGGCGTGATGCGGCCGGAGCTGGCCATGCGCAACATCATCCCCGTGGTCATGGCCGGTGTGCTGGGCATCTACGGCCTCATCGTGGCCGTGATCATCCAGGGCTCGATCGACCCGCCGAACGGCAACGCGCCCAAGTACGGCTCGTACACGGGCTTCGCGCACCTGGCGGCGGGTCTGTGCTGCGGTTTGAGCGGACTGGCGGCCGGCATGGCCATCGGCGTGGTGGGAGACGCGGGCGTGCGCGCCGTGGGGCAGCAGGAGAAGCTGTTCGTGAACATGATCCTGATCCTGATTTTCGCCGAGGCGCTGGGGCTGTACGGGCTGATTGTGGCGCTGATCCTGTCGCAGAAGAAGAGCGACTGCCCGTCGGAGTAAGGCTGGCAATGCTGTGAACTCTCGACAGAAAGTTACAGGGGCGACAGGGCGAGCAGTTGGCGACGAGACTTTAATGTTGAAGGTGCTGCTCGTGTAATGGTGACGCTGACGCTCGGACTGGAGCTCGAGTTTTGTAGAGTTCTGTCCGAGTGAAAAGCAACTAATAACTCCGCATTTTCGTATTAAACCCTCGTACTACACGTAGTGTTTTGGTGTGTTGATGAAAACCTTCATTAGCTAGCTCAACGATAACACATTCCATGTCAGCTTTGTTGCCAAGCTTGACTAGCATAGCATAGCTGCTGCCTTCAACATGTCAGCACTCTGGAAATACTTGGTGAAGAAATACAACGCCCGCAGCTTCTTCACTTAAGTAATGCAGGGTTGTAGTATTGATAGCGTTAGCACTTGTCATTGAGTCAAAGAGCGTCGAGCTGGAATTGATCAGCTAGGGTGAAGCATCCGTCCGCACTTGTGTCGACCCCGACGCTCTTCACAGCACCATTCTACCTCCTTCAAAAGCTATGAATACGGATAAAAAGCTGCCGCAGCTAGAGTCCTGTGGATCACAGCATTGCCAGCCTTACTCCGACGGGCAGTCGCTCTTCTTCTGCGACAGGATCAGCGCCACAATCAGCCCGTACAGCCCCAGCGCCTCGGCGAAAATCAGGATCAGGATCATGTTCACGAACAGCTTCTCCTGCTGCCCCACGGCGCGCACGCCCGCGTCTCCCACCACGCCGATGGCCATGCCGGCCGCCAGTCCGCTCAAACCGCAGCACAGACCCGCCGCCAGGTGCGCGAAGCCCGTGTACGAGCCGTACTTGGGCGCGTTGCCGTTCGGCGGGTCGATCGAGCCCTGGATGATCACGGCCACGATGAGGCCGTAGATGCCCAGCACACCGGCCATGACCACGGGGATGATGTTGCGCATGGCCAGCTCCGGCCGCATCACGCCCATCGACGCGATGCCCACGCCCGACTTGGCCGTGCCGTACGCCGCGCCCAGATCTGCCAACGTGGACCAACACACAACCCATACAGTCAGACTACAGCCACCGAAACCACCGCAAGCAGAGCGACACCAACGTACTGGCGAACACCAGCGCCGAGGCCACGCCCATGAAGCCGAAGAACGACGCCGACGAGGGACACACGTCTGCCACCAGCTGCGCCAACATGCTCGAGCTCTTCTTGCTAAGATCTCTATGGAGGAATGAGCTCGGTATACTTTGTTCAAGTCAGCGCTGAAGAGCCGCTCGATACGAGGTTTTATTCCGCTTCAAGCTGAGGTTTTTCCAAAGCGTATCTTTTGTGTTTCCTGCGACGTGTGAGAGTATAGCGTGCAAAATGCCCTGGAAGCGGACGTTCGTGCTGGCCTTGCTGGTGTACGCGACTGGATGGCCGTTAGACCGACTTCCGGGAGGTGACAGCGGTGAACTATTGGCAGAGGCTTGTGTGGGAGGCGTGGCGCACCCGCCTGGCTATCCGTTGCTGCTCAGTCTGCTGCGGATCGTGCGATGGATTGGCGGAACATTATTCCCTGGAGTACACTTCGTACTGCTAGCCAACGCATTCAACGCACTCTTGGCGGCGCTAGCAGCAGCGTGTGTGACACACTCTGTGCATTTGATCAAGCAGAGCGCAGAGATTGAAGCGGTTGCCGCTGGTATGGTGTTTGCACTGTCCAAACTGTCGTGGGAATACGCTCGAGGGATTGAAGTGTTTGGACTCAACAACTTGCTGGTTGGAGTGCTTCATGTACTGGTGGTTAAACATTTCAAGAGCCCGACGACCAAGAATGCCTGCTTTGGCGCATTTGTGCGGTCTGGGACTTGCAAATCAACATACGATTGGTAATGGTGGCTCGGCTTTCAGTTTGATGAAAAATAAGTTACTTATCCATTGAATGTTGATTTGTAGTGCTGTTTGAAGCGCCATACATTGCTTGGGTACTGATGACGCATTGGTTTCGGGTGCAAGACTTGATTTTAATCTCGATGGCGTGAGTCTTGCGCTGACAGCGAGTAAATACAAGTTATGATTCACGATTTGCTTTTGTGCGCAACAGATTTTGCGGTGGCCTGCTAGTATATCTGCAAACCATTTTGTCAGCGCAAGAAGCAACACCAGGATCATGGGGAGACACATCCACTTTCACTGGTATATATTTTCTTTAGCACGTACTCCGCTTGCTGCAAGTATTGATTTTTTAAATCTTTCATAGGCTTATCTGCACATGTGCGGCGGAAAGAATATGGAACCTTCCAACTCTCGCCTATGCAAGGTGTTTCAGAGGTATGGTGCGTTGAATGCGATAGAGGTTTTGTTCAACAAATGTTGTTCCTGTTCCAGGGTTTGATGGTGCGCTTGCAAGTCTCCTTGACAGATTGTTTGGATGATTTGAGTTGGGCAGGCGCTGCATTAATATGCATCGGAGCTTTAACAGCCTTGGTGTTCAAACCACGTGAAAGCAGAACTGTCCAGGTACGAAATCAATTTACACAAACCTTCACATTAATTACCGTGCATTTTTTGCAGAAACCTTCCACTTGGCAACGACGTGCAGTATTAGCCCAGATATCGGCATTGCTGTGTTATCTACTGGTATTCCACTCCCTGGCAAACTTGCCGCTTGATGCTCCAATGCCTCGCGCAGTTTCGAGTCGCTTCAATATGCAACCGAACACTATCCTTGCGATTTGGTTTGGCCTCGGTTTGGGTGAAGCTGCACGAGGTGTGACATCAATAGTGAAGGCTAACGTCGTGTGGTCAAGAGTAATTCGCTATGCTGTCTGTGTTGCCCTGGTGACTACACAGTACCAGCGAAGCCAGCCTGTGGGCAATGTAAACTTACTTGGAGATTTGATCCGAGAGCATGGTAAAGCCATTTTCGATGTGATGCCACGTGGCGCCGTACTATTATCCTACACCGATATCAATTGGAACGTCGCTCGCTACCTTCAGGTCCGTGCAGTGAAAGCTATGAGCAGAAGAGAACAATACTCGCCTAACGATCTAACTTTATTTATTGTTGATAGGCTTGCGAAGGCGTACGCCAAGATGTAACTCATTTAAACCTCCAGCTGATGCCCTTTCCGTGGTTTCCTCGACAGCATGCATTATACCCGACGATCGCGTTTCCTCCAATTCGACATGATGCTTCTACTGCCAAAAACTCGACCGGCTACGCTCGGCTTCTGCACGAGTTTCTTGTTGCAAATATGGAGCAGCACGGTGATCACCTCTTCCTCGACTTGCATGCAGTTGTACGTCAATAAGCTGTTATTGTCTGTATCCAGCTTGTAAAAGACGCTAATTTGTGTGGTTTGGGACCTAGAACGATGCAGACATTGATTCAAGCGGCCGTTATCTTGGCTTTACCCTCACACCGAACGGCTTGGTTTGGAAAGTAAGCACGCCAATGACAAGTACCAAGGCTATCTACTCTCTCTGGAGTACCATACCTCAACCAGAAACGCATTTTGCTCCAGGCGTACACCCTGCAGGGAGTTGGGAATTTGCAGTTGCTACCATCGCAAATGATGCGCGATATCAAAGTGGATTGTTCGCATTGAGTCACTGGCTGGAGCGTGGTCGAAGCGTACAACACGCGAGCGAAGCTGCCGAGTACGTGCTTGGACTGCACCGCGCATTGCAGTTGCTACGTCAAGTGGAGACAGCTTTATCACGTGCTGGGAGCAAGTACGGCCTCACGTACGAAGTGTACGATTTATCCAAGAACACAGCTCTAGCAGCGATGCGATATACGGAAGGTCTCAAACTCATCAGCCCAGTGCTGACTCCACTCAAACAAGACATGCAACGGAAAGGAGCGCGTGCTCAAGAGGTGAAGAAGCTGCGAGAGCTTGAAAAGTTGATGGAACAAGAAGCCACAACTTGGAAGCAGACTCGTCAACGAATTCAGAAGCTACTGCCCGACATGAAAGCGCACCACGACCAATACATCAATGCATTCAAGGAGTTTGTCAACGCAAAAGTCTCCAAACCGAACAGCAAGAGCAAGAAGAAACGACGGAAACACAAGAAGTAGCGCTGACAAGGTTGTCACACGTCGCATGGAATTTGTTAAAACTGACATCTATACGAAACGTCAAACGATTTGCCTATACGAAATATAACAAAATCCTAGCCAATCGCTTGGTTCTGGATCGGTCGAAAGATACAGTCACGAAAGCCATCTCGGCGCGTCCATTTCCACGCTCCTCGTGCCCTCCCCAGCTACTCAGCGCTCTTACATACAGCATCTCCATCATGGTACGTGTCTCCTCTATCGTTCAAGATATATAGCACCTTCTAACTCCCCCAATTACGCTCGCAATTGGTTAATGATACATTCTAGTCCGGCACCGTCAAGACCCAAGCCGAAGTGAAGGATATTACCCGCATCGAGCGCATCGGAGCGCACTCTCATATCCGTGGACTGGGTCTCGATGACAGTCTGGAGCCCCGTATGTCCTCCCAGGGCATGGTGGGCCAGACGGAAGCCCGTAAGGCCGCCGGTATCGTGGCCAAGATGATCGAGGAAGGCAACATTGCCGGCCGAGCCATTCTTTGGCAGGCAAGCCTGGCACAGGCAAGACAGCCATTGCTATGGGCATTGCCCAAGCTCTAGGCGAGGACACGCCGTTCACTACCATCGCTGGCAGTGAAGTGTTCTCTCTTGAAATGAGCAAGACGGAGGCGCTGACACAGGCGTTCCGACGCTCGATTGGCGTCCGGATTATGGAGGAGACGGAGATCATTGAAGGAGAAGTCGTGGAGATCCAGGTGGACACCCCCACGGGGGAATCGGCGACAAAGTAGGTCGTCTGACGTTGCGGACCACGGAGATGGAGACGGTGTACGACCTTGGCGCCAAGATGATCGACTCGCTGACGAAGGAGAAGGTTGAGGCGGGAGATGTCATTACGATCAATAAGGAGTCCGGCAAGATCTCCAAGCTGGGACGGTCGTTCACTCGCTCCCGTGATTATGACGCTATGGGTGCGCAGACCCGCTTTGTGCAGTGTCCCGAGGGAGAACTGCAGAAGCGCAAAGAAGTCGTGCACGTTGTGTCGCTGCACGAAATTGATGTCATCAACTCACGCTCGCAGGGCTTCTTGGCGCTGTTTGCTGGTGATACTGGCGAGATCAAGGACGAAGTCCGTGAGCAAATTGACACCAAGGTGGCTGAATGGCGCGAGGAGGGCAAGGCCACGATTGTGCCAGGTGTGCTGTTCATTGATGAGGTACACATGCTAGATATTGAGTGCTTTTCGTGGCTGAACCGCGCCTTGGAAAGCGACATGGCGCCCGTGCTTATCATCGCCACTAACCGCGGCATCACACGCATTCGGGGCACGAACTACAAGAGCCCACACGGTATTCCGATCGATTTCCTCGACCGTCTCATGATCATCCCCACCAAGCCGTACAGCGAAGCTGAGATGCGCAAGATCCTCACTATTCGCTGCGAGGAAGAGGATGTAGAGATGACAGAAGAGGCCAAGGACTTGCTCACACGTATCGCCGTGGAGACCTCACTGCGATATGCTATCCACATGATCATCACAGCGTCACTCGTGTGCTCGAAACGCAAGGGCACCGAGGTGGACGTGCCCGATATTAAGCGCGTGTACTCACTGTTTGCTGACGTCAAACGCTCGACGCAATTCCTGATGGAGTACCAGCGCGAATTCATGTTCCACGAAATGGATGACGAAGAAGAGGAGGAGGACCAAGATATGGAGCAGTAGGCGAGGACTGACAGTCAAGCAATGAGAAGCTCTCGTGGGCTTGCTATTCCAACTGCCATGATCCTGTGTGACCTATAACAATGAAAACCCGCAACCTATTGCATACTAGTATGAGCTTTACACAGCACCATGTTCATTTCACCGAGAAGAAAGAGCGCAAGTCGCGCTGCTTGGGCGGGCCGCTGTGTTTCTTGGCCTCTTTCTTAGCCTTGGCGACCTTCTCCGCCGCAGCCTTTTTCTTCTTCTCCTCCAGCTTCTTCTGGGCAGCCTTTTTCTCCTTTGCAACCTCCTCGGGCGTCAGCTCCACTTCCTCGTAAGTTTTCTCGGTCACCATGTAGCCTTGCTCGTTGATGCGCGTCTTCGTGACCAGCACTTGCCGTTTAGTTGAGATTTCCGGCACGACTTCCACCACGTCATCCTCCGAGTCAGAGCACTGTTTCTTCTTTGGGGATTCCTCCTCATCAGAGCCTTCTACCTTCTTCTTTGATTTCTTGGTTTCTGCTGGTGACGCGTTCAGCTTTCTCTTGACATTGCGGCCCTTAGGAGCAGGAGTGCTCGTCTTCTTTGGCGCTTCGTCCTCTTCATCATCATCATCACTGATGACTCTCTTGCTTCGTCCATTACTCGACGATTTCTTCACAAACACCGGTGCGTCCGTCTCGTCGTCTTCTTCGTCGTCACTGTCAATGGTCAGCACATTGCTCATGGTGTCTGCAGTGACCTTGACCTCTTTACTCGGCGTCGACTCTGCAGATTCACTCTTACTGCTGCTCTTGGCGCTGTTTTTGAACCCTGTTTTCCCACTGTTCTTAAAGAACGACGTTTTATTGGTATGCGAGCTCTTCTTGGCCGTCTTGATGTTGTCAAACGCCGAGATAGTTTCTTCTCCTGCTCCTCTCCAAAGTCCTGTCTGGCGATGGCCTCTGGACACGCCACGCCGCTCAAATAGAGCGCCTTCGCTGCTGTCGTCAGCGGTAGATGCTTCTCCACTTTGCTAAAGACGTCGTTGCGGGTCTGACGCTCCTGGGCCCAGCAGGACGTTGCAATAGCCGATGTGTCATCTTCTGAGGCCTTGGACTGGCTGTAGAGTGCGTAAATCTGGCTGCAAATAACGTCCGAGGGTTTGTCACCATCCTCCACACTGAGACGAAGTGTTCTTGCCCTTGGGTCTCGCCTGGCGGCCGCCGTCTCGCTGTCATCGGCGTCTGAAGTGGAGGCATGCGTCACCACGACACGAAGGGCCTTGACGGTCGCGTTTGAAGAGCAGAATTGGGCCAAGGCTTCAGCACTGACACTGGGGGATACGTGAGAGCGCACACTGAGTGTACGGTACGACAACGGCTCGCCCGCGTCCAGCACGGCGGCGCTGATCTCCTCGAGACAGCGGTCCATCGCAACACGCCAAAACGTTGCCCTCCGCGTAGATACTAATTGTAATTTGTGTAATGTAACACAAAATAGAGGAAGTCAAAGTTGGCCAATCCAACTGGCTAGCAAAATCCTGTCGTTTATTGTCTACCCTTGTCTTGAGAGAGCAAGCGGTTTTAGGTCTCCTAACTCAACTAAATAGCTTTTCCAGTATGATCTCGTTGTTTGTGATTGTCGTTCCGCCCAAAATGATTTGATACTTCATGTTGTCCTGTAGCGCATCATGCACCTCCTGGATCTGGACAATATTTCCACGATTACTGTTAGCGGTAGTCGAGTATGAGCGTTTGCAGCATTGGTACCTCCTCAAAAGTGATTCCTCCCACGACAAACACCACAAGAATAGTGGACTCGCCCAAAAGTCTATTGGCAATGGTGCCGCGTTGAGTGGCCCCGCTTCCACCAAGCCCAAATTTGCTGAAGCCACTCTTCAGAAGATCAATACCTGCTCGCGTCAATTGTTCTGACACATCAACGACCTGGCCAGATTCACACGTTAGGTGAGAGCGGATATACTAAAAGAAATACAAACGAACGTACATGTTCAAGCTCTGGAATCGGTAGCCCAGTCGGATTCACGACAGAATTGCAGAGCTGGGCAATGAGTGAGCGCGGTGAATCGCTACTGCTGGGCTCGTCGCTGCTGATCTTTACAAACTGCTGGGCACAATCCTGTCGCCATAAATTGTTAAAGTTATTACTGCCACTCAAATTTTATCCAGTGTTGGTTGTACCTTTAATGGACTCATCAAAACCTCCGCTTGGGACTCGATAACTGATTGTGCCTCTACTACAACATCGTCATCGTTACCAGTTGCGATGGAATTTTTGGCGAGTTGCTGCCATCGGTCCAATCCCAATCGTTATCATCACCAGGCTCACCATTTCCGGATGCGGTTTGGTCAGCCTGCAGTCTGTTAAATAAGGAACAAGTTGTTCAAACAGACCCGGAAGAACAGATTGAACGCATTCAGGATCTGTCCTTGCCACCTACGACACACAAGAATTATCGTTAGGAAAACGTGTAACTCACTAGCTCATCAAAATACAGTACCTGCAATATCTTGTCAACAACAGCTTTTTGCACCATTTGGACGGTGAAATCTTCCAGGTTGGCCCCAGATGAGAGAGCGAACCCCTGAACCAGCAATGTGAGCAGTTCCTGCAGAGAAAGCACGTCCTCGTGGGATCCAGCCGAGGTAGCTGATAATTGACGTTGCACAGCATCTACGAGCTCAGGAATAATCCACTCGCTTCCGCCCTCATTCCACAGTTGCCGCTGTCGCGTTGCACGCTCATGGCACTTTTCCCATCGACTTTGCAGCTTTCCATCCGCTCTAACGTCTCTAGAACTATTACACCCAGCTCAATCAACGAGCTGTGCTCAGCATTAGTCGGTTCGCCGGCTTCCAGAATCTTGTTAATTCGGCGAAGGACCACGTCTCGACCACGTGGTTTCTCGCCTGGCTTCCGAATGACAGGCGTCTTCTGAATGACGCCCTCCTGGAGCAATGCATGCTCGACGGTCTGCAATCGTCTATCCAGATCGCGTAGCGCTAGCTTTGCGGGTCGGAAAGCTAAAGATCGAAACGCATTCGAGCCGCTAGGAATCGTCGGGTGACACAAGCTGGCACCCTCTCCACTGGATTTGTGAAACAAACTCAGACGGAAAATACGCGGACTTGTCCATGGCTACCGCATTTGGCGTAGAAAAATCAATGGCGTTGGATCACATCCAAGAATGGGATAAATCTCGGTAGCGTGAAGCCTTGCTCTCCCCTACCAAAGACAAGTCACAGCATTAAATTTCACATATTGACGGGGAATTGCTTGCCGTACCATAGTATTATTTGCAATAGTAGAATACTCAACAGGAACTGGCGTTGGAGTCTGCGGCAATAACGTCAAAATGCGATCCAAAAGAGCATCCCCAAATGAGCAAGGTGAGGCCAAATCACTCGTCCTACAAGTTAAGCACGTGAATATTATGACACAACCCAGTAATGAATAGCCATCTCTCGTACCTGTCCACGAGAATCATCGAAGCTTGTCGACCTTGAAGGGGTTGGATGCCTGCATCTTCCTCTTGTTCGTTCAAAATCCGCAGCAGCGTGTGTCCAATTTTCAAAGAGGTCGCACCCATCGCAAAAATGCGCTTCTTCACATCGAGTCGCGCGCCTACCATCAGATCACCGATTGTGTATGCCAGCAGCCGCATCGACCTTCGGAACGCACTGGGAATGTGTTCAGGTAGCACATCCTTCACATGTGAGTACTTGTTAACTCCATCCGTCGATCCTGCACGTGTACGTCCAGTTGGAGACGTGGGAGTCGCTAGATTGACGTCTTCCACTTGATGCAGCAGCAAAGGGAACGCCGCAGCACACGTCGGGTGCGATAGCACAAACACGGACGGCTCGGGCGTTAACGTCCTGGACGACAACAGCGGCACCACATTCAATGGCAAATGGAGCACCTGAACTGCTCCTGAGTTCTGTTTTACTGTTTTCTGCTCGCTTGCATCGTCCTCTGTCCATCCCCATTCTTCTTCATCAACATTTCCATCCTGTTTATCGTCCGGCAGCAACTTCTTCTGCAACTCGTCTGCAAACTCTTCAAACTTCATACTCTTGGTAGCTTTTGCTCCAAACGCAGTCGAGTTGTCTCCACTGAGTTTAGAGAAGTCGAAGCACTCATGTGCTCGCTCCGAGAGACTACTGCAGACCGTGAGCGTTCTGACGACGCCCAGCGACAGCAGCCGCTTCAGCTTCGCCTCGTAGTCCCACAAGAAACCGGACACGACAACTGCAATGTGCCCCGCGCTTTCCTGCTCGTCCAGCAGCAGTAGACACCGCAGATCTACCGCAGTAGCGCAATCCAGAAGCTCCTCCGCTGCAATTATATTCGAGACGTTGAGATCGCGCAGCAGCAGCGGCATGGCGCCCGCCCAGCGCAAACTCTCGACGGCTCCGGTCTCTGCCGCCAGCACAGCACCCTGGAGGTGCTCGGCGGCCTGCAGCACGCCGCTCAGCACCTCCTCCGCCACGTTCACGACGGCCATAATGATACCGGATTGACAAGTGGCATTTTTTAAAACTAAAATTAACTGAAAGTTAAGTACGTTTTAGTAAAACGTTTGAGCTGTTCTGGAGCAAGACGAACTTCCGCAGTCGTGCTCGATCCGGCAAGGAAGTGAAGACATCCAAGTTGAAATCGCTAGCTAGAGGTGATATTATTTTCAACAGCTCTCCATCCCCTACTTTATAATACCTGGCAGTGCAAGTGCAGGTACTCTTTGCTGTCTCGACATTAATGGCCTTCCTCAGCAGCATGTAGCTGCACACGTCCGCCACGAGCTCGCTCGGAGCACCAGCAGCCACAGCAATGTTGCGAGCGTGCAGCGCCATGTGGCCTTCTGAATGCCCGTCACGGCAATGGCACGGACTGCCGCAAAATTCTGGGCAAGCCCCACACTCACCATGATGCCACTCAATGTCCGCGCCGTCGGGTGCTGCAAAATCGCGTGGGTGGCAGTGTATCCGGGGTGGGTCATTAGCGCGCCGCCCTTCGATCCAACGGCAATTGGCATTTCCAAACTGCCGCGCAATACCCGCGTGCCATCGCCACTCCGCGACAGACCAATCTCATAATGGGACAGCGACGTGTACTGCCCCGAACGACTCGCGTAGCAATGCGCTGCCGCTTCGATGGCGCGCCAGTCCTGGCCTGTAGCCACAGCCACGGCGTCCACACCGTTCATAATACCCTTGTTATTGGTCACGGCGCGATAAGGGTCGATAGCAGCGAAATTGAATGCCTCAATCACGCGGTTGGCAACATCTTCGCCGTCCACACCCTTCCAGCCCAGCTTCTCCAGCGGGATCTCGAACTCGGAGCGTGCCCGGCGCTGCATGCAGAGGTTGGTGAGGATACGCAGACCGACACGACTTCGTGTGAGCTTGGAGACCTCATCCGACAGACCTTCAGCAACAGTGTTGACAACGTTCGCGCCCATGGCTTCGCACACGTCCACGTCGATGTGCACGACCAAGAACTGCGCCTGTGGGTCGGAGGAGTTCACCACGAGCTCGTCATCGCACGGTGTGTACCAGGCTCTGCCATCGGTAGCAGTAGCAGAAGTCCGTGCGGCCTGACTCACGACGCGGCAGTAAATATCGACAGCGCCGCCACCGCGCTTCTTCATGTTGGAACACAGCGTCGTATTGGCAATGTCCAGCAGTCGCTCGCGGTTGCACTCGATGGTCGTAATTGCTGCGGGATGTCCTCCGTGTCCACCAACTGGATCTGCGACGTCATGATGTTACCCGACGTGGCGGTGCGAAACCCTCCGCCCGCAGCGGCCACAAGTTTTGCTGCGCTAGACGCCGCTGCCACCACCGAGGGCTCTTCCACGGACATTGGAATGGACAAGTTGTTGCCGTCAACAACAAAATTCAAACCGAGTCTGCAACAATACAATGCCGTCAGTTAAACTCCCACACAGCTACAGTGCTTAGATACCCACCCGAGCGGCATTCCAATCACGCCGATGCAGTTCTCGATCATGAGGTTGGCCTTGCGCAGCGGTAGTTCGCCCAGCTTGGCTGCAGGGTCCGGCGCGGGCAGCAGTTCCGCAGTCGTCTCATTTGTCTGCTTCAGCCGCTCCAGTTTTGGGTACATGTGCGCCAGCACGTCGAAGCGCTCCCTCAGCGTCTTGTTGTAGAAGCCTGACCATACCGACGGCTGCGTGGTGATCTCCTGCTTGGAGACGTCGCTGGTGTTGTGGCTGGCCTGCAACGGCTCGAAGCGCTTGCCGCCGTCCACGGAGACGCAGCAGCGCTGCAATTGCGCGGCCAAAGTTGCCACGTCCGCCACTTTCTGCTGCAGTGCGGCGCTCGGCGCAGACCGCTGCGCAGTCTTCAGCGCCCCACGTAGCAATCCCAGCGCCTGGTCCAGCACCGCGTCCAGTTCCGAAGAAGCCGCAAGCGCGTCTCCGCTCGGCAGCTGATCGGTCATGAGCTCAGAGGTTGATATGAGAGCACGGCACTGCGGGGCATTCAGCGGATCGGGGGTGGAGGAGTGGAGGTTGACGCGAGCAGGACCCACCTGATGCTCTCACCTTGACCGCTTACTTTCTATTTCTGGGACCGTTTCGGTTCGGTCGATCCGCAACATAAACCGCTTCAGTGCCAACATACACGCAACTTGTACGGCTGGGGACGACGGACGAGTAAAGCGAATTATCCACGTGGCTTTAACGTCCGTACGTCTCCTGCAAGTTTAGTTTAGTAAACGCATGGCACTAGATAGCATGCATGTGTCTGCGCTTCACTACCTTAGCTCCACACCTCTTCGAGCTCTATTAAGTCGCTTTCATCGAAGGAAGTAATTTCCTTCTCCTCGAGCATTTGGTTGAGGAGCCTTTCCAATTCCATCTTCTCGGAAGGCGACGCACCCATTTCATCTGTGCTGGAGAATCGTTGCTATGGACGGGTTGATGTTGATCGTCCTGACGAATGTTCACTTGTCGCTCAACGGTTGGTGTAGTCAAAATTACGGCAGGAACTCTCGTCGGACGCAGGCTGGCTACCGCTTCTGCCGTTTAATGTCGGGTTCGGCACTGGAGTCTCCAGCATACAGCCCACCCGTGCACAATAGCACGAGCCACAGCCCAGTCGAGTGATAAGCTCGGAGAGAGGTCAAGTGCATCTTGAGCTTGTACTTGGACGTCTTCACCACACTTCCTTGCTGGTTTGAGCACGACTCGCACTGCGGGTAGAATCGGAAGGTTGTCTTGCGCCCCAACAGCTTTCTGACGAACTGTTCGTCTGTGCGCTTGGCCACCCTACAGCATCAGAACCACTCGCGTTAGCAAGTCGACAGATATCATGGACACCTACCCAGACCAGCAATTCTTCTTCTCCTTACAGTCTCGGTGGCATGTGGTCTGCGTGATACCGCACGCCGCGCTTCACACCGCACGTGTGGCATCCATACAATCGACCGAACTCCTGAACGATTCCTCTCTCCACTTGAGTCGCATACTCTTCTGTCGCTGGCAGTGAGGCCTTTCGCAGGTGGAACGCTCCAAGGTTGGCAAAGGGCGAGGGTGACAGCGCGTTGAACTTGCCTCCCAGGAGTTTAAAGCACAGCAGGCCCATAGCCATGTAAACGGGGTACGGCGCCTGTGGGAGGTCCTCCCAACGATCCTGCAGCTTGGTCTGCATGTGTTTCCACAGCGTGGGGGCGGCACCGTCGCGCCGAGCACCAGCCAGCTCCAGTGCCGCCGCTCCGCCGACCGCCGACTCAGCGCCAGCTCTTGGTACGCTTCCCGGGAACAGAAGCGAAATGCAGTGCCAGCGCTGACGACGAGGCCACGGCAACAGCCCCCACGAGCTGTGGCAGCCCCAGCGGAGTGGCCGAGCCGATGCGCAATATCCGCTGCGCCACCTGCGCTAATGACACGCCGCTGAGGAAGATAGCGCCGCCTGTGGCAGCGTCCAGCACATGTCCAGCCAAGGACTCGTAGACGGACACGGAGCGGTCGCCCAGCAAGTGCTTGCGCAGGCGGCGCGAGGCTTCGTCGAGCGAGGAGCGGTCGATCATCGCTGTTTGTAAGGCCCTGCCCAATAGACTGAGGTCAAAGTTGGCACTCCAGGCCTGGAAGCATTGCCACTGCTCTCGCTCGCTCTTCTTCCAGAGGCCGCCGCATGATTGCGAGTAGTAAACGCCGCGTCCACTCGCGACTGCAGCCAAAACGCCCTCCTTGCTGGAATACCCCAGACCCAGCGCCACGCTAGACTACATCTGTAGTAGACACCGCATCAGGACAGTCAGTACGCAGGCTATGCCACAGCCACATTCACCACCGCTTTGCGGTCTCCCGAAACCATATCTACAATGTCCACTTTGGTCCCCTTCAGCAGTATCGAGCCGTCAACCTTGTTGCGGTGGAACTCATCTATCCTCTGCGCTAACCCAGCTTGCATCTCTGCTGCAAACAGGAACGAGTCATCCACGCTCTCCGTCAGCGCCAAACGTCATTTAGTCAGCGACCAGCAGTGCCACAAGAATATTGCAACGGAGAAGGAGAGGACAAAGTGGGCATGACATCGGCCAAGTGCGTTCACTGCGTTGATCAACTTGCTTAGAAAAACTGAAGATTCCGGTGCCTTGCATTTCGCGGCCTTTTTGCGCTCGGTTTTTTGGCGAATCAAACACTGCCACGAGGCCCGCGTCACCGCGTGGCACTTTTTCATGTCGCAAAATATTGTGTGATTCACGCAACCTCGAACTTTTCGGCGATCTGGAATTTAATTCGAGAGGAGATGGACCATTTGAAGTTCCACCATACAAATCTGAAGACATACACTTCAAGTTCCAGTTTAACATTTTCAGTTCGAGTAAACAGTTCGAGACGGTAATCCACGTAAGCGACACGCGCGTGCCACGCACGAGCATCTCCTGCCACACGTTGGCTTGCACAGTGCGCTGCCAACATGGAGCTCCAGCACACAGGATCCCTCGCATCGAATGCACCATAGCCTCCTCTATCCATCCAGCAGATAATGCTCACTCCGAGATGAACTCAAGATCACACGTGTTAGCTTAACATGCCCGTGGCATTTTCAAATAAAGAAGGGTAGCTCAGCCTATCTACCAGCGGAGCTGCTACATGGGATTCTGCTGTGCTTGCCAAGCCAACAAGCTTAGTTCTTGCCGGCAAAGTGGTCGTTGATCCACCCGCTGGTCACCGACTTGGGGCGCTCGAGCGGCAGGCCCAGTGCGCGGTCCCAGAAGAGCTGCGAGAGCACGCCGATGGCACGCGACACACCGAAGAGCACCGTGTAGTAGTTCTTCTGCGTGAGGCCGTAGTGCTGCAGCAGCACGCCGCTGTGCGAGTCCACGTTCGGGTACGGGTTCTTGGTCTTGCCGTGCTCGGTCAGCACGCCGGGCATCACCTGGTAGATCGTGTCCACGATGCGGAACAGTTCATCGTTGGGCATGTACTTGAGGCCGAACTCACGCTGGCACGTGTACCGAGGGTCGGTCTTGCGCAGCACGGCGTGGCCGTAGCCAGGGATGACCTTGCCAGCGTTCAGCGTGTCCCAGGCGAACTGCGTGATCGTCTCCTTGTTCACCTCGAGGCCCTTGGTGTGGAACTCCTCCTGCAGGTCCAGGATCCAGCCCAGCACCTCCTGGTTGGCGAGGCCGTGCAGCGGGCCAGCTAGCGCATTCAGGCCGGCGCCCAGCGAGAGGTACGGGTCCGACAGCGTGCTGCCCACGAGGTGCGTAGTGTGCGCGCTGGCGTTGCCACCTTCGTGGTCGCTGTGGATCACCAGGTACAGCCGCATGAGCTCGTCAAACTCGGCGCTGTCGAAGCCGAGCATGCGGTTGAAGTTGGCCGAGTAATCCAGGCTCGAGTCGTAGGCGTTGTTGGCCTCGCCAAAGTACGTGTTGCGGTAGATGAGCGCAGCCACCTCGGGCAGACGCGCGATGAGGTTCATGCTGTCCTCGTACACGTACTCCCAGTACGTGAGCTTGTTGATGCCCTCGGCGTACTTCTGGGCGAACACGCTCTCCGTGTTCATGGCAGTCACGGCGGCGGACAGCTGGGTCATCGGGTGGGCGTGCTTGAGATCCTTGATGAGCTTGAGCACGTGGGCCGGCACCTCGGCGCGGGCGTGCAGCTCAGCCGTGACGCTGGCAGCCTGGGCGGTCGTGGGGATCTCGCCCGTCAGTAGCAGCCATAGTAGGCCCTCGGGTAGGGGCTCGCCGCCCTCCTCCTTGGCCGGCAGCTTCTGCTGCAGGTCCGGGATGGTGTGGCCGCGGAAGCGGATGCCTTCCTCGGCGTCCAGCAGCGACGTCTCCCACAGCAGCGCCTTGATGCCGCGGGCGCCGCCCAGCGTCTGGTCCACCGTCACCTCGCCCAGCGACTTGCTGCCGTGGTCGGCCTTGAGCTTCTTGAAGGCCTCGCGGCGCACGGGGACCTGCTCCTTGAGCTCGTCCAGCAGCGAGGCGGTCGTGGTGGACAGCGCGCGGGCGGCGGCGGGCGCGGCAGTGGAGCGCGAGGCCACGGAGGCCGTCTGGCGCAGGGTCTTGATGATGGCGCTCATGCTGTGCGGGCGGAGGATCGGGGCTTGTGTGCGTGTGGAATGTGCAGCGCACGGCGGATTGCAGAATGGCCGCAAGCTGTGGCTGCGACCGTTTGCCCAACGCTTGCAAAATGGTGCAAGCTCTTGCCCCTTTCAGATCGGATACCGAGTTCAACTCGATCGGTTTGAACGGGGTACGAGTTTGCACGACTGTTCCTGTGGACTTTGCGCCCGACTTGGTCTGGTTTTCACAACCAATACTATGTAAATATATAGGGTATGCATTGCTGCGACTAGATACTTTTTCCGAGTCACTTCGTAGCGGAGACCCATTTAGCGGTCGTTGCATTCGTTTCACGTCGACACGCAAGTGCTCCCGGCGGCGCGACATCTGGGGCCCTGGCCTCCCTTTTCATCAGCAGCCCTGCAAGGTATGCCTTCCCGCCTCAAGCTTGGACGCCAGATTTAACGGCTTCGGATTGACTCGCTTGAAGTATGCTAACTCTAGCTGCGTGTACGGCGATGACTGCGCGCGCAGTGCTCGAAGCGCAAGACACCTTCAAGCCACCTGCCACGCGTCAATCTCTCGACCCGCAAGGCGCCCGCATTTTGAGCTGGGCGCCGCTGTGTAGCCCCTGCATAGTGCTCAAGGCCAGCGCTACACACACCTAAGCCTCTAACTGCAGCGAGCGGAACATTTTCTGAAGCAGGGCGATTTGCTTCAGCCTTTGGCTCCGTGCCATCATCGTCAAGTCCAAACGAGCGGTGGAGCTTCGTTCGCAGGCAAACCCAAGCAGCACTCGGGCAGGTCCGACTCGATTCTGAAGCAAGTGTAAAACGGCCAGAAACGAGTTCCAGGGCCAAACTTCAAGATTGTGCGCATCCCCCTGGAACTTTCACGCGCGGTCATTGGCCAAAACACAATCAGATCGACGTAGCCGGGCCAGCGCAACAGTTGAAGTTTCCGCGTCACGTCGCGCGCTCGCTGGCTGTCATCCACCCAAGCAGCTTGAATGCTGCCTCCGAGGAGGAGCTGGCCAAATCGCGGCCGATGCAGTCACTTGCCGATTCGATGGACAGAACGCACTCGCTTTGCGATAGACCGAGCAGCCTCGATACTTCCGGAGCGCGTATCGCGCTGGGGAGGGCCCCTGACGGCGCTGGTTGACTGAGCCTTTATCTCTGTTGCTTGCTACGGGGCCCTGGGCGTGTCTGTGCCGCTTTGCACTCGCTGGGTGCTGACCATTTGGAGAAGTTCCAGACTGGTGCTGCAGCAGTCCTTGAGTTTTATCTTCTCGAGTTTTCGGTCGTCCCAATGTTTGCCGGGGTACGTGGCGGCGCAGTGATCCGCCCGGTTTAACGATGATGGATGGAATGCAGACGAGCGAGAGCTACGTGGCTGCTCGGTGGGAAAGCGACACTGGGACCAGCGCCTCGAGACGTCGGAAAGGCCTGGCTCATGGAGGTGACAGCTCTACCTGGCGATGACGTGCACAACGTTTTCCCTCGTGCATTTTCGGTGGGCATGCTGGCATGTGGCGCCGCGAGCTTCGAGATGGAAACCACGCGTGACGGGGTAGTTGCTAGCAATGCGTGAGCAGCACCTCGACCTTGCACGGAAGACCCGGACGCCAATGCGCATCAAGTGCAGTCTGGAACGAGTCGAATCGAGCTTGCGTGCTGGTGCTCGAAGACAGCTAAGCAGTCCTTCGTCGCACAAAGAGGGGCATTGATTGCACCGGTTGAGCTGAAAGGAAGCGAGGTGATTGCATGCTGATAGCACGCTGTGCCTCCACTTGATTCGTTTCGCCAAGATGGCGGCGCAATGTCCATCCATCTGGTAGAGACTTGGACAGCCAAAGCCAAATCGTCCAGATTCTCGACGAAGCTAATGGGCCCGGTCGGCGTCAGCGCCCCTGCCTCACCGTCGCGATGGGCTACGGCAAACATGAATCGGGCACACCACTGCAAGAGCAAGTTGCCTGCAAGTTCAACTCGAGCCGCTGAAATATTCCGCCGTAGTGACAAGTCTAGTTTGGCTTGCATTCCAATGGTGGAGACGAGTTGGCACTGAGCTCTCTCTGCTCGGAGAAGTCTTCTCAGTGTGAAGGGAACTTTGCGGCAATGCTGGCTGGGCTGCAAGTTGCCAGCAACTTCGGCAGAGGATCTGCTACCGCCGCCTGTGATTGGCCAGCTCGTGCCCCTTCAACATCCGTTTCAAAGTAGCCAGCAGCGGCAACTTGCTCTCCAAGTCTCCACGAGCAAGCGCACCAGATGTCTAGTGCCTATGCAAGACCTTCGCTGGGTCTCAATCTATGCCAGAAACCGTCTCCTCCAGACACTCGCGGCAGCCTTCATCTTGCATTTTCGAGGCCAGGACGCAAGCCGCAGACAGGAACCTCTAATCTAGCAAGTGCAACCAACCCTCATGGCCGGCGCGCCACCTCCGTCCTCCGGTCTGCCGGCGCGCAGCACCCTGCCGCCGCTGTCGCAAGGCCCGCGGTCCTCCATGATGTCGGTCGAGTACGACGGCATCCCGCTGCCGCCGCCCAGCATCCGCTCGTGCGGCTCGCAGCAGTACGTGACCAGCTACATCCCCACGGGGGCGGCCTTCCCCTCGGGCAGCGTGCAAGACCTCATCTCCAGCATGAAGAGCTACGCTAGCGCCACCGACCTGGTGCGCACGTACAGCGAGATCCCCTCGGTCGAAGAAGCTCTGGTGACGCTCGACCGAGCCGCCGTGGCCCTCTCCGCTCGCCGCTACCGAGACGCTCTCAAATTGTATCTGGAAGGCGGCTACGCCATGGCCAACGTGGCTGAACGACAAGCCAACCCGAAAATCTGCAACCTGCTCACTAGCAAAGGCTTCGAGACGTTGAATTGGTGCGCCAGACTCTGCGACTGGATCGAAGGCCGCGTCAAAGAGAAACATCCTCGTCCAGGAGTGCACAAAGTGGGCATTCCTGTGCCCAACTGGGACGAAGACTGGGTCGGTCCTTACCTGGACGAAGAAGAAGCGAGACGTATGTGGTACACGCCCGTGTATTGCCCGCACCCGATCGACTTCTCCAACATGGGCTACCGACTCCGGTGCGTTGAGACGGGCAGACGCCCGCGACTGATGATTTGCATCACCATGTACAATGAAGGCCCGCAGCAATTGAAGGCAACATTGAAGAAACTGGCCAACAATTTGGCGTATCTGAAGGAACAGCAACCAGGACATGAGAAATCGCTCACTGGAGCGTTCGCAGGAGACGACGTGTGGCAAAATGTGCTGGTCTGCATCGTGGCAGATGGACGCGAACACATTAACGACAAGATGTTGGACTACTTGGAGGCGATCGGACTCTACGACGAAGACTTGTTGACCATCAACAGTGCCGGTATCGGTGCGCAGTGCCACTTGTTCGAGCACACGCTGCAGCTTTCCGTTAATGGCAAGTGTCTGCTACCTATCCAGACGGTCTTTGCTTTTAAAGAGAACAAGGCCAGCAAGTTGGACAGTCACCACTGGTACTATAACGCGTTTGCCGAACAGCTGCAGCCTGAGTACACTGCCATCATGGACGTTGGAACGATGCTGACTAAGTCGGCGCTGTACCACATGCTGTTCGCGTTCGAGCGGAACCACCAGATTGGTGGAGCCTGCGGCCAACTCACTGTGGAGAAGCCTTACGCGAACTTGGGCAACTGGGTCATCTCGGCGCAGCACTTTGAGTACAAGATCTCCAACATCTTTGACAAGTCTCTGGAGAGCTGTTTTGGCTTCATCAGCGTCTTGCCAGGAGCATTCTCGGTGTATCGCTACGAAGCGATACGTGGTGCTCCATTAGACGCCTACTTCCAGACGTTGAATGTCGATCTGGACGTGCTCGGACCGTTTATCGGCAACATGTACCTGGCCGAGGACAGAATCCTATCCTTCGAGGTTGTTGCACGCAAAGACTGCAACTGGACCATGCATTACGTTAAGGACGCGGTCGCACGCACGGATGTACCAACCGATCTGGTGGGGTTGATTTCGCAGCGCAAGCGCTGGCTCAATGGAGCGTTCTTCGCCACGCTGTTCAGCATTTGGAACTGGGGACGGATTTACTCTGAGAGCTCGCACACTTTCGTACGCAAGCTGGCATTCCTGGTGTTCTACGTCTACCACTTGCTGTACACGGCGTTTGGGTTCTTCTTGCCGGCGAATTTGTACCTGGCGCTGTATTTCATCGTGTTCCAAGGCTTCCAGCAGAACCGACTCAAGTTTGTCGACACTTCGCACTACTCGCAGACTGTGCTGGACTGTGCAGTGTACATTTACAACTTCGTGTACCTGTTCGGTCTGCTCATGCTCATCATTGGTCTGGGCAACAACCCGAAGCACATGAAGCTGACGTATTATTTCGTCGGAGCAGTCTTTGGCGTGATGATGATGCTGTCGTCGCTGGTCGGCGTTGGCATCTTCTTCTCGTCCGATCCGTCCTGGAACTCGATCGTGGTGTCTATCCTCACCATTGGCGTCTACTTCATCGGTTCGGCGCTGCACGGCGAACTCCACCACATCTTCATGACGTTCACGCATTACACGGCGCTCATCCCGAGTTTTGTGAACATCTTCACGATCTACTCGTTCTGTAACCTTCAGGATTTGTCGTGGGGTACAAAGGCCTTCACGATGACCCGCTGCTAATTGCTTCACTCGATGAGACTGAGAAGGGCGACTTCAAGGACGTCATCGCAAAGCGCCGTGCGCTGGAGGAACGTCGCCGAGAGGAGAAACAGCGCGTCGAGAACCGGAAGAAGACCTTCGAGGCCTTCCGGACCAACATCTTGCTGACGTGGGCCTTTTCCAACCTCATCCTGGCGCTTTTCATCGTGTACTTTGCAGATTCATCGACGTACATGCCGGTGCTGTACATCTTCGTTGCTAGCATCAACTCGTGCCGTCTGCTTGGATGTATTGGCCATTGGGTCTACATCCACACGGCTGGCTTGCGCGGAAGGTTCATTGACAAGTCGGACTGCGGTAATGGAGCAGGCCGATACCCGCAGAATTCGTACGTGCAGCTTGATGAGCACTACGCTGCCCTAGCAGAGGACCAGCGCAACTACGCGTCGGCGTATGCATCCGTACGAACCAACGGATCTGTACGCACCAACGGATCAGGCTCCAACGACATCGCCTCGGTCGCCTAAGTCCAAGTTTTTCACGCCTTCCAGCTGCGACAGCGAGCAGCCAGCCACACACCGTCGAGGATTCCAAACAACCACCGAGCAATCAGTGCGTAGCCCAGTCTAGTCTAGATGAAGAAACTTTTAAACACTTCCAAGCTTCATGTTCGAGCGCGATCTTTCCACGGTCAGATCGCTCTGCTTTGCTTGTCAAAATCTTCGTGGCCATGGCTGCGGATATGGCCAAGGATTCGGCGTTGCTTGTCGGGACGTGGATTAGCACCGAGGCCTTTGGCAATACTTGGCTGGACTGGTCTCAAGCTGTGAAGGACCAGCGCGTACAGCTGAAGCTCACATTCGAGCGAGGAGGCGTCTATAGTTTTAATCTGCTGACAAACGACGATGCGCGAGACGTGACGTCGAATTTCCGCGATGTGATCCCGAGTCAAGGCTCCTACATACTACGCGGCGAAAACAAAATTGTCATCGAAAGGACAGCTCTGGCATCGAGTGGACGTTTTTATTCGAGGAGGAAGACAGTCTAAGAATCCGGTGGGTCCTTTTTGAACGGCTAAGGCTGATTGTGCGCTCTCATGTTAATACTTGAGTGCTTTTCTAGACTGGCTGGAGCTGCCCGTTTTGGTCGATGCAAGGGTGTGGACGTCATCTACTTCGACCGAGTCAAGGCAGAGTAACTCGGCGAGAGCGCAGCTTGAAGCCTCAATAGTGAATCCATTATTTTTTTGTCTTCAAACATCCAGGAGGTCGTCTAGCCACTCTTCAAGCTGTTCCGTCGCTGCTGGAGTCGATGTTGTCGGAGCAGGTGCTGTATTGATGGGAGCACTTGCTGCTGTGGAGCCCGACGTCGACCCACTCAAGTTTAGCAGGAAATCTAACTCTACGTCTGCAGACTTGGACTCTTTTGCTGCTTCTTTCACCTCGGTTATTGTAGTCCCAGGAACAGCAACATCAACGACGTCTTCCTCAACATCACTGTCCTCTTCCTGTGGCTGAAAGGGGAAGTCCGTCTACAACAACAATCAATACATCAGCCAACAGCAATCCAAGGCCAGTTCTTCCTGCACTCACGCAGTATTTCGGGTCTATCCGATAGCGAATACTTGGCGGCACCAGCTGCAGCTGCGACGCGATCCACTCTAGGTCCTATGCATCAAAATACATTCAATATTCATCCTGTAAACAGTATCTTTGGGCTACTGCATCAACGTACCAGCACTCCGACGCTGTTCTCTTCCTCGTCGGCGTCGTCCTTCTCCCATTGCTTCATCGTGCGGCTCTGGAAGTGAGATCCAGATGTAGCCCCCAACTCCCCCTATAGTTCTGCTCGGACGCGAAGAACTGCGTGCGTCCGCCATAGTCGAGCTGCTCAGACTGCTCCTGCTCTTCCTCTTGCTCGCGTTCCTCGAAGCGGTAGGCGTTCGACTCAAGATTCCGCAGGTGGCCCTGTCTGCCTCTTCCAGACGTGCCACGTCCAGCGTCGCCTCGCCCGCGTCCTCGTCCTCGTCCATGCGTCGCGTTGTACTTGATTCGCGACCTGCCCATTCTTGCCGCTACTGCGAAAATGAGTCAAAAACGACCAATACATTCTCGTGGAATTTGACAATATCATTTCGCGAACTTGACTTTGTTAACCAAGAAGACCATGTAGAAATAAACACTATCCCACATGAACTTTAGATGAAATCAACTCCGTTGTTCATTAGTGGTGCGTTCACAACACCAGAAGACTATCAGCAGACACTACATCTACTTCTTCGACTTCTTGGTGGCGAGCTTACGCTGGTAGAACTCCAGCTCCTTGCCCTCCAGGATGTAGCCGTCGGCGCGGCCGGACTGGCCGGGGCGCGAGGCGATCACAGCCAGCAGACGGCCAGACACGACCTGCTCGTCGATCTTGGGGTCCAGCACGCGCGTGCGCTGGCGAGCAGCCAGCTTGCGCAGCACGTGGTTGGACTTCTTGACCTCCTCCTCCTCGTGGTGGGGGCGTTCTTCTTGACGCCAATCTTGACGCCGTAGTGGGCCTCGTACCACTGACGGAACGGGGTGGCGTCGACCAGCACAACGGCGCCCTTGACGAGCGTCTTGGTACGCACAAGCTCGTTGTTCGAGGCGTTGTACACAACGTCAAGGATACGAGCCTTGCGGGCGCAGACCTCCGTGCCCCACGAGAAGTTGCCCGTCTCCAGGTGCAGAGCGCGGAACTTCAGGTGGCCACCACGCACACGCACGGCGTGCACGCGCTTGCCGCCGAGCTTGGTGTTAGCGGGCTGACGGCCGAGCTCGAATTTCCTTTTCTTGCGGTACTGCTTGCGCTTGCCACCAGTTTCGCGGCGCTTGTGGCGCGAATCGCGAGAGATACCTGAGAACGTTTAAAACACTCGACAAGTTAGAGGGTTGGTCCGAATGGAACACTCAACGCCGAAAAATGGGTAATCGAGGACTGGAACGGAGAACCGGCGGCCTCGAATGCTGCACGACAGGGGATACAGCAGAGAGGCCGCGGTCGGGCCGAACGGGGAGATGACACTCAAGACCCGAGCAGCCGCGTGCGAAGACACCTCCGTCCAGCAGGACTCCACGCCAGCGACGAAGACAGCAACAAGAGGTCGAGGAGCTTACCCATGATTCCGACGGAGTAATTTCGGTACTGAAAAGCCTCTTGGAAAGCGCAAGAAGCTCAAGCGCTTCGTGGCCAGTCAAAAACATGCTCCTTTTGTGTCCACGACCAGATAAAATGCATGGCTATATGATAGGTATCAAATCGGTACAGTGTACCCTTGTTTTGCCGCTATTTTTCAAGATTGCCGCCAAAACGAACATGCCCCAGGAAGACTTCTCCGCGGAGCTGCTGCAGCTCTACTATGGTGCGTGATGAAATCCCACCAAGGTATCCACGTATTGTATTTTCAAAGACCTATCTATTGACCTCGTTTCCACGCTCTGTGTCCCTGTACAACCTTGTTTACTGCCAGATCGACTGTTCCCGTACCAGCAAATGGCCCAATGGCTCAGCTACGACGGAGGAGAGGAGTTTTTCTTCCGTCGTGAGCTGTCGTACACGCTGGAGAACGACACGTACATCCGTTACAAGGCCTTCCACAACGCCGAGGAGCTCAAGACGTCCATGAGCAAGACGCTGCCCTTCAAGATCGATATCGGTGCTGTATTCAGTGTGTCACCCGCTGACAAGGGCAAGGTCAGCGCCCAGGACTTCACTCCGCAGGAGAGAGCTGGTCTTCGATATCGATCTTACGGACTACGACGACATCCGCACGTGTTGCGAAGGAGCTGCCATCTGCGAAAAGTGCTGGAAGTTCATGGTCGCGGCCGTGAAGGTGCTCAACGCCGCGCTGAGAGAGGACTTTGGCTTCGAGAACCTGTTGTGGGTCTACTCTGGACGTCGTGGTATCCATTGCTGGGTCGCAGACGAAAGAGCCCGTGAGCTGGAGAACGAGGCTCGCTCGGCGGTGGTTGGATACCTGTCACTGGTGGAGGGCAATGAGAACTCGGCCAGAAAGGTCAAGCTCCGTGAGCCGCTGCATCCGTCGCTCGAGTGAGTGTGATCACGTACAAGATTTACTGTGAAATATTACTGCTAACGAAGGATGCTTGTGCTTGACTTTCAGCCGCGCGCACCGCCTGCTGGAGCCAATGTTCGAGAGCGTGATCCTGTCAGAGGATGGTCAAGGCATTCTCTGCTCGGAGGAGCACTGGTCCAAGCTTCTGGCCATGGTGCCTGACGAAGACATTCGTGCGAACATGGCACGTCGTTGGGGCGCAACCAGCTCCAGCACGACCCCGTCCGAAAAATGGCGCGAGCTCAAGGAGGCTGTGGCCAAACAAGTTCAGAAGAACGCAAACAGCGCTCGCAGCGGCAGCAACCTCAAGCGTTTGGCACCAAATGGAGATGCCACCAATCGCTTTGCTGCGGCTGAGCTGCGCACATGCCTGCAGGAGATCGTGATGGCGTACCTTTACCCACGACTGGATGCTAATGTGTCTAAGCAGCGGAATCACTTGCTGAAGAGTCCATTTGCTGTGCATCCCAAGACTGGCCGGGTTTGCGTTCCCATCGATGTGTCTGTCATGGAGAAATTCAACCCGTTCAACGTACCCACGCTGGGCCAACTACACGAGGAGCTGGACTCCGACAAGCCTGCTACAAGCATGAAGAAGTACGTGGACTTTTTGATTCCTCATTCCTGAAGCCGCTGGCTGTTGCGGCCAAGAGAAAAGAGCGTGAAGCACGGGAGGCTGATGCGCCAATGACTGGAGACTGGTAGAAGCTCCAGTCCTGAGGGAGCGGAATAGCAGCAAACATGGGTGTAGAGTTGGCTCACAGCTATCGCAGGTAAATATATTGCGTGCCTAGGAACCTGCATGGTGCCGTGTTAATGTCTTGCCACTCATCGTAGCAGCCTAATTGGAACCGCGAGCCGCTCTAGCCGCTTTGAAGCGGGATACGCGCTTCACCGGTTGCTGTCGCAAGCAAACAATATCAGGAAATAAACAAATAGCATCGACAGAAAGCAATTTACACGTACGGCTTCGCCAACAGGCTCAAGTGACACTGTTTCACCCGTGTAGTTAGTACCGTGGAAGCGCGATTGCCGAGGCTGTTGGAACGGAGATGACACCGAAGTACCAGGAGTTGAAATTGATGTTGGGGCATTCTCCGCGATCGAATGCTCTACGATGCTGCCTGAAAAGGCTGATGCTGAAGAGGATGGCCCAGAAGAAATTGGTACAGGCGACTTCAACGATGGGGACGGTACTGCCCCAGGTGCAGCTGCGGTAGTTGATGGAGCTGGCTTGGGCTTTGGTGCTGGCGTTGTCGCAACATGCCCAGCTCCATTAACCTTGGCCTCTGCCTTCTCGCGCATTTGTTTCACCTTCTCTCCAAGCTTTTCGTCGGTAGGACAAAGTTCCTTTGCGCGCTCAAAAGCGTCCGCAGCTTCCTCGAACTTCTCGAGAGCAGCCAAAGCACAGGCCCGGCGATAATGCCCTTTCACCCACGGCTCATGCAACGCAACAGCAGCATCAGCATCTTTCAGTGCCAGATCGTACTTTTGAGGCGATGGTACGCTGCAGCACGGTTGCCATATAAAATCTACAGAATCATAGGGGAAATGCGTCAGTACCTCGCCAGCATTCGGGAGCACGTTGTGGTTCACGTACATGAGAGGTTGGGTCCAACTCAATGGCCTGTGAATAATACTGAGTGGCAGCCTGAAAACGTCTACGTGCAAAAGCTTCGTTCCCCTTGGCTTTCAACGAAGCAGCCCGAGTTTCCGCTGATTCTTCCTCCTTCTTATCCTCAGTTTCGGCGCTTTCGCCAGCAGATTCGCGAGCTTCGAGCTCCTCCATGCGCTTCATCATGTCGTCCCAATTCCACGCAGCCTGTTCCTCCTTCAGTCGCTCTTCTTCCTCCACCTCAAAGTACTCCTTAATGTCTACAACATACATCACGTTAGCAATGACTCGCCAATGATTGCGTCCAACCAACTTGCCACACCTTCATCGGTTGCCTTCGCAATAGGGCCCAGATCGCTCTCTTCCTCCGTCTCCTGGATCTCCCGAATGTTTGCGTCCTCGTACATTTTCTGCAGCTGAGCGACGCTGCCCACATCCGTCTTCTTGGAGTTCAACTCGTGCAGATTCTCCTCTTGCGTCTTAATCTGCTTCTGTAGCTCTACCCGCAGCAATTCATCATCAGCGCCACTCACTAAACGAATCCAATAATGTAGGCACCTTTTTCTTGCGGCTGATGATCTCCACAGCCTGCGGGGCCGACCGCCATGAGAAGAACTCATCGCCCAGATGTGCCAGCAACTCGTTGGTGCGCACCAGTTTGCCAGGTACCATGGCTCGCTTACCCAGTGGCACCATCACTTTATGTGAGAGCTGATTGGGCAGCTCCGTCAGTGTGGCGGCCACAGCATCGTAGCGCTCTACCTGGTCCTGCAGCTTAGCCAGCGCCTCGCGGGTGCTCTCGACGTGCTGTCGTATAGCAGCAACAGTGTAAAGTTAGCGAACGCTATAATGTAGTAGATAGACGTGGTAGATGCTGTCTACCTCCTGCAGAATGCGTGCATTTGCCGCCTCGGCCATCATCCCCAGCGCCGCCATGACGATCTATGAACCAGCCAGGTTTTGGACACAAACTGACGCAAAAATAGTCCAGTTTGTGCGCACGAGGAAAGAAAGTCAACATGGCAACGACAGCACCAGCGCCGGCGAAGCTCAAGACCCGCAGCGAGTTCTCCGTGACGCTGGAGGTGCCTACATCGACCGCTGCTGCGTCTTTCTACCGCTACGAGTACAAGGAGGCCGGTTCTAGCTGGGAGAAGAACGCACAGCTCGTGGACGCCGCTGTGGGCGCGACGGACGTGATATTGGACGACCTGAACCCGACGAGCACCTACGAGGTGCGCGTCTACGAGGTCTCCAAGGACGACAACGGACAGGAGCAAGTGTCGCCTCCCAGCGAGGTCGCTGCGGTGGACACGGACGTACCAGGCTGCGGGCCAAAGTCGGAGACCGGCTGCTTGTGCTCGATTCAATGAGTCGAAGAACACCCACCTGCAGGGAAACACACACGACTGTAACAACTCGTCCTATTCAGACATGCTTCCCATGTATACACACCTTGCGCAGCTCCCTAGTGTGTGGCTGGACGCGGGTGTCTTTTGCAACTGACTTTTCACGAGTTCCATCACTGAAGCAGCGTCTTCCACTTCACTAATCGCTCGTCCTTGGGCGTGTCGTCATCGCCCCCGGGCGACATCTGCGTCCAAACGGCATCTATTTCGTCCTGCTTCTTCCACCAGGCCATCAAAGCGTCTTGGCCATCGTTTGCCTCGAAGCTAGACAGCAACGCATCGAGTACGTCTGCTGCACGACCACTCTCGACGAGGTGGAGGCAAGCTGAGCTGAGCCACGTCACTGACAGAGCCTGCTCCTTGAACAGCGGCGTCCACAGCTCGCTCAAGTTTACGGCGATCTGCGGGATGTCGACGCGCAGGTCGTCGTAATCGGCGAGGATTGACTCGAACGCGGCCTCAATGTCGTCAGACGTGATGTGTTCTCTGGTAAAAGCTGCAGCAACAGACTTGCCACGTCCGTCCGCACGACGCTTTTCGCCTCTAGACTAAACAGCAGCGAGATGTGTACAAAGTGGCGCCAGCGGTCCGGGACAGCGTCGAGTTCGTCGATACACTGCACGACCTCGTTGAAATCCTTGACTGAAAGGTACTCTTCCAGTGTGTTCCGCATCTTCCCCGCGATCTCTGGCTCTAATTCATCCTCATCGTCGCTATCTTCGCCGTTAAAGAACTCTTCGATACCGTTTTCGCGGAGATAGGCCTCCACCTCTGGCTCATTGTCGCGCATCGCTGTCGGTAAGACACTTTCCGGGGTGATTTCCTCGTCTGTTAGCATGCGAACCACTGTCCTCCCATCGCTCTCTGATTCCAGCACAGACAGCACTTCGGGAATACCAAAGAGGTGAGCTTGCACTCTACTACATGCGCCAGGGCTTCGGAGATAATCCAAGATAGTCCGAAACAGCCCGCAGCAACTAAGCGTCCAAAATCAACGCCGAGTACTGATGAACCAGGGGAGATCGATGCGCATGTCTTCGAGGAACTCCATCACATTCACGAGTGCAGTCTGAATCGAGTTGGCATCCAGCGCTCCGCGCTCGTATAGGCCAACCAGCAATTCCACTGCATGTTCCCGCTCGCTCGTCTTGCCTTCTAATGCCGTGTTGATTGCTTGCTCGGCAAACTCGGCGTGGAATGGATCAACTGGCAGCTCCTGTACGCATGTAGTAGCTTCATCCATATCCAAAATGGATATATACTCCTGGATAATGTTCTTGATGCGGTTTGAATATTGTGCGGGGATAGCTCAGCGGCACTTGCCTCGTCGTCGTGTTCCGGCTCCTCTTTGCGGGCCACAATGAGGTTGCTACTCTGTTTGGCAAGTTGGGCGCTCGAAATCTGCGTCTTGTGGCGACGTCGCCGCAAGTCGTCGTGCTGTGCGTTCTTTCCTTGCTGCTGGAGTTTCTGTGCTTCTCGACGAACTTCCTCTAACGTTTGTTGTTGCATTTCCTGAAAAACGTAAACATAGCGCACCCGTGAGTTGACACAGGTAATATTTTGGTATGACAGCGCACAATCGTACCTTGCGTCGAGGTTCCCACATGTGATCACGCGTTTCCAAAATATCCTTCAGCAAAAACCGAGCTCGCGACGGCAGCTTTTGGTCGTCAGACAGCTCCACCATGCGCAGGATGACAATCTTCATAATTGCCTTCGTTTTCGGTTGATCAAACTTTTTACCGGCCGTGGCCAGCATTTTGCACAGTGCCTCCAAATCTTCTTCCTCAGGGAATCGAACTGCCTCGGCCTGAAGCTCTTGACCAGCCTCGCCAGGGATCAGCTTCAAGCCCAGCAAGTAAAAGATACAGCCTTGAACAACGGATTGCTAGGGAAATAAGATACATGGTTAGTGATGTTGTCAATGCGTACAAGTTACATGGTATCAAACCCACCTTAATCATATCAACCTTGAACAACTCGCCGATGAAGCGGATGTTGCCCAGCATCTTCGCTTTTGTGCGCATTGCAAGCTTGGGATCATAATGTACAAGCACAAAGTCAATGGGAGGATGGGACACACGCAAAAACAACAAAAACACGTACAATCTCGCGCCTGCGAGGATCAACCTCTTCCTCGTCCTTCTTTTCCTGCTGAGGCCCAGAATGCTTGTTCTGCAAAAAATAAATGCAACAAAGTCGCTTTCAACAATTCCATCGAATACCAGAAGACACAAAGCAACAAGCTTACCGTTTTCTCAAACTCGTCCTGGCAGCGCATGACAAGTAGCCTCGTGAAAGTTACGATGTTTGTAGCTGTTTGACGAGCGAGCTCGGCTAAAGCACGCCAACAAAAATGTAGCATGGCAAAGTTAGTTGTTGACAACCCCATGCAAGCTAAATTGGCCCTACCTGACTCATATGGCCCTTCAACTGGCTCGTACTCTCCGAGTTCGCTAATTTTTCGCTCTGCAATATAAGTGAGCATGAGTCAGTCATGCCAAAGTTACATGAGGCAATGCACAAGAAACCGTACTCATGTAGTAAAACGACCCCTTCTCCTTCTCGCCAAATGCAACCAAATAATCGCCGCGGCGGAAGAATTTCATGGAGAAAATCGAAGCTGAAGTAGTAGGAGAGTTAGTTGCTTTGTGATACGCGTAAAATATACAGCATTTCATTATACCGTAATCGCAGGTCGAAGACGCTTTGCTTTCAGGTGCCTCAATATCCTCGAGGCACGTGTTCGCGCTGTCGACGCCAAACAGCATACGGTAAGCAGTGAAACGCGAACAAGTTCACATAGCATAACATAATACCTGTCGAAAGGGCCAACGAACGATGAGAAGGTCGTCTTGTCAATCGCTGTCCAGTAGAAATTCTTGTATTCGTCAGAAAACAAAACCATTAGTGGAATTGGATCAGCAGAAAGAGATACGAATACACCTGGAAGATACTTACGCCATTCCCATCATCTACGACGTGAAGGAAGTCCCAAGTTTTCTTGGCCGTTCGTGTATGAAATTCCTTGCATAAATCAGCGTATACATCCGCGAAATTTGGCTCTTCCAGAGCTTTGTTCATAATAATCGCGATAGTCGAGCTGCACCACACCACCAAAATGATGTCAGACGATCCAATCCCAGGAATTTGGTTACGAAAGATGAACGAACCTCAAAAGGGCCAAGCTGTTAATGTCGATCGCACAAAGCTCAGTTGTCAACTTGGCGAACTTCTCTCTCGTAAGCTTGTTGAGCAAGCTCTTGACATGGTTAAGCGTATTGTCAAGCTCGGAAATATTCTTCTCCTTGTTGGGTTTCCACCGATTCTCAGATACGGTAAGCGGCTCAATTGGGCCATCGTAGAGTGGAGGTGGTGGTGGACGGTTTCCACGACCACCACCTCCACCACGACCTCCGCGGCCACCTCCACGACCGCGTCCTTGCCGATCTCTGCGACCACCGCTTTGGTTTTTGGAGATGGGCCCACGATTGTCAGATGCAAATCTATCGCCCCTGCGAAGACTGCCTCCAATTGACCTACCACTGCCACGTCCTGATGAACGCTTCGAGACAGAACGAGGGTCGCGAATTTGAATTACATCGACGATGTTCATGTCAGGAAGGTCTGTTGGCTTTGGCAGTGCACAAGCAACTAGTCTGCGCGCACAATAGCTGTTGTCAGTCGTTAAGTTGCAACGCAGCAAATAATTTGTCAACACAAACCTTCTCAGCTCAGCGAGCGAGTATTGGAGCTTCTTGATACGTGATACAACCTTTCGAGATGGAGCTAGCGATGCTGCTAACGACGAGTTTAATGGCCTGCGTTGAGGGGCATCGATAGATGCCGCCAAAGAGGATTTCAACGATCTGGTCGGTGAAGGTTCCATCGATGCCGATAACGAAGATTTAAACGTCGTAGCGCGTCGAGCAGACTCACGATCTGCGTTCTCTTTGTCCAACTTGGCATAGTACTCTCGGGTTCTCGCGTCCTTATCTGCATTTGCGATACCTGCAGCTCCACCATCCAGCAGTCCCTTCTTACCGCCCATTGGACTCGATCGCGCCTCATCTTGATCCTCTAAGGAATTCTTTCGATCTAACGGGGCCTTCATCATTTGAGCCAAACTGCTCCCGCGCTCCAATTTCCGGGCTTCCATCCTCTCTTTAAGCTTTTCTGCAAGACGTTTGCGTTCGACGTCGTCCACAACAGGAGCTTCTGGTGTTTTCCCTGATCTTTCGTCTTGAGATGTAGTAGATTTTTGCAGTTTCGGCGAGATAGAATCTCCCAGCGATCCAGTAGTAGGAGAGTTTCTTCTGAGCGGGCCATCGGGCGTTGTTTCCTCCGTAGATCGAGCATCTTGCGACCGGAACTTCCCAGGAGTTGAGCTAAGTGGAGACGCACCCGAACGAAGTGAAGACGCCCCGCCATCTAGGGACGATCGGCGCGATGTCGTGTCCTGCCGAGGCGCAAACGAGTGTCCAATGGTTCCTGACGATGGTCTTGCTTTCTGAACATGCACATCTTGCATACTCTTAGTCGCAGATATCGATCGTGATAACGACGACTTATACGGAATTTGTCCAGACGATCCACCGGACAATCTGCGCGCAGGTTGCGGTCCGTCGTTTTTGCGATAGTCCCCGGTGTAGCGTTCTTCGCGGTAGCTTCTGTCACTGCGATCAGATCGCTGTGACGAGACGCTGTCTGTGCTGTTTTTCCGTGTCAACCTGGTCCTGGACACGGATCGTCTGCCGCCGTCTCGATCCACACGCCGATACGTTGGCGACGGGTCTTCGCCTGCCCATTGTCTCGGTTCCCTGCTATTGGATCGACGCAATGAAGATCCCTGTCCTCGTCCACCACGGTCCTGATTTCGTGGTGCACGATCCTCCTGGTGAATCGATTGCGCCAAGCTGCTAACAAAGCGCTTGGGCTGCGCTCCCTTCTGTGGAGACGGCGAAGACAATGAGATCACCTTACCTCCTCTAGGAGCAGCAGTCTGCACCTGCACGTCTCCTTTCCTAGACGCCGGGCTGCGGCTCCTATGGGGTCGATCTTTTGAAGATCCGTCCTTCTCCACACGCACAAAGCGCTCCGTGCGCTTGCTCTCCGGTTTGTTCGGAGGTGGAGAGGGCTCCTGTCTCAGTGAAGACTTGAGCGACGACTTGAAAGGTCTCGGAGCGTCTTCCGAGTCGTCCACCACTTGAACGGAGCGGTGCGAGCCGCTAGGACTCGTCTTACCGGCGCCTTGAGCCGAGTTATCGCCTACCGAGGTTTGCACACGACGGTAAGTGGTCCTCCCACCGCTATTGTTGCGTCGAAGACCGCCTCCTCGTCCCCCACCTGTCCATATTGGTCCATGCGTCAGCTCCAATCCGTACATACCGAGCGCCCTATTGTCCTAGACGCTGTTGTATCAAGGCTAGTGGCTTCCTACCTCTGCGGTGGCCATCTCCACGTGTCTGTCCATCCATATAATCGTCTGCCAGCGTCGCTGAGCGTCTCTCTGTAGCTTTGAGCTTGAGCAATTCTGCAGTCTGTGATCCTTCTCCCCAAATCATAACAAACCACACAAGTCTTGGCCTCCAGCAAAAGTCTTGACCGACCAGTCCTGTCAAGTGCCCAGCATTGGTTCGGAAATGCAATGCAAGACACGGGTGTGGCCGTCTTTCTTGCCCCAATGCACTTCCATGGCAAACGTTTGAACGGCATGCGCCGCCACGATAAGTTCGAATCCGTGGCAACGCAACCGCACCAGGAGGGTATCAACTCGGCGGGTTCTACGGTTGAGCCAGCGATGCTATTTGCTGGGAAGTCGTTTGGTCCAGCATCCTGCTCGTCGACGAAGCGCCAGCGGCTCCGGTTGTGAGTGAAGACATTCAACTGAGTGAGGTGTTCGGCGGCCCTCACGGTATCGCCTTCTCGGATGTTCAGCTTACAGTATCTACGATATCCACCTCGAATGCGGTGGTCTCGCCGACAACGGCGCAGAGCTTGGCGCTCACCATCACCTTCTGACTGGAATCCGAGCGCTGAATCCCTCTGCTGACAAAGCCCACGCCATGGTTCAAGCTCTCGAGGATCGACAGGGACTCCAAATTTCACCGCATCACTGCCATCCTCGAGTAGCGCAAGTAGTCGTTCTACTGCCCCAGCTTCAGATACTTCATCTCTGTGCATTGTCGCGAACGGCAGCTCTTTCAAGATGGAGCCCACCGCTGTTAACACCTCAATAGTGGAAGATTTGGAATTCACAGCCACGCCAGAAGCTTCTCAACTTTTTGCAGAAGGTAAGGAACATATTTAATTTTGTTGTAGATTTGGTTGTAATTTTTATTGTTGCTATAAAGGTGACCACCCTATCACCACGTGGAAGGAGCTTCTGCAACTGTACAATTCGTTGGATCGGTGGCTGCAGGATGTAAGAGCAGTGAGACTGTTGTCGTTGGCATATTCCGACGTCTTGACACTTTCGAGGTTTCTCCCTGAATATCGCCCACCAAATGAATGGTACCATAGCCGATTTCATCAATCGTGTACTGCTGGTGTTGCAGCGCACAGACGGCTCTACTTTGAGAAGCCGATATCTTGCATACCTCGCTGTGTGATGTAAACGTTGACGTGTCAAGGTGGTCTCTGTTGGTGTCTTCTCGGTCATATCGCGTTCGCGGAATTTAGCTGCTTTTGACTTGTTTAGATGATACCCCGAAGGATTAGATTCAGAACGCTAACGATGCATGCAAGTGAATTACTTAGTGGCATCGCTATCTAGCTTCTTCACGATTCGCGCTTCGGCGCTCTTTTCCAAAAGGGAGGCGATCCTCAACCCGAAACACACGCCATGACAGCGGAGCCCAAGCGCTTGCTTGTTGTTGCTTCATCTGGTTTCTTCAGGTCAGATCCATCGCATCGGCGCTATTGTTACCAACACCATTCCAGTTCGGTCAATGCAAAGGCCGGGTAGTAGCGCAGCCCGTCTTGCTCCTCTTTTGCCTCTTTGCTGGACAGCCAACACGGATCGTTGTGCACTTGGCCACCTCTTCATCGAGTTTGCGCGATGAAACCAGCACGACTCCTTCATATGCCTTCTGGAAAGTACCTGTTAGGTAGGCGCGGTCTACAAAGTCGGAATACTTGAGATTGACTTGGTTGGAGTCACGGCATGCACAAAAGGAAGCATACCATCACGTCACACGGCCAGGCCGATGTTTCTTGAAACATCAAAAATCATGTCGGCTGGCTTGTTTGCTGCCTTGGAGGCACGATATCTGTGGCCGAGTTGCTTGGTCCGTTTCCTGAACAACTTTCATTTTTCGATGGCCTGCCGTCCATCACCTTCTTCGTCCCTTTGGTTCATCAACTGCGAGTCTTGCTGAGCTACGGCATTTAGCCAAACTTTGAAACTATGAGGGAATATAACAGGTTTTCCCTAGATGATAACGTATTAATCGCCTGGAAAGCGTCACTGGGGTTCTTGATTTTCGCCTTTTTACAGTGGCCGGGCTTCCCGGTATCTTCTCGGAGACCCAGAAAAACCGCCAATCTTCCCGTAAGTCTGTAAGTACTGCAACCACTGGTCCTCTAGCGAGCAGGTCCAGAGCGATCAGCTCTGACAGCGCCTGATAGTCGCAGCTTCATGTAACGTGTCTCTTCACTTCTATCAGCATCTTCACATCAGGCAAGTATTGTAGATCGGATGCGTCGTCCTTAACGATATCGCTGAGTATAAGCATATCTGTTCTCCCAGAAAGATCAATCTCGCGACCAGGAACTGCCACAGTGAGGATGTTTGTGTCTTTTCCGCGCCAACCACGCAAAGCTGCTTCTCCACCAACACATCGCCAATGTTGCGCTTCACGTACTTACGGTAACGTTTTGCGCTGCTGTTCCTCAGTGAGCACGATTTCTTGGCCGTTCTCAATAACAACTCGCTTCCATTCGTATTTTTTAACCGAATCGTTTCCATTATGGAACTGACCAGCCCGCACAGGATCCACCTCGATGTTCAAGTCATTGAGTAGCGCATTCCCCTCGGTGGAACCCACCCTTGAGTGAACATACCGCTTGCGCTTAGTCAGCACAGTTTGCGCATGCACTTCGTGCATCTCTTGGACCAATTGGGCAAACCCGGGAGGAGCTATCGCTGGACCAACAGTGTTTTCTGGAACCTCCACCAGCACATGCAAAGGACCCTCCCCATGGACGGCTTTCACCCTCTCCGCAGTGGTTCGTTTCTCTTGATCAGCGGACAGCCCCGTATCCTCAAGTGCAGCCCCCGCATTCAGTAGCATGAATCCATCCGTGCTCGTCTTACCGTCCCTCACCTGGTTCTCTGTCCGCAGCCATTCTAAGTCGGCCAGGTTCTTCTTCGTCAAGTAGAGCTTCAGGTCCTTGGCGTCACATGTGATCGAAGCCGGGTTCGCCTCCTTAATTGTCTTCTTCAGCGCGAAAACCGACGCATCCTCGTCGATCTCCACCGGGAACGAGGTGGTCTCTCCGACAATGGCGCAGAAGATCTTGGCGTTCACCACCTCGCTTCCGACCACTTGGCTCCGACCCGGCGAATTCTGGAATGAGCTCTCCGTTGCAGTTTGCATACAAATAGCAAGTGAAATGTGTTGACCAATCATGTTTCCCGTATTGTATTTATACATCAAGTCACGTGATTTGGAAAGGAAACCTTGTTCGTGATGATGGCTGCATTGCTGCGAGAGCTCTCTTCCCAAACGTGACCTCAACTATCGCCACCAGTCTCTGCGATGTTCTTGGTGGTGAGCACTACGTAGGTAGTCTTGACGTCGGCGCTTTTACGGCGGGAAAGTCAAGTACTTGGGTGACCAGAATCTCGCCAGGGTCATATGTGGTTAGCAGTGCTAACTTAGCACCGTCGACAAGAAGGATGCACCACTTTTCTATCGCTCGACAGTGTTCGTGACTAACGACGCTTTGCGAATCGCTCTCTCGAGCAGAGAGGGTTTTACAAGCTACGCGCCACGATTGAAGCCATGTCGACTCTCGTTCCTGAGTACACGTAATATGGGCGAACCCGACGATGGGACTCGGACTCTCCGACCATCATCCTCATCGTCTTGGGCCTGCTTCTCTGCATTTTTACTGTGGTACAGGATTGCTACATAATGCGTTATATTCGCGTGCCGACGTGGATCAAGAAAGAGTTGAAGAGGAAGACCGACTTTCGGGGTGACTTTGATATCTGTTCCAGCGTCCACAGACACCGTCAGCATCGGCGGCACCCTCTACGCGGTCGTGGTCGACTCGCGGAATGGTACGGTGTAGCACTGTCAAAGTGGAGCTAAATACGACGACAAAATATTGAACGTCTCGATATACGGTGTTGAGGTTACGAATCGCCCACGCTCTTGTGTGCAGCTCCTTATTCACAGGACTTAGTATAGGCATTGAACAGGAGA
The DNA here is from genome assembly GCA_011947345.1 of Phytophthora quininea. Classification (NCBI taxonomy): domain Eukaryota; phylum Oomycota; class Peronosporomycetes; order Peronosporales; family Peronosporaceae; genus Phytophthora; species Phytophthora quininea. Next base: position 310,823 of record JAAVTG010000561.1, read on the forward strand.
GCTTCAGCGGGTGGAATTCTCTCCCGCTTCGCTCCTCCGAGTCCTCAATCTAAGTATTCTAGTGATCCTAAATTACTCTGACCTTCACATACGGCGGCACAAATGCGGAGGATCAGCCCGGTATTCAGCTCGCCGGAGTCACAGTTTTCGCAGAATCCCGACATGGTCGTGAGGGTGACAGATTTCGTTTGCGTAGTAAAGGACGAATTGCAAAGTGGTCCCTTAGCATTTAATCACGTGTTTTTGTTGTTGTCATTAGGCCTATCTCGAACAGCGAATCTCCGATTGTGGCAGCTGCTTGCCTTATTTCATAGACCAACAACAATAGATGTGTGAATTGATGTCGCAGCAAATTTGCAGTTTCAGCAACAAGTTCTCTCTCAGCAAGCTCAAACATGTTTGCCGCAAAGAAAATCGGTGATCCTTCAACATTCACGGACAACGCATCAGAGGACGAAGAGTTGTGGATATTTGATACCGAGCCGTACTATGCGCAAAATCGCGAAGAAATGGCTCGCAACTCGTCCGAATTTGTGAACACCATTTTTGACAATCTCGGTACCATCGGCCAGACCTGGTTCTGCGATTTTAAGCTCTCCTTGGCGACAGCCCAACCAGCAACATGGGATCTGTTCCAAGCCAAACTCCGGGAACGTTTCCGCGACAGAGATTTCGAGCAGAAGATCCTCACGAAGTTGCACGACTTACGGTCTCCAGGTTCCCAGTAGGAAACCACAACAAGATTCCTACAGTTGCTGCCTCAGCTGGACGAGGAATTGCCAGAACCTGTCAAATGATGGCTGTATCAGCGTAACTTGTGAACAAGCACCTTGTGTCATACGCAGCCCGACTTTCGAAATGAGCAGCAAGATGGGTACTCATTTCCTGCGAAATTAAATGTTTTTATGATAGATCTATTTACAAAAGATCAAGCATCAACACAGAGTGATGGTCAAATCGCCACCACCAGTCAACCCCCATACATGCCTTTGGGCTTGCTAGTGCGCGCGCGAACCTCCGTCCGAAGCATGAGCTCCTCCGCGTCCGCGCTCGCCCAGCAGCTGCAGGGCAAGACGGCGCCTCCAGGCCACAAGATCATCCGCGAGGGCAATGGCGTCATGATCTTCCCGGCCGAAAACCAGGTCTTCTACAACCCCGTGCAGGTGCTCAACCGCGACCTGTCCATCGCCATGATCTCCGAGTTTGCGCGCACTCGCGCAAGGGAGCAGCTGACCAAGGAGGCCAAGAAGACCGCCACGGCTGCTGGAGAAGGCGCTTCCTTCCAGCCCAAGCAATATACGGACGAGGAGATCGAAACGCACCTCCAGAGCACGGCCGAGAGCTCCGGCATCAAGATCTTCGAGGCGCTTTCGGCCTCTGGACTGCGCTCCATTCGCTACTACCAGCAGATCCCTGGCGTCAAGTCCATCCTGGTGAACGACATGGACCCTGCAGCAGTAGAGACCATTAAGACCAACGTCAAGTTCAACGAACTGCCGCTGGACCGAGTCATCCCCAATGAAGCCGACGCCACCGACGTCATGTACAACCACCGCAAGCCTGCAGAGCAATTCGACGTGATCGACTTGGACCCGTACGGATCGGCGTCGATCTTTCTGGACAGCGCGGTGCAGAGCGTCGCCAATGGAGGTCTGCTCTGTGTCACATGTACGGATATGCCCGTGCTGTCGGGTAAGCAGCCGGAAGTGTGCTTCTCGCGTTATGGAGCGATCCCCAACAAGTCCAACTACTTGCACGAGATGGCACTGCGCATGGTGCTGCAGACGATCGAGTCGTCAGCCAACCGCTACGCGCGCCACATTGTGCCGATTGCGTCCTGCAGCATTGACTTCTATGTGCGTGTATTCGTGCGCGTTTACAAGTCGCCGGTGAATGTCAAGAAGGCCATGACTAAGCTGTCGTACGTCTTCCAGTGCGTGCAGTGCGACAGCTTCCACCTGCAGCCGCTTGGCGTCTCCAGTGGAAACACTTTCCACGCTTCCCGTGGCCCTGTCGTTGGCCAGCAGTGCGACCAGTGCGATGGGAAGTACAAAATGGCGGGTCCCATTTGGTCGGCTCCGATTCACAGCCGCGACGTTGTGCTGAAGATCCGTGAACGCGTGGAGAAGTCCACTACGGAGTTTCCAACGAAGGACCGACTGCACGGTCTGCTGACAACGATCTCTGAGGAGCTCGTGGACGCTCCACTGCACTACACACTTCCTGCTCTGTGCAAGACACTGCACTGCACGACCCCGCGCATGGCCCAGATCCAGGGTGCCATCCGCCACGCTGGCTACGAGGCCTCGCAGTTCCACAAGATTCCCGACGCTATCAAGACTACGGCACCGAACGACGTTATTTGGGACATCATGCGTTGCTGGGTGAAGAAGCACCCTCTCAACAAAAACCGCAATGGACAGGAGTCAGCGGGCAACCGTATCCTGGCCAAGGAGCCCAAACTCGAGGCAAATTTCTCGTCTAAGCGATCTGGACCGGATGAAAAGCCCAAGGCGTTGCGCTACCCGCTGAACCCGGAGCCAAACTGGGGGCCTAAGGCACGTGCTGTCGGCAACAAGGCTGATCGTACGACTCCCGCACAGACCGAAGGTGAGTGATGCGTAACTCAGTCGCAAGTGATCAAAAATGTTTAACGGCTAACGCTATCACTGTGTCATCAGATCAGGCGGAGCAACCGGATGCCAAGAAACCCAAGACTGAGTAAGCAAGATGGCAATGACAATAGACGGAACTTTCTTTGCCAATGAACACCATTTTCATTTTGTCAGGGCTCGATGAAGGCTCGCGAGGAAGCTACTGGGATGTGTCATTGTGCCAAACCTTGACCTTGAGCTCATGGTACGTGAGCGGGTACTCTTCTTCCATGTTGTCTTTCTTCCGCAGCTCCTCCACGGACAGGTGCGGTGGTCGCAGTCCTGCGTAGCGATAAGGTTGCGGTTGCGAACTTGGTGATATTGATCTTGCAGTGGGGGATTTAGCGCCGTCGCCACCACTTGGTGTTGGAGATGTTTGATTTGTTGTTTTGGACGAGGTAGTCCCACCTGTGGATGACGAAGCCGCAATGATCGACGCCTTCCGTGCAGATTCTGCTTCGTGGGTGAACCCTGTGGTGGCTTTTGCGACCATGCTAACGCGCCGACTGCGGACTGCCATGGACTGTCTCCGCTTTGAAGGGGACGTTGTACCGTGAGCTGACGCGTTGGCGGCCGCGGGCTGCTCTGGAGTGCTTTCCTCCTTTTTGGCGGCCTCGGCTTTGACGTGGTAAGCTTGTAGAACGGAAACGATCTGCTCTTCAATGTCTCCGAGCACCTTCTTCATATCACTGTCGCCTGGGAACAAATACAAAAAAAAGTCTGAAGACTCAAGACAGAAACGAGTTCATGAGGCCAACTCACTGTGAACGTTGGAGCAGCCGATGCGGGAGTGGAAAAGCAGCACTGCTGGCTTGATCGCCTCAAGAAAGGTGTGCATTTCGCGATTTGCCTCCTCTTTGATCTTCTTTTGCTCGTTTGTGTGCTGCAGTTTGTTGCGAAGAGTGTCAATGCGATTCATACGTTGGAAATCCACCGAGTCCTTGCGCTGTTTCAGCCTGAACAATATCAATGACAGTTAGGTCAGCGATTTTCACCACCAAGTCGTGGTAACTTTCTTACTTTCCAATCTCCTCGCGAAGCTTGGTGCTTACTTGTCGATGATGCTCGATCTCTTCGGCTAGCTGGTTGACGTGCTGAATTCGATCAAAATGTTCTGCTTCTGTGAAAACAAATACAGATCAACAACGACCAAACCAAGTTAAGGAATTCGCCACTGCAAAGCTACAGCAACAACATGCAGCCATGAAAGCCAGGCGTGTGAAAGGATATTGGTTGTTGAAGGCGTCGATCATCTCCGACACTGTCTTCGTTCCGGACACCTCGTGAATTTTTTCGATGGTCGTCCGATTTTCTTGGTATTTTGTCAGCATTGTGTCTGAAGTTACCTTGGCCTGGCCGGTCTTCCATCGACTGCGCTTTGCGTGGGTCTGTGCGCTTTCTTTTGCTACAGACATGTTGCGCATGATGTCGTTCTCACCCAGGTACTTGTACTTGTCTGCATCCACCAGCTCCTCGGCGTTCTTCTGATGCAGCGCGATTTCCTTGAGCTCTTGGATCAATATCGCTGCTCGGCGATCGCACTTCATCTCCCACTCCTCTCCTTCTTGCCGGACATCCTCGATCTCGTGCTCGACAGCCTCAACCTCCAGACGAAGTTTCTCCACTTCGTCATTTGCCCGTCCTACTTTGTGGCGCTTGGACAGCGTCTCGGTCGAGATTTTCGTGTAGATCTCGTCCATGCGGGCTCGCTCGGCGCGGTGAGCGTCGATGGTCTTGCGTAGCTGGCGATTGTGATTGAGCTTTTCGTTCATCTTGACAAGACGCCGGTCGATATCGTGCTCCATTTTCCGGATGCGACCCTGCATGATGGCGTGGTTGCGGTCGAGTGCTGCCAGCTCGTACAGCTTGGTCTTCTGCTGGGCCAATGTGGTCTCATGTGACTGAATCAGCTCGTTTAGCCGTGAAACCTCCTTCCGCTCCAGTTCCAGTCGGATCATAAAGTTGTTGCCCTGCATGTACAAGTTGGACAGCTTCTCTGCTGTTTGCTCATTGAAGAACGGGTCGTCTCGAGCCACGTTGTCGTCGAAGGCAAGCTACGAAGCATAATACCGAGTCAGGTTTTAGACCCTTGATGCACAACTCATTTGACTGTATGCACTCTTCTTCCAGCAGTCGGTTTCTCTCCTGCAGCTCGTCAATCTTCTTGGCGTACTCGTTCAAGCACAGTGTGAGCTCTCGCGCGTGGCGTTTGCCGTCATCGTGCTCCAGCTCCAGCAGCTCCTGGTCGATGTTTGAGCTCTGTTTCTTCTTGACCGAGCGCGTCGGAGAGGGTGGAGAGGAGGTTGCAGCCGTGCTAGCTGCTGCGTTCTTCACGGAGCGAAGCGCTGGAGACGTCGGCATGGTCACGAGAAAATGAAACGAAACGGATCCTCAGCTACATTATTTAGTCACTTCACCAACATTTCTGATATTGATCACCAAAGCGCAGATGACTTTAACGTCAGGGTTTGCGGTGGTACGTGTGTAGACGAATATCCGTAGCCAAGTCTCGCCGTAATCGTGCGGTGCCGCCGGTCTCGTCGCTTGCTGACGTGTGTGCAATGAATATTCAATCGTCTTCAGTCGCGTGGCGAGGTCAATGATAGACTATATCCACCAGAGATAAGAAGAACTGCTGTGCAATGCATCATGCTAACATCTTCCAGTATACCTCGTCTCAAAAAGGCAACTTGCTCGTCTTCATCCCATCACCTCCACCCACTTCAACATCTGGTCGAAAACATCCCCTCACTTGAGTGACCTTATTCCCCCGTTTGAGTGCTTTTCCCGCCTTCTCCCCACATTAGCCAATAGCCAGCGCCGGTGCTGAGCTCTCTCTCTGCGGTGCGTGCAAGTCCCCAGCCCCAAGTGCTAGCCCCGAGCAGCCCCACGGCATCCAACTGCGTCGACAGACCGCCCCGGCAGCTTCCAGCGGCACATATCGACTCCGCAGCGATGGATTCAAGCGCGGAGGGTAGTACCGTGGTACCCCTCAATAGTAGCCCTCAAGACATCAACACTAGCAGTCCTAGGAGCTGCGGTAGCGGCAGCCCCAGCGCCGCTGGCAACAGGAACCGGAGCGTGAGCATGAACATGCACACGAACGCACCTCCGAACAAGAAACAACGAGCTTCAGACGACGAGTACGAGCAAGCCACGCCCCCGCCAGCTCCAATGGCGTCTCCATACTCAGCAGGTGACGCTGCCGACGCTGCAGCGGCCATTTCGGCTGCTAGAGACCAATCCAGTGACAGCACCGACGGTCCGGACAACGATGACCAAGTGGTACCAGCGCCAGCGCCTACTCCAGTACCGCCATTTGGAGACGGCGACTCGTCGTCTGACGACAGCGACGTCAATGAGGAGGCCTTTATGAACTGGCTGGTGGACCAGAAGACCTCGGGCATGCCTGCTGGCCAGATGCTGGATGCACTAGGCCTCGGCGTCTCTGAAGGAGTTGCTGTGGACGACGATGAGCTCTGGGAAGCCATGTTCTCCATGGGCATCCGGCTCATCAAACCTGCCATTCCGGTACGTTGCATCGGTGCAAAATTTATGTATGTATTTGATGGCTAACATGTTATTTTAATTGCAGAGAGCTCGAGAAAAATTGGAAAATGTCAATACGCTGCAGGATGTGGCGTCGCTGCTGCGATCGAGCAAGAAGATCGTGGTGCTGGCGGGCGCAGGCATCTCGGTGTCGTGCGGTATCCCAGACTTTCGTTCCGAAAACGGCATCTACAGCGTACGTTATCTGCTGCTGCATCCATGCACGCTTTTGATGATCGAATCTGATTATGTCATTGTTATGATGACGCAGAGATTGGGCGAGTACAACCTCCCGAACCCGCAGTGCATGTTCGGTAGGTTGTTTTTTTTCCGGCGATGAAGAGACTGATTTGCTGACCTCGTCGTGCTGCCTAGACATTGAGTTTTTCCGCTCAAACCCACGACCGTTTTTGCGTTCGCGAAGGAGTTGTTCCCAAAGTCTAGCGGGTTTACCTTTGTGCCATCCCGGAGTCATTACTTCCTAAAGCTGCTGGAGGAGAAGGGAAAGCTGCTACGAATCTACAGCCAGGTGAGTAACATGTGCATGGATTAAAAACCCCGTTCGTGTCTAACATTTCTGTCCCCATTCGCAGAACATTGACATGTTGGAGCACGCAGCGGGTATCTCTCACGAGCGCACTGTGCTTTGTCATGGATCCTTCGCGACAGCGACGTGTCTAGCCTGCAAAAAGTCTATCCAAACGATGCTATCCGCGATGACGTGTTGCACCAGCAGGTCCCCATGTGCAAGTCTTGCAACTCTCCAGACGGCATTGTAAAGCCCGACATTGTGTTTTTCGGCGAGTCGTTACCGCGGCGCTTTCACGACTCCATAAAAAGTGATGAAAGCGAGGCGGACCTGGTGCTGGTCATGGGATCATCACTTAAGGTAAACCCTGTGCGCAGCATCGTTGGTCGCTTCCGGAAGGAAACCCCATGATTCTGATTAACAGGTGCGCATCTCTTTGCTAAGCTTGCTTGTATACCCACCACTAACAGCCTGTTGTCGCTATCGGCAGGGAACCTGTGGGTCGCCCGCACAAGTTTGACGTAGAACTGCTAGGCTACTCGGACGAAATCGTACAAGAGCTGTGCAGATTGCTTGAATGGGAGATCCCCCAGCCGGACCCGGTGCTGTTGGGTCAGTCAATCTCCCACCACCTCCTGTGGTGTCGTCGAGCACTGTTGCGCCACTTTCGTTCGAGTTCATCCCGCCTTCCCGACACATGTTCAATGGGTCCAAGTCAACGTACTGCAGCTCCAGTGACGACGATGACGATTGTAGTTCGTCAAGCGGAGAAGGAACCGGGGCAGAAGCTGACATTGATGGTGTCCCAGATGACTCGATGGCAGTCGCAATGGAGGCAGACAACGAGCGGAAAGCACCGCCTACTGAAGACATGTCAAACGGCGACCAGGACGAGCTCATGGGGAGCGGCAACGAATTGCTGGGGACTACGAGCATCGACGACATTTGAACCGTCGGCTGATCTGAACAAGACCTGCTTGTGTATACAAACCACAAGTACTTTCATCTTGCCATGGATCAAAACTCTGTTCCCTGGCTAACCAAGCAACATGTACAAGTAATCGAGGATGAAGACGGTCTCTGGGCTGCTTCTTCCCAGTCTCCTGTTGCCAGTCCATGTTCTTACACGACCTGGCCTGTGGATAGTGACATAGCCGACAGACCAAGCTGGAACAGCAAAAACGTATTAGCCATCGCCAAGGCTCGCTTTGGATCCCCAAGCGGGTGTATCTGTCTGCTTCGCGCGTCTTTCATCCGTGTAGTAAATGTTCATTTCATCAACGCTTACCGACAAGAGAACACATTTTTGCATCAAACGTTGTTGGAATTGATCAGACTTGAACCTTCACAAGTACAGGACGCAGCATTCGACCCTGTGGACATTGCAGCATGGCAAGTGTGGTCAACCTTCTTGCTGCTGCTTTGGCTCCGGGAAAAATACGTTGCAGAGGCTCGCAAACACAAAACCCGATGGCTCGAAAAGCTGGCTTCGGTCGGTCGTAGATGGCCGAGGTCACGTAGCCAACGAGTTGACGCTAATATATATATGAGTAGCATCGTCAGTGTCAAAATCCAACTAAGCAGCTAGGAAGTTCGACTCACCGTCTCCGTCTTCGTTTTGCACCTTTTTCCGAGCTCAACTTCACAGCCCTGCCAACTACTATCGCCGTAGAAATGTTTCTGATCTTCATCTGACGGTGCAAAGAGCTAGGAAATATACGCATTGATAAGTACCTTCTTCCAGCTTCAATAAAAAAAAACACTTTCGTACCAAGGAGTTTGCTGCAACGTTTCCTCGTCTAGGAAACGTGACAACCACACGGATGAGGGTCGGTATTGGCACCGGAACAATTTCTTCACTGGCGGGAGCAGCCGATGAGTCTGTATCCGTATTTTTGCTCACATTGTAGAAGTTAAAAGGTTCCGCGTACTTGTCGCCGCGAAGAACGCAAAAGGGCGAGTTGACATCATCTGAACCAATTTCCGAGGGCTGTTCACTGAATAGCAAGCTCCAGTCAGGCTGAAATGGTGATGTCACACCACGCTTAGCAAAGTTGACCCTCTTCGCCTTTGGCTTCTTCGCTTGCTTAGCCGTCAGCTCAGTTGCACGATCTTGCCAATAGTTCTGACCAGCTTGAGTGTCGGGGTAGTCACACGGAAAACTGCATTGGTGCACTACTGTTGACACAGCAGCATCTTCTTCAAGACCCAACACCAGAGCGCCACTAAATACCAACGTGTTCAACAGGCTTGGAACGTTTGCAGGTGGACAAATAATGTCCCAGCCGCTTGTGTTAGGATACGGGTGGGATTTCTTGATCACTAAGAGATGGAGCGGTTGAGGATCGATGATCGCATTGTCTGATCCACTCGAAAATATCCCCTCTTTCCGCTTGCGGTAAACTCCTTCGTTCAGTTTGTGGTCTTGCAAGAAGTTGCGTTTAAGCGTATCCCGCTTCGATAACGACCACAGCAGCGAGCTGGGCGATGTCTCTCGTTGTGTATCTTCGTCCACTTCCATGGAGTCGTCCAGTCTGCTGCCAGAGGAGCTGTCCGCGGATAAGTGACATCAACTGAGTCATCTGACTCAGCAGTAGCTGAACTTGTTGTCCAGGACAGCAACGCTTGCAGTTCGTTCAGGATCACCTCGGACTCCGGTTCTTCGGCATCTTTCCCGTGTGACGACAATGTGGTCCCGGACAATGGACTCTCAATCACAGCAGAACCAATTTCTGGGACTGCAGATCCAGGCGGCTCTTGTAGTAGCGACAAGTTGGATTTCACAGGATCAGGACGATGAGAGAGTCTGCCATCCCTCCAGCGAGCTAGACGCGGGTCCTTGACGGTGACGCTGTACATGGCGTCGACGTTCTCACTCTTCTCGACTTGTCGACGAAGAATCCGCAGCAAATTACGACGATTGCGTTGGTTGCATGTGTCCATCGTTTCCTGCTCTGAGAACCCGTCTTCGTGATCGGAAATCGCTTCTTCTTCCATCTCCTGATCCACATTACTGTCCACTTCCTTACCGTCAACAAGGCCCGCCATCATCTCATCCGCCAGTTTCCCACGCAACTTCAGTCTGCCCAAGTGTCCACGTCGATCCAGCATCTGGATCCCTTCTTCCTCCTCTCCAACCACCACCTGACAAGCTTGTCCGATCGCCGTCGCAGCCTCCATATACGCAGCCGGATGCACCCAAATCCAGAGTTGTCGTTTGGTGTTCTGCCAGTCCTCGTGAAGTTTAAACTCTTCCCCAGCAGCATAATCCACCTTCAATGGTCTCCACATGAACGTCACCGGAGCAATGGCCCCCTTCGGGAACATTCCTTCATGATAAATCATACTACGTCCCTCCTCCTTCCCAGCTAAGAATTTCAGTCCGTGGAAGTCCGACCCGCTCGGGTCCGACACTAATTGCAACGCTTCTAAGATCACTTGGGGCAGTCCGTAGAGCTCAATCACGCCATAGTACGACACATCATGCAGCGTCATCTTGCTCCTCAGTGCCTGCAATGCAGCAGATACACTCTTATCCGCTCTTCGCGTCGCCAGCATGTAGCCAAATTTCTCCTTCATGATCATCCTTTTGGCGTGCCACACGTGGCTCGGTAGCCACACAGGACGCTCCGGATTGCCGTCCGCAGGCATCGAGCGGCTCTCCAGCAGTTTATGCGGCCTGCGTTCGTGCTGGCGACAGCGTTCCGTCCCCTGGAGCTTAGATTTGGCAGTGGCTCGAAGTCTTTGCGGCATTTTGTGCGACTTGAAAGCGTTGGCGCGGCGTCGGCGCTGGTTCCTCTGCGTCTGCATCTTCCCGTCCGCCTCAGTCGTCACCTCATCGTGTTGAGACAGCTCATGCAGCGCTTGCAGCTCCGGCGCGCGTGCTTGCGAACTCGAGCACCTGCAGCACCCTTGGACCCAGACCAGCCATTCCGGATTAATGTATCGGATTTAAGAAAATATGTGACGTGTGAGAAATCATCACACGTCGCAGGTTAGAATAGGTGCTGCTGCCGCGTCCCAGACACGATGGCGGACAAGCGAACGGAGTATTGGGAGACGCAAGTGGCGTGGTGGGGGAGTGGGCGAATAAACACCAGCTTCGTACGGATGCCTCCAGCTCGGCGAATATCCACCTGTCGTTCATGAAAGAGATGGCGGCCGAGGCCAGACAGGAACAACAAACCGCGAGCAAGAAGGCGACGTCTTCCGAGGCGGAGAACCCGACAACTGACAAGTAATAAGCGAATGGAAGCTGGTAATAAAGAGTTTTATTAACCACCATCAGTGTCGATGAGTCCGATCGTTTTAAACGCGTGCTGTAGAAGATCTTGCTCGCGTTTTGGGCCGTTCAGCACTAGAACCAGTGGCAGTCGGGTGTCGCCGTTAGCGAATGGAAGTACATCAACGAGACTTACATCGCCATAGCTGGGTAGGGTGGCTGACAGAGTTTGTACGAGAGAATAGCCCACTGATGCTTGGAATCGATGGCCTGTGCGATGTCGTTGGATATCCACATCGCTGCTATCCTTCTCCCGAGTTAATAGTTTTTGCATCAATTGATATGCAATCGGTTCATCGAATAGCAAGCCTCTTGAAACCCCAAGAACACGAAGTTCCCGATGATGATAGCTACTACCGACAGAGTTGAGAACGAAAGCTTGCGTTTAGACTCGACAACTTCAGAGGATTCTTCGTTTTCAAAAAGAGTGCCCAAAGAAATCTTCCCAATCGCTGTCGTGTTACTCTTCCCGTGGCTTGGGTGTGGCAATACAGGTTGGACATAACGCTTCACGAGTTTGCATAGCGGACGATGTAGTGCTTGAGCAAGACCGTACTTTACTTGTAGAACAGCAGCCTCCAGCTCTTCGCGATTGTCGTCTTCGTCAATCTCAATTGCTCCTTCCTGTACAAGTCGTGCTGCGAGATTTGCAAGCTGCTGCTCATGCAAGACCCGATGAAAATGATGCTGTGTGTCGGGGTCATCCATGGTGATATCCAGCAGTAATTCGCCATCCCAAAGCTCCTGCATTCGCACGCAATAAAACACGTCGCCTACATTCACGACGCATTGGTAAGTGAGCGTGCTGGGTATGCTATCGAGTGCAGATACTTCGCTTTTCTTAGTATCTAAGATATCGAAATCATCCACAATCTCAACAGACAACGCTCGCTTTGTATCTTTGACTCGGCCGTGCTTGGTGGTCGACTGTCACATTCGAGCTCAACTAACTCCAACTTTGATTCACTTGCATCTTCCGAAATCACGACGCGAAGACGATTAAATAATGGCTCAAGAAGAGCTTCATGTACAGCAAAAACTTCGGGATCTTCCTTGTCTCCACCAACAAGGCCCTCGCTTGGGCGATAGCTACCAAACGTAGCGCAAAACGTGAGCAATCGGCGTAAATCCACCTTCATGGCGAGAGTATCGATACCTTCGTTGCCTAACATCGCCGCATGGACTTCCCACCAAATTTGAGAAGTAGCGGGAGCGAAAGCCTCAGATATGTTCAACTCTGCTAGCACAGAGTCATCTTCAGCATCCAAACCCACAACTGGAATATATCGTGTACCTCGATACACCGTCACTTGCCGCGCACTCTGTAGTTCCTGTTGCGCTGCAATTAGTTCCCGTGGAAGCTGCGTAGCAGCTTCAGGCCCACTGATCTCCGCAAGAACGAGATGTCCATTCTTGTATCCTGCATGAACATGATTTAGTAGCAACTCGGACAGTTCTTCCAGTCGTTCACGACGCCGCACAGAATGACTCGCCAGGAAGCTGTCGTGGTTGGGAACAAGTCGTTGAATTTCGCGTAAGTGGAAAGTGAGGAAGTCATCCTGAGCAGAACGAGGTTCATACGCCACAAAGTGGACGCAAAAACAATCATCCGAGTCCTCGGGCTCCTCCGATTCCTCGTACAGCACTTGCAGCACAAGCAATTGCCCAGTAACCATCCTTGCTCCATTTGAGAGCGTCGTGCCGCGTTCCAAAATGCCTGGCACACCTCCAACAGCACCAAGAGAATGATACTTGATGGCGTGGCTACTCAGCACGTGTTCCAGCTGTTCACGAATGGCATCGCGCTCGCTTCGCACATTCTCCGTCTCGAGTTGAGCTGCCCGCATATTCTGCTCAGCACGCAACGTACGACTCATAAACGCCTCTAATTTATGCCTCATTGCTTCACGTCCTAGAGAGCGCACGGCAAGTCTCATGCGAGTTTCCAGTTGCACACGGCGTGTGTCGGACAGTAACTGAGCATTATGCACTTGTGCTTGTTCCGTCACCTCTTGAATGCGCTGCTGTTCGCGTTCTAAAGCTACGCGAGTTTCTACAAGCTCCGATGAAACACGAGAAAAACTCACTGAAGTCTCTCGTAGTTGACGTGCAAGTTCGAGACTCGATTTCTGCTCCAGCGCCAGCTGAGCTTGCAGTGCTTGCAACCTTTCGTTTGTTTGAGCTGTTTGCTGCTGCAGCTGTTCTCGAACCGCAACAAGTGAGGTCTTTGCTTGTGATAGTGCTCGCTCCAAAGCAAAACTCCGTTCTCGGTAAGTTTTCTCCTCAGCGTTCACAGGTTCTGTCGGTTGTGATGGTCTCAGGAACGAGCTGTGTGTCGATGACGACACCTCTAAATTGATTCCTGATGATTCTGAAGACGCCAGCAGCTCCAATTGCTTCGCAGCGGCTTCCTCTCGAGCTTGCGCCTGATTTCGCTCCTGCGTCATTTGATCCAGAGCTTGTTCGAGCTGCGCTATCCGTTCCTTTAATGCACGTTGCTCTCCGTAGCGCCGATGCATTTTCTCGTGATACGCTGCAGCATCAACGGTCCGGTTTGCAGCATGAGATCGAGCAGCATATTCCTGCCAGAGCTGCTGCATGATCACCGGGTCTGGACCCGGCACTGCTTGCGTTTTTCACTATCATGAAGCTTAATATTTTCCTCGTTACTGGTCGTTGTTGCAGGAGACGTCGGCCGAGAATTACCATTGCTTGGGGGCCCGGACAGCGCTCGACTCCGAAAGCTTCCACTGGAAGTTGAGGCCCCTCGAATATCTGTCCGTGATGGTCTTCGCGGCGCTACCGCTTTCGGAGGAGTCGACGGTGCTCTTGGAGATATAATAACCGGTCTAGATGTTCCTTCATCGTGTTCTTGCCGGTCATCACCAGTTGGAATTGCTGCACTTTCGACGGCACTTACGCTGGGACCTTGAGACCCCGTTCTCTCCATCTCTTGGCCTGGAAGCGGTGGGAACACGACGCCACGCTCCTTCTCAGGCGAGAAGTGCTGGTCGGTGTCGATCTCATCGGAAGATTGCGCTCCAGCAGCTCGACGTCGAGGTGCTCGGCCGTTCGTGTGCCACCCTTTGCCCTTTTGGAATGGCTGGATGTTCCGATACCCTGTCGGCATGAGAGTCATCAATGGCGATAACATGACCGAGTCATTGTCTCCAGACGCCCGTGGAGGCGGCAAAGGCCTCGATGATGGCGTGCTGCTCATAACCAGCGACCTCAGCGAATACCAATTGCGTCCCTCTAGATATGCTGTGTCCTCTCCCTAATTAGTTGGGGGCCTCGTAGAATTCCATGAAGAGAAGCGCGACGCGAGATCCCGGCGGCGATGCGGCGCTCCGGGAGCTCGAACGGGCTCTGGATGCATTCATGGCGACACATCTCGCGGTCGCCGCGAATTCGTTGGCATCGGTCGGCAGAAGCAGCGGTGACGACGGACTTGACTTCGTTGATGAAGATGACGACGATGTCGACAAAAAGCAGTCGACTTTGACGCAGAGAGAGACGTCTCCGGAAGTTGCAAGCTTCCACCGAGACTTGAAGCGGCTGCAGTGTCTTAGTGCCGTGGTGTCGAGTACGCAACGACGGCATGTGTCGAGTATCGTAAGCGTCGGTCGGTTGCTGCTTGCGTGGTTGCAGACCGTCGAGAGCTCCACCGCAGCGTCCGCAGCTGCATCAAATTCCGGTACTCCGTCGTCTCCAACTTCCGAGCACACTCAACACCAAAGTCCAGCGGATCCTGTGGCGTCGTGGCTGGTAGCGACGTTGATGAGGATCGCATTCCACAAGAGCTCAAGCGTCGAGTTCAGCTCTGCTGACCGCGCAGTGATCGACGAGCTGGTTGCCAGCGCGGTGGGTCGATGTCTACTGGCTTTCCAGCGAGCTTGGCAAGCGGATGAAGAAGTGCAACGTCGCTTTCGAGCTGAGAACTCCGGCACTTTGTTCTCGTACTTCACTATGCGGAAGGCGAAGCCTAAAGCTCAAAGCAACTCTGGATCGCTAAATGCTTTAGCTATGAGCTTAGCTTGCACTACGGAAGCAGCTAATGCTTGGGGGCATGTGATGGGGCTCGCAGCAGCTTTAGCTCCTGATGTTTCTCGTCTGAAGGTGCAGAAAGAAGTTCTTGCTCGAGCTTCTCTCTGGAACGCTGCAAAGCCATCAACAACTGGCGGTGATAACTTTCAGCATCCATACTTGAAGCACTTGGCACATATTCATCTTGGCTTGGCACCGACCGCGACGAATTTAAGCTCGACACTGGTTACGCGCATGGCAGACGCAGTTCGATGGCTGCGGATTGTCATGCCGCTGCTTCTTAAGCCGCATCGCTCCCACGTGCGTTGTGCATGTGCTCAACTCGTCTCTCAGATGCTCATTCGTGAACTTCAAGCACTCAATCGGTTGGAGCTGAGCGTGCTGTACACTTGTACAGGCAACGATTGGAGTCGTTGCATCAATGATCTCCATGCTGCTGCACTGCGTCTAACAGATTGCGCTAAAAGAAAAGTCGCAGTCGATCTCAGCAGCAGCTCGAGGCTGCGTCATGGTCGCTTCGAGCCGTCGTGTTGGCTCTCGCTCCTGGCGAGATTTTCACGCGTTACTGGCACGAAGACGCGATGGCGTTGCTAAGACTACAGTATCATCTCAACCAGGACTCGAATGCGGGCGGTGCGTCGTCGTACAACGTGCTTCCCAGTCTGGAATTGGGTTTTACCTTCATGATGCACCGCCACTTTTTACTGCGCGATTCCGGAGCAACGACAGCAGGAGCCCCTTCAGAGTCGGACTGCATGGAGATTATCAACACGACGCAGGCTTGGGGGTTCTTCTCACTACCGCGATTGCGTCCGAGCACAGCTAGCAACAACAACAGCTTCACAGCATTCCGAACAATTGCACTACCAGCTCTGGTGCACATATCACGAGCCATTGCCGCTTACAACACGGCATACACAGTGCAGAGCCATCTTCGACGCTTACTTGCAGAACCTGTGGGTATCGGCGATCCCCAGAAACTGATCGGTCTTGAATCGCTTGCTGCTTTGCTACGGCCACAAAATGCGGAGCAAGAGATCGATGCTCTGCCGGACTTCCGTGTCAACGAAAAAGAACTCCTCGCCAATAGACAAGCGATCGGAGAACTTGTAGGCCGGGTACTTTCGAATGCAGTACACGGATCGGTCACAAACTGCTGACTGAAATCCCAGTCGCCACGAAAGGGACCGAGTACCGACACGATGATGTAGACGATGATGAAGAAGAGCATGCGAAGGATCCGACTCACGCAGTCTCTGTAGCAACGTTCGCTGCGGCGTTGGGGTTGATGCCTTCAATCTACGCCAATCTGGCACTTAGCAGCGAGCAAAAATGCTGCTACTTGTGCGGGCCAGTGTCAATGCTGAGCGTGTGGTGCATCGTCGAGCTCACGAGACTCTCCTCGTTCTCGTTGGCCCACTAGGACCAAACCCACCAGACCCACCACCTCCTGGAGCCGTGACTGTAGTACGGGCACTAACTGACTACGTGATGCGGATGTCTGTAAACAATTCCAACTCCGTGAGCGACGCGGCAGGCGCCATCATTATTCTACGGCTGCTGAGCGTCATGTTGGAACCCAGTAGAGCGGCCATGACTCGCTGGGAGAATCCACGTGCGAAATTCGAGGCGCTGATACAAGTCGAGGCCATCGCAGTGTACTTGCTCGCACGTGGTGATGACAATACTCAAGCTGAACAATTACTGCGGCTAGCTGCGTTAGACACTCTTGAAGTCGCACATGAAGCCCGAGTGGCATACTTCGATCAGGCCGATACGAAGAACGCTAATTTGTTTTCGCTTGCGAGTCGCCCAAGTGTGTGGACAATCCTCAGAGAACTCGGGCCAGAGCTTCACACAGCATTCTTCAGTTTCGGTCGTGAAGTATGTGCTGATGCTGCGACTGGCAACGCTAAAGAGAGTCATCCTCTTGAGCATTTACAACGCTTGCTATTCGATACCAGCGATCGTCAAAGCTTCCAGTGGTCTCTCTGTTTGGCACGAATGTTCCGGTCTCTTGTACGACGAGCACCCGACGCGACAGCTTACATTTGGACTGACGTAGCTGACAAGGTCTCCAAGCTGGAGCCCGTGCTTGCTGTCACTGCAGCAGCAACAGATCCATCGCAGCTGCAAAATCAGCGCGAATTAGCACGTTGGCGAAATTTGGCGCTCCTGGCGACGACATCGGCCAGCCCAGTGCTGCAAGTACAGACCCGGAAGAATGAAACGTCGACGTTCTCATCAGAGAGTTCGTCGCCTTCGTCGTCGATTGCCCACAGCATTGCTCCATCCTCAATGGTGGCGTCACTCGTCCGACAGCTTGCTTGCTACCTTCGCAGCACCAATATCGGTCAGCGTAATGCTGCGGTGCTAGCGTTGGGTCACGCTGGTTCAATAGCACTCCCCACTGTACTTGATGTGCTGGCTCGCTATGAAGCTGAAGCCTTTGCGTCTCCTTTCCAAGGCGACGAACAAGAGTCCGCTGAAGCGAGTCCGACGGCACAAAATATGCTACAGCGTACGCGAAGCTCGAAAACGACCAAGTTATCCAAGAAGAAGCTGCTCGAACTACAGCAAGCTCGAACTGCTCAACTTGCTTTGCAATGGGCAATCGGACGCTGCTATCGACTCTTGCTGGAGAACCGAACACGTGAGCAACAGGGACATGAAGAACTTGAACTTGGAGGCGCAACAACTGAACGACTACGACGTGCCGTCGCTACTTTCTTAGTGAAATTGATTGCTGCGTCGGACGGATCGTCAATGACTCCAAGTGACAGTGAATCGAGTGAAGGAAGCTCAAACTCTGGGCCGGTGGCTCCAGAAAGCAATCCCAACTTCCTGATGGTGCAGCTTGACTTCATTTCGGGTCTTCGAGCGCTGCTTCTTCACTCGAATGCTGCTACGCCGACTCTGCAGCTGCTGTCACACGATAAACTTGCAGGATTATTGTTGAGTTGGTGTGGGTCGTTCGGCAAGGAACTTGTAGACACGACGTTGGCGAACTGCCTCCGCTCAGGGTTTGTGGCACCTCCTTCAAAATTGTTCAACCATTGGATGCAGTTCTGCGATGTCTCCGCAGCTCGTGATGGAGAACTAGTATATCCGTGGATCTGGATAGACAGCCAACACCAGCTACTTGCAAACAACGAGACAAGCATCTTATCCCGAAAGGTAGCTCAATACTTAGTCTGCCACCGAGCATTCTCAACTCTAGCTGAGCTGCTGCGTAGCAGTTTGAAGACAGAAGATGGACCAACATCGTGGGATGGAGACAGTGTCGTGGCATGGCTTGACGCATGTTTCAGCGTAGACGTCGTCGTGTTCCCACATTTTAGTGACCTTCATCAGTTTGCCCAACGAGCGCTCCATGCGTTGCTGGAACTTCCACCCGGAAGCGCCAAGTTCACTCAAGTGGTCAAGCGATGTCTTGAAAAAGCGACCTGTGCATTCCCAAGCAAAGGGAAGTCCCAACTTCAGGTGGCACGTCAATATCTCGCTGCACTTGGAGCTTCTGCAGAGGTCATCGATTTCTTCCGAAGTCTCTTTGTGAAGGTACAAGGCCGTCGTGCTGGTACGCAGGGCAAAACTGAGGTATCTCTCGCTGTACAGCTAGTCCACGTGCTACTTCTCCATGTTGGTGCTCATCAAGACGTTCGAGCAATTCAGGATCACCGTCAAGTAGCACTTGATATGGTCGCTGCTTTAGTTTGTGCGCCTGATGTCGATTGTGATGACGACGAAGCTGCAGCAACGCGATGGGGTCTGCAGGGATACTACAGCCCGAGACTAGAGGGCCAGGTGGCTGGTCGATTGCAAGTGAGTGTGTCAGCATTGCTAGCATCGAAGTTCCCGGAGCTTAGCTTGCGTGTAAGCCTTGCCTTCTTGCGCACTATGCCGCTCGATTCAAGGCAACACCGCGAGGACACATCTGAACAACGACAGATCTTGGCAGCGGTGCTACCATGGCTCGCCGAAATCCCGCTTTCAACCAAAGAGCGGGGTGGAAGTGTTTTCGAGTTGCTTGAGCTGGTGTTTGGCCTTTCAACAGCACTTGGGGAAAATTGCAGCGACCAGCTTGATCATGTTTGGCTCACTCTAGCATTTGGCAGTGGCAGCAACGACTCCAACCTCCGAGAGATTGTCAGGTTTCTGTTTCGTCAGCAACAGCAAAGCCGACTCCCTTCCGAGACAGCGAAGACGATCATGTGGTGGCTTTGTCGCTGGCAGGACGCAGCTTCGGACGTCTTGCGGTTGTTGTTACTCCAGCTTTCAACCACGGAAACTAACGCTGGCGAGAGTACAGCCATCGACGACTTAGGAGCGTTAGTGACACTGGCGAGTGATACTAGCTGTCATCTGCTGCAACCTGGAGCAGGCCCCAATGACGCTCGTGCTCTTGCGGTGCAGTTGGTTCACGTCGCTCTCACAACTTTGTTCGCGCTGATTGAAGACGGCACTTCCGACGAGAACGTGGCCAAAAGTGTCACTCAACATTGCCATGTTCTGCTGCATTCCGTGCTTCCCCTGCTTGAAGCTCCTCGAGGTCTTCTTGCTGCAGCTCTTGCTTTGATCCAAGATGCCACACCAACAGCGACCACAGCCATCGAGAAGGGAGTTCCACCAACTCAAACTCGCGAGCAGTTTCTGGAAGCTGTACGAACACTGGCGTTGTGTCTCTCGAGCGTAGAAGCAGATATCTGGAGTGAATTGTGTGTACGAGAACTCGCACTCGCCATTTCGTTGGAAACGCCGTCGGTCGAAGACTCTGCGACGCTCAGTCGGCTATCACCACCGCACGAAGTTTGTGTGCGCTTTGCTTTGGTGGCCTATACCCAACTGTCTCCACAATTCCAGGGCGACGTTCTTCTCTCGACGTTAACGCTCCTGCGTCAGACTCTGACTGCAGGTGTTGATGACAAGTCTCACTCACTTGCCCGGGAGTGCTTGGCCCTGTTGACGATGCTGACGAAAAATATGCCAGTCGCAAGACTTGCTCTCTACCCTCAGATTTTCTGGGTAGCGCTCGCGCTTCTCACTCATAGTCGTCAACAGCGAGGAACCACCGACAGGACAACATTGCTGCATCATGGCGCGTTGGAGCTGCTCGCGACGATTTGGGACCGCACTGCATTCCTGACCCACAACGTGGCACAGGATGTGATTCGCTGTACGCGTCCAACGCAATGGGAATATGACACCGCACGCAGCTCCATGTTACTCGAAATCATTCGCTGCCTGCACAACGACGAAGAAAGTCGAAGTCGCGTGTTAGCGAGGAAGATGTTGACGAAATCTGTGCTGCTTGTCTCTCACGACTTGCTTGGCGTATCTGACCGGGAACATCTGGTCATGTGCACACTCGGACTGTTCCCTGCGATCGTCATCCCTTCAGCTGCTGATATCGAGCATCAATCTGTCACCTTGGATGATCTTGCAGCGCTTTGGGAGATAAACAATGGCGCAACTGAAATGGTAGAATTTCTTACATCGGAAATCAATCCGAACATCCAAGGAAATGACGCCAAACTCGCGAAAAGGTTCATCTCGGTCTTGACTCCTGCCTTGATCGCGCTAGAGTCGAGTGGCCAAGGCGACGACTGTCGATTCAACAGCTTGGCGTTGAGTTTGGAAGTCTTCGTTGCAATTTTGCCGCAGCCGGTTCAAGCGTCTCAATCCAGTGCGATCAATGCCGAGCTCAGCGACAATCGTGGCGACTTGGTCTTCATGTTATTGGAAGAGTTTCTTCGTGAAGTTCAAAGGATAGACGAAGCTTCAAACCAAGCGTGGCGGGCCTTGCCAGAGTTAGAGGCTGCACTGGCAAGACTGCTTCGAAGCCCAAAGAGTGAGCGCCAGTGGAGAGCTTCCGTTCGCGTATTGAGCTGTGTTGCTGAAATGGCAAAATCTTCCGCTGGGTCAGCGGTGTCTCCTTTGCCAGCATCACCAACTGTGAGGAGAAGCAGCTTACCTGGTGGGAAAATGTCGGAAGTATCATCAGCCAACACGAGGACATCTTCCAGCAACTCCGTGGAGGCAGGAGACGCTCTTACGCTGAAGAAAAGCCCATCGATGCAGCGAATTATATCGCCACGTTCACAGAGCAGCGGCAGCATCAGCAAGAGCGGCCCGAATAACAATACTGAGGTGGCCCACGATCAACCTGTCCACGACAGAGAAGCCCAACCTTCTAGAAGTTAGCTCAAACAGTTCAAACAAAATACAACATGCAAGCATTGACTCTCGCTCATCAGATACTCTTAGACAAAGCACGCTAATATACAGTCACGCCGTTGAAAACAAAGTATGCATGTTAGCAATCGCGCAAACATTTCTATCCCAGTCCAGACCCGCTTTCTGCGGTCAATCCCTTGATCAACTCTCATGCCCACAGCTCTTGGATGTAGCGGTGACTATCCTGCAGCTTCTTCAGCATCGCCAGTGCTTCTTCTGAAGACTGGCCACCGAACTTTTCGATGATCTCATGAAGGACCTTGTTCACATCGTTGCCCATACCCGTAGCACCGCAAACGTAGATATACGCGCCCTGGTCGTTAATAAGGTCCCACGTGGCCTGACCATTGTTCATCAGCAAGTGCTGGACATAGACCTTGTTGGCTTGCTCACGAGAGAACGCCAAGTGCAGCTCACTGAGCACACCGCTCTCTTGAAATCCCTCCAGCTCGTCCTTGTAAATGAAGTCTTCATCGCGGCGGCGGCACCCGAAGTACATGATAGACTTACCGATTTCCACTCCGTCCTGCTGCTGCTTAGCACGTTCGTGCAAGAAAGCACGCATAGGAGCAATACCAGTGCCAGGACCGATTAAGATAATCGGAGTGAGTGGGTTCTTAGGCAAGCGGAAGGTAGATGCACGCATAAAGATACGAGCACTGGGCCATTCACGCGGCTTCTTGGTGCCCTGCTCGCCAGGGCGACTGTCACGCTTCTTCTTGTCATCCTTGTGCGCGTCCAACGGCTGCAGTCTTCCCAGGTAGTTCGAACACACTCCCCGGAACACACGACCGTCGCTCTTGGTATTCTCGATTAGACTCACAGTAGCGTGCACACGCTGCGGGCTCACAAGACTCGACGACGAGATGGTGTAGTAACGTGGCAGCAAGAAGGGAACAACGTACAGCAGTGCCTGCACCGATACCTGCAAGGACTTGAAGTGCTCTAACACGTCCACGAACGAGCGTTCGTCGTCCAGAATCCATGACTGGTATTTGTCCTTCCCCTCTTTCGAAGACAAATACACCAGCTCATTCTTCCGGGTTAGACGCAAAGAACGCTAGTTGCTTCAATGGGCCCTTGCGAGGCGCACTGTTGATCGCCAGATAGCGGGTAAAATCTCTCCAATTGTGCAGGGCGAGGGGAATGGCAGTTCTCCTGCCGAGTCAATCGCATCGATCAAGACCCACTCGTCCAGATCGAAGCCCATGCGATCAGCAAGACGCTCTACCACGGTTGTCTCGTTCTCCGGCAGCACAGCCAAATTGTCAGCAGTTTGGTATGTCACTCCTGTGTCTCGCAGATCCAGTTCCACATGCACCGTCGATCCTCCTTCGGTCGACGGACGCAGCTCGCGATTCACTACTACTTTAGCTCTCGTTGCTGTGAAGAAATGTTTGGTCGAGGCTTTCATGCGCACGTCCTTGGTGCCGTTAGCCAGCAAATTGTCTGCCTCCTTAGCACGGATCTCTTTGCAGTTGTACTCGTATTCTGGTGCCGAGAGCTTCCCGTCTTCACCATCTGCTCCGTTCTGCTCTGCAGCGTCTTCAGCTCCCGAGATAAACTGCTTCCGGAGCTCTTTCCAGAGCGGCTCCTTCCACTCGTCAAAGTCTTCATCTAAGGACGCGTCGTCGTCTCCCTCCCCGTAGTGGAAGACTCTGTGAGCGCCGTGCTGCTCCATCAGCTTATCCACCTCTCGCCCCATCTTGTTGTAGTGCTCGTACTGCATGTTGCCCAGGCCAAAGACCGTGTAGCCCACGCCTGCCAGTGAACTGTCCCCCAACTCGCCCGTCTTGTCCTTGAGAAAGTCCATAAACTCCACCGCATTGTCGGTGGGATCCCCTCTCCATATGTAGCCATGACCAGGATCACCAGCTTCTCCTGGGGCAGCAGCTCGGCGGCGTCATAGTCCTCCAGATCCAGTGCAAAGGTCTGGAAGCCTGCCTTCCTGCCTTCTTTCTTGAGCACTTCGGCGAAGCCCTCAGCTGTGCCAGTCTGTGACCCGAAGAGTATCGCCACTCTTCCTCCGGGGAACTCGGCGCTGTCGGAGTTAGTGGCAGTAGGCTGAGTTTTGGTCGAGGGCGCCGCCTCCTTGTACTGCTTCATCTGCTGGCCGATACGCAGCATCTCCTCGGCCAGCTTGTCCTGCTTGGGCTTGGGCTCCCGCAGGAACAGCACGGCGGTGGCCATCACGGCCAGCAGAGAGCCCACGACCACGAACGAGTCCGTCATCTTGCGTCGCTTGCCACCGGCGAGGAAGTGGGCGAATGGGTGGGCAAAAGTGACGTCGGCAGGCCTGAGTTATGTGTGGAAAAAGGTACATTCGGTGGCGCAATACCGACTGGAGGGATGAGCCGGACCACAGCGATATGTGCAGTGAGCAAGCTGCAAGCACAAGCGGAATGCTTGCACTAGTGCCATCTTCTGATGTGGTCTACCACCATATACGTATCTTAAAGCACAGCATAGTGGCGCTAAAGCGAATTTCGACGTTGTACTTTCCAAACAATTGGCTGCAGCAAATATATGGCCTACGGTATGAGCCACAGCACTATAGGCCTACGCTGCTAGCTGTGATTGCTGGACGTGGTGTTGAGTCACAACGCCATGGCTGTAATCGCTCGTGCTCTCGCTGCCCCAGATTCAGCGCATTCTCCGCACTTCAACTTCTTGTCCGGTGGCAGTAGCCTACACCTTTTTCGTGTATACATTGTACACCATTTAGCCCAAGGGGCGTCGGAGCTGCTCGAGTCGGCCATGGAGCGCGCCCACGTGCTCGTGCGCCTGCGGGGCGAGGCTTCATCCTCCAGTCCCGTGGGTGTCTGCCGCACCAGCGCCACGTCTGTGCGTCTGGAACACAGTGAGATGTCTCCGGGCGTCGCCAGCATCAGCTTCGAGAAAGTCTTCGACGTCGAGGAGGACAACACCGCTGTTTTTGAGGCATTAGCGCCCGCTGTGGACGCTGCAATTGGAGGACGCAATGCTACAATCATTGCAACAGGAGCGGCGAGCTCTGGCAAGTCATTCACATGTCATGGAGACCAGCAGAAGCAGAGTTATGCTGTCCACAAGGATGGGGTTGTGACGTTGGCGATACGCCGCGTTTTCGATGCTTTGGAGAAACTCAAACAGACAGGAGGGAAGCATAATGTCCTATTGAGTTGCTATGGTGTTGGAGAGACGCTGGAGGACCTTGCGGGAGCTGAAACATGCGAGGAGAAGCAGAACATTGAAGAGATGCTGCTGCAACAGGCATTGGTGGCGACGACGCCTGCGGAGGCGGTGCAATTATATGAAACAGCTCTACACAAAAAGAAGAGAAGCAGAGTTTCGTGTTTGCGCTGCATGTGGAGACGCTCTCGACGAGCGGAGAAGCGCGTCGAGGGCGACTGCTCGTTGTGGATATCCACGATGGCTCGACTATCGAGCCGCGAGGAGCGTTTGCTGCACGGGAGAAAGAGAAAACAGGAGAAGGATTTCTTGGACACACAGTTTCCAGTCGACGAGATGCTCAGCAGTTTCTTTGGGAGGTTCGTAGGCAACACGTGCTTGACGTTCCTTGTCGTTGCCATTCAGACTCCAGCGAAGTTCCAACAGCAGGTACGAGTGGTGATTGATTCCCATATATTACGGCACTTATCCTTAAACACTTGTTTTATTCCCAGGCAATTCAATCTCTCCTGTATGCCTGCAGGGCCAAAGATATCAAGGGTTCGAGCGCTGTTCAGCATTTACCGTCTTTTGTTGAAAAATGCAGTACAAACAACCAACAAAGGAATACTTCGCTGGAGCAGATCCTTCTCCAGCTACAGCAAAGGGTTCGCAAGATTACTATGCTGTCCCGGTGTCGCCACCTTTGTAAGTACTCAACCATTCTGCTTTTGGATATGAAAAGCGATCTTTAAACGTCCGCTCACTTATAATAATGCGTGTATGACTCAAGATCTACCACTACTTCCAGCGACTCGGTTTGTGAATTACCCTTGGTTTCTCGCAAGGAAGCCCACCCTGAGGTGTCTCCGAGTTCTTGTGCGACCACGAGTTGCGAGTCAGAGGTTTGTCGAGACAATCAACTGTATCGATGCGCGTACGCAAAGCGTATGAAATTGCTAAAGCCGCCAATTGCTCACCGTCCAAGATTTCCACATTGAACAGCAATCAAGAGGATGAAGCGGCATTGCACGTGGTGGTGGACGCTTTACTTCGACATCTCTCGTGGGAAACTCTCCGCACCATGACTTTAAAAGCTAAACTAGAGCAGATCCGCACGACACACGTTGAACTCGAGCGCGCGTTGGAGCACGAAACCTCCATCAAGGATAAATGTGTCGACCGTATCTCTCGTTTGAGCCAGACCATGAGCTGCCAGGTTGTGGAACACGAACAGCAACTGCACGAAGCGCTGACGGCTAAACACTCGGCAGAAGCACGGCTAGAAGAAACCAAGAACAAGTTTGATGACGTTGGCCGCGAAGTTTCACGGTTGCAAGAGCAGATTAAAGCAATACGAACAGAGCAAAAGCTTACAGCTGGGAATGAAGATGCACAGAGTTGCAGTGCTGCATCCGATAGCATTAGAAGCGAGCGCGCAATGCTTCACACGTTGTCGACGAGACTGGAAGAGGCAATGGCGGAGGCTCAGGAGGTGGTCAAGTTCAAGGACAGCGTCATTCAGTCTTTAGAAGAAAGGTTACAACTTGCAAGCAAACGTGGCGCCGAGGCAGCCTCGATGCTGCAGGAAGAGATGAGTCGTTTTGACAGCGAGAAGATGGCACTTCAAGCTCAGCTGAAGCAAATCAAAGCAAGCGATGCTAGCAAGACTAACCAGGAAATTGCAAGCTGCAGGCGGAGACCACAGCCATGCAACAGCAAAAGGCCGACCTAGTGGTGAAACTCGCCCAACTTACCCTCGAACTTGAAACATCTCGGGCACAATGGGCACAGATAGCCACGAACGCGAAGACCGAATAGAAAAAGGTGGTCCAAGCAGGTCGCTGACGCCGAACAGCGACACGAGCAAGCTGCGAACGCAATGCAGCAGCAAATGGGCCAGTTTCGTGCCGAGCTTGATGCGAAATTGGCGAGGCAGCGTGTGGCAGCACAAGTGGCGTGCAAAGCTAGTGAAAGAAAGTGTGAACAGCTCGAACACAACTTGCAGCGCTTGAAGTCGAAGCTGGCAAAGCAGAAGCTGAAATTCGAGAAGAAAGCACGGGTGTTAGTGACCAATGCACACAAGCAAAGCTCGAAACCCGTAGCAGCGCTAGAGCGGGAATTGGAAGAGCTTAACGACCGTCTTGATAGTGCGGTGAAGCGAGAGCAAGATGCTGTTGCACTGGCAAAGAAAAGTGAAGACGATGCGACGAATCTGAAAGCTGAGGTGAGCGAACTACGAGCTGCGTTTACTGAGTTGGAGAGAGAGCGAGCAGCTCTAGGACGTCTGTGCAAAGAACTCGAGACTGACAAGCAGAGCTTGAAAACCGAGTTTGACGCTCACTCGAGAGCTTGAGCAATCGGTTGGACAGCAGATTGAATCTGCCAAGACAATATTCGAAGCAGAGTATGAACGACAACTACAACAGTTGATGGAGAAACACAAGGCTGAACTGAGTCTGTTGATGGACAAAAGGAAACACCGAAGACCACCAGCATCTGAGCCAACCCGCAAGCCAAGGCAGCAGACTACGTCGCCAATGTCGTCCGATGACGGGTTCTTATCGTCAGATAGCAGCCGCCAGCAGAGTATTGAGAAGCTAGACGTACTCATTGACGCTAAAGAGCGACGACTGGAACAGTTGAAACAACGACGACGGGCCGACAGCTCGTCCCGATCGCCGTCATCGTCTCCGCCAACAAAGAAGTCCTCGTCCTCAGCTCTCAAGAGAACGATCTCTCACAAAGAAGAGCAGATCGCCGAGTTAACAGCGCGGCAAGCACATTTACTAGCTGCTTTGGCTACCGCAAACGAACAGGAAACGCTGGCCAAAAAGCAGACACAAGAAGCGGAAGCTCGACGTCAGGACGAGCTCGCAAAGTTCGATCAACTGCTGCAGCAGCTCAACCACGTGAAAAAGGAAAACTGGAACCTCAGCCTCGCACTCCACGTCACGGAGACATCCAACCAGCAGCAGCAGCTTCATCACGAGCAACGCACAGCTACTCGGGCAGCATTTTACTAGTCGAGACTGCTTGTACACTACATATTGTAGCATCACAATGAAAAACGAGGGGGAAAAGTATTCATGACAACGACGTTGCATTTCGATTCACATTTGCTACTGCTGGGGTTCGTTTGAAGCCTGGATCTCCTCGGCAGTCTTGCCACACAGCTGCTTGTGCAGCCTCCACGCTGCTTTCTGGCACTCTCGCGAGCAGTAGAGTGCGTCACGACACCTCGCACAGCGATGGAGCTTGTCCCCAGGTATGTGGCACTGGTCACACGTCTTGCCCTTGGTCTCTCTAAACCAGAACATCGTGTCTTCCTCGCTCGGGTGAGTGACACCTTCGAGATCGTCTTCTCCATGGCAAAACACACTTTCACTTGGCGCATATAACTCCCACTTCTCCGTGTGATGCATGAGGTTCTGTCCTACACAGCCAAAGCTCTCCATAAACGTGTCGAGCTTCCTGGTTTTCTCTTCCTGGAACTCTTTGCTCAGATTCTCGGTTTGCGGCGGCACAAACTCGACCGCAAAGTTCGCTACGGATCCGTAGCCAGCGTCGTTGGCAATGGGCGCAAACTCCTGAGAAATGGCAAAGTCACTCAGGCCACGCAGATCCTCCTCCTCTTGCGTTTTAGGCTGCTGTAGGAAGTCTGCATCTCCCAGGAGGAAGCAGAACATGGGCTTGTCATCAGGATCTTTATCCCCGAAGCCTTGACGACGTTTTGGAACGTCCTGTACATGGACTCATTGTCCACTCGGTCTGCTGGTGGGGGATGTACACAAACACCAAGTCTGCTTGGTCGGCGTCCTGCACTGCTTGGTAGCCCATCGACGCCACCGATTTGGATAGCAATTCCCCAAATGGGGAAAAGTTGTTGGACTCGATAAAGACCTTGTTCCGGACGATATTGTCCATCTTTTAACGTGGCTGAAGGTCTCCACCCATGACGCATGCAGATACAGCAGTCTGCAGCCGACGCCCGTGAGTCTCTGCTCCGCCTGCTTGAATTCCGCGTCCTTCCTGGTGATTTACCCATATTGGTGTCATGGAATTATTAGTTACCGGTATTCCATGTTTCTAACATTTTTGTTATTGTTGGGTGGACTGTACCAGGCGTAGTCGTAGCGCATGAAGCCGTTGGCGGCCAGCAGTCGCTCGCGCCAGGGCTGCATGGCGGCGGCCGGAGCGCCACTCTCGGCCATTCTCGATCCGCTTTTGGGTAACTCCGCGGAATTTGGGTACGGGACGTTCCAGGCGATTCGAGAAGGTCGATGTGTCCCGGCGTTGTCGCATCGAATGTTTCGAGACAGGACGGAAGGCATTTTCTGATAATCCGCCATAACATACCGTTTTCCTACTATTCCTGATCTTTCACCCCTCCTCAATTACTCGGCAGCCATTGAAACGCGAAACATGTGCATCATCAACTTGCTCATTATTCAATTTGTCCACCAACAAGCAGCGAGTGCAAGGAAAATAATGCGAGGCTTCAACGGCGGCGTGTGCGCCTACAACCAGTCGGCGTATCTCTTCGAGCGGTCCCAGAACGCGCTACGACAGCGCAGCTTCGGCCGTGCGCGAGGCTTCCACCCCATGAAGCGCCGCAGAGATAGCGACAGCGACAGCGACGTCCCGCTGACCACGGAGAGCATCAAGCGGCTGCGCGTGTCGTCCCCACCGCCCCAAACAGACTCGGAGATGACGGACGAAGAGGCTACAAAGACGGACAAGGCTCTGATCCCTACCAAACGGCGACCACTGATGCTGCACCATCCTTGGAAGACGGAGGAGCTGGCCGTAGAGCCGCTAGAGATCCCTACGGATGAGTCCTGTCGAGCTCTCGTAGTGTTTGACCCATACCAATCGCTCAAGATCAGCAGAGAACCCAAAGTGGAGCTGGTGGAGAGTGACGACGAGAAGGAGCAGCAGCAGCAGAAGGAGGAGTTTGTGCGGTTCGAAGAGCTCTCGAGTGACAACGAGGAGCCAGTGGACATGGATGTGGACTGAGGAACCCTCAGAGGACAGAGGAGACTCCTTTGTGGGCAGCTAGTTAAGCGCCGGGTTTCCTCTCTGAACTATTTAGCTTCATTTAATGACAGAGCAGCCCAAGGCGCTCCAGTCTAATATAGTGATCAGTCAGAGCGTCTCTCCTTCCATGTCCTTCGTTGCTGTCCTTTATCTTCCCATCTGCTTTTCCCTCAGTCTACTAACCAATCAAGAGGAAGGACCAATGAGTGTTGACAAGACGGTTGATGAGGACGCTCCTCTATTGAGAACGGTGTCTGTGAAGGTGGAGGTGGAGGAAGAGCCGCCCCAGCACCATGCGCTGCTGGGCATCGCGTGCGTGGCCACGTCGTCGCTCTGCTTCAGCTTCATGTCGACCTTCATCAAGTACATGACCTTCACCTTCTCGTCCATGGAGGCCATCTTGTGGCGCTCGTTGGGCGTCTTGGTCTGCAATTTGGTGGTGGTGACCATCACAGGCCAGAGCTTGTATGTCGCCCCCGAGTATCGGCGGATGCTGCTGTTGCGCTGCATTGCGGGCTTCTCGTGCATGGGCTTCGCCTTCTACGCCATGTCACAGATGGTGCTGGCGGACGCCAGTGTCATCGTGCTCACCAGCCCCGTCATGACCTTCTTCTTCGTACGTTATAGGATTATTTATTATTTATTATTTAACCTGACTGACTGTGGGTTTCCTGTAGGGAGCTCTAGTTCTGCATGAGAAGATCAATCCGATCAGTCTGTTGAGTGCCATTGTGGCGTTCGGCGGCTTGATCTGCGTGGTTCGACCGGGGTTCCTGTTTGGATACGACCACCCGACGGACGCCTCGTGGATTGGCATTTGTTCGGGTCTGCTAGGAGCACTCAGCCAAGTCGGCGTCTTCCTCACCGTCCGACAACTGCAAGGACTCAATGTGTTTGTCATTGTGCACTACTTCGCAGCAGCCAGTGTGCTGTTCTCGCTGCTCTGGGTGATTCTCGTTCAGCAGGTTTGTTGCTTGGGGGTTTGGATGGCTTACTATGTCTGCTAACTTGTGATGCTGTCAGTCCTTCTACTTCCCGTCGTCGTTTTTGCTGTGGCGAGCCATCATTGGCACTGGCATCTTCACTTTTGGAGGCCAACTGTTCTTGACCAAGGGCTTCCAGTTAGAGAAAGCAGGGATCGCCTCCGTCATGCGCTACTTGGACGTGGTGTTTGTGTTCATCTGGGACGCGACCATTCTCGGAGAGCGCATTAACCATTGGAGTGTCGTCGGAGCGATCATTATCTGTTGCTGTGCAGTGATCATCGCCGTGCGCAAGATGAGGATGAGCATGTGAGCCTTTGTCAACTCCAGGCAATACAGCTACTGTAGAAATGCTTGCGGGACTCGGTCGTTGTGTCTTTTCTTGATCATTGCAGTGCACATATCCAGTACGGCGTCAGACACAAGGCCGCCCGCCTCATCTTCGACACCCAGAAATTGTATCATTTCTCCATCTTCCTCCCCTGCAACCATGCGAATCGAGTCCGTCTCCGATATCGACAAGATCGAGCCGCTGCTGCCGCGTGCTGATCAAGAGCTCAAGGTGGAGGATCTTGCGAAGCGCAAATCGCTATTGGGCTTGGCATGTGTGGCCACCTCCGCTCTCTGCTTCAGTCTCATGTCGACGTTCGTCAAGTACATGACGTTCACGTTTTCCTCCATGGAGGCGATTCTGTGGCGCTCGGTCGGCGCGTTCGCCTGCAATCTCGTAAGGCTTTTGCAGTGGTTGCTAACAAGCAACGTTTCTAATCGGTCTCTGTGTTAGATTGCTGTGGTGGTCTCAGGTAAAAGTCTCCACGTCCAGCCGAAGAAGCGTCGGATGCTGGCCCTCCGCTGCATTGCAGGGTTCGTGTCGATTGCCTTCGCTTTCTACGCGATGTCGCAGATGGTACTAGCAGACGCGAGCGTCATTGTGTTCACGAGTCCCGTCATGACCTTCTTCTTCGTAAGTTATCCACACTTTTGTTTGACGACACTGCTGCGTTTCTAATCGATCTTGTAGGGTGCAATTTTCCTTCATGAAGAGATAGATCCTGTAAGCTTGCTGAGTGCTATCGTAGCGTTCGGCGGCTTGATTTGCGTCGTGCGCCCCAGCTTTCTGTTTGGCGGTCATTTTTCTGCTGGTGCTGCGTATCCGTTGATTGCTGTGTGTTCTGGACTGCTGGGAGCTCTGGGTCAAGTCGGCGTTTTCCTTACCGTTCGAAAGTTGAAAGGTGTGAACGCGCTGGTGATTGTCCACTACTTTACTCTGTCCAGTATCGTGTTTTCGCTGCTCTGGATCGGTCTTGTTCAAAAGGTATGGTGTCCTGAATATTGTAGCTAGCTCGGATTTCTCTGCTCACTCGATTTGTTGTGTGTCCGTGCAGTCGTTTTATATCCCGTCGTCACTTGAGCTGTGGAGAGCGATCGTCGGGTGTGGAATCTTCACCTTCACTGGTCAAATGTTCCTTACCAAGGGCTTTCAACTGGAGAAAGCTGGCATCGCGTCCGTCATGCGCTACTTGGATGTCGTGTTCGTGTTCATATGGGACTCCACCGTGCTAGGCGAACACATCAACCGCTGGAGTGTGGTCGGCGCTTTGATTATCTGCAGTTGCGCCGTGATCATTGCAGTGCGCAAGATGAAATCGTGAACTAGTACTCCTACCGAAGTGCACCACAACGCTAGGATCATTCCGGTCAACCACGGATGCTGCGTATTGGTGTCACTCATCCCCATGCTAAGTTGATTGAACCAAAAGCAGTACTGACGTCGGGTTGACGTATAAGCTTGCTTTCTTGTCTTCACCATTGTTTGGGATGATAGCAACATCTTTCGGAACGGCGACATCTTCCTCAGGAGAATCTACGACGCCATTATCGATATCTCGATTCTAAGTAAATTCAGACGACGCTTTTTGATGTTGCAATTATTCTACGCGGAAAAAAATCGGAGGGATCGCAAGAAGAGCCAAGAACTGTGCGCGTCATAACTTCATGACCTCAAGAAGCGAGTTTTCATATATTGATATTGGTACTGGGGTTTCCGCGATTAGATTGCGAGATGCAGACGCCAAATGCGCCGACTTCAGGTGGAGACACCTTCGTGCTTCGAAAAGGTATTTGACTCTCTTGGTATTGTTTTGAACGTATTAACCACTTACTTGGCTTATTTGCCATTGCAGAGAACTTATAAGGCTATCTCTGGTCGAAAAGAGATTCACTCAGCTGAATACGAACATGAAGACATCACTGAACCCCAGGTGATTGCACTGGTGGAAGCGCAGCTAGAGATATCGTTGGTGAGTCCCATTTTCTTTTACAGCCAGGGCGTCGTCATCGTGGTGTTATCATGCTGAATAGCCAAGGGTTGAAAATGGCATGAAGTCTTCGAGACCCGGGTCTCCATTGCTACTCTTTAACATGCCCCCTGCCGTCTTTGATCGCAGCAATGACCACCGATTCAACACAGTCGTCTTCCTCGGGATGGCCATTTAGAGACTCCGAGTTATCCATGCCATACTGCGTCTTCCATTCCACGATACCAACGACGATTAATCTCCAATACGAGAAGTAAAAGTCGTTTCCGTTCTGCTGAATAATCATCCTGATCGATCCGCCGAGCGAGGAGACTACTTCGGAATGATGAGGAGACGACGCGGCTGAAGTAATCGCGTTAATCGCTCCATCTCGTGCCGATTATACAGGTCGCTGACTTGGAATTATTGGAGGTTCGGGCCTTCTTCTTTGTCGGCGAGGACGCCGTGAGCAGCTTCAGAACGCCTTTGAGTACTTTTCCTCGATTCAGTTCATGATAAATACAGGCCTAAGGAAGACATACAAACCCTGCCACGCGCTGAAATGTATGCGACCAGCACAAAGCCTAGGACAATCGAGTTCAAGCAGTCCCAAATGCATCGAGCAAAACAGTAGGGTAGAGAAGACAAAGTCGTTGTTATATTGACAGCAGCTCAGGGTCGACACCTACGCACCGTAGCGTCGCCCCGACGCTCTCCCGGAGTCACTAATCTCTACAACCTGAGGGAGGTCGACACCTCCGCACCGTAGCGCTTCAGATCCACGCTTTCCTCCCTCCAAAGCAACCGTCTTCCAAAAAAACTCGTTCCGTAGCTGAAGTAGCAGAGTCGACTAAACCGTCGGTTTGAGCACTTACTTCTTGATGGCAGTCTTGGCCAGGAAGTCCGTGTGCTCCTGGTACGGCGACGGGCCGAACGTGTGCTGCTCCCAGAGGTCCGGGGTCAGGTACGCGTACGTGGCACGCAGGGCGTAGAACGTCGCCTTGACGAAGTTGCCGAGCGTACGCGTGTGGCCACGGGCCGACGTGTAGCAGTCCTCAATGCCGGCCATACCCAGAAGCTTCTTGGGCACGGGGCGGCACACAGACCGGTACCACGGGGCGCCGGGATGAGACGCACACGGACGGAGCCGCACTTGCCCGTCACCTTGTTGGGCACAGTGTGCGGGGCACCGACCATACGGCCCCAGTAGCCGCGACGCACAGGCACCAGCGAGATCTTGGCCAGGATGATGGCGCCACGAATGGCCGTGGCGACTTCCTTGGCGCACTTGACGCCGAGGCCGATGTGGCCGTTGTTGTCACCGACCGCCACGAAGGCTTTGAAGCGCGTACGCTGGCCAGCCGTGGTCTGCTTCTGCACGGGCATGATCTTCATGACCTCGTCCTTGAGCGACGACTCGAGGAAGTAGTTGACGATCTCGCACTCCTTGATGGGAAGCGAAAAGAGGTAGATCTCCTCGAGCGAGCCGATCTTGCCCTCCTTTACCAGGCGGCCGAGCTTGGTCACGGGCACCCACTCCTTGGACTCCTCACGACCACGGCCACGGCCACGGCCACGACCGCGGCCTCCGCGGCCACCACGGCCACGGCCAAATCCTCCACGTTCTCCAGCGGGCGCAGGCGCAGCGTCAGCCATTGTCGATATTCTTCTGCTTCTTTGGGGCGAAATGAACGAATGGGGGCTTTGCACGGGCGCAGCCGTGCAAAAGTCCGTGCACACAGGAGCGAGCACCACCAGTCAAATTAAACACGCTACAGATTCTAAATCTACGACTCCCTCCCATTATGAACCCCTACAAAAACCAAGATGAAAAATAATGCCCTCCCGTCTATCTAACTCATGCTAGTTTTATATTTACAACTAGCGCGAATAAATCCTAAATCTACCGTGTTCTAAATCTACAATCTCTGTAAAAACCTAAGTAGACGTATCGTATACAGATTGAAAGTCAAAACAATGCACATTGTTTTGCAGTGCAACACTAGTGTTGTATTGCAGCGCGCGCCAGGTTTTCAACACCACCCACGTTTTGAGAAGATGGCTCAGTCGATCTTACGAGTCGAACAATGTTGTTTTGAAAACCCTGCCGATGCCGAACGCGATACCGGCTGAGGCTGAAAAGGTGGCGGCATAGTTTCGATTATTGGTTCTCAAGACTGTTACGCGTTTGTATGCAGATACAAACAGTCATCGTATAAGTCAGAGCGGCGGTGGCCAACCATCAGAAAGACGGCAGCTCCGTCCAATCTTAAAATAAGCCGAGGGATGTCTTTGGGAGATGGCATGTGACCGTCTCGCTTCCAAAACTGAGAGCAAACAACTACATCTACTTCGTCTGCACTCAACAAAGACGACAGTGGAGATGAAGTGCACCCGTGTGTAGGATGCAGAGCAGTCTGGTACGCTTGTAATATCTTTTCCACCTTATTTTAATCCTACCATCATTTACATGAAGCTCTATGTATATACAATATATTAACATTTTCCCAACCGGGCATGCGGCAATAAGGGCAATGCAAGAGCAACCGCGATGTTACTGGGAGATTCAAAAGGCCTTCAATCGAAAAATCGTTGCTATATAGACGACAACAGGAGGGCATTGTGTAATAGATATGTATCGGCCAAATTCCTGAAGCATCCATGCAAACATGCAAAACGCTGAGGAGAGAGAGCGTCTGCGTGGGCAATTTGTATGGCCAATGATCCAATGAAAACGTTCAATATGCAGCAACTGTAAACGTGGTTTGCTTAATGTTCCACATCAGTAACCTCATGCACACCAACCAGCAGACATTGCCTGGAATCAGCTCCTGAAAATCTGACTTCGCGCGAAATGGATCCAGCCTGTTAAGGCAACAACTGGCTTCGTACAAAGAACTGAAGCCAAAGGAGCAATATATAGTAAAATAGTACCGCGTTGGCCACACCGCCTCTTGCTTTCTCCCTTTGAGTCAGTTGGGCGAAGACGGTAGTACGGTATCACCATGATCGTTGTTTACGAACGTGGATCGGTACGTACCGGCCAGGTTTACTGGATGGAATACTTCGTTTTCTCTGTCGCTTTGGCCATTTCTTTACCCCTGAGAACTGGGATAATATGTCCGCAAGGACTTCGAAACTGAGTTTAGGTATCACCTGTAAAGGAAAACGAAGCGATGCGAACTTCTCGTTTCGAGCCAAACTCGCTTCTTTTGCTGCCCCACAAAATAGGAGAGATCTCGTATACCCTGCTTGCTGGTATCCTATTTATGGAGGTTGAACGCATAAGGAGTATACTCGAGATCTTTGCATTTAGCGGCAAACTTAGCTGTGGTGTAGCGCTATGGGCTTTTACCACTTCCTGGTATTGTACACGTGATACTCCTAAGTGAGTCAGACGGCTCCGCCCGGACAAGGGATTTATCCGGGGCCGTGACCTGGGGATCCTCCCACTGAAGAGTTCCTTCGGGACCCTGTTCGGGACCGGGAACGGGAGGGCCCTGGGCCGGTCAGTACCTTCACCTTGTGTACCCTCTTCGAAAACGGTTGTTTTGATCAGGTACCGGTCACTGAGTTGTTCAAAGAACGTCTCGACCTGGTACTGGTGAGCTGCGGGCGGCAGTTATACACACAACGGTCCGGGACCGGGAACGCGACACACAATATCCACTCTGTTCTTTCGGACAAAAGACTCTGGGGAGATGGCCCTAGTAATATGGAATGTGCAAACCCGGGTCGGCCAGACCGCTGCCGGGACACACAAATATGAAATGCCTAACTCCCTGGGGGAACGAAGGCAAATAGAATGGATATATTACCGGGATAGCCTTAAGCACAGCTCCGGCCTTCTGCGGCCCTGGTCCCAGGCCGTCGCACTGAAGAGAACACTTGCGCGTTCGAGGTAAAAGGTAGACTGAATTGGTCGCCCGAGCCCTCGCTGGGACGAGTTACGTTCCTATGAACTATACTTGATTTCACTATAGACCCGGTCCGGGGCCGCTGTCTTCGACGATGCCCCAACGTGGCCCGGGTGCGTACCTTGATCAACTTGACTTGGAAGCACTATGGCGCGTCGTACTTAACCGGGGCCCAGAATAGTCTGGATGGGAGACATTTCATCCCATCCCGGGAAGAGAACATCCCCTGGTAGAGGATCGTCTGGACTTGATTTAGCTTGGATATATATAAGCCAGTGCAGATCCTGACCAGGGCCTCGAGACGGGACAGCTTGAGGTTCGGACCCGATGTGGTCCACATCAATAGCCCTGGTCCCGATGTGTCCTGGTCCGGGTACGATGTGGTCCACATCAGTAGCCCCTGTCTGGGTGAGACGGTGGTTGGCACGGGAGTTCCCGACACTACGCCACATAGTTACTTTCCCATCGTATCGATATGTGATATCAACGTTTTAAACTGGGTAGAATAACACACCCCTTGTGATCAATACTTGTGATCTATGTGTTGTTATTTCTGTCTAGTGAAGACCATCCAAATAGCGCAGTTGCTATTAAGCGATCAGGCAACATAACAAGGCAAGTTTATCTAGACACATTGTCGTGCTGGGTTTAGATCGTCGACGTATCCACGAGTTCTCTCCTTGGGTCTTCCAGCCTTTTCAGTGATTACGAGGTCGTAATCATTCGTTGTCATGTTTGTATCATGTTTTCAATCTGTTTGCTTTTATTTTTCACGTTACGAATAATGTGAATCAAGCAGATCTCGATATTTAGTCAAATTTATATCGCGGTCATGTTTTTCGATGACCAATGCTGTGACCACGATCGCAGGGTAGAGAGATACAGGTTCAATTCCCACAAATGATGCTTCATCATTTAATATGGCGTGATACATGATAAAAACGCACTTTCGAGATCTCCCGTTTTGCTTATTAAGGTTTCAGTATTGCCGTTAATTTTATCTGCCATAGATGATAGTTTATATAAATTGGCACCTTCGATAATATTTTCAAACGGGCTTAGAATGAGCTTCTTCTTCTTCTGGATGAGCTTGTTCTTGTTGTACACGAACAAGTTCTTGCTCAAAAAAGCTCCTAGTCATGTTTAGCGCCTCAGATGAACCATCTTCTGCCATCGACTTACGAAGAACTACGTCGACAGCGTTAGCATACTCACCATCACTCGGAATATGTTGTTCTCCTTCTTCTTCACCTCCTTCCCGAATACTTTTTCATCTTCAATGCAAACCATAATGTCTACAACGTCAGAAGCTGTGT
The DNA here is from genome assembly GCA_011947345.1 of Phytophthora quininea. NCBI lineage: Eukaryota > Oomycota > Peronosporomycetes > Peronosporales > Peronosporaceae > Phytophthora > Phytophthora quininea. The sequence continues at coordinate 348,821 of JAAVTG010000561.1, forward strand.
AGGCGAAATGCACCTCAATTTCTCCAGATCGATTTATTATTTTTATAGAAACAGCTAGTGAGCTGTAACACCTGGATGGCCTGGGCAATGTCGGTCACCGACTCCTCCATTGAGCGCCGAACACTGAGTGGATACACCCTAGTAGATGTAGAGAAATCGCAAGAAAAACACATTTTCTCCAGCAATTCACAGCCATTTCAATAGACACCTCATTCCACGCCAACTTGACCCATCTCGTCGCCGTTAAAATTTCTACTTTAAACCAATCTTTTTCGTGTCTGTCAGCGGCAGCAACTGCATGCATGTGTTGCAAACGGCGATAGTGAGCTTTAAAGCAGCTAATTATGCCAACGTCCAAAGGCTGAAGGATGGCAGTAGCGTTTGGTGGAAGAAACACTATTTCTATGTGCGAGAGCTCGACATTTACATGAGATGTAGCATTGTCAATCAAGAGTAGAATTTTTCGGTCTTGGGCTCTCTCTTGTGATTATCGTTCAGCTGAAGCTTCTCCCCTTCGGTGAGGTTTCCTGTGCGGAGAACACGAGGTTTTGTGGGCATGGTCTCCTCCCCAGTGCTGCGTCGTCGTTCGCTGAATGGAAATTGTGGTAGCTGTGGCTGGCTCTCCTATTATGTGGACCACATTTTTTCTATTAAATGACAATTCTGTTTGGATTAATAAATGACCGAAGCTGTTGAGTCTCCCGTGATAATCATGTGTGGGAGTTGAACCTGTACCATCGAAAAGCATCTCTCTCCCACCACACATCTCCCACCACACAGTGTCGTAAAACTCAAAATGGGTGATTTGTTGCAGTTAGGTTACCAGGATTACATGGGTTACATCTAGAGGGCACTGTTCAGGTACCGGGTATTGATCGGGAAACCCTCGTTAGTTTATATTCGTTTCTATTTTCTGTTGGATAGAAAGGCACCGTCCTATCGCCCTCACTCGATCTCTCAGCAGTTTTTACGTTGACAGACTTAACATTTTGTTGACAAAATCGCCGAACTTCATAAGCGTATCTGTTAGTTTTAAACAAATCTCTTCATCCGTCGGTCTGACGTCACCGCAGTGACAATAGCTCGGTGAAGAATGACAAGTGTGGCGAAAATCTGGTGATGCTTTCCGTCCAGGGAGTGGTTGTTGTACATCGCGAGTTGTGACAACGAGGCTAAGATCAGGCGAACCGAGATCAGTTGTGTACTCCTTCGGCGCCATTTCTTGAACTGAACGCGAAGGAATGGCGTGTGCACCTCATAAATTCCTATAGGCTCGATCCTTGGATTTTGCGTATAACCTATCGGATGGCCTTTTACAGACGAAGACACAAAGAGTGTTAGACGGATTAGTTTGCTCCCAATCCGTTCCCCTGCAGCCCACTTTTCTTGGGCAGCAGTGGAAGAGATGGGGTTCTTGGACTGCAAGCTCAAGAAGAACTATCAACCACAGATAATCAATATACAGAGGGATCCTTACGCAAATATACAGCCGACACTTATTCTTATAGACCCTTGGTCGAGGGATCTAACACCAGGTTCAATCCAACGCCTAAGACATCAGGAAAGTCTTGGAATTGGTTCAGCGAAGGGGCGCCGCCTTCAATCGAAGGAATACACACATCAGTCAATACAAATCCCAATACAAAACGTTATAAGTCACAGTCTCAAAGCAACAGGCGGCGACAGCTATCCAGCCGCTTGAGCGTAGTTTGAATATGAAATGGGTTGGCCTGCAAGGCAGAAGCCTAACTAGGCAAACAGTCAATGGTTGGGGCGCCTAGACTCCCCTCCCCATTGAGCTTTGCAAACAGATGGGGAGCAGTAGGTCACCTTAGCACTAACACGCAAAGAGCACCAACTGGCGCTTGTGCAGTACAGGGCAAACAGAACTCTCTAGTTGATATCTCTTATTCTGGGATAGGAGAGAAGCGAATAGCCCAGCCCAACAAGGATTAATGTCAACGGTGGTCACTACCGGTATTACCGGTACCATACTGGTGCAGGTATTCGCAGTTCGTTTAGAACTGTCGTTAGGCGCTGTTTACCGAATTATTCGGTATTTTGCTGAAATGGCTTAGGACACTTGTTTGGACCTCAATATACTATACAAAAGTCAAGGCGAACATCTTAGCAAGACGCGGGGAACGTGATCAAGTTGCAGTTTGTCGACTCATACGCGCGCGGTGGTCACAGTGTCCTAGTTCAGCTAGGCCTAGGACACCACTGTGGTGAAGCGCTTTCCCGGAAATGGGGCGATATGGGAGCCCAGCGTGCCGGAGCCGGACTCAGATCCCCGGATCAGACATGGGTACACCGCGGGAGCAGTGGATCCAAGCGTAGGTGGTCCGGATCTGCAACGCGATATGCTGGATCCAGACTCAGATTCCCGGATCAGACATGGGTACATCGCGGAAACACTGGATCCAGACGTGGGCAGCCCGGATCTGCAACGGAGGCCGTGCCAGGCGTGGATCTGGCACACCAGAGGACTGATCAAGCGATAACATCCAGCGGCAGGTATAGAAATGGTGCAGACGATAGGTTTTGGGATGGGATCTCCAATGGATCCACTCATAATTTGCTTAATAGAGAGTCGAATTTGCCTTGTACACCACAAGTGTCCTTCCTAGCGCTTAAGACTACGGGATCTACATTGGCCCAGTCAAGCTACGTCGGGATCACCACGGATCAAGCAGCGCTCGGGTGATCTGGATAATATATTGGCCAGATCCACTCGCAGTCTAGATCCACAAGTACCAAGTGCAGATCCAAGGTCTACTGGAGTTACTACTTGGCCAGGACGACCGATCGACCCCCCAAGATCACGCTATTGGAAGCGTTCAAGTACGGAAAAGGAAGACCACACACCCCTCAAGGCAACCCTCCACCTGGATCCAAGATCCAGGCCCCAGATCCAAGTAGATCCAAGCGATTACTGGTCTGGCAAATATTCAAGGACGCAGAGTGAAGATTCCCGTGCAGCTCCTGACCTCCCTCGTCCCGCCAAGACGTTTGATCTTCATAGATCAAGCATCATCGAAGCACCGGAAGAGCAGATCCAGCCCGCCGACGGGTACACAAGGTGAGCACACTTCAGTACCCCCACGGATATCGGAGTACCCCCTCCGCTAGTCGGTGTCTGGGCGCAGTGGAAGTGGATTTCGATAAATCCCGCTACACCACAGCCGTACGAGTGACTAGATCACGACGGCGAACTGCGTTCCTAGTGTTGATGATATCTTTAGGCGTCACCAAAGAGCCCGGGTCAGCCTGGATGAGGGTTGCTCGAATGCTCGCAACAGCCGCACCTGCTGCATTCTGCCTCCGCCAACGACTGCATTGTGGCGTTGGCCAATGCGTTGGTTTCAGCAGCAGCAGAACGCTGCCGATGTCCAGTATGAACTCGAGCGTGCTCGGACGGTGGGTGGTTGTGGAGTCGATTGCTGTTTCGTATGTGAACTATTTGCCACGGGCCATGCGGTTCATCTTTAGAAGTAGCCTTGAGGACAAGGTTCATCTTACACCCCATTTGTTTGGACCCTCGCATGGTCCGGGTGCGGTCGTCTGGATGAAGTTGTTGCATCTCTTTAATCGAACCCGCGCGATCACAGTCTAAACCACGTTTCCAGACAATTGCGTTCGCCTCATCGACGTGGAAGGCACGGCGCTTCATCATGTTGAAATGGTGATCTTTAGCCCAACGGTGGACAGTAGCAAGAGCCTCGGTTTCCGATGGGAAGGTTTCCTCCGGCGGGGGCGGGACGACAAAGGCTTCTGCCTCAGTGTTGCGTGCTTCAGTGTTGCGCGGGTCGCGACGAGCTGCCATTTTGGTGAAGTTGAGCTCGTTGATGAAGCGCGTTTGCGGCAATAACCGAATCGGAAAATGAGAACGCTTTCCAGACACAAATATAATATTATTTCGCAACCTTAGGGGACGTGGTATGACTTTCCGGCAGACAGTAACCTGTTATTTAACTTTCTTGGATCACGTTCGTCTATAACTACGTTGAAGTCTTCGAACACCCATCCCTGTACGTAAAGCTTGTATTGGTCTCTTTTTCTTGTAAATGGACTTGATTGGAAATGACCCTCCTTAGACGCTCCCGGTGTGGGTGCGCCAGATTTTAGACTCAATCGACATGTTGAGACCATCACGAGTAACAACCAAAGGGCCAAGCAACAACAAAAGGTGCAGCTCTATGCAAAGGAAGCGCGGATGTTCGCGGAGTTTATGTGTGCTGATGATTTTGATCTGGAATGTGTACCAACCAGACAATTTGGCCGGATTTTTCAGAAAAGCACTGAGCCCGCTCCAGGGAAGTGTCTTGACCGGTCGACTTGAACTATATAGGCTTGAAGACGAAGACGACTTCACCAATACTGTTTTCTTACGCTAACCTTCTTTGTCCTCTGTTCTTCGCTAGGCCCAGGACTCGGACCTCAAAGGTTTACCGCCAACCCCAGACCCAAGGCTAAAACGCACATCAGTCCCTGAGAGGACAACACCTACCTTGTAGTTACCAAATCAGGGGAACTTAGTTAAACTGTCGCTCCCGAAGCTACCCCGAGAAATTACCAGATTACCGTCCATTGGGCTAAAAGGTTCTATAATTTTGGGAAACGGTACCATGTACCACTTTTTTAGCCCCACATTTTCGATTTCTTCGAAAGAATGTTTGTATTTTTACGAAGGCAAACTTCCATATGAATAAACTAAAAGAGAATGTCGCTTATTGATATAGAATTTTGTATGGTGACTAATCGCTATCGGCGCGAAAAGCATTTTCTCGGCGCTGACGTTGGTGGATACGACAAGGGGGATTACGAGACTCGCGCTAGGACGCCACGATGATGCTAGCGACGACGTCGACGCGGCGCTTGCGGCGTGACGCCGCCGCGGCACTGCGGGACCCTCAGCAGGCTCGGCGACTGCACTTGCTGCAGCAGGTTCGTCTCCTTGTGTCCACAACAAGCCAGGATATGTCTTGTATCAATGATACATATTTATTGTTATAGCAACTCGGGAGCACGCTGCAGCGCAGCAGCATGCATAGACTTTTGAGAGGCGCACAGCAGAACCCTGCACTGCTGCGACAGGTGCTACAGTCCACCCGCCCGCACTCGTTCCGTACGTGGGAACTGCAGTCTATTAACCGTTGGAACAGGATGGCTGACAATGTTTTATGTATTTATTTATTACTGGGACAATTAGTGCGCAGGACGCAGGTGGACAAGCCTTTGAGTTGGGCTCAATGGCTGCAGGAGAACATCCCACAGGGATTCGGGAGATTCTACCCCAAGAACGGAGGAGGAGCTAAAGTACCGCCCAAGGCGGCGCCCAAAGCAGGAGAGAAAGGTGCAGGTGACGTGAAGAAGCTGAGCTCTAAGGTGGCGGAGAGCAAGAGTGGAGGCAGTGGAGGAAGCGGTGGCAATGGAGGTGGCGGTGGTGGACCCAGTCCGAAGGACGGCATGGCCTACCTGGTTCCGTTGGCTGTGGCAGCGCTGTTCCTGTCGGACTTGGCGAATATTGACAAACCCATGCAGGAGATCACGTACCAGGAGTTCCGCAACAGCTTCTTGGAGTCTGGTCGTGTGGAGAAGCTCGTGGTGGTGAACAAAAAGTACGTCAAGGTGTTCCTAAACGACATGGGCGGCGCTTCGACGCCTGTTGCAAGCTCGGCACCTGGCGGCAGCAACGATTTCTCGGACTGGAACGACCCGAATGCCAAGGGCCAGCATGAGTACGACTTTGGAACCGAGCCGGAGCACAGCTCCGGCGGCAATCGTGGAATGAGCATGCCTATTGGCTCCCGTGGAGCCTCAAGTGGCCGACCGATCTCCAGTCCTACGTACTATTTCAATATTGGCAGTGTCGAGGGCTTTGAGCGGCAGATTGAGCACGCGCAGCACCAGATGGGTATTCGCCCGCACGACTACATCCCAGTGCAGTACAGCAACGAGATCAGCTTCACATCTGAGCTGATGAAGTTCTTGCCAACGATCGTGCTGATTGGTTTCCTTCTCATGACGATGCGTGGAATGGGAGGCGGTGCCGGTGGTGGTGGCGGCGGCATTGGCAACATCTTCAAGGTTGGCAAGAGTCCTGCCAAGAAGATCACGAAGGAGGACATCAAGATCTCGTTCAAGGATGTGGCTGGTGTGGACGAGGCTAAGAAGGAGATTATGGAGTTCGTCGACTTCCTTCGCAACCAGAAGCGCTTCACGGAGCTCGGTGCGAAGATCCCCAAGGGCGCCCTGCTCGTTGGTCCTCCCGGTACAGGTAAGACGCTGCTTGCTAAGGCTACCGCTGGCGAAGCTAGCGTCCCGTTCTTCAGTATTTCCGGTTCGGATTTCATTGAGATGTTTGTCGGTGTGGGTCCGTCGCGAGTTCGTGACCTGTTCAAGGAGGCGCGTGCCAACGCTCCGTGTATCGTCTTCATTGATGAAATCGATGCAGTTGCCCGTGCACGTAGCAAGGGTAACTTCTCTGGCGGCAACGACGAGCGTGAAAACACGCTTAATCAATTGCTGGTAGAGATGGATGGGTTCAACTCGAGTGAAGGTGTGGTGGTGCTTGCCGGTACGAACCGTGCCGATATTCTAGACAAGGCCATTCTGCGTCCCGGTCGATTCGACCGGCAGATCACCGTGGACGTCCCGGACATTAAGGGCCGTCGCGAGATTTTCAAGGTGCACTTGAAGGGACTGACGCTTGATGGCAACGTAGACGACTTCGCCCGTCGGATGGCTGCTTTGACGCCGGGCTTCGCTGGTGCTGAGATTGCCAACATCTGTAACGAGGCTGCTATCGTGGCAGCACGACGAAATGCTTCTAGCATCTCGTTCAAGGACTTTGAGCAGGCTACAGACCGTGTTATTGGCGGCCTGGAGACGAACCGCATCATGTCGCCTGAAGAGAAGAAGACGGTGGCCTATCACGAGGCTGGTCACGCTGTGGCCGGTTGGTTCCTCGAGCACGCGGATCCTCTGCTGAAGGTGACTATCGTGCCTCGAGGTAAGGGATCGCTGGGTTACGCTCAGTACCTGCCGAAGGAAGTGGCACTGCACAGCCGCGAAGCTCTGACAGATATGATGTGCATGGCTCTCGGCGGCCGCGCGTCGGAGTTTGTAAACTTTGACGGACGAATCACCACGGGTGCATCGGACGACTTGCGTCGGGTCACTCAGATCGCCTACTCGATGGTGCAGCTGTACGGCATGAACGAACGAGTTGGTCAGCTTTCCTTCCCCAAGGAGGAAGGCGCATACCCCGACAAGCTGTACAGTGAGAAGACGTCCGAGATCATGGACGAGGAGGTGCAAAAGATCGTGGATGGCGCGTATAAACGCACTAAGGAGCTCCTGCAGGAGAAGCAGATCCAGCTGCACGAGCTGGCGGAAGAGCTGCTCGCGAACGAGACCATCAACCACTCGGACATCGTGCGCGTGCTGGGTCCCCGTCCGTTCGGTGGCAACAAGACGTACACGGAGTTTGTCGAGGAATCCTGGAAGGATGCCGACAAATATGAGGCAAGTAAGAACCAGGCGGCTGCTGAGGAGACATCCGAAGCGAGCGCCAGCAAGAACGAGGACGACGCAGCTTCATCCAGCGAAGGTGACGACTCCAAGGACACGAAGAACTAGTTGCTTTCCGGGTAGGGCAATCATAAAGCACGACTCAACACGAGCGATTACAGCAGCGAAGGTTTGGTTTTCATACCAGTACGTCCGCAGATACAACTTGTGGCACGCATTGCCAAGTTTTATCAAGTATTCCTACATTTACGAATGGCGGGCTCGGAGACGACCGCGCTTGCTTCCGAGCGGCGCCATTTTAAAACTTGCTAGCCATCCCCCTAGCATCTCCATTTCTCTGCCGCCTTGAACCTGCTTTATGAATTTCGTACACATGCAAACGGCCGTGGGTTCTCTCCGTTCAAATAAGTTTGGGGTTGTCCGTTGTCTTCTTCTTGTCTTCTCTTCCTTCACATCGAGTTGCGGTGTTGGAAGCCGTTACGGAACGTGAAGGCGCGCTCGAGGTGCGACGACAAGTTGAGGGTGCGGATCACCTCCTTGAGCGGCATGCGGGTCACGTCGATGTCGTTGATGGCGCACAGAATGCTTCCTTTCTTGACTAGTCCGCTGTTCTCAATCGTTCCTTTGCGACCGTCGTATTTGCGGACGAATCCGTCCACAATTGGCGCGCCCGACTCATCGCGATCCACTTGCAGCACCAGTCCGCACGGTCCGGGCGGCACTATGATAGTGATCAATGGGTTGGCTCTCTGCTTCCAGTCTTCTTCAGTGACCGACTCGTCGGACGAGCCCTCCACTTCGTCCGGGAAACTGTACGAGTTCCAGGCCTGCTGTCTCTGTTTCCTTGTCTTGGGAGAACCTTCTTCTTCGTGGTCAGACTCTGCACTGCTCTCTGTAGTGGTGAGACTGCCCAGTGCCAATCTGGAGCTCAGCAGGTTGAATTTACTGCGCGGACTGAGCGGCGGCTCCTGCAATTTGGCTCGGAAAGCGTCAGCGTAGGCCTGTGCGCTGCCGTCTGCGTCTCCTGCGTCCTCGTGGGCGTCGTCCGACAGCGCATATGTCTCTCCGCGACTGAGTAGCAGCGAACTGTGTTCCGGATGCTGCAAATGTTGGTATTTAGGCGGGAAGGCGCCATATTTCCCCACAGCCGCGGCCACGCGACCCGTCTTGAGACTGCCTAGACGGTCGTAGCCCAGCGCGTTGAGCCCCTGGTCCTCCGGCCCGCCGCACGAGCACACCGCGCCCATGAGATCTGTGTGGCTGCTCAAGAAACTGGGAAATGGCAAACTGACAAATAAAAATCAGTCATTGGTCCGTATTGCGACATAGAAAAGCCATGTCAAAACCGTCGATTCCTCTTCGTGGCTTCAAGTCTCTTGCTGAATTCCGGCAACCATGGCAGCAACGAAGTGATCTTCCTTGGCTGTGAATTTTAGTTTAGATACTCTACTCTGCTGCCACCTGCTGATACATTTTCAGCTGGACGAGAGCGCCACCCATGTGACTGGGGAATTTTCAGACACCCTTCGCCTGCCTATCGCACTGGAAACGCGTGGGCCTCGGTGTTGAAGACAATGCGGTCCAGAGACAGCACGTCGTCGTCCGAGAAGAGCAGGAACAAGTACTTGAGCGTCTCGGCGATGAAGAAACTCTCCATCCTCCCGTCGTGGGTCGTCACTTTTGGGCCGTACCAGACATTGGCGGTGCTGCGATAGCCTCCAGCAGAGACCTGAGAAATAGTCAAGAACTCAATCTGTGGACAAGAGTACAAGATCAATTCTGTACCTTGCTGTGCAGTTCGAACGCGGCCATGATGCTGCGGCCGTATTCGCGGTAGACTTGGTCTTTGGTAACCCGGTACAGAATGAAGAGGCTTTCGACGGTCTCGGGTCGCAGGCCGTTGTAGTCGTTGGACGGCAGCACGAACAGCTCCGAGAAGCTCTTTTGGCATTGTTCGAGGCGCTCTCTGTGATGAAATGCGTGATTTCTGGAGCGAGATGCGTAGCTGATTGCAAGTACATCTACATGGAAGAAGAAGGTTATTTGTCTTGCTGACCGGACGGATGGAACGTACCTGGACGCAGGTTTCCGTGAGTTCTTTGGCGAGATCCAAATGCCAAGAAGGCATGCCGTGATGATATCCGAGTGCCAGCATTCCAGGTACGAAGCAGGTCAAGTGCTCCATGGCAGGCTCGAGATGTCCAAAGATGGATTTCCCGACGAATGCGTAGTTTCCTGGGTACGAATACCCGACTAACTTATCTCGCATGCCTTGCACCGCAGTCACGTACATTTCTCGCATCTCGTCGTCTTCCTTGCCACCGAGGAGCCATTGCTTCAGAAGATACTCGTAGTAGCTATCACCTAAAGCTCCCATCGAAGTGGCAGCCTCGGCGAAACCTCTTCAACAACCAACAGTTAGCTGCCGCAGAAAGCATGCGAGAATCACGTACTCCAGTCGACTCCAGTCCAGCGATACGGGGATCAAGCCATCGGGATATCGAGTGTTGACGAGCTCCATCATCTACCAAACACAGGTGAGTTCGTGTCAATACAATATCTAAACTTTTGCGCACTTACGATGCTGTTCACGTGGTTAACAGGCAGGAGAAACGAGTCGTCTTTCGTGGTGTGAGCGAGGTAGGCAAACTCCAGTTGGAATGTGCCTGCCTCTGCCAAAAGCGGTTCGTCATAGCTGAGCATTCCCTTCAAAGAGAACTGAGACCGAACATCAATTGCTTACGGCCGGATCAACTAAGTTTCGAGGGAATTCCTACCTTCAGCTCCGTGCTCCGACAAGGCACGTAGTTCCCGCACGTGAAAGCTGTCTGAAGTGCTTTCCCGAGCTTCATCGCAAGGTCGAGGAAGTGCTGCTCCCCAGAGAGGTAGAACGCAGACAACAACCCACCCAGCGACCGGATCGTCACTTCAAAGAAGCTCACAGTGCCTTGTTGAAACATCGTGGCGCCCAAATTCTTCTTGACCCAAGCACTAGCTTCGTCGAACTCGTCGTGCAGCCCCATGATGAACAGCGTATCCAGGGAATCCACGGTCGTGAGTGCCATTTCGTGGCGATACACCGTGCCTCCTCGCAAGCCCAACACGTCCAGATAATCTTTCCACTGGGCAAACTTGCGATATCCGCGCCACGCGTGGCGAGTCATCTCCACCACTTGTTGCTGGTCGTCGTTGAAATTCTCCGACTGTTGCTTGAAGAGATCGCGGAGACTAGAAGTTGCAGGACGATATCTCTCGAACCGCAGGAATTGGCGTTCAGCCACCGGCAAATTCAAATGGGCAAAGGTTAGCACGAAGACACTCAACGTCGCCAATGCTGCCAGCGTCGTCCACAGTAATTTCTGCAAGGACAAAGCTTTTGGGCGGCCGACCGCGTCATACTTGACGAAGTACTGCGGGTGCATGTTCGTGCCCCTTTAAGCAGTCGGTTTATTTTCCGCGTGCAGTGAGCGGAGCGATCGGAAAAGTGGTTCGTGGTGAAAAAGAAATAAAAGCAATATGTATAGCCAGGCTTTGGTGATTTGCAGCCAAATAGTTTTCGGATGAAAAAAATACAACGCATGCTGTTGACCGAATCCATTGAGCATCTGAACATCGAGAAGCTCAAGCTAGCACCGTCAATGCTTGATCACTGGTAAGGACATGGTGCAGCTGAATGATGGCAAAGACAACCAGTTCGAGGTCATCTACGATCATTTCCCTGTGCTACAATCACCACAATCCTCAAGCGCATGATGGGGAGAGAGATCAGTTTGTTTGGCGACTGTTTCCCAGCGTTCATCACAAACCCTTTGAGTACAACTAGTTTCTGCTAGGACCAAGCTTTGAGTCCACTGCCACATCCGAGAGCACATCCGTGCCCCTTCAAGATTTGGATCCAATTTTGTTTTTATTTTGTCGAGCATGGAGGCGGTCATGAGTTGGCACCGCAAGTGGGTGGTGCTTCTTGCCGCTCTCGGATGGTTGTTCCTGTACCGGTACCGAGTAATGGGCTGGTTGCTGTCGAAAGCTATCACCTTCCAAATGTCCAAGTCTCGTGATGATCAACTCACCGTGCAAGTGGAACGAGTTTCGCTCCAGCCGTTGAAATTCCTTAACGTAGAGATCAATTGTTCCGGGCCGACCAGTTGGAGAGTCGTGTTGACAAGTGTCAAGGTGGAAAATCACGTGAAGGAATTTTTGAGTCCTTTGGCCTTGTCAAGATTTGCGTCCTGGTAATCGACGAAATCGCTGGAGATGTCGCTCAAGTGGACGAGCAAACACTCCAGGAACTTTTACTGCCAAAGCGAGCAAGGCAAAATGCTACTACATCTACTAAAGGTACGAACTATGGATCACTTGATGTTGTATAGAGCTAACACTTCTTTGTCCCTCAGCAAAAATGAATCCGATTTGCTTCGCTCGCTTTGTCGATCTGCGGGTGGAGAAGATTCGGCTCCGAGTGAATTGCTTGGAAGTTGTGGCTGAGTTAAAGGTCAAGAGGCTGTTCATCGGAGTCAAGGATGTCTTGGTGCAGAGAAAAATGTTCCAACTACAAGTGCAAGTAAGTTCCGTGATGCTGCAGAGTTTTTCCCAGTCTCAGCGGCATTCACAAGTCTGGAACGACTTAGTTAAAGGACATGAAGAACTAGAAAGCAGAAATGGTTTTCTGCTGGCTATCCCAGACACCGAGGTGCTGTTCGATTTGAACTTAATGAACCAGCGCTTTCTGGGGTGCCAAGTGCTTGGGTCCAAAGAGAAGTCGACAGACGTTTTCGTGGCGAGCGCTTTTATTGAACGTGTACTTACTGTGAGGAATACAATCATCCTGAAGAGCTCAGCTGGATCCACTGATATTTATACAGATCAGGACGCGGGCAGATCCCAAGCTGTGGCAATAACGCCAACTGCCATCGAGATTACTGGGTTTCAGATACGTGTTGCTGTTGTTGTTGAGGTGGACAGTATTGGCTCCGTTCCGATCCAATTTTGCGCGAGTATTGACAAATATGCACATACAAAGCCTTTGGCCGAGCCCGCAGCGTCAAGTGATGAAGTTGCAATTATTAGTGATGCTGGAGAGGCGAGAACAAACATTGAGGCTACATTCCAAAATGTATCTGTCGACATCCTCGGCGACTCTGAAACGAAACTACTGGCGGTCACTTCTTGCGGAGTAGATGCCAGTCAAACTACGAGTGATAGTGGAATTGCCCATTGCTCAGTAGGCTCTGTTGACTGCTTCCTAAATCATAGGTCGGAAACGATATGTCTTTCGCTGATGGAAGCGCAGAAACGGATGGAAGCGCTCCATGCCGAAGTAAAAGCCATGTTACATCCAAAGACAGACTCAAACGTGCCCTCGAGGAAACGAATTATCTGGGATACTGAAGTTGCGCTGGCTTCGTGGACGATAGCTTTTGAGGCGAACTCGAATGCGAATGGGAAAGATGAACTCACCGCGTATGGAACCGAGACTTCAATCCAATCCCCTCTGTTCCCTACGATAGGCGACGACGGTTCATCTGTAGCCCAACGCTCCGTTATGGTCGAACAAATTCGAGTTGAAGTGACTCTTTATGGACAACGATCCCACGTAGCATCGTTTGGTGGTGCGGTCGTGACTACGACAATTACTCTGGACTCTGCTCAGAGTTCCAAGCTCAACAGCGGGTCTTTTATTTTCGACTATATTTCTGTGAATGAATTACTTTCAGAAAGCAACGCTGACTTTACACAGTTCCCGGCAGTATACCTGGACGAAGTCAAAATCAAGCGCGAACAGAAGACAACGAGTGAGTTCATCAATGTTGACTTGGACGTGCATATCGATCAGGCAAAAGTTAAATGGGGATATCAGCAGCACAAGGCGTTTCTTCTGGAGTGGGTTACTATCAAAGACATCATTGATCAGCTAGACTGCATGCTTTCGGGGTCATCTTCGCGGAAAAAAGTTAGCACTAACTGAAATCCAACAATCTGGTTCAAGTAGCCAAGATCCGCTGAAGAATGAGACCATAAATGTCTACTCGAAGCAAACGGTGGTTGACGTCGCAGACATCCCTGGTGTCACTACGTTAGCGGCTTTCTGTTTGGAGGATGCCAAGGCTAGCCATCGAGTGACGCAGCTTTCGATCATCAGTGGATTCAACTGTGTGACTGCCCATCTGTCCTGGGGAGACGAAACATCTACAATTGAAATGGCTGATGCCTCTTTCCAGAATCGAAAGAGTCTGGGCAGGCAGCGATATCTCGCTAAGGTTCCAGCGCAAAGCAATATCCGATTTAGTCGACTGAAAATGCACCTGCGACCGCAGAGTCGGATGTTGTTGCTGTTCCTGCGGCTCGACCAACTTGTCAACAGCCCACAAGAAAAGAGGGGGACGAAAAACGCGTTTCAGCTCAGGGGATCTCTTTCGCTTGTGGAATTTTCGCCATTGATCTGGAAGGAGATGAACAAAAGGCAAGCATTATGTTTACGACGCTTGGCGTCAAAATGACCCGATCGAATCTTCGTGACATCACGGAGACACTAGTTCGGATCGCAAGCTGCTTGGGAAAACAAGGAATTGTTGGACGGTCTTTTGTCGACGTAGCCCACCAAGTCGTGGTAATGGAAGGAACGGCATCGGCCAGTACCATCACAGCGGCGATACCAGCAAAAACGATTGTTGAATTGCAAGACACACAGATTCACTTTTCTCTGACAGACGTGGGATGGTGCCCGCTGTTGTCTTCGGATCGGCAGGAAAACGGCCTTAAATTTATTCCACGTTCCATGGGCTTTGATGTGAGCATGTTAACAGCAAAGATCAAGCTGGCGATGGAAAGGAAACTTATTGAATCTCTTCTGGCCACGTTGCCTATTTTTCAGCAGGGCTTCGATACAAGAGAAGATGTTGTCGACGAGCTTGATAAACCGCAATTCCGCCAGCGATATGCGGGAAACTTCGATGTCGCCTTTCAAGAATCCGATCTCGTCTATCCGTATGGGAGTGATATTGGTCGAGAACGAATTGGAAACAAGATCATGCGGGTTTTGGTAGGTGATGTGGCGCTCAAGCTTCGTCAATTTCGAGTGCTGGAGCTTCGATGTTCGCCGCTGAGAATTATACTCGAAGATGCGGTGTCCACCGAAAACGATGGCTTTGACCAAGCTGACGATTCATTACAGCTACTGTTTATTCCAGAAGCGAAGCTGCACTGCTTTATCAATTGGAAGACTGCTGTTGAGGCAGATCAACAAGAGTACTCGTTGTCATTGGATATATCACTCGGAAATACCGCACCAATAGATCATCCAGCTCAAGTCCCTCTTGCTGACGAAGCGCTTGTGGCTCTGAACTGGGATTGTGTGTATCCATGGCTTATCTACATCGCAACGGATGACGACGAAAACGTTGATCGTTCTACAACGACTACCTCTACAGAAAGAAATGTTGACAAAGGGATACAATGTGTTGGTGTGCAATGGGATTTATGTATTACCTTAATCCAGATGGCGTGGTGGGATATGGCAACCCAGGACACTGGGATGTTGGTCGTCGCAAAGGACTTTCTCTCGCATGGCATTCTGAAGATTGATGACTCGACTGTGGACTCACAAGAAGATATTCGTCCAAGCTGGATGATCTGGGAGACTTCCATTTATCTGCATTCTTTCCGAGGCTACTTACTCCGAATGGACGAAGAATTTAAGCTAGACGATTCACCACCGGCTTTAGGTGCACTTCCGTTTGTTTCGGAGATGCACAGTAACTTCTCTTTGGAAATGTTGGGCACCAGCTATCGGAACACATATACCCCTGCTGATAGCGAGGATTGGGAAGCTCTGGATGATAAAGTCATGGTCTTGTTCGGACCGTCCAACTCGACGCTTTTTGAGAAAATGCACGACGAGTTTGCGCCAATTGACCACGAATTCAGTATCGATACTCCTCCGAAAGTCACGACAGCACCGGAAACCACGCAACGTCTCCCTCTTCCTCTGTTGCATGTTCCAGTATCGATCCGTTCATCTGCATCGATTTCTCCACCGCGGTCACCACGTGCTGCAAAGAATGGGGCTCAGAGTATACGAAATAAACTATCGCGACTCAAGCGTCGATCTGCCTCGATGGACAATTTGTTCTTGAAAGACGGCTCGTGTCCAATTCAGGTCGACTCCATGAGGCTTTTGTGGACGATCCAGACTCGTGATAGTATCTTCTACATGGTGTCCACTACTCTCGATAGTGTGCGGCTGATTGTCGAAGCGAAACAAAGGACGAATTGTCCGGATGGACAGCCCGATACTCGGTCGCTTTCTCCACAGAGAAAAAGAAACAGTTTCCAATCCGCATCCCTCGCTACTACAAGCCCAACTGCTGAAGAGAGTGAGCAAAGCACTACGATTTATCGAGGATTCAATCGTCGCGGCAGTACCCGTGACACGTTGTTAGACTTGCTCCATCAAGGCAAACTCGGGATGGCCCAGGACCCTGAATGCACCACTTCTAATGGTGGCCACACGTGCGATCAAGGGCCACAGGCTGACACCACTGAATACGATGTCTCAAAGACTATCGCTGTGAAGACATACACGCTCGACGTCCATGATGCGCAAATTAATATACGAGAAGAAGGCACACGAAGTAATATGTTGTTGGCGTCGAAACATATCCATTTTGAGATTGGATCCGATGCAAGTGACAACAACACCATCGCGAATTTGACTTTCGACAACGTTACCGCTCATGTGGCGCCCATCGACGTCGACATCTCTGCGGGTGTTTTATGGTATTCCCACTCCGGCGCTGGTTCCCCGTCTTCTTCAGGCTCAGCACTATTAAAACAAATTATGGAGGAGTGCAGTCTTACATCGACATATACGCACAATCTCGTCACCGAAGCCACTAGCACAGAGGTGGATTTGTCATTTCTGCAGCTGTCGACAGACCGCCACCAGTTCTACCAACTTTTGAATGTCATTCGACACGTACTGCTTGCTCCGCCAAACCTGGCGAAGCGACCAAAGCAAACATATACACCGAAAACTAACCCTGTCAATCCGCCAGAGTCACCACAACCCGCTGAGAGTGGAGAAATTATGATCTTTGTGCCTCCTTCTCCTACCTCAACTGCGATCTCAACGTCCGCGAAGAAACTCCACGTTCTGCTTGAAGAGGAACTTCGAAACCGAGAGATCCGAACGCGGGGAACGTCGTCCAGATTAAATGCAGCTCTGAGCACACTAAAAGCCATTTCATTTAAAGTTGTCGGGATGCAGTGGCGGCTGCGACTGAGTCCTGAAATTGCCGGCGCGGATCACGAGTTTATGGAGATGCGAATCCAAGGCTTCACTGGCTGTCACACATATCACACAAACCACTGCACCAAGCTGACGCTGAATCTTCAGTGGCTAGAGGTGAATAATCTTCATCCGGGACCATCGACTGCGCCTTTCGAGGACCCCATGGCTGTGCTAAAAGCGAAATTGCTCGTCGACAAACGGTTTGAAAGTGCTTCAAAACTCGGAGTCGGGAATCAGAAAGGAATGCTGGTACTCCGAGCGGAAAGTGGGCCAATCGTTCGCGTACTCGGTCAGAAATTGCGCGTCCTGGAAGTGTTGGAGGTCAGCATGTTCCCAGAGGTGTCCAACATGATTGTGATCCAGCTAGCCGCCGACTTTTACGAGCTGATTTACAAGTTTCTCTTCGAGAACACGTCCCCTGACTCTGGAAGCAGTCATAACATGAATTCTGAGCATGTCCTCTTCGGACGGAAAGGATCCACCAGTCCAGCCCCACCATTCGCTGGAAACGCCGGTAGTGTTTCTAATTCAAAAGGTTCCAGCTCTCCTTACTTGAAAACGCGGCCATCGACGACGGCAACGCTGCCGCAATCTACCTTGCGCCCCCTTCACAAAACCCACTCGATCGGATCTGGGAACAGCCTATCGGAGTCCAGTTTCTCACTTTCTGCTAGTGGGCCAAACTCTCCTACGGCTTCCAGCACGGAAGAGTTGTCTTTCCATGAAGATAATGACTCTACGGCTGATAACTGCGAGTTGTTCTACGTCAAGTATGTCCGCGTCGGGAACGTTCGTCTTCGGATCAATTGCAACGGTTTCTTTGTCAGCCTGAGCCATTTCGATCTGGAGTTGCCACCGTATATTTGTCAAAGTAAGCTCTGTACGACCAAGAAGTTACTGCAAAAGTTTGAATCCCACCTAAAATGGTATGTGACGAAGGAAAGCGCGTCGTCGGGGCTATCGCAATTCAAAAACAAACTCTTGAAGTGGACGCCGTCGTCTTCATCTGCTAGTGACAAGAAAGACAAGAACAAGAAACAGGAGGAAGATACCGCTGCAGCTAACGCCCAAGTATTGTTCGGTCCGTACTCAGGAACGTCGACATAAAGTTGAATCCCAAGAAATTTGCTCGAGAGGGAAAGCAATTGTGCTGCCACCATCCGATCTGATGTACATTTTCACATCGAAGTTACAAAATGCATTTGATGCACTGCTTGATGCGCTGAAAGGATTCCAAAACGCCTGTGTCGCGGGGCTAGTCAACAGATACGATATTAGTTCACCATGACTAAGCTCGGTTAACGAAATATAAAACAAGCACCTCGTTAAAGCCGCCGTCCTTGCGCTTCTGCATCACCTCAATGAACTCTTTCGGGGACAAATGTCCGTCACCTGTTGCATATCATGTTATTGAATGTACTTTGAGAGGTACGTGTGTACATTACTATACCATCCAAATCAAACAGAGCGAAGAGGATGTCGACCTGCAGAGGAGTGATCGACTTGGTGTCTTTGCTCCCATGCAACGCAGCTTTTGTAGCTCGTTGAAATTGTTCTAAGATGCAAAACTAGTTTTAGAAGAGAAATTCAGGTATTAAGCAGGCTTACCTTTGTTGGGGCCATGGTCTTGCATGATGAGGTCGATCGCCACCTTCAGCTCGTCGATGTGCTCCAGGAAGACATTAAAGTCCAAGAACTCTTGTTCTGTGATGTGGCCCTGCAGGATAGAGCCAAAGTAATTCGAAGCCATTCTTCAGTATCAGTACCGCAAACGCTCGCAGGTATTTATTTTTTACCTTCAGGCTCCGCAGCTTATCAACGCGGTCGACCCATTCGTCGATTTTAATCTGTACCGATACAAGCGAATCAGCTTCATAACTACATTAATCAAGTATCAGCAAACAAACTTGGTCAACGTGGGACACCAGAAACATTCCGAACTCGCGTGGAGATAAAGTCTTATCCCCGTCGACATCATACTGCTCGAAGTAAAGTTAGATCGGTTAAGGAAAACACCATACATCTTGGTCAAGGTGCACAAATAACACAGCAAAATATAGTAGAAAGGATATCTGAATGCGCAGGATCTCGTTCTTCAGGTCCCGGCGGAACGCACAGAAGTCCTCATATGAAAGGGTCTCCGTGGCCAGTTCGCCGAACAAGTGCTTGAAGATAGGCACGTCGTCATCGTGAAGAGAACGGTCTTGACGGCCCGCAGGTGTGCGCAGCCGCATGAGTTCCATGATCTAATCGCCAATAATCTGTTAGATCATCTATAACTCGTCGCAATTCTGTAACATACAGTACCTGCTTGAACTCTTTGTGATCCAGCCTGTCGTTTCCATCCGTGTCGAACATTTTAAACGCCAACTCGAATTGACGCTCCGGGACTGAAAACAATTGTCATCAATATCTCCAACATCTTCTACAAAAATAGTGACTCACTTGCTAGAAGCGTGTTGAAGAGCATGTACTCTGGATACGAGATCAGTCCGTCGCCATCTGCATCCACCATGTCGAAAAACGTTTTGGGTCTTTTAGGACCTCCGTGCAGCACCACGAACTGGTCGAACTCGGCGTTCGAAATCTGCAGCTCCCGCAGTGTCTTCACGTGAGTCTGCAACAAAACACCAACGTGCCCATTAAAACCCGACTATCTCTCTCTTCTAACACCAAATTCTTCACCTCAAAGTCGACATGATGTTCCTGTTTGAACTTCAACAATTCTTCAACATCTTTTTCGTCACGTCCGACGTCTCTAACATCAACTTCTGCACTCTTTTCAGGTATTCCTGCGCCACTTGCTGTGAGTTCTTATCGCCACTTGCTTTGGCATTGAACTTTGGGTTCTTGCTGGCCAGTGGGGCGCCGTGGCGGTAGGTGAAAGGCGTCACAGCTCTCGCCAAGTCGTCACGCGTCATGAAGAACTGACGGTCGATCTCCACACTGGAAAAGTACTCGAACACGCGCTCGGGGAGCTGAAGCGGCGCAGGCGGTTCTCGTAGTTGCCCACGGTGCGCTCAGTGAAGGTGGGCTTGTCGGAGGACTCCAGGCGGGTATAGGGACGCAGTACGGACGCGGAGAGAGCGCCACCGACGGCCAGCGCCACGGGGCGAGCACGCAGGAAGCGCGTCGTCATGACGGTCGAGATGAATTGAAAATGGGTAAAACGTACTCAAAAAGACAAATAAGTTGAGGTGCAAAGACAGTGCTGGATTTTCAACACGATAGTTGAATTGAATCGACTGCAACTAGTGTTCGACGCGTGCTTTGGCTTTGAGTGCTTCCTGTGTTGTCAAATTCGGCGTATCAACTGCTGAAAGGAGGAGCTTCTGCATCGTCTTGATGTGAGTTGGAGGCTAATGCGAGTCCCATCTCTTAGTTAATCTTGTGTTCACTCTTGCCAACTCTATGCTGACTGGACAAGAGTTTCCCAAGTCGTGTGCTAGCTCTACACCTTTTCATATTCAAAACAGCGACAGGTAAAATCAAAACAACAAAAGGTAAGATCAAAGTGACACGGCACGAATACATTATAATTTTGATAGCATCAAGTTTAAACAACTGATTAGTTCATAGAGATAAAAATGGCGGCAATTCTTCCCACCAATTTTGTTGAACCATTGCAATGGCTGGCTCTGCGGAGACAAAGGAATTGGTGGACGCCGTTGCTTCGTCGACTCGCTAGCTCAAAGCTTTTCGGTCACTTTCCAACTTCCTCTGAGCTTCCTACCCCACGAGACAATGCTTTACGACGGCGCGACCGTATGTCGGGTTCTCCGTCCAGCTCGAGATGACCAAGACTGGCATGATGTTGCGGCCAAAAATGATGTAAAGCTGCGCACGGCTTACCGCTGGATAAATGCTGCCGAAGCTAACGACAACTGGGTTTCTTCGCCAAGAAAGCCCCGCGGCGGCAAGCGCCACGCCAAGATACAACAAGAACATGCTAGCTACTTCCTCGGTCTCATCGATGACAACTGCTACATAACGCTTAACGAAATGGTCGACACTCTGGAAGAGCGCTTCGCGTTGAAGGTGTCACGACAAACCGTCAAGACACACGTTGACGCCCAGATATACACGGTCAAGCAGACCCACCGAGACAATAACTACCGCAATATTGTCGAGAACAAGATTCTACGAAGGGATTATGTCATTGAGCTCATTGCGATAAGGGCAGAAGGTAAGAAAAATTTCTATGATGATGAAACTAACTTCAACTTGTGGTGTGCACGTCGCCGCGGTCGGAGCAAGAAAGGAAGGCGCGCTGTAGACAAGAACGCGGCCAGCAAGGGGTCAAATATCCACGTGATAGCCTGCATTTCAGAGGAGGGGCTTGCTTACTCGGAACAACGCTTTGGGTCCTTCACGTCGGAGGCGTGCAACGACTACATCCGCCATCTGCTGACTCATATCAGCGCCACAACGCCGCTCGAGAGCGTTGTGCTGGTGTGCGACAACGCCCCTGCCACACGAACATCGAGGATGTCTTCGACGAAGACACGTTCTCCGCAGCGACGCTACTTCGCCTCGGCCCATACTCCCCATGTTGAACCCGATCGAGAACTGCTTCTCTGCGTTTAAAGCCATGGTCAAGCGCTTCCTTGCTCGACACCGCCAAGCTATTCTACGAGTACCACCGCACCTCACTATTAAGGCGCATCGAGAAAGCTACCTGCAGATGGCTGCAGATATGCTCGTACATGGAGCCATCACAACAGACCTATGCTACAAGTGTGCGCTGCACACGATGACGTTCCACGCGTGCGCGATCCAATGAAAGATATGCCTGTTGGAGAATAATGCCAATATTAAGTTTGGTTTTGCTCACTTCTCTTGCCATGTCACTTTGATCTTATTTTTTGCAGTTTTGATTTCACCTGTCGCCGTTTTGAACCTGAAAAGGTGTAGTAGAATGTATATCAATACTCTTTACAAATATAACTTGCGGAACGTGGAAGAGGTGGCTCACTTCCGAACTTTAGCTCTGCAAGCTGCTGAGCCACCTCACAAGCCACGGTCCTGTCGGTCACTTTGCCCGGCACTCACGTGTTTTCACGCATGACCCTTCAGAAACCATGGAAGTGAATAAATCTCTATCAGACTTGAGATAATCAGGCAACAAGAACGAAAGTCCCCCAACTGAAACAAGTCATGTTGGAAGGTGAGTTTTCTGCCGTTGACCTTGTGATTCCAATCGATTGTCGTCGTGCTAGGTTTGCCCGACTCATCCATGTCGATTAACACCAGTAGGAATCACTTCCGGGAACGAAAACATGTTACATCGTCGTGGCAGAGTCCGTTCCCATGCCAACACGCCAAGGCAGTCAGCATTTGCCGCAGCCACTGGCGGATTCCTGCGCAGAAGGAATCCGATTTTCCATCGCAGCAGGTTTGCGCTGTGCATTCGTTGTGCATTCAAGATTAACACCGACTCCAGTCGACATAGCGGGGTTAGAAGTTTGAATGGCTAGGATTGCAAGTAGTCGATGAGCCAGCGTCAGTAGTATCACTTTGCATTTACCCTCCACGCCACACCCGGCTGGAGGTCCTAACGACCTAATTGAAAGATGGTTTGTCCCCCATACCGCGGTGAGCAAGGTGGAAATCGCCAACTTCATCGACTTCAGGAACATGCTAATAACCGACCAGACAACTGCGCAATCAAACAGTCCTCTTTCACAGCAAGACTCTCCACCACCTGCAAATGCGCCTCTCTGCTTTCACGAGCACTCATGTTTTCGAAAGTTCGGTAGATGCTAACGAGGCGTTTAAAATCGTCGTCATTACGGCACTGCGAACGGTTGATAATACGCTCGATGACAGTATCCCAGAGAATGATCGTTCTCTTCTCAGTAGTGTACATCACAACGGCTCGAGGACACACACGTACGGTCGGTTCACCAACGACACCAGCGCATTGAACAAGCAAGACAAATGGTAGAATACTTTCAAGGCGAGCGGTCTCTTCTCGAAGAGGCTGAAGTTAAGTAGGTTAGTTGTACGCAACCGACCTTCGTTGTTTTCAATCGCCACGATTTAAAAAGCATTACTGGAGGTTTCCACACCTAAGGTGTTCGGAAAGTCTCCGTACAGCATTGTATTCCATCCCGACATCTTGGCAGCCAATTCCGTCAGCAACTCGTGCATATCCACCGGGGCATCATGCTCTTCACCACGCAAGATAACAAGTTCCTTGTACTGCACAGCGTAGTTCGGTCTCTTCCTCCACATGATGTCACCCGTCTCGTCAATCGGATACCTCTCACTCCGCAGAATAAGCTGCCAAGAGTTACGGACCTGGGGTCTGCGGAACAGAAGGCCATAATACTCTCGCCAGTCCGACCGTGTTACTACAATGCAGTCGCGCATAATCAAGAACATCTTCATCGGCACTGAAAGCCCCGCGCACCACAGTAGTGGTCCATCCGGTTTGAAAATGCCACCGACCTCCATCGAGTCGCACAGCTCCGCCAGTCTAAAGGGTAAAGGTTGTCGGAGAAATTCCGGCAGTTGGTACACAGCAGGCGGTTCTGTTAGCTCTTCCCAGTACCTCCATAGCTCTTCCTGAGCTGTGTCGATTTTCTGTCGTTTCGCGCACAGTTCCTTGGCCGCTGGGAGCTTCATCAGTACGTGAACGTCTTCAGTGCCAGGCTTGTAATTCGTGCCAAAATACTTTTCTAGTCGAGATGTTTGACGCATTTTCGTGAATCCCGTGTCACCGCTCCGTAAAATGCTACCCAACTCTTCATCGGGCACGAGCCACTTGTCGTCCCTCCACACCAAGTAAAGTCTTATTTCGGCTGGATCAACATTGAAATGAGCATTGACGTCCTTCTTCTCCTTGACAATGGCTTCTGGCAACGACACCACATTTCCAGATCGTTCGAGTTCAACGGGAAACACGGCTCCTCGGCCGTATACACCACACATCAGCTCAGCTCGAGTTTCCCAACATCCGACAGAGATCGTAATAGTGAGATGTTTTGACCACTCCCGCCAACCTGACAAAATCACAAATGTAAACATGCTGAGGCTTCCAGTGACAGGGTTTGTGACTTCTATGACAACTTTTACTCTTTTTTTTCACTTGTCCTTCTTGGACTCATCGCTCTTGTCGTCTTGGTGCTCCTTGATGACCCCGACGCTCTGCTCCAACAGGAACGAGACGATCGGCGTGATGGTCTCTAATTTCTTCTGTAAGACAGTGGCCACATCCACCAGCCGCTCCTTGAGCGCCTGCACCTTCTTGTCATTGACTGGGTCGGCGTCTTCGGCGGCCTTGAGCTGGTCGCGCACTGCCTTCAACTCTGCGCCGGCCACCATCACTACCTCGAACGCGAACAGCTCGTTCATGAAGGACCTGCAGCAATGGCAACAATTAAATCAATTTCACCAGGAGCGTAAAAGAATATAACTACTTACGTTCTGCCATAAGAAACAATATAAAAACCGTATAAAAGTTAGATGCAGCATGGTAAACAACGGCGATCTTCCGTACCCGAGCACTGGCTGCTGCACCGCAGCTTTCTGGACCGCTGTCGTCCACTTACGGTACAGGAAGGTAAGCACGGGCAATGTGAGCAGCAGGCCGTGCCACAGGCCCTTCCAGTATGCCGTCGAGTCCTCGGTGCACAGCTCCATGTTTTGACCGCAGAAAAATGTCAAATGCAAATGTAGCCATTTTAGATCATGGCTACATGTCGTTTTCCAATTGATCCGGCGTCTACTAAGCCCCACGAGCCATGGCGCTGAGCAAGCCCATGGAGACGGTGGTGGCGGCCACAGCAGCTGGCGTGGGCGGCTTCCTGTCCACGAGCATCTTGTACCCTCTCGACACGCTCAAGACGCGCATGCAATCGGGCGCGTCGCTGCTTCCCGACGACGAGGAGACGTCCAATAATGACGAGCCCAAGCGCAACAAGCACGCGGCCCTTCTACAGGCGCTATACAAGGGCATCCAGTACAAAGCGGCCGAGTCGTCCACCTCCAAGTTCCTGTACTTTTACGCCTACACGATGCTAGCGCAGATGGTGGCGCCACGCGACGGTAAACCCATCGGTACCATCACGGACCTGGCCATCGGCTACATCAGTGAGCTTGCCCATTTGCCCATCACGATGCCCATGGAGCTTGTAGGCACCAGGCTTCAGATCAACTCCGATTCAGGAAGTGTATTGCACATGCTGCGGCAAATTGTCCAGGAGAGCGGTATCGGCGGACTCTACAAAGGACTGGGCGCCTACTTTGTACTCTGTCTGCAGCCGGCCATCCAATACACAGTGTTTGAGAGACTCAAGGGTCTGTATCTGCACAAATTCAAGCAGGCAGCACAGACACTGGGAGCACTGGAGGTGAGCTGTGGGTGTTTGAAGAAGCTTAATTGTTTTGTTATTCTTACCATGACATTTCTTTCTGTTAGGCTTTTGTGTTGGGCGCAGTCGCGAGATCAATCGCCACGCTCGCGCTGTTCCCGTACATTCGAGCAAAGGTGCTGATGCAAGCCAAGAAGAAGCAGACTGCAGTGGCTGGTATCGAGGCAGGAGCAGCCGCACCGGTTTGCGAGGCTCAGAAGGACACCATCGCGTCCACATTGCAGCGCGTGTACAAGGAAGAAGGTCCTCTGGCGCTCTATCGCGGACTGGGGCCAGAACTTACTCGGGTACGTGCATTAGACCCGTTCCTATTGAGATTTCCAGCTGATAAAACTGTTCGTGGTTGGATTGAACGTTTAGGGAGCGCTCTCATCCGCGTTGATGCTCATGATCAAGGAAAAGATCCAAATGTACATCACGCTGCTCATGATGCTCGCCAATAGCGCGTAGGAGGCGTCGATATCGTCACCAGTCCAGCCAAAGCCAAGCAAATTGCGTTCTGCTGGCCAGGAGCACGGCTCAAAGCCTGCACTTTTCCGAGATGCAGCACTGCTGTCGCAGATGTGAGACGTCCGAGTTTACACTAGCATAGCGAGGCCTGGTCAACACGCAATAAAGCGCGCGGACATTCTTCGAAGAGCTGCATGGGGACGGATATCTGTCCACGTCGAGTAATGCAGCAAGTGACTAGACGTACTGGAGACTCTCTGCAATCGCTGGTCGCCCCACAGTCCAGCAATACGCTTGACCCTCGCGTTGCGGCGTGAGGCTGGCCAGCGCTGGGCAACGCCAGTTAAGGCTGGCAAAACCTTCCGCCAGCTTCGCTGCAGCCACTTGAGCCGCCGTCGATGGCGGGCAGCGACTCTAGAGCATCATGTTGCAGACAGTGCTGCTCTGATTCTGAGGCGAGAGAAACGCGCGTTAAACAATCTGCAATCCCAAGGAAGCAGGAACTGGAATTGCTTCACGCTGGGCTGCGTGGAGCGAGTGGCACGCCTGGATTCGGGGCGCGGGTCCTGCCGGAGCTTGGCCTGCTTACTCGACGAGCAACGGCACGTAAACGGCCGGCATCATCGTCAAACCGTTGTCACTCAGTCACAATTTGCATCGACTTGGCCGTCGACGACCACACGATAGAAGCTATATAGACGGTTTGTGCACTGTATACAGTACGTAAGCCACATCCTAGGACTTGGGCTGCCAGCGTCATACAAAAACCGGCCTGCGGAAAGAAGCAACAGGGCGGGGAAACTCGAAGGCACAGCGCGGAGGAAGCACTTCGAACGAACGGCCCGGCGCCGCCACCCGCTTCAGGAGACCGACAGGGCGGACAGGAACCAGCAGGAACGCAGCGACCAGCAGAAGCAGACTCACCCCACTCAACAAGAAGCCCAGGCGCGTTGAGATTAACCCACCTACTAACAGGAACAGCCCCCAACAATGTGCTGGTGGTGCTGCATGCGCGTCCTGGAAAAGTGCCTCCCGCGCAACGACATTGTGCGGGAGCTGGCGCCCTACCTGCAGCACGTGCACCAGGAGGACGCGATGGACGACGACACTCGCCGGGGGCCGACATGGGCGGGCCCTGGGTGCGGGCGCAGTCTCCTCGCGGACTGGACAAGGACTCGGCCACCTCGAGCGACTCGCTGCGGCACGTAAACGCCAACTACCCACTCCGCCACAGTCTCGACTGTGAGCTCAGTCTCGCAGACACTGGCGTCCCTTGCCAGCCAAAGCCCCTGGGCAAAATGAAGATGCGGATACCAAACTCAGGAAGCAGCGGAGCGTCCCAAGGAGGCTTAACTGCCAGTGTCCACAAGGAACAGAACGCGTCCGCGGAAATCGCCTCCTTGCAGGACAATCTACGACCTGTGCGCACACAGGGATCCAACAACAGCCACGGTCAGGATAGGGATAGACCGTCGCTATTACATTCGGCGAGGACGGAGGCGGAAAGTGGGGGAGGAGGAAGCAGTACCATGAGTCTGGAGGTCTCGGGGTCTGAGTATTCAGGCACCAGCAGCGCCGTAGCCAGCAAGAAGAGCGCCACGAATAAGATCAAGACGGATCTGGGAGACCTCACCCCTGTAAGGTGGGATAAGGTGGTGATTGTGCAGGTTTCAGTGCAGGGATTCCGCGAGATGATGAACCAGGCCAAAGATTTGATGGAGGACGCAAAGCTGCTGTATGAACACACAGTGCTGTCTAGGTTGGCGTCGGAATACGGCGGACAGGAGATTTTGAGCCATTCCAGGTCGGGGCTCTTTGTGATCGCGTTTGCGTCCGAGTTCCACGCCGCCAAGTGGTGCCTGTCGCTGCAGCTCAGTTTGGTATACGCTGCATGGAATGACAAGCTGCTGAAACAGTTTGATGACATGAAGGAAGTGTCCGTGACGACGAATGGCAAGACCAAGAAGAACATGCTGCTGTATCGTGGCTTCCGCGTTCGCATGGTAATCCACACAGCTGAGGCAGCTCCAACCTCGGAACAGTCTCTATCCGAAGCAGTCAAATGGACCCAGACGGTGAGTGAATACGCTCATGGAGGGCAGATCATCCTGAGTGACAACGTGTGGGACCGGCTCAAGGAACAACTAGTTCAGTTGGGCAACCCTGTTGTGGAAGACCTCGGATGTCATGCCGTTCTTAATGATGAGGTGTTACTGATGCTCTTGCTGCCTCGAGACCTTGAGCTGCGGCGGTTCCCTAGTCTGAAAAGCCCACACCAGCTCTCGCTTGGCATGCGCGATGCCCCTCTGCCCAGAAGCCAGTGACGATGGTCTTTACGTTCATTGAAGGCGCTCGGCCTCTTGTTCGGTGTCACGCCGAAGAACTCGCAGATCGTATTAAGACGTTGTGTATGGTGGCGCGTGAACTCCTTCGGAAGCACAATGGCTACGAATGCCAAGAGCTTCAGGGAGACTTTATGCTGGCGTTCTTCACACCTGCGAGCGCCATCTTGTGGTGTGGTGAGTTTCAGCTACGTATCCGTCAGAAATTCCGCGAGTGGGATCTTGAGAACGAGAACCAGGAGCTGCGGTTCTCCATGTCGATGGGTATCGAGACAGGTGTGCCTGCTAGTGTGAGTCCACACAAGACAAGCGGACGGGCCGACTACTTTGGTAACATTGTGAATCAGACTGCGCGTATCGCAAAGGCTGCTCATGGCGGCCAAGTGCTAATCGGTGGAGACGCCTGGAGCGCGTTTTGTGCCGCCCAGGCAGTGTGTCCATGCCAACAGATCATTACCAAGACGGAAAAGATGAAAGAGATCCCCGGAACGACGATTTTCCAGTTCAAATCACACGGCTACTACAGTTTCAAGGGCATTTCAAAGCCTATCGGTCTCATCGAGGCGATACCAATTGATGTTCAATCACCGATGCTCAGTCTAGACTTGGTGACACTCGTCCGCGGCCGATCTCCTAAGGCCAAGCGGATGGATGAGACCCAGCTTGCTAACCAACCCAAAACAACTGTGCCAGACGTCTCAGCGGAGTTGGTGCGGCTCAGTCACGGCGGTGAACAGCCGAACAACTCCATCCGCGAGACAGAGTTCGATTTCAACCTGTCCTGGGACGACAGTATCTTCGTGTTTGATGACATCGACGAAGAAGATGGAGACGTGGACGGAGAGCACGACAGCGGCTCGGGTAACCAAATGGTCTGCGGCAGCATGGCGCTTGCCATGCGCAACAGCCAGCTCAACCACTCGCAGCTGATGGCGATGCTGCGTACGTCGGGCGCAGAGGAGGATCTACGACGCCGTCAAGACGCAGTTCGACAAACACATCAACCCGCCACGCGGACGGAAGACATGGATAGAGTATAGTGGCGCGGATCTCGCCAGCTTTGCTTGACGTGCTGCCATAGCATGCAGTCGTACGAGGGTTGCTTTACGCCGATAAATTAATTTTGCTTGTGGAATGGTAAAAGGTATCTCTTTGTTAACCTACTGTCTGATGGGGTCGAGTCTCTTTTCAAAATGCTGTTTCTTGGGGATGGTGCGTTTGGTGGCGAAGGTGTTGGCGGGGAAGCTGGTTGGATCACAACGGAGGAAGCAGCTGCAACAGAAAACGAAACGGAGGACCGATGTGGAGACGGAAGTTGGGGCTGTTTGCGATGCTCCAGCTGCCGCGCAACAAGTGCTCGAAGTTCAGGGTCCACCTCCAGCGTGAGTTGCACTCCGCGTCGCACGAGTTCCTCCATCGCCTTGATCGTGTTTGGGTCGGAGAAAAGGAAGAAACAAGGAGGCGAGTTCGCAGCACGGCTGGAGCTGCCAGAACGAGTAGGACTAGTCGTCCTTGAGACCGAGTTTTGCACAATCGCTCGAGCCTCGTCCAGTTTAACTTCCCTGCAGTAGAAAAAAGATAAGAACCAACCATGGTGTAGGGGAACTATTGGTCCGCTCACCGTGCGTAGCGCGCCGTGCGTATCTGATCTTTGTAGTTCTGCAGCTTGAGCATGAACTTTTTCCTCACCTCGGTGAGAAACTGCAGCAATAATCGCTGCTTGATGCTGGTCAAGACACAACAAGAGCTTTAGTTTCAGTGGTTTCAAAGAGGAATTGAGCATTCCCTACCTTTTTGGTATTTTCACGACTTGGACAGAGTGCTGAATGCGTTGAATCTCGACAGGAGTCAGCAGCATCTGCATAGCAGCTAACTTTTCGTCCACACCTCCCATGAGTCGATTGGACTCGCCACGGTATATACTTTTCCGACGGCCACTAGCTGATCCGCCTCTGCTTGCGATGGCGTCGAACGAGTCCTTCCGTGCAGCTATAGAACTTCGCCGCCCTTCATCCCGATCCAGTCGCTGGCGATCGTGATCGACGGCATCCCAAACCAACGACAGAGTTTGCAGCCGAGCCCGTGTGCAGTTAACAAACGATCTATAGCAACACCCAAGTGAACTAAAAGCATAAGCATTATCAATACGACCAGTAAACAAACCTGCCCGCTTTCTGAGCGCGCACGACGTTGTGACGCCAGTGCAGCATTACACGCATGAAATTCCGTGTCGCGTTGCTTTCGGTCGAGTTATCGAGGATGAATTTCCGTAGCAGTGCAGCTTGACGAGCCTTTCGACGACAGCGCACTTTCAGGATGAGTTTCCACAGACATTTGCGAAGCCACGTGTAGACGACTACGGTGTTCTTCGAGGCGTGCCGCCATCTCCATCTACGCCAGAGCCGCTGGATCGTACACGCCGCTCTTCTCTCCAGTTTGGCCATCAGCGCGACATGCTTGATTTGGATGAGGTTCGTATGCCAACGGCTCGAGATCGCAGCAAACGACATGACAAGAAGCCACATTTTCCTCCTCCGGTAGCGCACGGTAAGCTCGACTTCGGCAGCGGTTAGTTGTTTACCTGGATGCATGTGGCGCAAATAAGCTTCGCGCTTGGAAAGGTCTTCTACGTGAATGATCTGCTCGCGTTTGCAGCGAGCACGTTCCATTCGCTCCTCGGCTTGTTTCTTCCTAGCACCATCAGGGGTTTAAATTCGTAGAAAACAAATTCTGGTGTAGTTAAGTTAGTAAGACTGACCGGTGGTTGTACTCAGCTTCAGTGCGAGGGGTTCTTGCGCGCTCTTTGTTTTCACGGATTTTCTGAGTATAAAACATTAGACAACCAGTGATGAGCAGGAATTGAAATACGCGGGCGGCTTACATCGCTTGTATTGTGCTTTTGCACATTAGATGGGAGTGCGAAGAGGTTAGTCGATGGACAGTGGACGATAAGTATTGTAGAAACTTACAAACCGATGCTGGTGCTGGATGCGGCCCACGTCACGCTGGAAGACACGTAAATGCAATGAGGAGACAATACCGATATTTCCAAGAACCTGGGAAAGCATACCTGGAACGCAGCCCAAAGCACAGGATCTGCTCGCAAGTCAGCGATAAGTTTGTGGATCCTGTGTGCATTGAG
The DNA here is from genome assembly GCA_011947345.1 of Phytophthora quininea. Lineage (NCBI taxonomy): Eukaryota > Oomycota > Peronosporomycetes > Peronosporales > Peronosporaceae > Phytophthora > Phytophthora quininea. Next base: position 379,958 of record JAAVTG010000561.1, read on the forward strand.
GTTAGCCATTTAGTGCCGAGTCACAGCAAAGAAAAGAAAATCGCGATGCTCATACAGTACCTGTCATCTGATCGCGGGGACGATCGAGGTGACACGGGATTCGATAGCACGGGAGAAACAACATTCTCAACTATCGCTCTGGATGCGCGGGGACTCAATACCTCGGGTCTACGAGGGCTTAAAGATGTCTCACTTGTCTTGAATGGGTTTTTGGGCGATGTTGGAGACCGAGGGGATGATGGAGACTTCGCTGGTGACGCCAAAGCTAGAACATTGGCTCTGGTGGAATTGTCAGTCTAAAGGCAAAAAAAACACTTCAACGAGGAAATCGTACACGGCACGACGAACGCGTTCGCCTTCGTCTTTCTCCTCTTCTTTCGGGGTTGCTTCCCAATTACTTGAGACGCGATTTTTGAGGTTCCTATCGTCCGTTGAAAGAGCAAGCTAAGAACTCCAAACTATGAAGTTTAAGCTTGGACACGTACATGTTCCAGGACGACGGCAGAATGGATTGTCGAATAAAGTCGAGAACGCTCTCGCGCGGCAATCCCCAAAGGAAAAGTGGGGACTGTTCCTCGGCGCCTTGGTGAGTCTGGTGATCTACATTGCGGATCACTTTGGTCCGATCAATGTGGTCGCTCTCAGCACGGGGTTGCCGTCGATCAGCGAACTGTGCCCGCCACCGTTTTTCAACACTTCCATCGACGTCCGGCCCTTGCTGTGTCATATTGCTTGGACAAGACGCGACGCGAGGTGGTTGAGTCGAACACATTTCCTGTCCAGCAGCTGCGGTGACCGAAAGCCGGGGAATTTCTTTTTACTACTAGTAGTTGTTGATTGTCGAGTTGCCGATTTAAACTCTCGTTTACTGGTCGAGGCGGCTGTGGGTAGTTGGATGACCGTCTCCTTGGCCATGTCGGCATTCTCGATCTGCCGCACCATCCATCCGTCCAATCGGTCTTGCTGCATGGCTGTCCTCAGCTGGCGAAAACGGCAGTGGCAAAACGAAACCACTTTAAATATGAGAACGAGGTTGCTCGGTGTAAGCACAGCCCGCCGGAACCTGAAGTCCACCCTTGAAATGTATCTTCAGCACAGCAAACATGACAAACGAAAGCACGCACACACGTCTCGACCAACACAGCTCATTCAACCAATATGTAGCTGACGTGCACGGACGCACACGCACAGCCAGACTATCAAAAAAATGAGGCGCACCGCCAGAGTCGTCAAGCCTAATATTCCAGTCCCAGCGTCGCCCCTAATGAACAACAGGACTCTTGATCTGGCGCTACCGACGGGATGCCACAGGAACGATGCACTGGCTGGACGTGTTGAGTGGAGAAGTCGCTGCGCTGGTCGGGTGTCCATTCTTCTAGTAGATATTTGGGAGACGAACGCGCACTTATTCGGTCAAACCCATGTTCACCTCACCGTTGAAGATGGCGGCCGCCGCGGCGAAGCGCTCTGCCTGCTGCTGCTGCAGCTCCGTCATGGCCATCAGGAAGGCTGGCTCCTGCTGGTACTTCATCATCGCAGCCTGGAGCACCTCGCGGGTCAGTCCGTGCTTGGCGTGGATCTCGGCCGACAAGTTGTCTGCACGCTTGACATATCTGCACCAAATCCAACAGTCAGACTCGGATAGTTCCACAATCTCCTGTCAAATAAAAGCCCTCGCGTACCTCTGGTTAATGGCTTCCTCCTTGTTGTCCGGGTTGAGCTCCTTGACCTCGAGACAGACCTCCTCCATGGCCACGTTGAGCGACTCCATAGTCTCCTGCATGATCTCAATGAACTTGGTGAGTGTGAGCTCGGCCGGTACCTCGACGTCGCTGAAGCCGCCGCCAGTCATGACGCGGTACAGCTCCTGCAGCTTGGCCACAGCGTTGGCCACGTCCTTGTCCTCCTCCTCCTCAAAGTACTCGGTGGCCACCTTGACCTCGTCCTCCGTGGTCTGGAACTTGGCGTAGACCTGCGACTCGATGGCCTTCATGGCCTCCTCGAACTGGCCCATGAGGTAGGACGCCAGTTGGTCCTCCGGCAGCGAGCGCCCGCTCTGGGACGACTCCTGGCGGATCTTGGCCTCCAGCTTAGCCAGTTGCATCACGACCTGGCCCATCTGCGTGCAGATGGTCTCCAGGATGCTCAGAAGCTGCTCCTTGTGCAGGTTGGGCACCTCGCGCACGCCGTCGTCCTGCTTGTCCTTCTTGTTGTCCTGTAATGTATGCATGTGTATACCCGTTAGGCGTCATGTGTATACTCTTTGATTGGCCATCAATGCAGGCCAAGGTGTATACCACCAGAAAGAAGCATGATGGCGTATACACGGCGCAATACGTACGCTGCTGTCGCTGTTCTTGGCGAGCGCAAAGGCCAGCAGCACGGCGGCGGCCACGGCAGACACGCCGGCGATCACGAGGGGCTTGGACACCTGCACCATGTCTGTCTGATCTGAATTGGAGGAGGGGAGCGGAGCGAGGGCCGACACTGTTTCTCGTTGTGATGACCTGCGGCTAAAAACGCAGCGATTTTCAACGAGTGGCAACCATCCGGCCGGATCGACGGATCGGCACCATACTGAAGCCAAGTCTAATGGAAATATGTATACTAGTATCCGGTATTCGGCAAGTGTATTGCATAGTCATGGGTATACTTTTAGGCTGGATGTGTTTGAGGCACGTTTTCCACGTTCACCCTCGCTGTGGTGTCCATGGAGCTAGTATCCACCGATGAATCGTAGTGCGAGTTGCCGCTGCAGGATCGACGCCACGAGAAATGCGAGGCAGTCCGAGCAGATGTACAAAACAACCGGGCTGTCGTGAAGCGACATGTTCATGCGATCGCAGAGCTCTGGACTCCGGCCTGGAGCGCTATGAACTTGGTTCAATTTGCTCAGCAAAGTCATCCCAAAGACTTGGATATGGTACTGCGACTAACAGAATCTTGCGCGGTGTAGAAGACCCACACCGTTCAAGTCCGTGACCGCATAATGTAAGGAAACTGTGGAGCGAATGCAAGTCAAGACGACCGGTACCAACTTTTGCTCACAAGCAAGGTTGGGGGATTATGTAGCAGGAACATCACTTAAAACAGGTTTGGTGACCGGTCTTATGTCAATCCATAGCTCTCGGCAAGAACTCAAAGTGTTACCACAGCTGCAGGTCTTTTACGAACGAGCTGTTCGCGTTCGAGGTAGTGATGGTGGCCGGCGCAGAGTTGAAGGCAGTGCGCGACCAGCTCAAGGCCGCCGAAGACGCCGACCCAGTCAATGACAAGAAGGTGCAGGCGCTCAAGGAGCGGCTGGTGGATGTGGCCACTGTCTTACAGAAGAAATTAGAGACCATCACGCCGATCGTCTCGTTCCTGTTGGAGCAGAGCGTCGGGGTCATCAAGGAGCACCAAGATGACAAAGAGCGACGAGTCCAAGAAGGACACTGCATGCAGCAGCAGGAATCCGCTGGTGTTTGTCTCCCCTCTTTCTACATCATTCTCCGTCACCAACCACGTGAGATCGCCCCTTTTCCTTTTCGTCAAGAAGAGTTTTACGTCAGCTGAATCACACGTGATCTCGGCTACCTTCCGCTTCTTGATTGCAATTTTCAACTGTATCGCCGTCGTCCGTCACCGAGAACGCGTTCTCTCGTCTGCCGACGATCCCACAGAGAATCTTAGCAGGACGGCTCCCGCCGACCACGGTCTCGGTGTTTTCAAATGACTTGCTAAAAGGTGATAACAAACCCCGGCGACCGTCATTTCGTTTCCCGGGTGTTGGAGAGGACGTGCTGCTAAATCTCGCGGTGTTGGTTGGGAAGACGTACTCAGGCTATTACGACCATGAAGTGAATGCAGCAAACTCAACCAAACGGACTACTTGGTGGAAAACGGGTTTTCTTTCAGTAGAGCTGAAGACGCTAATAACTTCGCCACGTTCGACAACGTGGTTGCTCATGCCATTTTCTGCGCGTCACGACGAAATGGAGTGCAGGGAATTCCTTTCGACGATTTCTTCTCCAGGTTGTTTGGCGAATTTCAAGACTCGTTCGAGTTAGTGAAAATAACGGCAGAGAAGCTACGCGGATCGGTGAGTCGCGTGAAATGAATAAAGTTGTGAACATTGCTGCCAGCGATCTGATTGACGGATACGCTGCTCTCACGAAGGTGGCCTGCAAGCTGTTCGTCAGCACCAATTCCGACAAGCTGAAATTTGGTATATTTCTTTCTCTTAAGTTTTGTCTGAACGTTGGTTCTTCTTCGTCCGCTGGATAGCGATGGTCTGCAGTGACGAGCTGTCTTTTGTTGGTACCTTGGACCGGTTAGGATATCACAGCACAGAAATGGAGATTCGCTCTCATCCTGTTGCTTCTTCGACGGCAACAGAGCATCGAAGTGCTTCAGACTGTCGACTGGTCGAACTCCATAATGATTTCTCAAGGTTTCGAACACTGCGTGAGGTACACCAAATCCATGTATATGGTGGAGTTTTGGAGTGTTCGTACTAGCTTTTCAGCTATAACGCGACGACCAAATATTTTGCGACAACTGCAGCAAGCACACATTATATCTTCAATCTTATCGGCATTTGTGGCAGCGCAGTGCTAAGCTCATGCAGTGTGAAATGCAGACTCCCAGTGCGGTCTTAATTAAAGCGACTTGGGCTTTATGGGGCTGTCCGGCCAGTGGTCCTCCTCCACCTCGATCGTTTTGATGCCCAGACACGTCTGGTGGATACGTGCTTTCTTCTTGAGCTGCTCCATTCGCACGTACTGCATAAAGATCGGCCCGTGGTACGTCGAAATGCCCATGAAAATGTGCCACCTAGCAACAGCAACAACAATATTGGTCAGAAGACAAATAAAGCCAACACAACCAACCCCAACGTACCAAGCGTGGCCCTGCGGGTTCACCGGTAGTCCACGAAGGACATGGCAGTAGTGATAGTCCATGAGCCAGAACGCAAAGCCAACGAGACTCGACGTCACGTACGACCGCGCGACGGCTCGTGCGCGAGGATCTTTCACCTCTGCGTAGTGCACACAGAGCCGTCCAGCCCCCGCCACCGCCAGAACTCCAAAGAACACCTGGAACACCGTCGTAAATCGGTAGATAGCATGCACCACGGTGAACAGAGCTCCGATTGTGGTGAGGAACGCCATCACATAGCAGTTGGCATGCTCGAACGGCAGCTGGTTGATCTCATTGTCGTACACGATGTAAATCCAGACCAGAATGGACCATACCATCGGCGTCTCATCGCATTGCTGGTACCTGCATCCACTATCTGTTAGTCTACATGGTGTATATCTACGTAATGATCGCTACGTACACGTGCTGCAGCGTGCCATGGAACATAGCGGACCCGAAGCCCGTGACCATCACGCCGATGAACTGCAAGTGGAAGCGTGGCTCGAAGCCCATCTTGACCGACCGGTACAGTCCGTAGAGGCCCAGCAAGACAAACAACGAGTTGCTGAGCGTGTTCCAGAACTCGGCGATGTAGTAGCTGTGCTGGTAGTTGATCTCGCACCAGTCAATAGTGGAAGTCGGTGGCCCCAGAAGCCCAGCGACGCCGCGCTCATGTCTTGGCCACGCATGCGGCTGTGCTCGGCGGTGTTCATGGCGGATTAGCACTCTGTCTGCTGGCTGGTCAAAGCGAGAATGAGCTCCTTGGGATCGTTAGGAAGTCGCATGTTGCTTCAACCGCACAAAGATGCGGTTGATGACGGCTCTTCGATGGGTACTTTTTCAGCGATCTTTACGAGAAGGATAAGATGAAGGCGAGCGTTATGCGCTATATTCCAAGCAACGTCTGCTGCTGCTTGTAGCTAACCATTGTATTGAACTCATACGTGGGGAAAGTGGCAACAACAGCAAAGAAACCTCGTCCATTAGAGCTGTTTGGGCTTCTTGGGACTCTCGGGCTCGCTGTCTTCCACCACAATGGTCGTGATGCCTAGACACGTCTGGTGGATACGTGCTTTCTTCTTGAGCTGCTCCATGCGCACGTACTGCATGAAGATCGGGCCATGGTACGTCGAGATACCCATGAAAATGTGCCACCTAACACCAACAACATGGTCAGAAAGCAATGTAATGGCAGCTCCAACCAGCATTAACATACCAAGCGTGACCCTGCGGATTGACAGGCAGGCCGCGCATGGTGTGGCACATATGGTAGTCCAAGAGCCAGAAGGAGAAGCCGATCAAGCTCGTTGACACGTAGGACCGAGCCACCGCTCGTGCGCGAGGGTCCTTCACCTCCACGTAGTGCATGCACAGCCGTGCACACGTCAACACAGCCAAAACTCCAAAGAACACCTGAAAGACCGTCGTGAAGCGGTAGATGGCATGCACCACCGTAAAGATCACGCCGATGGTCGTGAGGAACGCGATCATGTAGGCACTCGCGTGTTTGAACGGCAACTGGTTGATCTCGTTGTCGTAGACAATGTAGATCCAGACCAAGATGCTCCACACCATTGGCGTCTCGTCACACTGCTGGTATCTGCATCAAGATCAATAAGTTAACTACGGGGATTTGTTGCATCAAACATCTTGACACCTGCACGTACACGTTCTGCAGCGTGCCATGGAACATAGCGGACCCGAAGCCCGTGACCATCACGCCGATGAACTGCAAGTGGAAGCGCGGCTCGAAGCCCATCTTGACCGACCGGTACAGTCCGTAGAGGCCCAGCAAGACAAACAACGAGTTGCTGAGCGTGTTCCAGAACTCGGCGATGTAGTAGCTGTGCTGGTAGTTGATCTCGCACCAGTCAATAGTGGAAGTCGGTGGCCCCCAGAAGCCCAGCGACGCCGCGCTCATGTCTTGGCCACGCATGCGGCTGTGCTCGGCGGTGTTCATGGCGGATTAGCACTCTGTCTGCTGGCTGGTCAAAGCGAGAATGAGCTCCTTGGGATCGTTAGGAAGTCGCATGTTGCTTCAACCGCACAAAGATGCGGTTGATGACGGCTCTTCGATGGGTACTTTTTCAGCGATCTTTACGAGAAGGATAAGATGAAGGCGAGCGTTATGCGCTATATTCCAAGCAACGTCTGCTGCTGCTTGTAGCTAACCATTGTATTGAACTCATACGTGGGGAAAGTGGCAACAACAGCAAAGAAACCTCGTCCATTAGAGCTGTTTGGGCTTCTTGGGACTCTCGGGCTCGCTGTCTTCCACCACAATGGTCGTGATGCCTAGACACGTCTGGTGGATACGTGCTTTCTTCTTGAGCTGCTCCATGCGCACGTACTGCATGAAGATCGGGCCATGGTACGTCGAGATACCCATGAAAATGTGCCACCTAACACCAACAACATGGTCAGAAAGCAATGTAATGGCAGCTCCAACCAGCATTAACATACCAAGCGTGACCCTGCGGATTGACAGGCAGGCCGCGCATGGTGTGGCACATATGGTAGTCCAAGAGCCAGAAGGAGAAGCCGATCAAGCTCGTTGACACGTAGGACCGAGCCACCGCTCGTGCGCGAGGGTCCTTCACCTCCACGTAGTGCATGCACAGCCGTGCACACGTCAACACAGCCAAAACTCCAAAGAACACCTGAAAGACCGTCGTGAAGCGGTAGATGGCATGCACCACCGTAAAGATCACGCCGATGGTCGTGAGGAACGCGATCATGTAGGCACTCGCGTGTTTGAACGGCAACTGGTTGATCTCGTTGTCGTAGACAATGTAGATCCAGACCAAGATGCTCCACACCATTGGCGTCTCGTCACACTGCTGGTATCTGCATCAAGATCAATAAGTTAACTACGGGGATTTGTTGCATCAAACATCTTGACACCTGCACGTACACGTTCTGCAGCGTGCCATGGAACATAGCGGACCCGAAGCCCGTGACCATCACGCCGATGAACTGCAAGTGGAAGCGCGGCTCGAAGCCCATCTTGACCGACCGGTACAGTCCGTAGAGGCCCAGCAAGACAAACAACGAGTTGCTGAGCGTGTTCCAGAACTCGGCGATGTAGTAGCTGTGCTGGTAGTTGATCTCGCACCAGTCAATAGTGGAGGTGGGCGGGCCCCAGAAACCCACCGCTTCCCCTCGTAAACTGCTGGTGGCGCTGTCCATCGTGAGTCTCGTGGCGAAAGTGAAAATGGCCGTCGACAGACGTGGGGTTCTGAAGGTCTCGGAAACTTGGGGCCGTAATCCATAGCCTGATCAAGATATGTACACTTTGAGAGCTGCGACACCGCTAGCCACAGCTCACCCAAGTTATCCAAGCACGTCTTGACGACGTGGGTCAAGAAGCTGTGACAGCGCTTCCCCTGGAAGCGTACAGCTGATTGCGCTCCATCGATCGTCGCAGTCCCAGCGTCCGGTATTCACGTGGATATTGGTGTACCATGGTGTACCAGTCCGAGATGGAGGCTGTCTCTGCGCTGCTGCAGCTCGTGGACGACGATGCCGGCGCGACGCTCGGAGAGAACGAGCTGCTAGCGCGACTAGAGACCATCCGGAGACAGCTGCGAGGCGCTGGAGACTCGACGACTACATTAGCCGCTTGCCACGTAACCACGCAGACGGTAGCGTACCTCGTGACGACTCGACCTGGTAGCAAGTGGAACAAGCGAGTATTTCTATCGGAAACCATGGTGACGGAAGCTGCAGCATCTTTAAGAATGACTGGAAGGCAAGGCGACAATCTGTGCGGCACTTTCAAGGCAATATTGAACCAGTGTTGGGAGACTGCTGGGTCGCCGAAAAGAGCGTGCGTTGCTGCAGTGGTCCTGACAAGACTTGGCGTTCTTCTGGCGTGTTGTTGGTTGATGTACGATCGAGTGGGGAAAGTGGCGCAGACGATCAAGTTGCTGACAGTGATCAGTGAATTTTGCTTGGAGCATGAAGCAACTGGGAACATTGCCAAGCGACCGATGTTACTGTTGGCAATGGTGCATTTGGTGGAGAGGAAACAATACCAAGAAGCGATGAATTGTTTTCGGGAGGTTGAGGCAGTAGCAAGTGAAGAAGCAGAGGTTGAAGGGGTTTTCCAATACTGGTACGCAGTTGCACTGATCTGTAGTGGTTTGCCGGCTCAAGCTGCAGCGAAATTGGACAAGTGCATTGAAAGAGATTACCAGCCGGTGTCTTGTTTGACGCTGCAAACTTTGATCCATCTTCATACTCAAGACCTTCACGCTGCTGGGGAAAAGTTGCAGCGGGCATTGGAAATTAATTTTTCAAAACCGGAATGCTTGTACAACTACGCTTGTTTCCTGGGCCGCATGGAGAACTTCCAAGCGCAGCAGCAGATGCTTGAATATTTATTTGAAATACTGGAAGACGGAAGTGAAGGTGGTCGCCGTGGAGAAACTGGGAGTGAGGTGGCTCTCTTTGATGGTAACAAGATCTCCCCATTATTTGCGTCTCGAGCTACGACGATAAATGTGTCGACTGCGAGATTACAACTGGCAATTGTTGCGATGGAGAATGGTATGTTTATTAGGCAGAACAATCATGTTAAGAAGTCGATTTTTAATAACCCGCGGTGTGATGGTGTCCAGGGAGATGGCAGGATTCGAAGCAGCATTTTGACGAGTACTTTTGTGGGGATCAGCGCAAAGCATTTATCACGGTACTGCTCTACAATATTTACCAAGGGGAATTACTGTGTGATCTGACGATTTTGTGGTGCCGCATCACAGACGACGACGATAGAAGCTACAAGAGATTATATCTACGTCTTGTTGCAGGTGTGTATCTCGAGACGAAAATCCGTCGAGTATTTATTTTAACTGGCTGTGTAATGTGTGAAGTGCAATCTTCCGTCGGAAGCGCTCAGCAAGTGCACTCAATTCTTAAAGCGATTGGAAGATACCAATCGGGTCCAAGAGAGCGAAGAAGTTGCATCGATCTTGCTACTCCATTTCTACAAGGCAGATGCGTTGCTGTGTCTGGAGCGAGTTGATGAATGCTGCAGGTACCTCAGCAACGCTGTCCAGCCGATGGCTCAAGACGCAATGATGCAGTTGAGCGATGATACTGGGTCTATCACGATGGAAGTGAAGGCGTGCCATACTCAATTGCTGAACAATCTGGCCGTTGTGACTGCTTGTCAAAATGGCATCGATGCTGCTATCAAAACGCTTAGTGAAGGGCTCCAACTGTATCCTAAGTGTTTGACGCTCACTTTCAATCTCGTTTTATTGCTCTGGAGGAAAGGCGAGAAGACCGCGGCGTGCGCTACGTGGGTCGAATGTCGTGGGTGGAGTTTTACTAAGACAAACGATCTCCAGGCTAGCACTACTCCCAGAGAAGCTAGTCCATCGGCAATTGTGTCTGTTTTCGAGCAAGCTGCAGCATTTGCTCAGAAGTCATCGATAAATGAACACGTCCAAGGTGACGCCCTTGGCGAAGGAAGTGTGTCAGCTGAGCAACTCACCTATCTTGATGCACTCATCTTGAACTATTGGCGGGATACGCGGAGTGCAAACCTCGTCGAAAGTTCCCTTCAATACGTCGAGTATCTCGAGAGTTTTGGTTCAAGCAGCATTACTCGACAAAAATGAAACCAAGCAGCATATAAAAATAAGAGAGGCCTGCTTGTGCCAACCCTTCGCGTTTCCTGGCAACGGCGATGCCCCGCCGTATCAAGAAGAAGACCCCTGTGAAAGCAGACCTGGTGACGCTTACTCCAGAGCAAAAGTGGTGGAAGCATGTGAGTCGGTTCGCTCAAGTCCAGCTCTGCTGTGGTCTGCTGATGCAGCTGTCGTACGTGGCGTTTCCAGCCTACAATTTCGCGTTGGCATTGTGGTGTTTGTTGGTGTGTACTCCAGCGTGGAGCGCGAAACACGCACGGCTGGTGCCACTGCACATGATCGCTATCATGTTGTCTGTGGTCACGGATATTATTTGGATGGTTTTATGGGTGTCTGGACATGTATTCTTCGACCAGTTCTGCAATGCCAATGCAGTCTCAATTGTGAGTTGTGGGGCGCGTCCGACTACTTTCCAGGATGCAGCACGAACCAATTCGCGCTCTTCACACTCGCTGTCAACCTGCTTGCCAAGTTCGCTACGGTCGGATGTATGCAGCGCATCCACTTCATCACAACTGCGAACCGAGTCAAGAACCGGAACCACGTTGCCGCAGTCTCTGCAATTGACGACGCTCCTGTTGCCACAGCTGGGTCTTTTAAAGGTAGTAGCAAGGCGAATCTCATAACGAAAGGCTTGTCCACCAGAAGTTTGGGGTAAGCTTAGGATAATGTCACAGGTTGACTCCACAGTCACTCTGCAATTTCTTTCGTCGAGCATGTGTCGTCTTCCTCGACTGGAGTGTCCAAGTCTTCGATGATATCTGCAGGCTGCTTTACAATCTCAGGCTTCCTTTTAGAATCCTTTAGCGTTGGGGATGCTGGCTCAATCGAGGCGAAGGGGTCCGTCATGCGGTCGTCGGGAAGAAGCGACACAAGCCCATGGTCGTTGCAAACTGCCACAAAAGCTTCCATCGATAGCGCGAAAGACTGGTCAACTCCGCCCATCAGAGCCTCCCGGAACATACGCAGGATACGCCGATCACTAAAGTGTGGCTTTCGCACGCGGATTATTGCGCAGAACTCGTCCAGTGACAGTACACAGTCGTGGTTCTCGTCTCCCTTTGAAACAAACAATGACAAAGCTTCAGTAGAAGAGAATCTGATGAACGGTGAAAGGCAACAGCGTACCGCGTCAAAGAGGGCAGTCAAATCGATCCTTATACCGTCGCGGCGCTGTTCGAGTGCATTCATCAGTAGCAAAAGTACCTTGTGCACATCTGCAACAATGCGCGGAGGAGGAGGCCGTTTGCTATCTTGTGAATCTTGAGACGCTAACCCAGCATCGAGATTCTCATTTGCCAACATAACTCGACGCATTTCTGCACGTACTGCAAGACGATTGCCTGCGATTTCTGTAAGTGTCCGACCATCATAAATTGCAGTGCCATGCTCAACCTGACAAAATTAGTTAGCCGTTGAGAGAAGCACATAGTAAACGTGGCATACCTGTCGACAGAATTCAGATACGACATCCTCAGCCAGACAATTGATATACCACCGCAAAACTCTGATAGCGTGGTCGAGCGGCACCCACTTTTTCGTGGGTTCTACCTGAATAACATGCTCGATCTGTGGGCTTTGACTTGCAACCGCTGCACCTGCACGGGTCTTTTTCGACTTAGGAGACGCTTGTGGTGGCGATCGTAGCAGATAATGTCGAGCTTCCAAAAACACACGAAGAAAACTGCGGTCTAGATGACCAAGATGTTCCCCTTCTTGGCCTCAGGCTTGTCCATTAATGCCACAGCGTTGGTCTTTGTCTGCTTCTTGGTTACTTCTGGTGTACTCGTTTCGGTATCTTCAAAATCTTCTTCCTCACTCTTGAGCAAGTTTGCCAATCGGGCAAATAGCCGAACATGCGAGTTTCCGTGGAAGGAATTCTTCACGGAGATCAGAAAGCGGTACAGTCCGATCTCCGCGCTTTGGCGCAAACCATGAGTCTTCAAAAGTACTCGCAAATGAAGCGCGGCTGTAGTTGTTCCATATACATTCATGAAAACTGATCACACTCGCCACATATCAGTAAGATAAATATTTTGTCTTACCAGTTCCTCTTGGGCTACACCGTCGGCTTCATCAACTTTGTCCGATATGAACTTATCGTCATAAATCGCCTCAATTTGCGCGATAACGTCCTCAAGCGAGTAGAACGGGAACGCTACAACAGACTTGGGCAGATTCGACAGGAAAAGGATCGTATGGCTCGGTAGTTCCCTAAACAGGCAAATCACGTGGTAGTGAGTGATGATTCTGTGACTGCTACTCGCCCGAGTTCGTACCATTGCTCTTCGATTCGATTGATCCGCTTCGTCGTCTTCTTAGATATCTTTTTACCTTTGTCAATCGACCATACATCGATTTCCTAAGCACCAAATAACGACATCAGTGTCAAGTATGAGATCATCGACACCGTACAGAATTTCCCACCTCGTTGCCAGCTTCATAAGAATCTGTTCTAAACGGATTTGTCTTTGCCGCTTTCGGAAGAGGTCGGCCTCCACAATTTTTGCACGCAACAAACGCATTAAACCGGCGCCACATTATTTTGTGCACCATACTCTTCGACACAAATCGTGGTATTCCGTCCTGTCCAAAGTGAAGGCGTTGCTCAGTTCGTGAAAGCAACCCGCCCATCGTCTTGATTTGTAGAAGTACCTGAATATCCCACAACCCGTCATCGTCTACTTCAGTTTGTGACGAGTTGCTCTCCATAACTGGAGGAGCTACTGACGCAACCTCCTCTAATTGATGAAGAATAACCTCTTGCTTGTCGATAAACCGCTCCTTCTCGCGTACTGTCTTCCTGCCATGAATACCACAAACATAGCGTCACCACTCTTCCTTACGGACCAAACAATGAATGACTTTATCCAACCTGAGACCAGTAATAATCTCTTTCTGCTGGGCTAACATCTGTATACACAGCGATTCAGCGATAAGAAATTAAAATGCGCTTAAAAGCCCTCACCTCTTCCCGTTGCTGCTTATGATACTCAATCATGTCTTCATGTTTTTTCTACACGAAACAACACATATACTTTAAAATCTGCACCGACAACAATCCAATCAAACAGCGTACGTTAAGCTGAAGCAAATCCTCTTCAACCTGCTTCTGCAGTAGCCGCTGGACTGCTGCCGCATCTTGCAACTGGAGCACCTGTTTTTCTAGCTCTCGTTGACTGCCCAATTCCATCTCAACCTCCCGCAGTTGTCCTTTAAAATCCTCTAACTCCATCCCTCGAGTTCGATGCACAATCTCTCTCGCAGCAAGTTTCTTCTTCGCCTTCTCACATTCTACACTTTTCCTTTCAAATTGCTCTCGCCAGTGCTCAATCGCCTGTCGATCTTCTTTCGCTGGGCTTCCGTGCGCTGTTCGTATTCCCAATACAGGCGCAACGACAGCTCTAATAACTTTTCAAACAGCTTCAAGTAGCTCTCTTCGATGCGAAACAAAGTGTGGCCCAGTTCTCTGCGGTGCCCCATGGTGTCTTGCGCCACGCTCTTAAACTGCGTTGACAACACTCGCACTGCATCAATTGCTCTTAGAATTTCAGGATCTCGTTGCACTCGCTCCAGCTCTCGCTGTTGAGCTTGTGGATCGCTCTGCAATAATGTGCGCGGTAGATATTTACCCGTCACGCGGTAGCATAGCGCACTGGTGTACGTGAACAGCTCGGTATTCTCCGCCTGCTGTAGGAATTCTGCATACCCCTGAGCCTCAAAATTTTTGAAGCTGCGGGAGGACTGTTGGCTGTTGTAATATTGATGGGGTTTCTACCAGGTCGAGGCAGCGACAGCGGCTCCTTTGGGAGGCTTTTCTTATTCTCAAGAGGAAGGAGGTCTGTAATCTCGAACTGGGGTGGCCGCCGTGGAGCGTCCGTCGGCACACGCAGCGCCTCCGCAGAGATGCTGGCGCTCAGCTTCTGTCGGTCCTTCATACTTCAACATCCGTAGAATATTCTACAGGGTAGTCAATGCACAGCGACATTATGACTACCCGGTAACCTTCGAATCTAATTTTGATGTCATTTTGGCAAAATGCGGATGCAGCTGGGGGCGCTGCTTGCGGCTCTTCCTGGGGCCTCGGCCGTGCTTCCAACGGGCGTCTTGTCGCTGGATCTACTGCCGCAGTCGCCCAACACTGCGCCGGCCTTCGCAGACCAGCTCTGCGCGCCCAGTGCGGCCGCCGGATGGGGCGTGCCGCTGCCTGCTCGCCACGACTCGCGCTGGAAGCGACTGATGCGACTTTCAGGCGACAATCACGACGGCTGCGCATCAATGAATTTAAAAGTTGCAGGAGTGATGGTCATCGCGGACCGAGGCAACTGCTCCTTCGTGACCAAGGCGCTGAACGCCCAAGCCGCAGGGGCCAAGGGACTCATCGTGCAAGCCACCAAGCAGGCGGTGTACGACGCTATTGTCAGTGGTAATAGCTTCAACGCTTCTTCTTTAATTGCTACAGAAGACGCTGCTGCAGCAACTACCACCAGCCTGGTGGTGGACAAGCCAGTGTTTGAGTACGACTGCAGCAGAGGACAAGCCTTTGTCAGTCAATTAGCCAGCCCCGTGTGGGAGACGGACGCTAAAGAGTGCAATTCTAACCCCCAGTGCCCGTCCAAGATGTGCGTGCTCACTGGCAACATTAAGGGCTCAGCCCATCAGGTCTGCTGCATGTGGGACACGTTCGTGCTCATGGGCGCCACGAACGGCAACGAGACGAAGAAATTGACGATCCCCGTCGTCTACATGACGATCTCTGAAGGTCGTAAGCTCCAAAAGGCGATGGAAAAGTATCCAACGACGCTAGTGGCTCGTACATATCGTCGCGAACCGCCACTGATCGATGTGTCATCCATTCTGCTGTGGGCGGTGGGCGTTTTGACGGCACTAGGGGCAGCCTACTATTCCGCTGGATCGATGCATCGATACAAGAACGGTAAAAACGCCGTCGAACAGCGAAAGTTGCAGCAAAAGCAGCAACATGGAGAGCAGGACGAGTTTCACGACCAACGGGATGAAATCTGGGAACTAGACGCCAAGCACGCGGTTGGATTCATCGCGATGGCTGGGCTCTTCTTGACGGTGTTTTACTACGTAAAAATCGGCGGGATTATTCCGGTGCTTTTGCGGTGTCGAGTGCAGCCACACTGACGCAGTTGGTTGGGACCCCGTTGGTAGAACGAGTGTTGCCTTCACTGGCTGTTCGCGAGGTGACGGTGCCGCTCCTTGGCGATACAGCACGGGTCTCTGAGTTGGTGGGGCTGGTGCCGTGCTGCGCGCTTGCTATCTTTTGGTACATGCATCGACGTACGTATTGGCTGCTGCAGGACATTATGGGGATTTCTCTTTGCTTCGTGTTCCTGCGGACGGTGCAGCTTCCTAACCTCAAGGTGGCTACTGTGCTGCTCACCTTGGCCTTTTGTTACGACGTTTTTTCGTGTTCTTGTCGCCTATGTTCTTCGGCTCGAGCGTCATGGAAGATGTCGCCACAGGCGGCCCAGCAGCTTACACCAGGAGTGGGTATCCTGGCATCGACTATTGTGAGCGGTATCCACACTATCCAGCGTGCGAGGACCCGGAGCCCATGCCAATGTTGCTGGTTTTGCCGCGCGTTCTAGACTGGGCTGGAGGTACCAGCATGCTAGGTCTTGGCGACATTATCTTGCCGGGCATGTTACTTTCGTTTGCCTTGCGGTTCGACTATTCGAGCGCAGCGTCGAGTACTAGAAGCTACTTTACTCTTATGGCTGTTGGGTATGCGGTAGGTTTATCGATGGCGAACCTCGCCGTGTTGATAACGGAAATGGGTCAGCCAGCACTCATGTACCTTGTGCCAACCACGTTGGGCGCGCTCGTTACTGTGTCCAAGCGGAATGGCGACTTCCGAGCGATGTGGCTTGGAGATGGAGTTGATCAGAACGATACAAAGCGACGAGAGGGCGATAGCTCTACTAGATACAGCACGGTCAGGTCCGAGGCGCCAGACGAGATCGTTGTTGATGATCCCATCGGGCGCAGCAATTCAAAGGGAAGTGACCAGATCCCACTACTAGGCTCGGGCTAAGCGAGCGAAGATAAAATGCATGTTGGACATTATGCTTTGCTGTTCATTACCAATCCAGAGTGAAGACCACCCGGAGAAGCAATTAACCACCCAACAGCGAGTGCATAGAGCACCAGCAAGTACAATGGAGCAGTGCCGATGAACACACTTACCGCCGAGCTCTTCCGCAGCGGGACACGTTGCGTCGTGCCGTCCTTCTTGGGGACCACCATCTCTTTCTGACCTTGTGAGTTCGTCTCAACGGGGACTTGCTCGTGCTCTTCATATCCGTCTGGGAACTTGTTGTCGACATTCACTACGTCGTCTGTAGGCGGGCTCAGGATGTGCACTTCCGCCGGTATCCACTACGACTGTTTCATAGGCGTTGCTTGTTGATTTCGAGCCATGCTCGTATTGGTGGCTCGACTGATCCAGTGTGTTGGATAGTGGAACTTCCTCGGCCGTGCCATCAGGCTTCGGGACCACCATCTTGGAGCCGTCCTGGGTGTCGATGACAGGGATCTCTTGCTCCTTCTCACCTCCATTCGGGTACGTGATGTCGACGTTCACTTGTGCGTCTGCAGGTGGGCTCAGTATCTACACTTTCTCAGGACCGGTGCGGGTGTCTACCATGACAGAAGGGTTGTTGTCGGTTGTCGATCCAGATCCGTGATCATGCTCAAGAGAAGACAAACTTGGTTCTGGTTCAGCCTCCTCGATGTGAGGAATCTCAATGGTACCAGCATTTTCGACTCTGAGTTCGGGTCGGCCGTGCGGTGTTTCAATGACAGGAGCGTCGGCTTGCCTCTCGAATCCATTCACTTGTTCGATCAATATAGGCTGAACGCCATCTTCAGGTGGTCCTTGCGGGACCACGTTCTCTATGCCTAGCGTCGTATTCACGGCGATGGCATCATTTTCTTCGACAGTCGGTGCTTCTTCGCGAATTGGCTCGGGTGCTTCGGTAGGCGGCGCATCCACCATTGCAATACTACCGTCAGCGATCGAAACCTCAGCGTGATGGTCCTCGGGTGTGTCGACGACCAGCACCGTTTCCTGGGTCACGTTTTCATCAGGAGACTTGATCTCAACTTGCGCTTCGCCATCGCTAGTTTGAGAAGCAAGTGCACAAGGTGTGCGACTTCAACGTCTGGGATGCGTCTGGGACGAGTAAGCTTTGGAGATCCGACCGTTGGACTTGGCCTTGCAGACAGAGAGAACAGTGAATTCATTCCGCTATTTGCTAAGCAGTGAATAAAGCTTTGGCAATCCCCACTCTAAGAAGAGCTGCGCTAAGTGATATAGTTGCTATACAAGTGGCTATTGCTCATTGCTAGAAAGCCCCAGAACTGTCACGGTCACATTTCTTTCTGGCGTCGGTACCTCAACTGGTGGAGCCGTCGTGGACGGGTACTTGTCCAAGAGCTCCTGCGGGATTTCAATCACCGTCTCGGAGCACCAGACTTCCAGCATGTAATAGAGGGAATCGATCGTGTTGATGCTGAATGTCAGTTTGTGCTTCTTGGTCGGATCATTACTTTCTGGACGCAGGCAGTGTTGCTCTCGATCTTGTCGTCGAGCTGCTCGTTCAGGTTGTCTTTGACCTCATCGGGGAGATCCGAGTTGCCGATGTCCGCCTTGTGGTTGTCCCAGACCTTGGTGAGTTGGGCGATGTACTCATCGTACGTCACCGTGCCGTCATTGTCGTGGTCGAGGTTGTCGAATGTCAAGTAGAACATGTCGCCCAAATCCTCAACAAAGTCGGGTACCACCAAGGTCGTCTCCATGTTCTTGCTTGCTGGAGGCGATGCATCAATATTTAACGTGTTTAATGTGGTGTACCCGATTAACACCGAAACAGCGATCACTGTCACCACCGCGCCGGCGACTGCCAAGCGTTTTTCTTGTGAGAATTAGCAGCGAGGTGGGCCTCAGTGCGTCGAAGGAAGGTTGATTCCTCGTTCTCAACCTTGTAGCTGGCGGGAGACTTCATAGTGCGATGATCTCTCAAACAGCGAACGGGAAGTGGAGGTCCTTATCTTGGCCAAGAGCTTCAACTTCGACTCACATTGTTGGAAATTGCACCGGTGACATGCTGCAACGCTGACAGCATTGAAGGATATTATCTACGTTGAAGGATGTCGCCTTAGTCACCCGCCCAAACTGAGATTAGCACCCGGATAGCGCTACGGAGCATACTTGAAGCACTATGGCGCGGGTCACGTGTTTGATGAATATCGTCAAATCTCCGATTTAACGAATCATATCGATATCCACCTCCCTTTTGGCCAATCACAGGGCAGGTACGCTTGTAAAGGCTGTCCAGCCGCAGCTCCGACATATCGGGTCGGAGGCCCCTGATATGTCCATACAAATGCCAACTCATTCACATATTTCCTGAATAACACGAAAACGCCGACCTCTCCGACCCAAGATGAACCTGCGCGACCTCGCACCAATTAGCACGAAACGCGCACGCGAGAGCGCAGCGCGCTCGTTCAAGACGTTCCTAGCTGATGAAGGTGTCACCTGGGAGTATCTCGCCGTGTGCATGGCGCGCGAGAATGCCCCGCTTGTCCTGGAAGCAGTGGTGGACAAGTTCGGCATGTATCTGGTCTTCAAGGAAGGACGCAAGGGTCAGCTCTTGGCCAGGCACTCGGTCATGCAGTACTACCGACAGGCCAAGAACTGGCTGCTGGACCAGTTCCCCAGATTCGCCAAGCTACAGACAAGGCGCTGCTCAAGAAGGGCCAAGTGCTGGAGCGCTACTGTATGAAGAGAGAGTCTGGGACCTTCGTCAACAAGGTCCCAGCGTGTACCAAGAAGTCGCTCAAGATGATGGTCATGCACCTGTATTCAACTGCTTCCACGGCTTCCGACTACCAAGACGCCGCGCTGCTGTGCTTGCTGTGGTTCCTGTTCGGACGAGCGTCTGACCTCACGCTGCTTCGCAAGGTGAATCTCTCCATCGGCGTCGGGAATATTCTCTTCGTCCGCTTCATCCGCATCAAGACTTCGGAAGAGCAAGGGGTCTCACTCTTCCCCGATGACGACTTCATCACGTGCCCGCTGCTCGCCATCGCCCTTGCCCTCGCGACACAGTCTGCACCGACAACTTCGCTCTTGAGCCAGCTTCCTGATCAGCACGCGAACGTGCAAGCCACTCCGACTGCGCCTCTCATCGACTTGATCGACCACCCCGAAGACGTTGCTTCACTTCAAACCTCCAAAGACGCTGCAGATGGGGAGAAGCTTACCGACGACGCCCCCGGAATCCATAGCTACGTCAACAGAGTCTTGGGGAGAATCGCACAGAAGGCCGGTGTCACGGAACGCTTGACGTCGCACTCCTTCCGTCGTGGAGGAACTCAGCATGCCAACGGGGCCGGAATGTGCGTGCAATGGATCTTCGACCGAGGCGCGTGGAATATGACAGCGACGAACAAGGCGTTCGCGTATGTTTTCAACACTCCAGCAGAAGACCACAAGATTGCTCGCGTCTTGAGCACCCGCAAGCCCAACGCAGAAGTCTCGCTGTTGTCGCTCAACGCCTTTGACTCGGACACGCACCAGAAAATTGCCTCCGTTGCATCAGCGCTATTCGTCGCTTCGTCTGGGCTTGACACCGCACAGTATGACGTCAACGCACCAGTGCTCGAGACTCTCATGGCGTACCTACTCCGCCACTACCCAGCGTTGAAGGCTCTTTCGGCTGATGGCCCTGCGATCCAGCGTCTGGAGGCTTGTGCTGTCGAGAAAGGCTTCTGTGTCAATGGCTTGCTGGTTTGGTCGTCTCACCTGACCTGTGATCCAAAACCCACCGAGGAACAACATACCGGGGCCCCACAAGAAGCATCGACCGATGTTACCAAGCACCCCGTGTTTCTCCATCAAACCGCCTTGATTGAACAATTAATTCAAGTGAACAAGACACTCGACGCTCGCTTGACAGTAATGGAGGCTAAGCTCTGCAACAAACACGCACGGACACCAACACTGCAGGAAACAAGTGAGGATACAAGTAGCGACAAACCGCTATCCAAACGACGACGTACCTCTCCAGCTTCGAGCCTCAAAGACACCTGGTTCGCGTGGTACGCTCAAGAGCCGCGGATGTGGAGCTCGACCGACGGCGCTACAAAGCACACTCGGTCCAACGCGAAGTGGCTTGTTGGCTTCACGAAAATCTTCCTGACCGACGGCTTCACGCTTGTTGAAAGGTCACCACGCTATCGAGACGATGTCCTTGAGGTCGGGGCTGCTGCCGAAGTCGCGGTGCTGGAACTTCTTCGTGGTCATGGGATCAAAGCGCGCGGTGGCAACAATGTGTTGAAGTACCTGCGGGGGCTCC
Organism: Phytophthora quininea; assembly: GCA_011947345.1. Classification (NCBI taxonomy): domain Eukaryota; phylum Oomycota; class Peronosporomycetes; order Peronosporales; family Peronosporaceae; genus Phytophthora; species Phytophthora quininea. The sequence continues at coordinate 400,911 of JAAVTG010000561.1, forward strand.
ACAAGTCTGGTTTGCTCAATGAACACGTCGCACGCTTCAATCACCTACAACGAGGAGGTCACATCATGGATCCTTCACCGGGACACACGCAAAACATCATCGAGTTAGTGATTGCAGCTTAATTTCATTATCGCACCTTCGCGGCCAGTCGTTTTTGCAGCCGCTTGTCCCTCCGAAATTGAAAGCTCATTCTGCATCTTACACCCGCAACACGTAGCCATGCCTTCACGCAAGCCCTCGAAGAAAGCGGTCAGCTCAAGGCAGGAGTTCAAGGGCCTCTGTATCGCTGTTGGAAAGACGTTCAAGATACGTGTCAGGGATGAAGTTATTCGCCACCTTCGACTTACCTTGAGCACGACTGTCGCCTCTGCAAGTCTCCTCCCCGAAGCTCTCGAGGTGATCTTCGCTGCTCTTGCCGATCGGAAGAAGCGCCGCCCCACGCTGGACGATGTGCACGAGTGGCATGTCCCTCTCGAAGACGCTGGCGTTGACGCGGAGGCTGCAGACGACGAAGGCGCGGTCGACGCTCCACAAGATGAGCCCCAGCACTACGTGCGCAAGCTGGTCAACTGGAAGCGTGAGAACCGCACCACGTACTACCTTGTGGACTGGGAGCCGACTTGGGAGCCTCGATGCCACGTGAATCCCACCGTCGTCGCGGCCTTCAAGAAGGAGCGCCGCCTGCTTGTCCGCAAAGCCTTCATCGACGACGAAGCTGTAGAAGACAACTCGCTCAACGCCACAGAAGCATAGGGTGAGTCAATCATAACGGTCAATACAGGGTGTACTACATGCTTAACAACACTAGATACATCAAACTACACTGCGTTGAACACTGAGCTTGACCTCCAGATGAAAGAGCAAAGTTAACCTCGTCACAGAGTACACACAACATGAATTTGTATGCGGCATCGAACACAGAGCTTAACCTCCGAATGGAACAGCAATGTTAACCTCAACGCGCGCACACACACATGCACACACACACACACATGCACACGCACTGTAGCTCATGCCTGGAATCGAACCAGCGCCACCGAGTGTTTTAAGCTCGGGCCCACCCACTGGGCATCATGAGCGGTCGGGACTTGCGCCCGAGAGCGGCAAAATCCCGAATGACAGCTCGGCAGTGAATGCCAGCCACACAGTTTGTGTGGACACGTGGCCACTAAGCCAGCGTATTTGCGCTGCTCATAAGAACAGGCTTTTACGTACCCACTCTTTTAGTGGCCCCCGATTTCCGAGGCCGAGCATCATTTGTCAATTTGCTGGCTGCAGAGCACATGGCTCTGCAGCGCAAAAATGTATGTTTTAGTTTTTGCCTCTATCTTTGCCCACAGGCCGTTTTAGAGCCTGGGAATCCGCCTGTAAACACGCCTTTGTATGGCTCTCTTAGGATTCTCAAATCTACATGTGGTTTCAAACCTGCCTTTTTAGACTCTTTTCTGATCGGCTCTTTTCCCTCCGATGTACCGCTTTTCCGGTACGGGTCGGAGAAGGTCGACGGTCGGAGATTTTTGCTGTGGGAAGCGGTTGAAGCCCGCTTAATTGTTTGCTGGAGCTCAGGAATAGCGAAGCTAACATTCTAATCTCACTTTTCCTTTCTACTCACGACTCCCGGTCATACAGATCAAGTGCGTCTTCCAATACACATGGACCCAACAGGTTCGAGCCGCGCAATGGACGGTCGATATGGCCCCAGTAAAGATGAACGCAGATCTGTCGGTCCCCTGACTCGGTCACTGAACGGGTAATGGTACCCCGAAAAGATAAAGACTGCAGCCGTTGGAGGGTTAGCCAAGCAACCGAAAGATGCTTTGAGTTAGGTATATTTTTATCTGTTGTAGGAAAACAATCGCTGATCGATTATTGGAAATCTGTAAAAAAACAGGTAATTACGACTAAAAAATAACTAGCAACTGCTGTTGGGCGGTCTTCGCACTTTTGCTCATTTTATATCTTCGCTTCGCCTGCTCAAGCTTTCATGAATCCGACGAAGAAGCTGATCTTCCTCCGTTGAGTCGAGCCATGCAGTCCGCGAGACCTCTCCGACGCTCTCGTGCGGATCTCGTACACTCGAGCGAGTGGTTTCAACAAACTGTTGCAGACGCCCTGTGGATACCCGACAGAACTGAGGTCGTTCACAAACCTCGCAGACGACGTATCCAAAACTCCCCAGATCTCGACCAAGGAGACGGAAGGAAGCGCAAACGCGAGAAGAGAGGCGTGTTTCCGAAGCGCGCATCAGGGTTCGTCCGCGACCGTGTTTCGGACCACATAAGAGTGGTCGAACCGCTGTTCGCCTCTTGAGTCGACGTGACCAACTTCGCCGACGAGGAACGCACTTCGCGTTGGAGAGAGATGTCGAAGCACGCCACAGCGTGCACAAGATGATATTATCGAGGACGAGGAGTCAGACGAAGAAGAAGAGGAAACCGTCAACAGTGTGGTAAGCTTTGACTGTTCCCGACTTCGGACCAGCGCGCTAAGCTGGACCAGATGTTCGCTGTCAACCGCGCGATATACAACAAGCTGGTGGCCCGCTCCCGCGAAGACCAACTCGGAATCGCGTCCGATGAAAAGGTGACGCGGACCGAACTCATGAAGAAGTACCGTCCGATCGCGATCCTGAAGAGCATGTTCAAGTACTTCCGGAACAACAAACGCGCGAGAGCCCGACAGAAGCAGGTTCACGACGAGATTCGAGACTCCGCGTTTCGTGATTTCAAGAAGGCGGTGTAGTCATCGCTGGCGCTATTCTTCGCCAAGAAGAGGCGGGACGATAAAACCACGTACCCGGACATGAAGTTCAAGAGCAAGTTCTCGCTGTCCAACACAATTGAGATCAGGAAACGCTCGGTGAATGCTGTTGTTGAGAACGACGGCCAAGGTTTTGACCGGTTCCACACTAAGTTCTTCGGGATGAAAGCGGGCGACGGCATTGCTTTGCACGAACGACTCCCAGCGCTAGAGAGATCTGTCCGTCTGCGACGTCTGCGAGAAGGAGAGTACTATCTCATCGTACCTCGCCTGCGAGAGTTCGACCCGTCCAAGAGCGAGAGAGTGTGCGCGATTGACCCTGGTGTGCACAAGTTCGCGACTGTGTACGACCCCGACGGGCGAACGTTCAGCGTGAAGGACGCGCGCTCCGTGTTGAAGAAGAAGTTCGAGGCCGTGGACGAGATGAAGTCCATGCTCGCCCAGATGACCAACGCGTGCAAGGCCAGACGCTCAACTCCACACGACCGAACGAAGACGAGCAGGTCAAGCGAGCATCGATTTCGCTACCGGCTGCGTAGACGGATACGCTTCACGTCTCGAAAGGCGACGCGAGCCGTGAACAACATTCACCAAAAGCTCTCGAGCTGGCTGGCGATGAACTACAAGCAAGTCCTTCTCCCGTCCTTCCACACGTCGGAGAAGGTGCGACGGTATTTCTTGAAGGCAGCAGCAGACGCTACCCCGGAAACCTCCGCCACCGTCCAGAAGCGGAAGATTCGAAGCCCTACGGCGAAATCTATGCTGGCGCAGGCTCACTATCGCTTCAAGATGCTCCTGAAGTACAAGTTGGAGCGCGCGGGCGGACGGCTGGTCGAGTGCGAGGAGGAGTACACGTCGAAGACCTGCTCAGGCTGCGGAACGATAAAAACAACCTGGGCGGCAGCGAGGTCTTTCGGTGCAGCAGCTGCCGGGCAGTGTACGATCGGGACGTGAACGCAGCGCGCAACATCTTCCACAAGAACATGGGGTTGCTCTTGTAGAGCGCTCTCATGCACTAACGGCGAAGCCTTCGTCGCGGAGTCCTGTCCACCAGCGGTTTTACTTCTGGTGGGCGCTACAGGCCCACGAGTGCCCAACCTGTCAACTTGTAGTAAATTTGGCAAAATGAGGTAACTCCCAAGGCGTAAGCCTCAACAGTCTCCTTCCGAGCGCTGCTAGCCGCTGGTTGTGCCGCAAGGAACGGCCAGTCGAGTTGAAAGATTTTTTCTTTCGTCATGATATTGGTCAGCTCCAACACGATGACGAAAAAGCTTATAGACGACCCGGAGCAGACTCCGGAGAGTTCGTACAGGCCATGAGTAAATTGCCGTCTCCACCAAGCCGCGTTCCATCCTCTGTGCATGTTGCGCTTATCTTTTCTTCAGCAGACCAATGTCGGCCCCGGGTATCGCTCTCGAGCTAACCTCCAAGATCTTCTCTTCCGATCCGAGCACAGCCATACGAATGTTGTGACCTAAAACTCGCTGCACCAACCTTGATTCTCTTAGTGGTCCTAGTACTGTTAAACATGACGCCGTCATCGCAGGCAGGCGGAAGATGATGTAGCTGTCCGGAACCCAGCCCTGCATCAGCGTTGAAGTGAGTTATTAAGACAGGCACAAGTCTTCCGACATGTGGAAACGGCGATCGCTATGAAAATATCGCACGAAGCATACACACAAATTGAAATATGCAGGCCATTTACTTCCACATCACTGCAGTTTGGCGTCACCCTTACACGAACCGTGGATCTGGCGGTGGTTGATTTGTTTTGCCTACGTCCACCATACACGGAGAGCTGCCGTCGCTACTCACGTGGGAGAACTTCCAGCCATCGTCGACGGTTGATAGGAAGCGGTTCGACAGCGAGATCCGTGCAGGTCGAAGTCGAGCACGTTTGATCAGATGTCACATCACGGACCTCGATGGAGAACGTTAGCACTCGCTTCCTGCGTGCCTCCCGCTCGCCTTTGAGGAGAGGCGGAGGAAGCTTGGCTTCGCGTAGTCACAGGCATGTAGAAGTAGGAGACGAGTTTGCGGGGAACGTCCGCAGCGTTGGGGTGGAGGGCGATGTACGCACTGGACAGACAAGTCTGAAGTAAGTACTCGCCAGCAGGGAGTACTGCAGGCCTCCACCCCTTTGGCACAATGTGTATTCAAACAGATAGCGACATACTGATAGGATCCCAGATACGACCTCGTGTCGTACCATGCATTCCGATTCTTACAGCACACTGGCACGACCACCTCCGCTGTGAGTCTGCCTATCTCACAGCCTCGGCTGGTGGTGGCTTTGCATCTGCTGTATCTGTGCAAGAAGACCGTTGGCCGCTCTCTCCTCGCACTGATCATGCGCTGGCACTGGACCAGAGCCGCCGAGACCCCGCGGCTCGTGTATCAAGCGACGTCCGCCTTAAGGCTGGTCCGGGCAAACCTTCCTGTCATCATTTTTGTATCGAGAGTCGAGAAAACCGAGTTTTTGTACTTGATTTCAGTATGATCCGGCTAAGTACGTGATAGGATGCTTTGCCTGAAATCAAGTCATACAAAAATCAAGTCAAACATCTATGCAGTAATTACATATAGATTAAAATTTTCAAAACTAGCCTCTATAAATACATTTATATTTTATAAATATGTTTTATAAATATGTAGTGTCCCAAGGTCAAAGCAACAAAGCAGCGATACAGCCAAGGCCCCTTCCTCGCAGCGATGTTCGACTACCTGGCGCGCCAGTACCGCTGGTACAAGCTCGAGTTCGGCCTCACCATGCTGAGCTGGTGGGAGGTGGCCATCTTCAGTGCGTCGTAGCAACTAGTAGACGTTTTTTGACGGGTTACTTGTTAACATGTCGTATTCCGTGTCAATAAACTACAGATAGCTTCCTGCTGGTGGTCACTAGCGTCACGGGCTACTACGTGTACAGCTTCGGCAGCCACGTCGCCGGTCTTCTGCAGTAAAGCCACCTCGCCAGCACCAAGGGGAGGAGAACTCCCGTTCTAACAGCAATGACACAACCTTTATTTTGATCGGATACATGCACAATTTTGCTGTGTTACAGTTTCGAGCCTTCGAACAGATCCTCCATGGTCTTGCGTCGACGCATCGACTGCGGCGTCGCCTTGAATCTCAACAGCGTTCGAGGCGGAGACGGACTGGGGTTTTCAGCGGGGGCGACGTCCCCTGTTGGGGCCAACGTTTCCAGCTTGAACGCTGTCTTCCTGTTTGAAAGGTTCTTCTTGTCGCCACCTTGTTGTCGTTTCAATTGCGAGGGATAGACGGAAGCAGTGGACTCCGCCGGAGCAAAGAATTTCTCGACATCAAGACGGCGCTGCAGGGCGTTGAAGAACCCTCGTCGAGTGAGCAAAAGTCCAGCCTCGCTGACGAAGATGCCGAACTCGTAGTACACGTGTGGCGACAGGTAAAGCGTGTCGAACTCATCCATGTCTTCCACGTGGAAGGAAGTACGCACCAAACCCATTGCACGAGCTGGAGTGCGTAGTAAATCTTCTAACGGTAGACGACGGTAGGGTTTTTCATGCTGTCGAGCCATCAGCGGCGTCGTTGAAGCGCGCTGGTTGATCACATGATCGATATTGATGTCGTCCACAGTATACACAGCGTCTTTGTCTTGCTGCAACTGAGGGCCTCGATACTTGTAGTACGCCGCCTTCACGGACAATACGATAGCAATAAGAACCCAGGATTCCACGACGACAGCGACGAGAGGAGAGTAAATCGCTGCCACTTTGTTGGGTGGGGTCGTAGCAAACCCGTCAAGCTCTTCGCAGTACGCGTTGGAGACTGCCGATCGACCCACAAAAGTCTCGTTGTCGATTATCTGCTGACAATCGCCGCCACGTCGGGTCGTGTACACCCCAAACAACGACGTCGCTTTCAAACTCACAACAATTGTAGTCGCCGCCATCACCTCGAGAGTCGTGATAAAGGTGTGTTTGGCGATGAAGTACGCTCGAGCCTCGACAACCCACACCACTCCGCTCCAAAGCAAGTTCAGTGAGCAAAGCACCAGCATCCACAGTCGCACAATAAACAGCACCGCAACGACTTCTCCGTCGTAGTCATTGTGCCAGGCGATAGCGAACGGGAGGCCAACTACCCACGACAATAAGGACGACGCAATAGTAAGCGTGGCGACGAAGTTGCTGCGGTAGAGAGATCGATACAGCCACATCCAACGTCCGTCGTAGTCGTTGCCACTTTCGCCGTTGTTTTCCTTACACCCGAGCAGTAAATCCCGTCCAAACAGTAAGAAAGTCTCCACCGTCGCTCGAACATGAAGAACGAGCAACACGACATCCACGACAATCAAAATCACGTAGAGGTGCCCAAACGAAGCAAAATTGACCCAGCTATCCACATGCACAACGAGCTCGCCGTCCCGTTCACGAAGACTGAACTGCTGCCGCAAGTTCTGCCTCGTCACGAGTTCAAAATTCATCACGTTGAGCTTGTCCACCGTCAGCCAGGTCAAGTCGTTGTGTAGCTCTGGGAAGGACGTCGCGTACGTGCCTACCACCGCACTTTCAAACACATTGGGACTTCCACAGATCACGATTGAAACGCTGTAGTGACCGGGGCCCGCAGTAGATTGGAAGCCTTGCGAACAGACCACGAGTGACAAGGGATGGCTGCGACTGAGGAGACTCAGCATCCGCAAAAGCTCAGCCTCTGCCTGGGAATTAATGGTGGCGACCTGCTGCGGGTCCACCTCGGTCTCCGTCAACACGTAGCGCTGGGGAATCGCGTCACCACATTCTCTTGGCAGATCGGCGGACGGCGGTGGATGAAGAGCATTCGACAGCTCACCCAGGCCACGGAATCCGCACGAACTCCAGACGAAAGCACCAGTTCGTGGGCAACTTGTTTCTCGGGGTCGAAGCGAGCTCCGAGCTCGCAGTTGGTGGCTTTGACTGTGTGGAACTTTTCTTCAGGTTTGGTGGCGAACAGCTCGTCGCATTTGTCGTAGTAAGACGCCCACCCAGATCCACGCACCCACTCGGCGCCGGATTCCACCGCAGCATTAGAGTCGCTCAGAAAGACAGGTCTTGGAAGAGCTTCCTCTCCGAAGCCTCGCTCGTAAGCTCCTTCGAACGAAAACGACTCGGTCGGTCCGATCCAAAAGACTTTGGCGTACAAGTCCAACAAATCAAGCGCGTACAGACCCAAGAGCAACGCGAGTCGGAGAGACGTCGTCACGGAAAACATATCTGCCCTCCCGACGACAAATGACGAATTCTCCACATGGAACCATTCTTGCTGGGAGGGTTTCATACTTGCTTTTTTTTCCTTCGAGTTGAGTAGTCGCCTGCGGATTCTTTGGAGCATGGAGGACTTTGGCTGCGATGACTTTGAGAGTGAGTTACTTTGCGCGTTTGCTGGTAGCACATCTGTTGACGAATGTTTTCGTTGAATGACTACTAGAAACCCTGAAGGTTATTGTGGTAGGGAACGGAAATGTTGGCAAGACGAGCATGACGACGAGATATGCCAAGGGCAAATACACCGGTACCTACAAGAAGACCATCGGCGTGGACTTCATGGAGAAGACGGTGGAGTTACGGGACCTCGGAGAGAGTATCAACCTCATGATCTGGGATACTGCTGGTCAGGAAGAGTTCGATGCGCTCACCAGTCGATACTACAAAGGTGCAGAGCTTGTAACGAGTTTTGATTTAGGAAAAATTTAACGGTTGCTGTTCGTTCAGGGGCTGGTGCGGTCATTTACGTATTTTCGACCGTGGACCGAGCCTCCTTTGATGATCTTCCTAAGTGGAAGCGCAAAGTGGAGGAGGAGTGTGGACAAATCTGCAACGTCTTGGTGCAGAACAAGATCGACCTGGTCGACGACGCAGCTATGGCTCACGACGAAGTGGAGGATATGGCCGACTTTTTGAACATGCGGCTCTATCGCTCCTGTGTGCAGGACAACATCAACGTCGGCGAAGGTTCGTACAATAAAACTCTAGTCACAGCCGGTATAAAACCATTCACGTTTGTGCTTGCAGTGTTTCGTTACCTGTGCAGACGATTCCTCAAGAATGGCGACGATCCCGACGAGACGGTGCATGCAGTCACGGACATCACCACGATCAGCCAGTCGACCAAACCAATCGAAAGTGCACGCCGTAGTTCACCGTCCGAGCACCGGACGAAGCGCGAGCTTTCGGACATTTCGGATGTTGCTTCGGATCGGACCTCCACGGCAGCGCCATCCCCCATAAATACTCAGACCCCACTCAGCAAGTTGTTTCCTCCTCGCCGCTAACGATCATTGATCGCGAGTACGCCAGTGACAGCGAACAAGACGAAGAAGTTGAGAATGACTCGAAACCTCGCAGAAAATCTTCCGGTGGCAGGAACTACGCTGCGTCGAACGTAGTCGACGCGGAAAACAAAAGACGAGCGTCAACCAAACGAGAGAAGGCTGAAGCTTCTGAGGCGAAGAATGACGAGGCACGTAATCGGGCGCTGTCGGGGCTCATCTCGGATGACGATGACGACGAATACGACCGCGACGACGACGATGCTGTGGATTCATCCGACGCCCCAAAGCTGAGACCAAGCAGACAGCGCACCAACGGGAAGAAGACTCGCCCACCACCAGAGTGTGTGATTTCCTAAAGTTGAAGACCTCGCAAGCTTTCAAACTTCTTGTTGAGATTGATCTGCCACCCTTTCCATCGAGGACAGCGCTGTTATAAATGATTCTCCAACTAACACTATCGTACAGTTCCTAAGCGTGGTGCCTTAGTAATGCTGCTGGCCGTGAATCTGCGAGCGCGACATCGAGTACAGATCCGAAAGGAAGCCGTCCTTGTCAACATGGCTGGTACGTCCGTACCGCGGCGCTCTGGGGGCTGCTGCTGTTGTCGGCGTGGTTCGTCAATGACCGAGTGCATGCTGAGCTCGAGATTGTCGTTCTCCTCGACGGGGCACCCGCCTGCACCACACCAAGGTCAAACTGACTCAGACCCAGGCCCGATTCCGCTAAGGGCAGAGCCGCAACTTCCACACCGTCATCACTGTCGCTCGAGATAACCGTGAAGCTGCGTTCGCTCGGGGATTTCTGTCGTGACGGTTGGTACGGAGCCCGGAACGGAGGAAGCGGCGCTGGGTGGCCATGCGAGATGGCCTGGTAGCGCGGCGGGGGTTCGTAGTATTGTTGGGATGCCACAGATTGCACTCGAGGCGCTTCGTACTGGTCCAGCGGCGATTGGAATCGTTGCTGCATTCGGTGCTGCGGTGCTGCCGATGGTCGGCGGTTCTGCTGCACGAGTCTGTTGCGTCCTTCGGTTTGTGGGCGGTGTGATCCGGGCGGTGGCGGATACGGCGAAAACTTGTCCTCCGCGTCCAAATCCGACAGTGAGACGGTGTTGCTTCGGTTGCTACGTCCGCTCGGGGCACGGTTCCTCCCAGTGGCTGCGCGTTCATGGAGATACTCGTCGTCATCGTCGTCCTGGCTGCTCCAGTCGCTCTGCCAGTCGAGATAGTTGGATCGCGAGCTGGCGTCGATCACCGACTTGACGTCTGCTGAGTCCGTGCCGACTTCAAGACATTATGACGACTCGACTGGGTCTTCGGTTCGCGCAACGCCACCCGGTCTACTTCAGTGTCCTTGTCGGCGTTCAGTTGGCGAACTTTCTTGATCGTCGCCTCGAAGTTCAAAGAGTCGACCAACACGGTGTTGTTGATGCACAGCTTGCAGAAGCGTTGCTGGTGCGGACGACCGGTCTTGGCGTCGATGTGGAAGACGAAGCGGTAGTCCGAGCACGACTTGCAGACGCTCTGGAAGCATCCGGCGCAGGGTCGATTGGTCGACATGAAGGACCGGCCGTAGCAGATGTGGCACAGCGCACTGGCGGGCCACTTGTTGTGCTGCGCGTGCTTCATGAGCAGCGAATATTTCTTCGCGCGCGCACTGTTGACACAGCCGACAACGTTCAGAAGCGTGCCGGCGACCACGTACTCGGCAAGGCGCTGAGCTACCGAGTCCAAATTGTACACGGTGGACCAGACGAAGCACTCGACGTGGGTATCGTCGTGCGGTTTGTACAAGAAGCACGTGACCTGGTGCTCGCGCTTGATGCCCTTGATAGCGTCGATCGGCCAGTCCGGGTGGTCGATCGAGTGCAGCACGTGGTAGGCCAGGTCGTTCCCGTTCGCGTCCGTGGTCGTGCCCATCCGTTCGTACGCGAGCACGTCGCGGTGCTTGGAGAGTCCCCAAGCAGCTTTACCTGCGAACCACTTGATCCCTGCAAACCGGTACGGCGCCTCGGGGCTGCGTCGCTCGGTCACGTTCATGACGCTACCATCCACCAGCTTGTACTTGAGCAACGTCTTGCAGGCGCGGAGATCGTCCGTGGTGTCGCAGTAGAGTCCGTCCATGACATCCTCGACCGGTCCGTGGATCAGGCCGGTGCCTTTCAGCAGCGTCACCTGCGGGTCGCGAGTGCCATACACGCTCTTGTAAATGCTGAGCTGCTGGCGTCGCCTGACGTGGACCCAAGCGTCCTCGTTGGTGTGACTGCTCTGGGTCGAATACTCTGCGACTGCATCGCAAAGGAAGGAGGTGACATTGCGATCGTAGCGCGCCTGCTCCTCGGACGTGAGTTCAATCTGCGGGAATGGCGGGATGAAATCTGCCATGGCTGACGCTGAGCGCAGTGAGCTCGCTGGGAATTAACTCACTTACGTTCAATCCGACAAGTTTCTTTGTGAGCGAGTGCGCAGGCCGAGGGAAGGTGTACAGGGTCGAGATGACGCTGAGCTACAAGAGAGGCGGCGCCGTCGCTGAAATCGGCTGGGGCTGCGTGAAACCAAGTTCAAACGCCTAGGACACGCCCATCTTTTGCAGCCTCGACAGATCTCAAAGCGAGATCTGGCGAAAAGAGGTCTCCGCACACGGCGCCGAGCTTGTGGATGGGAAAAGGGTCGAAGCAGCAGAGAAGGACAGCACACACAGCAGGAGATACTGTACAGTCACGGCGTTCAACGAGTTGCACGGCTCGGTGCGAACCGAGTTGGGGTCGAGAGAGGAGTGGGACAAGATATGCTAAGTCAGCTACTTGAACCGGTACAGAGCTCCGACCAGCATCGAGTATGCAGGAATTTTGAGGTGCAGCTGCATTGGAATGCCTCCCAAGCAAGCCAAAAGTGCCCCTGCACGTCCCGTGTAGCGTTAGTGCGTGTCGAGTCGTGACTGTTTGGTCGGACAGAAGGGCAAGAGTTCAGAGGGCGATTGTCGACGAACCTGTTGAAATATGATGTTACTGAGACGAGGCAACGCGAAATAACAAGTGTAACTGTAATGGTATGTCAAAATCCTGTTGAAATATGATATTGTTGTGAAAACGTTCATTATCGGTTTGGAAGGGGTTTTCCGACTCTATAGGAAACATACCGAAAAGTATCTTGAGATGGGCAGAGTGTCAAATCCTCGCCTTCCCGAAGATCGGCAAGTCGAACTCTGCGTGTCGAACACTTGCTTTTAAGGCGCTTCTTTTGCGGTCCGTAGCCACCTCGCCCTCGGTGTGAATCTGAGGGCTGGAGCGTGAGGTGAGCTACTGTACCACGGCGTGCAGCGAAGCTTGTCATCAAGCGATCGAGACGCAATAAAACTTCATTCCGATGGCGACAGCTGCCGACACAAAGCTTCGAAGAGCCCGTCGGTCCTTACATTCGGCTCTGATTTTTCTTGTAGGTATTATATCAACTAAAATTTGAGTGTCGCTTCGGCGAAAGGGGGGAGGGAAAACTATGGATTCGCTGTAGTTTTAGTAAAGTTTGATTCCCATGATAAAGGAGTTGCCGGGGAAGAGCGACGCAGGATGCAACTACTTATGCATTTTAGCTGGATTTGCGTCGTCGACGTGGACTACGATGATGATGTCTACACTTTCTCCCATGCGGTGTGCCATCATACGAGAGCCACCATATGAGATCGAGCAGCACACATGGATCGCCTGTTATTAGCACTGCCAGTATCGGACTCAGGAATGTCCTACCGAGACATCCACCGTGAATCGGAATAGTAGACATTGGACACTTCAATCGTTGACAGCATTACTGTGGTCACGCACCGACGGCCATGCCCACAGGATGAACAATCGCAACATCTCTTCTTGGTTGATCCAAACCATCGACTTCGAAGTATTTTTTCTTGCTGTTCAACGCGAATGTTGCCGCTGCTCGTACCGCATTTCGGTCGATCCAGGTGGCGATAACTTGCGCTTACGAGTCGTCAACGCGTGAAGCCCCCGTGGCATTCTTGTTCAGAAACGAATTAATCGATCGACTGCAGACGGACACCTTTATCGGATATCGGATATAATACATCCTCGTGCTTCCCGCCCCACCTAGATTTCCCACACAAGATCTACGTGCGTCAACTTCGACGTTGAAATATCCACGATGTTCAAGTTATCCCACCCGATGTGGCTTATGCCATCACTGTCAGAACTGCAGCTACGAGTCAGGGATCGAGCCCTCCGTCAACACCTCCGCACTGTGCCTATACCCTGAGAGCTGGCGTTGACAAAAGGATCCTCCGGCCACCACTTTCCTCACGCACGAGACACAAAAGTGCTCGCTGAGAGGCTTCCTGTCCTTGCACTCGTCTGGTAGATATTCTTCTCCACTGAGCAGCGACGACACGCGTTCTGCATGCAGCCAGCGCACTGGATGATGCTATTGGGAGCCTTGCCGCGAGTGTGACACACATCGCAGACTTCACCAGGGAAACATCGCTTGAGTCGGCGCCATTCATCAGACGCGAGAACTTCTTCGCTTCGGCGCACTGAATAGCGTTGGTCACTGCGAGCCATTTGCCGGCCATGGCATAGTCCGAGACTTTCTGCATCACTTTCCCTCTGGCCAGGAAGTCGCCTTGGAAAAAGCACTCGACGTACTCAGGAGAGTGCGGGCGATACAGGTAGCAGGTCGCCGTGTGCGCTCGTTTAATGTTCTTCATGTTGTCTGCAGGCCATTCCGGACGATCAATGGACTGGTAGCTGTGGTATGCAAACTCGTTGCCGTGTTCATCCATCACCTGGCCCATAACCTTCCCAACACACACCATTAGTTAAAGATCATCAACCATAACTGTAAACTGCTGCACCTCGTAGTTGAGCATGTCTCGATCGGCCACTAGCGGACCCAGCGGCGCCTTCGCAGCAAACCACTTGATGCCAGCGAACCGGAACGGAGCGGTTACTGATCGGCGCTGACTCACTTGGAACACTGCGCCGTCAATGAACTTGTAGTTAAGCAGGGTCTTCACTTTGCGGAGATCTTCAGTTGTGTCGCAGTAAAGGCCGTCCATAATGTCCTCCACCGTGCCGCGCATGAGTCCTTTGCCCAGATACAGCGTCACCCTCGAGTTGGTAGATTTCTCGACGTTCTTATAGACGTTCATCTTGTCACGACAACGGATGTGTGTCCACCGGGCTCGATTCAGATCCGGGTGCTTCTCCTCGTGATATGCGTGTAGTGTTCGCTTCAGCAGTCTGTTGGAGAATTGGTCATAGTAGCGCTGCTCCTCGTCCGTCAGGTTGATGGTTGGGAAGCGGTTCGTGGCCAAGCATAGCACCATGTTGCTGTCGTTCAGGTGGATTCGTTAATGGTGACCATGGACTGGAGCCGGTGCCAAAGGCAGTAGATACATACCTGAGACCATCGTCGCCGGCTTGTGCAGCTCATCAAGATGTGGGGCTCAAAGTTCTTCAAAATTGACTTGCGTACTGAAGGCCGATGCAAAGAAACTCGATAGTACCTCTGAAACCCCGCGGACATCCTTTACCTGCAGGCGCCACACCAGACAAATTGACGTCCTCACCGCTTCGGCACGCTGCGTTTCATCGGAAGACGTCTGAGCTTCAAAAACTTTTATCTAACATGGAGACTCCTGCGGCGAGTCGACGTATTTTCGGTCGTCGGGAAGGATATGCCGTCGGTGACGACGTCTCTCCGACTCGCGTTGTTCTTGGGTCTGTACGCGCTTGATTTGTTGGACTTGTACGCCAAAGTCTTTTGGATCGGACCGACCGAGTCGTTTTCGTTCGAAGGAGCTTACGAGCGAGGCTTCGGAGAGGAAGCTCTTCCAAGACCTGTCTTTCTGAACGACTCTAATGCTGCGGTGGAATCCGGCGCCGAGTGGGTGCGTGGATCTGGGTGGGCGTCTTACTACGACAAATGCGACGAGCTGTTCGCCACCAAACCTGAAGAAAAGTTCCACACAGTCAAAGCCACCAACTGCGAGCTCGGAGCTCGCTTCGACCCCGAGAAACAAGTTGCCCACGAACTGGTGCTTTCGTCTGGAGTTCGTGCGGATTCCGTGGCCTGGGTGAGCTGTCGAATGCTCTTCATCCACCGCCGTCCGCCGATCTGCCAAGAGAATGTGGTGACGCGATTCCCCAGCGCTACGTGTTGACGGAGACCGAGGTGGACCCGCAGCAGGTCGCCACCATTAATTCCCAGGCAGAGGCTGAGCTTTTGCGGATGCTGAGTCTCCTCAGTCGCAGCCATCCCTTGTCACTCGTGGTCTGTTCGCAAGGCTTCCAATCTACTGCGGGCCCCGGTCACTACAGCGTTTCAATCGTGATCTGTGGAAGTCCCAATGTGTTTGAAAGTGCGGTGGTAGGCACGTACGCGACGTCCTTCCCAGAGCTACACAACGACTTGACCTGGCTGACGGTGGACAAGCTCAACGTGATGAATTTTGAACTCGTGACGAGGCAGAACTTGCGGCAGCAGTTCAGTCTTCGTGAACGGGACGGCGAGCTCGTTGTGCATGTGGATAGCTGGGTCAATTTTGCTTCGTTTGGGCACCTCTACGTGATTTTGATTGTCGTGGATGTCGTGTTGCTCGTTCTTCATGTTCGAGCGACGGTGGAGACTTTCTTACTGTTTGGACGGGATTTACTGCTCGGGTGTAAGGAAAACAACGGCGAAAGTGGCAACGACTACGACGGACGTTGGATGTGGCTGTATCGATCTCTCTACCGCAGCAACTTCGTCGCCACGCTTACTATTGCGTCGTCCTTATTGTCGTGGGTAGTTGGCTTCCCGTTCGCTATCGCCTGGCACAATGACTACGACGGAGAAGTCGTTGCGGTGCTGTTTATTGTGCGACTGTGGATGCTGGTGCTTTGCTCACTGAACTTGCTTTGGAGCGGAGTGGTGTGGGTTGTCGAGGCTCGAGCGTACTTCATCGCCAAACACACCTTTATCACGACTCTCGAGGTGATGGCGGCGACTACAATTGTTGTGAGTTTGAAAGCGACGTCGTTGTTTGGGGTGTACACGACCCGACGTGGCGGCGATTGTCAGCAGATAATCGACAGCGAGACTTTTGTGGGTCGATCGGCAGTCTCCAACGCGTACTGCGAAGAGCTTGACGGGTTTGCTACGACCCCACCCAACAAAGTGGCAGCGATTTACTCTCCTCTCGTCGCTGTCGTCGTGGAATCCTGGGTTCTTATTGCTATCGTATTGTCCGTGAAGGCGGCGTACTACAAGTATCGAGGCCCTCAGTTGCAGCAAGACAAAGACGCTGTGTATACTGTGGACGACATCAATATCGATCATGTGATCAACCAGCGCGCTTCAACGACGCCGCTGATGGCTCGACAGCATGAAAAACCCTACCGTCGTCTACCGTTAGAAGATTTACTACGCACTCCGGCTCGTGCAATGGGTTTGGTGCGTACTTCCTTCCACGTGGAAGACATGGATGAGTTCGACACGCTTTACCTGTCGCCACACGTGTACTACGAGTTCGGCATCTTCGTCAGCGAGGCTGGACTTTTGCTCACTCGACGAGGGTTCTTCAACGCCCTGCAGCGCCGTCTTGATGTCGAGAAATTCTTTGCTCCGGCGGAGTCCACTGCTTCCGTCTATCCCTCGCAATTGAAACGACAACAAGGTGGCGACAAGAAGAACCTTTCAAACAGGAAGACAGCGTTCAAGCTGGAAACGTTGGCCCCAACAGGGGACGTCGCCCCCGCTGAAAACCCCAGTCCGTCTCCGCCTCGAACGCTGTTGAGATTCAAGGCGACGCCGCAGTCGATGCGTCGACGCAAGACCATGGAGGATCTGTTCGAAGGCTCGAAGCTGTAGGCGACATACCTCCGTTAGCAAGCAGATTGAGAAATGCCCAACTCCAAGACCTCAAGGCGGTCGCTGAGGGTCCTCAACGACGTGGAGAGCTGCACTCCAATCGACTGCATGACGTGGTTCGCATCGTTATCAGCGACCACTTCAACTTCAGTTTGTGTGGCTGTACACCATTTTCACGTCATGATGGACGTGCACACGAAAGAACCCGTGGCTGATGAGTGTTGTGCTCATTCGCACTTCTGCCACGTACCCGTCGACCCTTCCTACGTCGACATGAGTGTGGGTACGCCACGACAAGCTGCAGAGGACGCGCCGCTGTTGCAATCTGCCAACGGGTCGGTGACTATCAAGATCGACTCCGTTGTCACCCCTCGACGCCCAAACACCATGCGCTGCTGGGCATCGCGTGTGTGGCCACATCCGCTCTGTGCTTCAGTCTCATGTCAACGTTCATCAAGTACATGACGTTCACCTTCTCGTCCATGGAGGCCATTTTCTGGCGGTCTGTCGGCGCCTTCATCTGCAACTACGTACGTGGTGGGCACGATAACCAGACCGCTGATATACCGGGACTGACAATACGTTTTGTTGTTGTTGCAATTTAGGCCGTGGTGCTACTTTCAGGTCAGAGCTTGTACGTGGCGCCGGAGAACCGACGTATGTTGTTGTACCGCTGCATCGCGGGCTTCACGTCCATGGGGTTCGCCTTCTACGCCATGTCACAGATGGTATTGGCGGATGCCAGCGTCGTGGTGTTCACCAGCCCCGTCATGACCTTCTTCTTCGTACGTATATAGCTGCTGTAACTTCACTGTAAACATACTGGTGACTAAACGGCTGCTGCAGGGAGCTCTCTTTCTGCATGAGAAGATCGACCCGATCAGCTTGACGAGCGCCATCGTGGCATTCGGTGGTTTGATCTGCGTGGTTCGACCGGGATTCCTGTTTGGATACGACCACCCAACTGCAGCTACCGACGGCTCGTGGGTTGCTGTGTGCTCGGGTCTGCTGGGCGCGTTCGGACAAGTGTGCGTCTTCATCACTGTCCGACAACTGCAGGGACTCAACGTGTTCGTGATCGTGCACTACTTCACGCTGTCCAACATCATCTTCGCCGTGCTGTGGATTGCGATCGTTCAGCAGAGTTTCTTCGTGCCCGAGTCATTCATGCTCTGGCGAGCAATCATCGGCTGCGGCATCTTCACGTTCGGCGGTCAAATGTTCTTGACCAAAGGTTTCCAGCTGGAGAAGGCGGGCATCGCCTCCGTCATGCGCTACCTGGACGTGGTGTTTGTCTTCATCTGGGACGCCACGATCCTCGGCGAGCACATCAACCACTGGAGCATCGTCGGAGCGTTCATCATCTGCAGCTGTGCCGTGACGATCGCCGTGAGGAAGATGCAGACCGTTCGGTCGTAGATAAAAGCTGCCAATACAGCCACCGTTCTTGTGGTGGGTCTTACCGACGGCTGAAGAGCTCTCTGCCTTTCATCGTGTTCATCTTGCAGCCACCGCACCCTCGTTTGGATGAACAGCCAAATCCCCAAGGCTCGCGCTCACGTCTCAATGGCACTCGACAGCATTTTCTCGTGTAGTAAGTGTGCGTCGATCGGTACGGTTGTTATGCATTCAATACCACCAGAAAGCGTTCGTGGAGCTGCTTGGACTTCCCAATGTGACATCTCCTCTTCCGTTTGCGCTGGTGAGCAATTTACGTTCCTTTTGATTGGCCATACGTACCAGCAGCTGACATCAGTCTTCGTTTTGCAAGCAACGCCCACAACTCAACCTCACCCGCAGAGCTCAAGTCCGGCATCTTCATGTCTGTCGGCACGGAGAAGCACTTGTCGGAGAACCGGCCGTTGCTGCCGACCAAGTCCTCGGACTCGTTCATTACGCAGGAGAACCGACCCCATGCGCTGCTGGGCATCGCGTGCGTGGCGGCGTCCGCCGTGTGCTTCAGTCTCATGTCGACCATGATCAAGTTCAATACATACAGCATGACGTCGGTGGAGGCCATCTTCTGGCGCTCCATCGTGGCCCTCACGCTCAACTACGTACGTAGTGCTACGTTGGACACGTACTTTAGTTGCTACGTAGCTCACCGTGATGAAAATGCAGGTGTGCATTTGGTACAGCGGTCGAAGCACTTACGTCGCCCGCGAAGACCGGATGATGCTGTTCTACCGCTGTCTGGCCGGCTTCTTGTCCATCTCGTTTGCCTTCTATGCGGTGTCCCAAATGGTGCTCGCTGATTCCAGCGTCATTGTGTTCACGAGCCCCGTCTTCACCTTCTTCCTGGTGAGTGTAATTACATGATTGTCATTGTCGTCCGCTAACAAACTACGGCTTTTACTCCAGGGAGCTTGTCTTCTTCACGAGCACATTGATCTCCCCAGTTTCGCTTGCGCTATCCTATCCTTCGGCGGTTTGATTTGCGTCGTTCGACCGGGCTTCATCTTCGGCTACAACCATCCGACGGCGCACTCGGACGGCTCGAGGATTGCGATCGGGTCGGCTCTGCTGGGTGCCATCGGTCAAGCGTTCGTGTTCATCACGGTTCGGAAGCTGAAGGGCATCCACTTTATGGTCATCGTGCACTACTTCATGCTCTTCAGCATGGTCGGATCGCTGGCCTACATGATGCTCATGCAGCAGGAATTTGTGGTGCCTTCGACTCTGGGCGTCTGGGCATCAATCCTCGGCACCGGAGTGTTCACGTTTGTGGGTCAGCTGCTGCTCACAAAGGGATTCCAGCTAGAGAAGGCAGGTATTGCTTCTGTGATGCGCTACCTGGATGTAGTCTGCGTGTTTATATGGGACTACCTTCTGCTTGGCGAGCACATTAACTACTGGAGCGTCGTCGGTGCCATCATTATTTGCATCTGTGCGGCAACCATTGCGCTTCGCAAGGCGCACTCGAGTTAGACAAGCAGCTTCAAGCCTATTAGGTAATCCACCAGGCTTTATCAAACAGGGATTCATGTTAGCTGGCGCGCTTTACCTCCTGCTTGTACTCACGTTCTACCTCGTTTACGGGTGAATTTGATGATCAACGACGCTACGTTGCGCGCCTTGGATGGAGCTTCTTACGCAACGACCTCCACCTGAAAGCAGCTCGTGTACGCCGCTCCGCCGTAGTTTCCGGTGGACGTGGGGATCGTCGCGTTCGTGTCGGCGTTGTAGAACTTCCAGAACCACACGAGGTTGTAGACGCCCGCCGCCGTCCCAGCAGGAATCGTGACGGTGCCCACGCACGGGTATCCGTCTCCAGCTCGTCCCGACAGAATCGTTTGGGCATCGTCCGTGTATTTCTCGCCGCAGTTACCGTCGTCAAAGTCGTGGAGCTGACCGTCGATCAACTTGCTCGTCGACAAGTCGAACGTCGTCTCGAGGCTGGTACCGGGGACCCCAGTCCAGTACACCCCGTACAGGGTGCCGGGGGCTGAGTGCTCCTTGACAATGTGACCGTTGGACGTGTAGCCGTAGTAGAACGTGTCTCCGGCCGAGACCGTCAGTCGGTGGCGCCAATCGGAGTAGTCGTAGGCGTCCGTCGTGCACAGTGCCGCGTTGTTGCCGACGTCGGCGATCAGGATCTTGAACGTCATCTTGTTGTTGATGTCGGTGTCGCCGCGGCCGGGGTAGTTCTTCATGTAGCCCGAGCACATGCCGTTGGCCTTGTCGCCGCCGTAGATGTACTCGGGTCCGTCGTTGTAGACGACCGTGCGGTTCTTGTCGAGACAGTCGATCCAGCTGTGCGCGTGCACCAACGCCATCGTCATGACAAGCACCAGGCTCTTCAACATTGCTGGCTGCAGTCGCTTGATCGGGATTGCTTGAATTGAGGAATGACCTCCTTACTCATGCACTTTCCTGTTCGAAAGAAGCGTGCCAAGCGTTGGATCTCGGCCGCCACCTCCTTTCGAGGCAGGTGCCGTTCGAGAAAGGGTGGCGCGCCAAATAAGACGATCCGAGGTACCGGCTGGAGCAAACACGAAGAAGCTTGACCAAGTCGCCATTAACATTGACGACTTGGCACTTCGATCTTCCGGTTCAGCGCTGGTTGTTTACAGATGGCGACCAGGACTTGCAACGGCTTTGGCTTCAAGGTGAAGGCGAGTTTTGCATTACCAGAGACGCTGAGACGGGTAGTATTAGAGGAAACTAATCTTACAAGAGTTTTTCGTCGTCGTGCTGCGTCTTCCTGCGGTTCAGTTGACGTTTCCGCGGGTGGTTGGCCGTATGGTGGCGGTGGTTCTTCTCCTGCTGCGGTTCTTCTTGTCCTTGAAGTAGATCGGGCTTTTGGTCCGTGTGCTTGGGCAGCATTAAGTGATCGGGCACGTCGTCGACGATGGTTCTAGCGCGGATCTCCATCCACTTGCGGAAGTTCCAGTACGGAGCTCGCTCCGGCAGTTGCAGCGAGATGCGCAGCGCGTTGTGCCAGTCGAGGCGGCTCAGGCGCTTGTTGATCTGCATCATCTGCATCATGAGACGCACGGCCTCGCGCGGGTTCTTGCGGTACTCATCATAGAACTGGATGGCCTCACGGTAGCACGCCGTCGTCTTGCCATAGCGTTTGGCGTCCTTTTGAAGCAGCTGAACGGCTGTCTCTACGGCGCCGCCACGGACGTAGGCCAGCACTACACACTGGAAGGACACGGCGTCCCATTTCATGCCCTGCTGCTTCATCTTTTGAGCGAGCTGGTGGACCTTCTCCAGCTGATCGGTCTCTAGCAGGGCGATCAAGGCAGCGTTGTGCGCAAAAAGTTGGGCTGCTCCTCTTTCTTTGGTCTTTGAACTTGTTAAAGATCTCCAAGCCACGCAGTTTCAGCTCGTCACTCTCCGACTTGGCGTGGCCCATGATAACTGCGCCAAGGTACACGCCGCGTAAACCTTCCTGGAGCTCCGTGGGCATGATATTGTACACCTCGACTACCGTATCCCACTGCTTACCCTTGGCGCAGGCTGAGAACACCGAGTTGTAGATCGTTGCGGTCGGCTCGAAGCCGTCCTCTTTCATGGTATCCATAGCGTCTAAGGCTAGCTCCCACTTGCCAGTTTTTCCAGCACAAATGGCCAGCGAGTGGTAAGTCGATTGGGTCATCGTTAGGTGTCTCTGTCGGATCGCTCGCAACACTCCTAGCGCAGATTGCACGTCCGCTTGTCGAGCGCAACTGTTGAGGATATTATTATAGATGACAATGCTCATCTCCACGCGGTTGTTCAGCATGTCGTCAAAGATCTCGAGCACCAGCTCGTGCTGTCCAGCCTTCAGTGCCGACGACAGGGCATGCGAATAGGTGACCATCTGCGGCACATAGCCGTCGTTCCTCATGACCTCAAACACTCTCAGAGCGTGTCCAAACTCCTCCGCCTTGTAGCAGCAGCCAATGGCGCTAGAATAGGCCTGGATCCGAGGACGAATGCCCTTCTCTCTGGCATATGCCAGCGTCGTCATGCAGTCTTGCACGCGTCTCCTAGCGCCAAACGTTTCCACCAAAGTACTAGCAACTGGCAGTGTCAGCCCTCGTCCATTGGAGCTCTTGATCTCGTGCAGAATGTCCAGCGCCGTCTCCCACGCAGCGTCTCCGTCCGAGATGTCCCTGGTCTCCACCAACCTGTCCACATACTCCTGTTCGAGTTTCTCCACAGACACCAGACGTGTATCTCTTCGACTATCAATCTCTTCAGTGTGTTGCTGAGGCTCTTCCTCTTCATAATGAGGTTCTCGCAGCGTCTGACTCAGGAAGCGGACGCTGCGACCATCCAACAACGACCCAGCGACGGCCGGGGACGCTGTGAACCACGAGAAGCTGTGCGGCTTGGAGCTGCAGACGACTGTGGACTGCTGCAGTAGCTTGCCGGCCGCTAGCAGCGATCGTCGAGCCAGCATGGTGAGCTCCAGACAGTCTTGACTCGAATGGGAGGCTGCCACGCTCTTGGATCCCGCCAGCTGGTGTTAAACGCGTCTTGATTGGTCAATAACAAACATATTCTCCTTCACAAGCTTTATGCTTTATATTCACGCCAATTTCCCTTGAAGAAACTCAGTCAATCTTTACGATCATCATGGGGAACCTGCTGAGTGTGGGCGCCCACGGGGACGCAGGCGCCAACGCCATCGACGAGTACGTGGCTCGCCTGTCGGACGTCGAGATCAAGCGCTACAGCGATGGATACCGCCGCATCTGCCGCCAGGAAGGCGCGCCGTCGCCCCCAGTCAGTACCTGCCTCGAGGCTCTTCCAGCGGCAGTAGCAGCAATTTAAGCGGTGCTGCGGCCGTCGCCGACCCCGGAGGCTCCTTCTTGACCAAGAAACTGTTCCGTAACAAGGTTTTGGGCGCCTTCACCATGATCCCACACTCGCTAAGCGACCGGCTGTTCGAAGTGCTGGACTCGGAGCGGTCTGGGAGCTCACACTCGGCAACTTGCTGAGCGGCCTGGCCTGGCTGAAACACGGCACTTATGAGGAGCAAGTGCAGCTTCTGTTCATTATCTACGACCTGGATGGCGCCGGAGAAGTGTCGAGGGAGGTGCTGGACAGGTTCATGGACGTCATCTACGGCCGAAGAAGAGCTAGATGCAGAGCTACAGTCAACTTCCTAGACAGAGTCTTTGACGGACGATCCGTACTGGATCTGCACGAGTTTAGGCAAATTGTACAGGAGAAGGACGAGCGCGGAGACGCGTTGCTGGTCAAGTGGCTGGCCGTGCTAGCTGCTAGGATCGGCAGCGAAGATGACCCGCAGATCTTGGCGCTGGAGAAGACGTACAACCCAGTAGCTATTAGACGCCGCATCGCACAGGCGACGCTGTTTTCGTTGACGGAGGTGACGGCGCTGGAAAGACAGTTCCAGAAGATGTTCGACCCCAAAGGAGGAGCCAGCACCAGGATCCCTAGCACGCAATTTGTGGAAGTGCTGAGTGAGAAGGATTTATTCCCGAAATTGCTGCTGGAGCGGTTCTGTACAAGCACAGCTATGCCGGAACTCGTGCTGTTTGAAGAGTTCTGCCAGTTCTTGTCGGACTTTTGTCGAGGCAGCTCCCACGACGACAAACTGCACCATTTGTTCCAGATTTATAGTGATAGAAGTACCACGGATCGGGTGGATTTCGCGGCCATGAAAGAGGTGATTCACGTGGGAGTGAACTGCGATACGATCGACTCCAAAGCAGACTCGGAACAAGAAGAGGAGCGCCAAGTTGAAGAGGTAACATGGATCATATGGTTCCTGGACTGCCAAGTATCTAACACAATATGATTGCGTTATTTCTTGTTAGATTTCGGCAACACAGACAGCTGAAACTGGGTGGGATGAAGACGCATTCGTCAAGTGGGCATGTGGGTCTGCCGCTGTGCAGCAGTTGCTAAACCAATTGGCATTCGCAGCATGCATCCTGTTCGGACTCAAACCAGAGTCCGCGTACTTTGAAAAGCTCAGCGTTGAGTGGCACTGGCGAGAGGCTACTCGAACGATTGGAATTGGCCAAGTACGTTTAACTGCGTGGAATGATTTTATTCTTGATAGTTGACTGAAGAAGGTGTGCGGTTTATGCTTATTATCTGATTTGGCCAGACTTGGAATTTAGTGGGGGCGGAATGGTGGCGGAAATGGTGCGACTACGTTGGTATGGACCCGAAGAACGGAACTCCCTATGGTTCACTGGCTGTGCCGCCGATTCCGACCGACACTGTCGTTGAGGCGGCACAAAACATTCGTGGGAATATTGCATCACGTGCTGCTAGCTTCACGAATGGTGTTGGCAGTAGTCGGCCTCTTCGACCGGGGCCGATCGCCAATTGGAGTCTTCTGATGCAAAGTGGGAGCCGCCGACTAAAACAAAAGCTTGTGCTGGCACGAGACTTTTACGTGAGCAAGTTGATTTCCCTCTTTATGTTGCTCGGCTCTTACGGTTCATTTGCTGCTTTGTGTTGTTTCGTAGATGATCCCGTCCTCCGTTTATGCTGTTCTTTTTCTTGGTATAATGGTGGACCCGATTTGGTTCGCTCCATCATTGAGGTTCCCGTGAAGACAGGCTCAGAACTACAAATCGAGCTGTTCCCGTTGGTCTTGCGAGTCGCACGTGTCGACCCTGCCAATGGCAGTGTGATTCGTTCTGGCGAAGAAGTTTTGCTGAGCGAACTGAGCACCCCGGCTAGTCTCCTTGAAGCTACTTGTCGGGCGTTGCTCCTTTTGAAACTCATCGACAAAGCGCGTCTGTGGTATTTTAATGATAAAAGTCCCGACCACAAAATTCGCTTGCGAGACGAGTACCCGCTTGAACTCAAGAAACTAACCCAGGACAGTGTGTTTTTGCTGGAAGTTCAAGACGACGATGGGTCATGGCCGCTCTCTCAGACCAGTGATACTATCACTTCCTCCCCGGTTAATAGTGGCGACCGTCGGCCTGCACATAATGAGAGTGAAGTTAATATTGGGCCTGCATCACGTAAACGACAACGCGATCACCGCCCTACATTACGCACGTCAGATATTTGTTCTCGTGGAAACTTAGGCGACGCGCTAGGATCACACGATGGTGCGTATTCTGATGTTGCGTGCACAGGAATGGTGCTAACTTGTCGAATTGTTCCTCTTAGGCCCTGGTAGCGATGCAGGGTCTCCAACAATCGAGACAGACCCGGTGCTCGCCTCTCCAATTGTGAGGAAACGATTTTCGAAAGATGCATTTACAGGACCAGGTTTGGTGGGTCTTGACAACCTTGGAAACACGTGCTACATGAGTAGCGCGCTGCAATGCTTAAGCCACACGCGACTGCTTGTTGAATACTTCAAAAACGAGGCCTACTTAAAGGATATAAACCTGCGCAACCGCGATGGCACGAATGGCAAGCTGACGGCAGCATTTGGTGAGTTGCTTCGCGTCCTATGGACGTCAGATCGCAAGCGTTTTGCACCGACTGAATTCAAAAAGGTTCTGGCAAAGTGCAATCCGCAGTTTAGTGGGTCGGATCAACATGACGCGCAGGAATTGCTTGCCTGTTTGCTCAGCAGTCTGAGCGAGGATCTTAATCGAGTCGCGAAGAAACCCTATACCGAGCAGCCCGACAGTGACGGTCGATCAGATGCTTTGGTAGCGGAAGAGTGGTGGCAAAACCACCAAAAGCGCGAGTATTCGGTGATTGTCGCGCTGTTCACCGGACAGTACAAGAGCTTGCTGGAGTGCTCAGTCTGTCGGTATGAGTCGGCGCGCTTTGAGCCATTTACCTACTTGCAACTGTCCTTGCCGGAAAGTTCCTTCCGATCACTCGTTTTGACGATTATCTTTCGTACTGATCGTGTTCCGCTGCGCTTTTCAGTGCGAGTCCACAATGGTGACACGGTTCAGCAAATGAAGCAGCAAGTGACCGAGTTTTTGAACAAGATGGAGAAAGAAAATGTAGAGTCAGATGACAAAAAGGATGGAGAAGCGACAGAGGCAGATTGGACTAACGTTGTGATTGCGAGGACGTCGAATTTGCACACGATTGAAGTGATTCTTGAGGATAGATTGGAGCTGAACCAGATCCACGAGAAGGATCAATTGACTGCTTTCCAGCTTGATCGTGCGCAGGACCTGCTGCCTCCTACCTTAACGGAGAATGCAGCTGAAAAAGAGACTGAAAAGGTCATGGAACAAGCAAACGACGACAATAAGAAAGACAACAGCACCTCAAAAGATAACGTAGATGCTCCAACAAACGGAGATGGACATGTCAATGGCAATGGAACTGCGCATACTGGCAGCTTAGGTTCTACTGTAACCATCGAAGATCAAACTGGAGACAGCGATGTGGACGACGAGGATGAGGTGCTCCCACTGGGCACTTCAGTCTATGTTCGAATTGACAAGACAAAGGATGTGATAACTGCGCGTGTCATTGGGAGTAGCTCGACGACGGGTACAGTCAATGTGGCCTACCCGTCGGGTGTACGGCGGTATCATATCCCACTATCGAAAGTGATTGAGCGTCGCCAAGACGATGCGTTTATTTTCCTGGTGCACCGACGCGTGGAACGCTCGACCGATAGCTTTACAAATGCGCACATTACACGTCTGTTTGGTGCGCCACTGGTCATCCGAGTCTCGCTGCGTGCAACGACTCCGTACAATTTGTATATGCTCATATGGAATCGACTACGACGCATCTTTAATTGGCAGGAACCTCCAGCTCCATCAGATGTTGATGCTCCTAAGCGTGTCCGCACGAACGCGTCTTCCTTGGCCCTTGGAGAACATCTTTCGTTGACGAAATTTGGCTTTTGCTTACGTCTTGTCACTTCGCATGGTATTGGTTGTTCTCGTTGTGAATGGCTTGACGGGTGTTTAGGTTGTTTGCTGATGCCGTCTGCTCGAACACTCCTCCCACTTGCCGCTGAAGAAACCATTGCCATTGATTGGGACATCCGCACCCTGAAAGAGGAATATGACCCCATTCAGGCAAGTAAATTGGACTTTGATGCTTCGGTGCAGCAGCATCAACGACAAGACAACCAACCGCTTAATCTGACGCACTGCATGGAGATGTTCACGGCCAAGGAAACGATCCCCGAGGCGTACTGTGGCCACTGCAAAACGCTGCGCCCTGCAACAAAAAGATGGACTTGTGGCGTCTTCCTCCGTTACTTGTGATCCACCTCAAGCGATTTTGCTTTACGCAGGTGTCTCGACGCAAACTGCATCATCTCGTAGACTTCCCGCTGAAAGGTCTTCAGCTGGACGACTTTGTTGCTCAACAGCGCGAGCCGCGTCGAGGTAGAGTGGGTGATTTGGAATATTGGTTGTTTTTGGGCGGCAAACTTGCGACCACTGAAGCGCCTTCGTCTACGAGCGGCAATGCTGGCAAACAGATGCGATCAGAGAGCCCGCGCCGAAACTCTTCAGCCGTTTTGGATGCGCCAGCTACGGCAACTTCCACCGTCCGCGCGGACGATGGCTTTGTCTACGATTTATATGCCGTAGTGAACCACGTGGGCGCACTCGGCGGGGACACTACTTTGCGTACATTCTTAGCGAGCACGATGGCAAATGGAAATGCTTCAACGACCATCAGTGCAAAGACATTGACGAAAAAGAGGTGGTGTCTTCGATGGCGTACATCCTGTTCTATCGTCGACGAGATACGGCTTGTACGGCAATTGAGCAGCTCTTTCCGCCGCTGCCAGCAGGAGCGCCAGGTACTGCTTCTAGTGCTGAAGACGCTGGCAGCGATAAGGCACAAGTGGATGAATTGCTGCAGCAGTCAAAGCTGGCCACGTCAGGCGGCAGCAACTGCGTTATTAGCTAGAATGTTTTCACGTTTTCGATGATGTTGACTCGAGTTCTAATGCAATGGATTCGGGGCGGCTTCCTTCTTACTACATAATGTATCGGTGTCATGTAGGCTGTCCCAGCGGCTGTGGGACAGGAAATCGGTTCTCGTCCCCGTCAGGATTGCTGAATGGCACCAGGGAGAATCACAAAGGAAATTGCAAGCTTTGCAGGGCATTGCGGATATGGTCAGGTGAGATCGATCAGCTCATGCAGCAGATACCCTCGTAAGCTTTCACAAGTCCAAGTGCGTGCTCCCATTCTTTATTCCGAAAACCAGAGTGCCACGTCTCTGCTTCTTCTCGAGTCCATTCTCCTAAGAAGCAAGTCCAGAGCCCCAAAGATTCTTCGAGTGACAATAGTGCTACCCGGATGTCCACTTCACCGCGAAGCGAAAGCAGCAGCCAGCAGTCCCGAAAGAAGCAGAAAGTAGATACAGAGGAGTTCCAAAGGCAGATCAACGAGTTGCAACGAGAGATCGCAGCAGTCAAGAAGAGACTCAGCTCGGTGGATCAGTCGACGAACCCGGCGCATGCCATCGGGAAAAAGTGTATCGAGATGAAGCAGCGTGCAACACTTTTGAAGCAAAAGCTGGCGGAACATTCGAACTGGATGCAGCAAATTAGCAGTCTCGTGGAAGCCGCGCCGTTGCTAGGCGTAGCTGTGCTTGTGGATACCAAGCAGCATCAAGTTGCCGGGAAGACCAAGCCTCGACTGAGCTCGCATTTACCTGATGGATGGGCTCAGCCGTCCCACAACCAATACCAAGCGATCTTGGAGCAGCGTCTGCGCGATGTGGTGGCGAAGTCCCAGCAGAACGTGGCGGAAATGCTGCAGAAAGCCTCTTCAAACGCGCCACCTTTTCATTTTCCGTTGCGATTCGAGTCGCGCGGGTGGAGAGTTGCTGCCGGAGCAATCATGAATAAACAAGTTGGGTTTAGTTGCAGTCGCCGGTTACCTAGTGCGTCGACGAGCGCAGCTATCGATGTGGCGACTGTACTATGGGAATTCTTGCAGCGCGACGAAGTGTTGAGGACGTTCGTTCCGCTTGTCGTGGACTCGATGGTTGCCTTTCAAAAGACGACATCTCGCTGTCACGCCGCGTAGTGCAGCTTGGGCCCGAAGGATTACAGCAGAAAATGGTGACGGTGGAGTCGATTTCTTCCAGCCACGGCAAAGACGAACAGGAAAGCGCTTGGCAAGTCTCCGTGGAAACGGTGCATGATCCCTACCTCTGCGCGTTCGTGGCGGAAGCATTCCGTGAACCTGCTGCCTCTGGGTCCGCCCCGCATGTAAATCGTGAGCTGGGCATGCTCAACAAGTTCGCTTGTTGTGCACATGCCTCGAAATCCAGGGATGGGATAGACATCTTGATGGTCGGCTCGGCGCGTTGTGATCTCTCTGGCTGCAGCAACCCGGCGTTTGATCTGCTCCAGCATATCGTGAGGCACGCACCTGTTTACGAAGACATCCACCTCGGCTCACTGCGAGCGTCATCCAGCTCGAAAGCAGCAGCGACTGCAATGCAGTAGGATTTTGTCGATGGATTAGATGTTTTATGAGACGGTTCTCAGTCCGTCTCAGCTCTCCACTTGGCTGGTCGTTTCTTCAACTCGAAGGCTTCCTCGTCGTCGTCTTCCCAGTACACCGCGGGGGCATTGGATGATGTAGGCGAGAGCAGAGGGGCTATCATGGTCTTTGTCGACTCGGCAAGCGTTTGCGATAGCCATGCTAACAGAACGTGCATGATATCATGGTGCAGTTCACTCAATTCTATCAGTTCCTTCGTGGGGATCGCAAAAAGAGTGCATCGACCAAGCGCTGAGGCCCCTCCATGTGCAGTAGCGCTGACTACAAACGACTTCGAACACAACAAACGTGAGTATTTTGAATTCAGGCAAAGTATAAACACACAGCAGACCGTACCTCTTCTCCGAAGCAGTCTCCATCATGCAGCTTTGTCGCGGTGTGTGCGGTTGAATCAGCACCAGAATGTGTTATCTCTACCGAGCCATCGATGACAACATAGACACTTTCAACTTTAGTGTCTTGAGAATAAACCACATCGCCATGATTGAGCACAAGCACTCGAGACAGCTGAGCCACCAACGACACCTTGTCGTCGTCGAGATTCCCCATCAAATGAGAAGCCTTCAAGTGAATGCTCTTCTCGAAGTTTGTGTACTCGGCAGGGTCTGATAGCGATAGCAAACCTTTCGATACCAGTGTCCCGGAGCTTAAACTCCGTCCCAGTGCGATTGGCGGCGAATTACTGAGGCTGCAGCGTCTGCCTTTGATAGCTGGCATCGACAAAGGAACTCCGGTCCGTGAGCGACCGACATTGTAGAGGAACGACTTGGCCGCTCGGTCAACAGAGAGAGCTGCCTTGATGTTCGTCGTCAGAGATTCCGTCATTTTCAGCATCGGATGCAGTGATCCGCTACTGATATGGGTAGGATCGGTAGTTAAGGATGATCTTCGATCGCGACGAGGGAGGCTTCCAGATTGAGCAATAGCTCGAAGAGGCTGAACAGAGTCCATCAGTTAGCGAAGACACAAAGCAGATAATGTAGGGAGTATGTACCTCGAAGTATAGCAGTTGAAGAGCCGAAGCCACTGCATTAAGCACGCCTCTAGACACTCGTGGGGTCTCCTTTATCAAAGCATCCAGCTCTTCTCGCGAGATACTTAAAAGAGTGCAGTCGGTTATTGCCGTAGCGGACGAAATATGCGTCCCAGCATGCAGCGAGTGCTGTAAAAGAGCAGCCTGCCCAACACACGTGCCAAAGCCTAACTCGGCCAGAATCCTCCGGTTCTTGTGCAGCTGAACTGTGCCCGTAGCAACGACATACATCGCAGAAGCTGTATAGAGATCCATACAGGATCAGCGACGGAATCGTTAAGGTCGAAGAGAGACACACGTACCGATATTGCCTTCGACTGCAAATGTGTCTCCGCACTTCACCTTCATCGGGACGAAATGATGCGAGATCACGCGCAATATACTAAGAGCGCACACGTTCTCAAACAGCGACGATACTCGAGGCAATTTGCCACCTGTCAAACGTGGAAGTTAGCTCAATATTGAAGACGGTAGTACGACACGATCTCCTTACCGCTATGTGCGAGAGTAACGGTGGCTCGTTATCTTCGAGAACCGTGAGAGATTCATATGGAAGAACTTCAGGACGACTGTGTAGCACGTAGAAGTGTCAACGATACCTCGTTCCAATATGGAGTGGACGTACATACCTGTGATACGTTTCCAGTAGCAACTCTTTCGTTAGCTCGTGCGTAAGCAACTGGGGATAATTTCATCTTGGAACGTCTGCTTTGCCGTATCGTCTAAATGCTCACTGTGGTCGGCTGCAATATGCAGAAAATATTGCAGAGCCAGCGCTGCTAGCTCCAGTCGCTCGTTCTGGCGCTTCATCACTTCCAGTAATATATCCACGCCATTTTTCCCGCCGTATTGCTCTTCAATCCTCTTCGCCATCTGCAATAACATTTTCAGTTTAAGTAAAAAAAAAAAAGCGTACGAGTGAAAATTTGCACCTTTACGGTAGCCTTCGTAACAGATATCTTTGGGAAAAGCAGCGGCAACACTAAGCTCTTGTACGAAGACGGCAAGAGGTTCTCCAGTACTTCCTACATCAGCTGAGTCAGTTCTGTTCCTTGCGCATGGCAAACAAAACACTTCACATACCTGGATTGCAGAATGTACTTGGTCCAAATCGGATTGAAGACCCTCCAGGATAACAGCGACATCAAACTCCTTCGGAAACCCAGTGGCAAGCAACTTGAGAAGCAAGCGCAAAGTATCCTTTACACTGTGTTCGACATGTTGCAGTAACAAGGAGACGTCTCCTCAATATTTGTAGCCGTGCGTGGGCAAATGCGGTTGAACAATCCAAGAACGTGACGCATTTCATGAGCCTCGCGGATCTTGATCCCCAACGCATGGTGGATCGGATCCATCAATTGCGAAAAGGAATTCAGGGTTTTCTCATCCGTCGCGGCAACCTAAAGACAAGGGAAGCACGGAATCAATAACTAACAGGGAAGTAGACACATCAATGCCACGTACCAACGATAGGAGCGCATCAACCACCAACTCTTCCATGTCCACGTCCTCGCCGAAAAGATTTAGCAAGACGCCAGAACTCGCGACTACTTCGTAGCCATCTTCTATGATATTCCTTTGTACCTTCGAAGTAACTAATAGCGTCTCCGTCAAGTGCAGAAGAAAATCGAGCTTGTCTTCGAGCGGGAAATCACTGACGTCAAGCAGTTTAAGTGCACCAGCAAGCCCCTCCCTCTTGCTGCGGGTCCGATCGGCGGTAAGCATGTCACTGTCCTTACCATGCGAAGGCAGCTGAAGAATTTCTTCAGTGTACTGGCACAATGGTCCCCATAAAGCTGCAGACTCGAATCCTTTCAGCGCTGCAACAATTTGGGAACGAAGCACCGAGTCTGGGAGATGTTTCATCAAGGCGGGGATAAGCATCCGTGAATGACGAGAGCTATTTGTACAGCACTCCACTGCAGCTTGGACAATCTGTGGACGAGTGATGAAGGAGATACACGAGAAATCCATCACCAAGTAGCTCTGGCAGCTCCTTGCCAACGATCTTTAAGCCCACTACACGAGCCTCCAGCACCTGCATGACGACATCGTAAGACCTTTTTGCAGAATACATAAGTTATTAGAAAGATGGGTACTACCTTCTCTTCGTGGAGCAGCCGTTGAAGAATCACATTCGCCTCCTCGTCCATCCAATCGGATAGACGCAGCAACGCCACCGCGGCACAAACTCCGACGGACTTGTCTTCCTCGCCGTTATGGAGGAGTGTGCGAAGCATTTCAGAGCACTGATCGGCATCCGAGTTGAACTTTTCATATCCGCACGCCAATATCGCAGCAACGCGCAGTTGCCGCGGCACCGCAATCGACTTATCCGTCACCAGCATCATTAGATCCCTCGTATTGAAGATGCCAGTTGGGAATGTACTCGCGTCGGGAAGAATATACGATTCTTGGGCATGGAGAACAAACTCTCGTTTTGCAGCTATGTGTAGATTTAGCAGACGCAGCTTCGTGTGCATTGGGGTCAGTGGTAACCCGTCTTGGTTTTTCTTGTAGAACAGAGCCCTCAATTCCTAGCAGAAACGTTAGACCTCATATTTCAAAGAAACCTACCATACAATAACTTTGAACAAACCTGAGAAAACAAGCCTATATGCTCGTGAGACAGCGAGCTTAACACAAAGTTCGCTTGGTTCTGTTCACCATTGACCAACGTTTCCTTGACCAAAAGGATCTACGGACACACGAAACCATCATGCTCAACACCAGGCCTATCCACTGTACTGCCTTGAAGACGGCTTACCTGGTCTGGGGTAAAATCAACCAAAGGAGACGTTAAATCCAGATATCCTTGGCGCAATGAAGCATAAAATTCCGAAGCGTATGACTTTCGAGCTGCCAGAGCGTCAACAAACCACGTTGTAGACGTAATAATCATCAAAAAGCTGTCAGAGAGAGAGAGAAAAGCTTAGCACGACACACAAACAAGACATGACGCTCTGTTCGAACCTTGATGAGGACGTGCCAATAAATTGGGTAACCACAGTAGCCGTCAAAAACATCGACAGCACTGCTCCAAAATCCGTGACAGTGAGCGGAACGGGCCGCAGACGAAATTCTGGAAGCGCCCTCGCTCATTCTCATTGAATGGCAGCCACAGCAATTGCCGCGCCGGATTAAAAATGGCTTGTGACACTGCGTTGTACAGTGCTCGAGTAAAAATCAACGAGTAAACAGACTAACACACCAGCACAATTATTGTCAGCAAGGACGCCAAGAAATCCTCGCAAAAACTCACATTCGATACGTAGGTAGAAGCACCAAACAGGAAGATCGTCACCGGTAGCATACTGATGCCGTACATAACTCCAAAATGCGTGAAGAAGGGCCCTGACAAGAGTTGCATGGGGATCATCAGGAAGCTCTGCAGCCCGTTGATCATCGACAGCGACGACTTGACCTCGTCTTCAGGCTGCAGCGACACCACTGACAACGTTGTATTATCTACCAGTACTCGCATGACCGTGGCCAGCATGTCAAAAAGCAGATATGCTTCAGATACGTCCTGTCCTGGATATCCCTGACAATGGCAGCAGACGACGTCGCTTCCTCTTGACTTTTCCCCGTTTTACTCTTCCAGTAGACTGCACTTTACTATTTGAAGTGAATTTCTCGGCTGAAACAAATAAAACTCCAGCCACGAAGAACAAAATGGCTGAAGACGCCAGCAGGTTAAACTCCGTCGGCAAGTGGCTGCTCTGGATCGCTGGCAGCACCACAAAGCTCGCCAGTAAGCTGCCAAAAGTGGAGCCGAACGTAATCACTCCGAAAAACTTTTAGATTGCGCCACATCGAACGCCTTGGCACATAAATCCCAGAACTGTTGGGTTAACCACTGCACCGACAGCTCAAGCCACAGGTAGAGCACCACGGAGACGACAGGGGCCAGCACAGGCGCCACTAGGGACAGCAGTGTTAGGAACAGTAGGACGAGCCCTAACACGGCAGGACTGGAGGCGTACAGCAGGCCAGGACGCGTCCCACGAGTCGCCAGCTGGTCGATTAATTGGGTCGCGATTGTAAGAGCGTAGGCCGTCGAGAGCGACAGCAGCAGCGTGAGCAGCGCCACGCTGGAGGCCGAGTAGCTGCGCAGGAAGATGGCGTCTCTGGAGATGGCGCCCAGCACGGACGAGCAGCACTGCAGCGTCCACAGCGCGCAGAAGAAGCCCACGCGCCGCAGCAGCTCGGCGTCCATGGCGGTGTGCTACGTCGTCAGTATCTCGACCCAATTTCGTACCCAGTTTTAGGACATGTTTGGAGGGTCACAAAGTCTTAGATTTGAAACACGACTAAAAGATTCTCCGTTCTCCCAACGTTGCTGCTCGCTGCGTGAGGATGTCCATGTGATGGCCAGCGGCCCGGATCTGTCTATGATTTGTGCGCTGCGCTCTGCTTACAGCTGCGGATCGATGGAAAGCGTTCGAAGCGGGCGATCTAGATCGGGACGCCCGCTAGCCGGTACAAGTGGCGATTTTATTGTGCTTGTTTGTCTGACGAGGTAGCCTTCTTCATCGAGTCGGCGTTGTTGGGATGACTTATTACTTATTTACTGGGCTAGTGTGTGGATTGAACGGATGTCATGCTGGAAATGACATTCGAATTGGAAGTGATGGCTCTCAATGGGGAAGCAGTCCTTTCGAAGTGGAATTAACGGTGACCGTGGATGGTGGTTGGAGTGACTTTGGTGGGGTTTGGATGTTCATTGTTGAAAGCGCCGTGTCGAAGCTCAAGACGAAGAAAGTTGCTAAACAATGCTGAAGATGTTGGTGGTCGCTGCTTTGTTGTCGGTCGTTGCTGCGGCCCAGTACGGAGGAAGCAATGAGAGCGGTTCAATGGCGATGCACCCGTGTGTGATGGCGAACTCGAGCTCTGGCGACGGATCGACTGGGTCGGTCCTGTACGAGTCGGGGACGATGAGGATCGGCAACCGCATTTTCCCGGTGGTCGACAAGGACGACGAAGAGAAGAGCTCGGCGAGCACGGTCGGTGGAGACACGATGAGCATTGGGAGCACGGTTCTTGTCGTGACGGACTAAGTGTGTGGCGATTGCGGCTTTAATGTTGTATTTGGATTCGTGTAGACTCAATTGGAAAAGCAAACTGTTCACGGATTACACATTCAAAATTCTTCAACTTACGCAGTTCCTGATCGCTTCGCCAATGCTGCAAACACCGAGTCTGGTCGAGCCAGCAGATTCGATGGCGAATCGAACTCGGACACCTGACCGGCATCCATCACCGCGATCTTATCGCAGTGCATGATCGTGTTGATGCGGTGCGCGATGATCAGCACCGTCTTGTCCGCGAACGTCTCCTTGATGGTCGTCTGGATGAGCGCGTCCGTGGCCGTGTCCACGTTGGCCGTGGCCTCGTCCAGCACCACCACCTTGCTGTCTTTCAGCAGCGCGCGGCCGATGCAGATGAGCTGGCGCTGACCCACCGACAGGTTGTCGCCGCCCTCGGCCACCTCGAAGTCGAGCCCGGCGCCCCACCGACGCAGACTGTCCGCCATGTGCACCTGCTGCAGCACGTGCCAGATGCGCTCGTCCGAGTACTCGTGGAACGGGTCCAGGTTCTCTCGCAGCGGGCCGCTGAACAGCACGGGGTCCTGCGGGATGATGGCGAGGCTGCGGCGCAGTTCGCGCAGCTGGATGGTGGCGATGTCCACGTCGTCGATGAGCACGCGTCCGCTGTCGAAGTCGCAGATGCGGAAGAGCGCGACCATGAGCGAGCTCTTGCCGGCGCCGGTGCGTCCGCAGATGCCGACCTTCTCTCCGGCGGCGATGTCGAGGTCGACTCCGCGGAGAACGAGCGGCAGTTCGGGTCGGTATCGCATGTTCAGTCCTTCGAATCGGATCGAGCCGCGGGTGGGCCATGAGGAAGATGCGGGTTCGTGCGAGTAGTTTGTGTAGTTGACGAGGTCCGTGGTGGAGTGACCTTCTTCGGACTCAATCTCGATCTTCCGGAAGTGGAGAAGGCGCTCGACACTGGTCATGGCATTGTCCGTGCGGTCGAAAGAGCGCATGACCCACTGCATGACCGACGTCAGCATCAGCGAGTACGTCAGTGACAGTCCTGAAGTCATGGAGCCGACAGCTCCGCGCGTGGAAACCAGATAAAGCGTGACGATGAAGATGACGAGCACAGACAGCAGATCCAGACGCGTCGAAAGCCAGCGGTTGGCGGACCAATACGTCAGGAACAGGTTGGTGTTGGTGTCGACCACCTGACGGTTCTTGGCCGAGAACTGGTTCTCCATGCTGAAAGCGCGGATCGTGGCCAGACCAGTCAACGTCTCGCCAAAGAGATTGTACACGGGCGTCCGGGTGACTCCTTCCATTCGCTTGACCTCTCGCGAAGTCTTCTTGAAGTACTGGCCCGTGCAGACAAAGATGCCGAGGATCGGGATGTAAGACACTCCGATCCAGTAGGACGCGAACGCTGACACCACGAGCGAGCCGAAGCCCATCGAGACGTTCTGGAACAGAAGCTGGTACTCTCGAGGCAGGTTGGTGTCCATTTGGTCGAGGTCGTTGGAGAAGCGGTTTAGGATCTGGCCCACCGGAGTCACGTCGAAGTATCTCGTCACTGGAGCCTGAAGAACTCGTCGGAAAAGCTCGTCGTGCAGGTGGTGCGAAGTGCGAACACAAGCCTCGATCATCATCAGCGCACGGCCGATGGTTAGTACGGAGCACAAGACGATGAAGCCGAGGTACCACATGCCGTAGGTCGTGCCTGAATACGTCGGGTCGACTCCACGACGCGGCATGTTGCGAGCCCAGTGGCCAGGCCACCAGTCCACTACAGTGCGCGAGGCTTGAGCGATCAAGTAACCGGCAACCAGGCCCAGTACGACAGCCACACCGTTGAAGCCGGTCTCGTCGAAGTACGTCCTGTAGACGCGGCTGCCCACGGTGCCTTTGACGCGGTCTTCGGCCTTGATCAGCTTGGTCGGCTCGGCGTCGCCCTCTTTGTCTTCCAGAATCGCCTCCATCGTTTCATCGTCTGTCTCGCCATCGTTGCTAGCAGATTTGTTCTGCTTGTTCTTTTCCGTGAGCACGCCGCTGGGTGCGCATCTCAGCTCCGGGAACTGCTTCGCTACGTCCTCGAAAGCGCCCTGGGCGGCAATCGCTCCATCCTGCAGGAACACAACGTGGTCTGCATTCGGCAGCAAGTCGTAGTGGCTGTTGAGAACCAACAACCGCGTCTGGCCGTACGCCATACCAACGATGCACTCCTCGAAGATGGCGTGCGCAACGTGAGGGTCCACAGCACTGAGAGGGTCATCCAAGATCAGCACGTCCGTGCCGGAGCGATACATGGCACGCGCAATCGCAATGCGAGCTTTCTGACCACCGCTAAGGTTGATACCTCGCTCGCCAATTTCCGTCGCGTCACCGTGAGGGAGGGCGTGCAGATCCGTCGCCAGTTGAGAAGCCTTCAGGACACGAGCGTACCGCAACGCATCGAACTCCTGTTCAAACAGGATGTTGTCGCGCAGGGTCGAGTTGCGGATCCACGTGTCTTGGCTCACGTACGAAATGTTGCCTCCGACTGCCAGCAGGCCCGAGGTTCGGGGCATCTCTCCCAGCAGCGCATTGAGGAGACTCGATTTGCCGGATCCAACCTTGCCGACGATCATCACGAGCGAGCCGCGCTCCACTTCGAAGTTGACGTTGTTGAGTTGGAAGCCTTGGCTGTCGTTGGAGTTTGCTGCTGAAAACTCCACCGACTGCTCCACGTAGCCTGTGTTACTGTTCATGGTGCGTTCGTCCTTCCCGGAGTCGACGACGATGTCGGCACCGCTCGAGCTGTCGGGCCAGCAGAAGAATCCGTCGCGAACCGAAATGCAGCCGCGATTAACCTTCGAGAGCCCAATCGGCATGCGAATGATTGGGTCGTTCTCCAATGCACCACGGCTAGTGATTTCGCCACTCTTTAGGAAATTGTCGATCCGCGCAAACGAGATTTTAGCTTTCGAGTGCTCGGCAATGGCTTGCGGCAGTTGGTTGAGGGCGGTGCGGCAGATGTTGACCATGGCAATGAGCGTGAATGCCTCGATGACTGTGATGGTGTGGCGAATCAGCACGTACAGACCCAGCGTAACGCCGGACAGGAAGGTTGGCGTGAGGAACAGCATGACCGTATTGATCACTTGGTACAGGTGGAATTGACGGAGCAGCTTGACTTCACGGGTACGCAGTCTCTGCACGCGTTGGGCCAGAGAGTCCTCCCACGCGTAGTACTTCATGACGCGGATGCCGAGCAGCGCCTCCGACGTGACTTTGACCCGCTCGTCGATGACCTCGAGCAGCTTCTTCTGCAGTCGTGCGATGCGGTCTCCTTGCTGGACGGAGATGGTCATGACGATGACGAGCACGGCCGCACCAGCGACGGCGGAGTAGAAGTTGAAGAGCAGGCCGATGAGGACGACCGAGACGACGAAAGAGAGCGGCCCCATGACCAGCCACGGGCCGTGCGCCACAAAGTTGAAGACGCGCTCCGTGTCGACGCTCATGAGCGTGAGGATCTCACCGGTGGTGTAGTCTTGGCGAGCGGCGCTGGACAGTCTCAGCGATTTGTCATACACTAGCGCCATGCTGAGCGACCGCATGTTCGCCGCGACGCGTGCCGACCGGAAGAAGAGGTAGTTGAGCGTGCAGACGGCGAAGAAAGAACTACCTGTCATTAGCGCCACCAGCCAGTAGCCGCTGGAGATGTGGAACAAGTTTGGCTTGCCGTTGAGGAATTGAGCAGTGCCTGCGCCACATAGGACTGCAAGCCCAGCGCCGCGACGTACAAGATGCAGCCGATAAATACGACGAACAGCTCGCTCTGGAACGTCTTGGCGTAGGCGAAACCCAACGGAGACATCCCGAACGTGCGCTTAGCGTTCGGGTTGTAGACGCGTCGGAAGCGGTCTTCCAGCGAGTTGCACGAGTCGCTTGAGCAGAGAGGCCACATGTCCTCCATCTCCAGCACGCGCTTTCCGCCCAGCGTGATCATCGGCTGGATCCATTGCGCAAGAACGATGGACGGTAGTGAAGCCTTGTCGAGCGGGTTGGGACGCTGGCTGAAAGGGATTTCTTGGGGTTTGGAGGCTTCTTTTAGTATCGACGGTTCTTCGAGGAGAACTGATGGCGTCAAAGGTGTTGATAAACCCCGGACGTAGTTGAACTCGTCGACGGTACGCACGGTGGGCGCCATGATCAACTTTCAGGTAAAGCGCTGAAGTGGCTTGTTCGAGGCAAATTGCCCAATGACCGAGATCTACAGCAGCGGGTTTTAACGAGAACCGTCCCACAAAATCTACTGCGTGCGGTGTCCTCAAGACGATCCTCGTGTTTGTGGATAAGCCATCCATTCATGGGAGCTAGGTCTCCGGATGTAAGATTCGTGAAACATCTGCCGGCGGCGGATCCTGAGCACGGCCAATGATAGTTAGCAACCTCGTCCCAGAACTATGCAGTACTGTACTATCAAGAATATGCCAAGAACGCCAATCTGATCGAGATCGCCTCCACTTGAGGCTCCAACGTGTCCACCACCAACAACGTCGAAAGTTGGTCGTCGTCCAACGATCTACACATTGTCTTGCCGTGATTTTACAGTACAAAATTTATCGACACTCGATTACAAGACACCCATCTATGCAGAACGTCAAGCTGAAGTTTGGCGATTGTGCTTCGTGTCCAACTTTGGCCAGATTAGTCAAAGTGCACCCCATCGAAAACTGCCGTTTGTCTGTTCGAGTGTCCAACGACAAAGCGGCAGCCGCAACTCATGTGGTGGGGACTTTCGTGGCACGCAGACGTCTAAGCATTACGATGCTTAGACAAGTCGGAGCGAGTCTTACGTCGCTGAGGGTCTTAAGAGTTTTGTACCGTCTCACGAGTTTCTGAAGTTTTGCCAACCACTACAACTTGCTGGCTCAAGTGCGTAGTGTAGTGGCCTCGGTAGTGAAGTTGGCGAGATAGATAGTCGAAAAGACTAACGGCGTTAGTCGTTAATTGCAGCGCTTAGTAGGAGCATGCACTGGTTAATAAGATATAATACCCACAACGCTGCAAACTGCTCCAAATCTTGAAGAAGAGACGTTTGTGATAGACGAAATATCACATCGCAATTCCGTATCAACGACAACATGTTGCCAACGACGCGGAGTACGTGGCTCGACGAGGCTCAAACAACCAATGAGGTCCCCAGTCGATTGAGAGTGCTGCTGGATTTTCAGCGACTTTACTAGGATAGTCTCGCCATGACAACGCCAAACGCAAGCCAAAAGTACGGCGAGATTCTATCTTCGTGAGCTGGTGTCCAACGCACAACACCTCAGCTGTAAGCGAGGCAAAATTCCTGGTCCTCAACGGGCCGTTGACAACGGCAATGAAACCTCGTCTGGCGGTATCCTAAAAGCGATGCATACAGTCTCCCGGCTCAGCTCGTCGGAGTGAAGTCATACTTCTGGTCGTAAATCCCTTTCAATTCGGCGCAGCTGGCACGAACGCCATCGCCACTACTGAAGAGAGCCCATTTGGTGTTCTCTCCTCAAGCAACATCCCATGGGTGCTACCGAATTCCTCCTCGCGCTCTATCTTGCCTCGTCAGCGAACCTGACCGAATCGCTCTCGGTTAAAGTTGACTACGGAGAGGAGTGAACAAGCGCCGGCAGTCAAAACCTCAACATTTTGCTCTACAACGACGCATTCAACACCATAGCGAAGCTTTCATACATAGCGACTAATTGTGTACATCACTCAAATAACTACACACAAAATAGCATTTTCATTTTTCGCATAATTTGCGTCTTGTAGGCGTTCCTCTTGTGCTCGTCCCTCTCTGCGTCCATGGGCGGCTGTCCGACGATGATCCAGCGCCGTAACAAGGTGGCCCTACCTCCTGGCTATAGTCAGCTAGTACGTGCAGCTCTGTTGTCTCTATAGCAGTAGAATCCGCCACGTTATGACACAAACTCGTTGTCATCTCTTTTCAATTTCAGCACTGGATGCGGCTATGCCAATCCGGACAAGACCTCTCGGGCCTCCGTGGGGGTCCTCCACGTCGTGGTATTACCATGGAGGAAGTGGGCAGACACAACACCGAGGAGGACTGCTGGAGCGTGCTGGACGGCAAGGTCTACAACATGACGCCGTACCTTAAATTCCACCCCGGAGGCGTCGCCGACCTCATGCTGTCGGCTGGCGGGGACTGCACTGACCTCTTCAACGAGAAGCACCCGTGGGTCAACGGCCACAGCATGCTGGAGAAGTGCTTCGTCGGGTTATTGGACCCGGATTCGGTGGCTGGTGGAGCCACCGAGTCGTCCAAGTTTGCACTAGATAAGACGCAGTGGCGTGCTTTCACGCTGGCGTTTAAACAGACAGTAAGTCATCAAACGGTCAAGTTTACATTTGAGCTGCCGGGGAACAAACTATTGGGACTGGAAGTCCCTGGACAGCACCTCAAAGTGCGAGCCAAGATCAACGGACACATGATCGAGCGA
Organism: Phytophthora quininea; assembly: GCA_011947345.1. Classification (NCBI taxonomy): domain Eukaryota; phylum Oomycota; class Peronosporomycetes; order Peronosporales; family Peronosporaceae; genus Phytophthora; species Phytophthora quininea. The sequence continues at coordinate 443,272 of JAAVTG010000561.1, forward strand.
GCGTTCACGCCGACCTCCAAGTTCTCGCAGCCTGTGACCTTTGACTTGCTCGTTAAGGTGTATCCGGACGGCATCATGAGCAGCTACCTGGACTCTTTGCCGATCGGCGCCAGCGTGGAGATGTTGGGTCCACAGGGAGCACTTGCCTACCCTGAGGCTGGGACAGTCACCGTTGGAGCTCACCCGAAGCTCACTAATGTACAACATCTTGTGCTGATCGCTGCAGGTACTGGCATCGCACCGATGCTACAGCTGATTCGCGCAGTCATGGAGAATAACGTGGACACTACTAAGATTACGCTGGTGGACTGCAACCATTCGCTAGCGCACATCATCGCGCTACCGCAGTTGGAACCGCTGGCCAATATGTTCCCGGACCGTGTCAAGGTGCACCACGTGCTTCATGACGCCAGCGAGAATGATACCCAGGAGCTGGGCTCGTTCCGAACGGGAAAGCGACTGGATCAGTCGTTGCTAGAAGAGCTGCTGCCAAAAGCATCGCCTGACGTGGCCGTTTTCCATTGTGGACCGCCTGCGTTCGATGAGTCTGTGGCTGCGATGTTGAAAGTGATCGGCTACAAGGAAACCCAGATATTCATGTTCTAAGCGAAAGGAATTCACCATCTTAGATTACACGCTGAAGTAGAAAAGTTTAAACAGAATTTCCTGGCCGAAACGAATGCCTTCTTATTCAACAGCAACAGCAATTTCAGCTTCTAGGCTGATCCTGATCGCTTCGCCAGTGCCGCAAACACGGACTCTGGTCGAGCCAGCAGATTCGACGGCGACCCGAACTCCGACACCAGACCGGAATCCATCACCGCGATCTTATCGCAGTGCATGATCGTGTTGATGCGGTGCGCGATGATCAGCACCGTCTTGTCCGCGAACGTCTCCTTGATGGTCGTCTGGATGAGCGCGTCCGTGGCCGTGTCCACGTTGGCCGTGGCCTCGTCCAGCACCACCACCTTGCTGTCTTTCAGCAGCGCGCGGCCGATGCAGATGAGCTGGCGCTGACCCACCGACAGGTTGTCGCCGCCCTCGGCCACCTCGAAGTCGAGCCCGGCGCCCCACCGACGCAGACTGTCCGCCATGTGCACCTGCTGCAGCACGTGCCAGATGCGCTCGTCCGAGTACTCGTGGAACGGGTCCAGGTTCTCTCGCAGCGGGCCGCTGAACAGCACGGGGTCCTGCGGGATGATGGCGAGGCTGCGGCGCAGTTCGCGCAGCTGGATGGTGGCGATGTCCACGTCGTCGATGAGCACGCGTCCGCTGTCGAAGTCGCAGATGCGGAAGAGCGCGACCATGAGCGAGCTCTTGCCGGCGCCGGTGCGTCCGCAGATGCCGACCTTCTCTCCGGTGGCGATGTCGAGGTCGACTCCGCGGAGAACCAGCGGCAGTTCGGGTCGGTATCGCATGTTCAGTCCTTCAAAGCGGACGGCGCCGCGGACGGCCACGATGGCGAGCTATCACTTCCAGGTTTGGACTCTGGACCAACCAGATCGACAATGCTCCGACCGCTGTCGTCTTCGCGTTCGATCGTTCTGAAATGAAGCAGTCGTTCAACACTCGTCATGGCGTTGTCTGTGCGGTCCACTGACCGCATAACCCACTGCACCATAGACGTCAGCATCAGCGAGTACGTTAACGAAAGTCCCGATGTTAAGGACCCGACGGAACCTTTGGTGGCAACGAGATAAAGCGTGACGACGAAGATAATTGCCACGGAAAGCAGATCCAAGCGGGTTGCCAGCCATCGACTCGCAGCCCAGTACGTCAGATACAAGTTCGCGTTGGTGTCGACCACCCGCTGGTTTTGAACGATAAAATCGCCTTCCATCCGGAAGGCGCGAATTGTGCCGAGTCCTGACAGTGTCTCACTGAAGAGGCTGTACACGGGTGTTCTCGTGAGTCCTTCCAGGCGCTTAATTTCCCGCGAAGATTTCTTAAAGTACTGGCCAGTGTAGAGAAAGATGAGGAAGATCGGATATACGCCACACCGATCCAGTACGAAGCAAATGCTGAGACGATGAGCGCGCCAAGAGCTAACGACGAATTCTGCAGCAGTAATTGATACTCTTGGGGTAGGATGGAATCCATTTGGTCCAAGTCGTTGGAGAAGCGGTTCAAGATCTGCCCCATGGGAGTCACGTCGAAGTAGCGCGTCACGGGAGCTTGCAGCACACCTCGAAATAATTCGTCGTGCATATGCTGCGACGAACGCACGCAAGACTCGATCATCATCAGAGCTCGACCGAAACTCAACACGGTACAAAGAGCGATGAGCCCGAGATACCACATGCCGAATGTCGTTCCTGAGTAGGTCGGGTCGACTCCGCGTCGTGGCATGTTTCGAGACCAATGTCCTGGCCACCAATCAACAACTGTGCGCGCAGCTTGGCCAGCCAAGTACGCCATGATAAGCACCAGAATGACGACGATGCCATTGAAACCAGTTTCGTCAAAGTACGTCTTGTACACCCGTCCGCCGACTCTGCCTTTCACACGATCTTCTGCTTTGATAAGTTTCCCAGCAGAACTTCCCCGTCGTTTTGTTTGGACGCTCAAATCGTCAGTATGATTCTCATCAATTGGGTCCTGGATAATTGTGCCGACTTCTTCTTCAGCCTCACTAACGTTTGTTGCGTCTTGGTTCTCCGTTGAGTCCTGTGAGCTGGTAAAATACGAGCCGACTAGAGGAATCTCCGTGAGAATTTTTCGTATGAACCCTGTGACGCAATAAGACCGTCTTGCATCACCACGATTTTATCCGCTCGAGGTAGCAGATCATAGTGGCTATTCACCACGAGCAGCCGAGTTTGATCAGTAGCGAGACCCACGATACACTCCTCGAAAATGGCGTGAGCGACGTGCGGGTCCACAGCACTCAGCGGATCGTCAAGGATTAATACGTCGGTATCCGCCCGGTACATCGCACGAGCAATAGCAACGCGAGCCTTTTGACCGCCACTCAGGTTGATTCCACGCTCACCGATCTCCGTCGCGTCTCCATTCGGCAGCGCACGGAGATCCATCTCCAACTGTGACGCCTCCAGCACGCGTTGGTACCGCTCAGCGTCGTAGTCTTGCTCGAACAAGATATTGTCACGTAGACTGGCATTGCGGATCCACGTGTCCTGACTCACGTAGGCAACTCGTCCACCGATCTCAGGACTCCTGAAGTGCGGGGCATCTCTCCTAGGATGGCGTTGATGAGACTCGATTTGCCGGCCCCGACCTTGCCGACGATCATGACGAGCGAGCCGCGCTCAATTTCCAGATTGACATCTTGCAACTGAAAGCCCTGTTGACCTGTATTCTGAGCTAAGGGTGGCACAGTTTTCGCCAACTCGTGGTGTTCTGAAGATGTGTCCGTGGTCTTCTGAGGTTCATCGCCCGCTGGACTAACTACCACAATGTTGCCAATAGTGGAGTTTGTAGGCCATTCAAAATCTCCATTGCGGATGAGTATTCCGCCACATGAACCATTACTTGGGTCTATTAGAGTTGAATATGACTCAACAGCCGTCTTGGTGCGTGTAGATATTACTTCGTCGCTGCTCAGAAAAGAGTCGATGCGCGTGTAAGCAATCTTGGCTTTGGACAGCCCGCCAATTGCCAATGGTAGCTGGTTTAAAGCAGCACGACTGATATTTACCATCGCGACGAGCGTGAAAGCCTCCACCACGGAGATCGTGTGTCGGATCAGCACATACACACCCAACGTAGCTCCTGACAGGAAGGTTGGCGTAATGAACAGCATCACCGTGTTGATCACCTGGTACGCGTGGAAATGGCGCAGCAAGCTGACTTCTCGCACTCGGAGTTTCTCCACACGCTGAGCCAGCGAGTCCTCCCACGCATAAAACTTCATGACTCGAATCCCTTGAAGCGCCTCCGACGTCACCTTGACCCGTTCATCAATGACGCTCAGAAGCTTCTTCTGCAGCTCAGCAATGCGGTCGCCTTGCTGGATCGATATAATCATCACAGCCGAGAGTACAAGCGCACCAGCAAGTGCAGCGTAAAAGTCAAAGAGGATTCCGATGAGGATGCACGACACGATGAAAGCCAACGGGCCCATAACGAGCCACGGTCCTTGCACCATCGCAGTGAACACCCGCTCCGTGTCAACACTCATCAGTGTCAAGATCTCCCCGGTCGTGTATTCCTGTCGTGCAGCACTGGACAACTTCAACGCCTTGTTGTACACCAGCGACATGGTCAACGAGCGCATGTTGGTACCAACACGAGATGCCAAGAAAAATAGATAGTTGAGCGCGCAGACGGCTATGAGCGAACTGAGTGTCATCATCACCATCAACCAATACCCACTTCCAATGTGGAAAACATTTTCCTCGCCATTCAGGAACTGCAGTAGGGCCTGCGTCACAATCGTCTGCAGTCCCAGCGCCAACACGTACACCACACATCCAGTCAACACGACGCCAATCTCCACTCTAAACGTCGTCATGTACGCCACAAACACTGGGGAAAGACCGAACGAATACCGTTGTTTTGGGTCGTACACTTCATGGAATCTCCTCTCCAGGTCTTCACAAGAATCACTCGAACACAATGGCCACATGTCCTCGAGTTCCAGCACCTTGCGGGATCCGAAGAGATCATGGGCTGCATCCACTGGGCCAAAACCACCGACGGCAGCGTCGCTTTCGCCAACGGGTTCGGCCGTTCACTGAGCGAAGGTGTCGTCGCTTCCACGGGCGTTCGTGGGGTCGAACATAGTGCCCCTCCGTCCCCATCGTTGCGGTAGTCACCACCGACACCAGGAACCCGCTACGGTATCTCGTCGTACTCGAACCGAAGCGTCGAGTTCAGCACCCGCCGGCCGAGTGCGTAAATGCACAAACCACTCGCACACGCATTGGGGCGACGGGATCTCTCTTTCGATTTGACCTCGGCACACGCTTTGTAGCCATTTTGGAGTCCTTCCCTTTTTCATTCGCTGAAAATCTTTTCAATACAATCCTCAAGTGTGGAATCGGCTGGCTAGATGACGGACGTGGCCGAGTTCGAGCGCGCCGTGCTGTGCGCGTTCCAGTACGCGGGGGCGAGCGCGGCGGACCAGCAGGCGCAGGCGCTCAAGACCCAGGCCGAGGCGTTCTGCGCGGCCGTCAAGAGCCGCGCCGAGGGCTGGCAGGCGGCGCTGCAGCTCTTCGCGCAGTCCGAGCACGAGCAGGTCAAGTTCTACGCGCTGCAGACGTTGCAGGAATTTTTAACCAATGGCGTGGCGGACGAGGTGGCTGTAGCCATCCGGTGCGAGCTGCTGGATTGGCTGAAAACCCACGTGACGTACGTGGAGTCCAAGGCGCCGTATCTCAAGACGAAGCTGGCGCTGGTGATTACGCTGCTGATCAAGAGAGACTACCCGGACCGATGGCCGACTGCGTTCATGGAGCTCTTGGCGCTACTGCCCCATGGAGCGTCCATTGTGGAGATGTACTTTAGGATTCTGCAGCAAATTAACGAGGAAATTGTCGAGTTTGACGCGCAGCGCACGCAGCAGGAGGCGGCGCACAATATGCGGATCAAGGACGCCATGAGAGAGGGCAGTTGCATGCGAGAGAGCTTCGATGCCATCGCCAAAGTGCTGGTGAACGCCGAGTCCAGCGACGTGATGAAACAGCTCAGTTATAGTGCGTTAGAGACGCTCAAGAGGTACATCGCCTGGGTGGACATCGCCCTCGTGGTGAACGACACGCTCTGGCCACTGCTAATCAAACTGCTGAGAGAGAGCGAGACGTTTCGCTGCCAAGCTGCCAATTGCGTGTTCGAAGTTGTAGATAAGGGAATGACGCCGGAGAAAAGTTGGCGATGATCCAGCAGCTGCAGATTTCGAAGATGCTTGCGGCGCTGCCGATCAGAGAGGACGATGAGTTCGCAGAGGAGATTGGCGAGGTAATTAACTCCGTCGGACTGGAATTGGTGACGTGCATGGATGCATTCCGACACATGAATCGACCGGATTTGCTGCAGGCTAGCGGGGCATTGCTGTGCCAATTGATGCCGCTGGTCTGGGAGCTGTTTGCCCACGAGTCAAAGGATGTGTCCGAGGAAGTTTTTGAGATTGTGAATGCTGTCGGTGGAGCCATGTTGAGAACAGAGACGCAGATGGCGGGCAAACCACAGAATGACGCAGAGGTCTTCCGGCCGTCCGAGTATATCCCACAGGTTTTGCACGGGATTTACTTGCAGACCCGGTTCCCGGAGGACTCGGACTCGGACGCAGCAGAGTTTGAGGAATATCGACGCAGTTTGTACACTATTTTCCTAAACATTGTGCGGCAGCGACCGCACGATACACTTGCGTTCCTCACGAATTTGGCGCAGAGTCTGCCGGCCCAATTCGGCGAGATCGACCCCGTAATTTGGAGAGCTTTTTGTCTTTGGTGCATCGGTTCAAAGAAGGACTCGCTGCGCTAAAGAGCGCTGCCGTTCCATTCAATGAGCCGACTAGTCCACTGACCCTGATGGTCGTGCAGATTCACAGCAGTATGCTATCAGCATCGGCCAGTGCGACGCCACTGCACCCGTCAGTGTTGCTCACGTACTACGATTTCACAGTTAGATACAGCAAGGTGCTGCAGAACGAGTCGGCTCTCATCCCTGCGGTGCTGCAGATGATGTTTGGCCCACACGGCCTGGCTCATCCTGCAGCGCATGTGCGGTCTCGCGTGTGTTATCTGTGCCTGCGATTGGTGAAGGCCATCGGCGCGTCGGTTAATCCTCACGCCTCCAGTATTTTGACTGCGTTACAGCCACGCCTGGCGATCGCCAATGAGCGAGAGGAACTCGCGAGCAAGCACAACCCAACCTACCTGGCCTACGACGACCAGCTCTACCTATTTGAACTGGCAGGTCAGATTATTGCTTCGCTCGTGCTACCCCCAGAAGAAACCGGAATGAATGCGAAGCAGCTCCGGTACCGATACACTATTACCATATTGGACCCTTTGTTGCAGGGTTTGAATGCAACCTTAAGCGAGCTGGCGAGTGGCGTACTGACGGACGAAGAATACGTGACGGAGCACTGCGCCTCTCACCTCAATGCCATTGCCCACGTATTGAAGGCATTTAAGGGTACGGACTGCATGGAAAACCACCAGGAGACATTCACACAGGTCTTGACAGCAGCGGCTTGCGTGCTTCGCGCTCTTCCTCGCGCCTCGCGTGTCCGTTCCAAGGTCATTTTCACACTGCACCGTTTAATTAGTGTCTTAGATCGCGAGCACTTCTTGGGCAATGTGCAGGAGACGTTGCAGACGCTGGTGATGGGGTGCGAGCAGCCGGAAGTGGTGGAAATCGTGCAGCTAGTGGACCAACTGATTATCAAACACAAACAAGCTCTTGGTGGGTTCCTGAACAAGACAACGCTGCCGTTCGTGCAGCATCTGTGCGGATTGATGCCCGAGCGGAGTGCGCTAGCAAACCAGGAGACCAAAGACGCTCCTCAGCTTGAGCGCGAGTCGATTCAAAAGTACTTGTACACGTTCCTGCTCCACCTAGTGACCCACGGACTGGACGCGGTGCTGATCAGCGCTGACAACGTTGCACAGCTAGAGAACATGCTGCGGCTCGTGTTAGAAGGCTGCGCAGAGGTCCAGGACGCCAACATTAACCGCGCGTGCTTCTCGATTGGTAGTATGTTAGTTGAGCGATGGATCGGTGCGGGGATGACTCCGTCTCCGGCAAGCGAGGCGTCGGGTTCTTCGACAGCTGCTACCTCGCCGGCGTCGGTGGCTCTCCGTGCAGAGCTCCGCGCTGAGCTTTCTGTAGAGGGTAAGGCTCGATTCACTCAGATTGCAGTGCAGGACTTCACGCGCGCCATGTTTGCCGTGACCAAGATGCGGCACTTTGACTTGGACGACATGCAGACGATGCTGGCGGTCAAGGAGATCGTCAACATGCAGGCGGTTCTGGTGGCGTCGCTGGGTCTCGAGTACTTGACTTTCGTACGTGATGTCTTCTTGCCGTCTTTGGGCTGTCCGGCGGAGCTGGCGGGTCCGTACACGGAACAAGTCGCCACCGGAGACCGCAAGGCCATCCAGGCAGCCTACAAGGCTCTGGTGAGCAAGATGTAGCAGCCGACAAGGCATCGAGCACCAAGAGCAGACCATAGTCGATAGCAGTAAGGACGACATGCAACCAATAGAGATACCGTCCCATCCAAAGCGGCCTACGCTGCTCGTTTCCGCCGATTGCTCACGTCACTTCGGTGGCCACGAAAGACTCGACGCGACGGCGGTGTGTCGGCCCCGCGACTTCACCGTGCAGAGACCATGCCTGTTCCTTCCTATCCGCCGCGCACTTCACAATTCCCGGCGTGTCGTTACAATGGACGAAGTCGATCGGAGCTACGTGGAGGCTCCGACCACGCCGCGGTCCAAGCAAGCGACGCTGTTCAGCCAGCGACCGAATCCGTTGGGGCGAGCTACTCTGCCGTCTATCATCCTGGCGCAATGGATCCAGCCCATGGTGTCGCTTGGAGCGAAGAGGATTCTCGAGATGGAGGACATGTGGCCTCTCTGCGCCAGCGATTCCTGTGCGTCGCTCGAGCAGCGATTCCGGAGAGTTTATGAACCTCATCGACGACACGTTTTCGGACTGTCGCCGTTGGGGGTGGCGTACATGAAGACCTTTCGAGTAGAGCTCTCGTTCGTGCTGATCAGCTGTGTCTTGTACGTGGTGGCGTTGGCGTTGCAGTCGTACGTGGCCCAAGCGATTCTGGAGTTCCTGAACGACGAGCAGAATTTGTTTCACATCTCCAGCGGGTATTGGCTCATGGCGATGATGACAATGGTGTCGTTGGTGGCGGTGTGTGCTCTCAATTACCTCTTCTTCACTGCGTCGAGAATTGGCGCCAATATGCGGTCATTGACCATGTCACTCGTATATGACAAGGCTCTCCGGTTGTCAAGTTCTGCACGTCAAAAGTACACGACTGGAGAAGTGATGACACTCATGAGCGTTGACTCGGAGCGAATTTTCATGCTGTTGGTTTTCGGACCGTGGATGCTAATGGGACCGCTGTCGTTTGTCTTCTCAGTGGTGTTGATTGGAGTTCTCTTCGACTTTTACTCGGCTCTGGGTGGTGCTGTCGTGTTGATTGCCGTTATGACCATCTCGGTCAAGCAAGGCCATCGCATCGCTGACTTCCAGAAGAAAGTGCTCGAGGTCATCGACGAGCGGGTCAAAGTCACCTCCGAAACCCTCCAAGGTATTCGTGTTATGAAGTTCTACGCGTGGGAGGACTCTCTGGCTGAACGCGTGGAGAAACTGCGGGTGAAGGAAGTTGGTCTGCTGCGGAAGTTCCACATGTACCAAGTAATCAACACGGTCATGCTGTTCCTGACGCCCAGCTTTGTGTCTGGAGTCACGCTGGGGATTTACGTGCTTATCCACCACACCATCACGGTGGTGGAGGCATTCACACTCATTGCAATGGTGAATATCTGTCGGACATCGCTAAACCAACTCCCTCAAGGAATTGCTTGCTTCACGAAGGCAAAAGTTTCGTATGAGCGCCTTGATAACTTTCTCACAAGCGACGAAGTCGCTGGCCAACCGCTCCTCCTTGCACCATCTACCGATCTCAAAGCGACCACCAAATCTCCTCTACTGGACGGAGATCAAGTCCAAGGCGCTTTTATCGGTCGCGGTTGCATTTCAATCCGTGATGCAAGTTTCCAGTGGCCATCAAACTCAGCAGACGTGGTTGTGGTCGCTACAGCGAAAACTGAGGAGCAAATGGAAGAAGACAACAGTCAGCCTCTCTTTCATTCGGATGTCGCGCTTTCATCATCGAAGGAAAACACTCAGAACGACGGCGGCTTCTTGTTGAACGGTATCAATCTGGAGATTGCCCAAGGCTCACTCGTTATGATCGTGGGCAAAGTGGGGTCCGGTAAATCGAGTCTGCTCAACGCAATGCTCGGTGAAATGCCTCGCAACTCTGGTGTACTTGAGATTGGCGGGCGCGTTGCCTACGTCAGTCAAGACACGTGGATCCGCAACGCTAGCCTACGAGATAACATCTTGTTCGAGCAAGAGTACAACGCTGACCGGTACCAACGCGTGCTGGAGGCGTCACAGTTGGAGATGGATCTCCATGCGTTGCCAAACGGAGACGCGACGGAGATCGGTGAGCGTGGAATCAATCTCAGTGGCGGTCAGAAGGCTCGCGTTGCTATTGCTCGTGCGATGTATCGGTCGGACACGGATGTGCTGATTCTTGACGACCCGCTGAGTGCCGTGGACCCGCATGTTGCTCACGCCATCTTCGACAAGTGTATCGTTGGTCTCGCGTCGACACAAACCCGGTTGCTCGTGTTGAACAGCCACTACGATTTATTACCGCGAGCGGATCGAATCGTGGTGATGCGTGACGGCGAAATTGTTGGGCACGGCACCTACGAAGATGTTATTGTCCAATTCCCGCAGCTTGGATCCGAGTTTACTAGTTTCGAGAGCGAATCTGCAAGCGAGTTCAACGGAGACAAGAGTGATGAACTCGATACGATAACCCTGGCGGTAGATGATGACAAATATGCAGCAGACAAGGATGACTCGAAGAGCGAAAACGATCCCGCTACAACGACTTCATCTGGTCGTCTGATCCGAAGTGAAGACCGAGTCAAAGGAACGGTCGGAGCTCACGTCTACAAGGCATACTTTGACGAGACGGGGATCAATGGTCTTGTGGTTGTGGTTGTGATCAGTCTTTCGTATGCGGTCAGTCAAGGCGCTAGAACTGTTGTGGATTGGTGGCCAGGCCATTGGGCTCGCAATATGCCTCGCCGAGGTGAGGACCCGACATACTCGGGGACAACCTTCGGCATGTGGTACCTCGGCCTGATCGTCTTCTGCTCCGTACTTACTTTTATCCGCGGGATTATGATGATCGAGTCTTGTATGCGGACGTCGCAGCGCATGCACGACGAGCTGTTCCGGCGAGTGCTGCGTGCTCCGGTGACGCGGTACTTTGACGTGACCCCGTGGGTCGGATTTTGAACCGGTTCTCCAACGACTTGGACCAAATGGACACCACCCTCCCTCACGAGTACCAGCTCTTCTTTCAGAACGTGTCGATGGCGCTCGGCTCGCTTGTAGTGTCGGCGTTTGCGTCCTACTGGATCGGTGTGTCGTACATCCCGTTGATGGTCATCTTCGTCATGACGGGACAGTACTTCAAAAAGACTTCACGTGAACTAAAGCGGCTCGAGGGGATCACCCGAACGCCCGTCTACAATCTCTTCAGCGAGACGCTGTCCGGGCTGCCGACAATCCGCGCCTTCCGCATGGAAGGAGACTTCTCCGCGCGCAACCGCAACGTGGTGGATACGAACGCCAACCTGTACTTGACATATTGGTCTGCTAGTCGATGGCTGGCAACCCGCTTGGACTTGCTTGCCGTGGCAATTATCTTCGTCGTCACGCTGTACCTCGTGGCAACGCGTGGCGAGGTTGGATCGATGACATCTGGCATCTCGCTCACGTACGCGCTCATGTTGACATCCGTCATCCAGTGGGTCATGCGCTCGGTAGACCGGGTAGACAACGCGACCACCAGTGTTGAACGTCTGCTCTACTTCCGTGAGATCGAGCGCGAAGACGACAGCGGTCGGAGCATTGTCGATCTGGTTGGTCCAGAGTCCAAACCCGGAAGTGATAACTCGTCTTCCTGGCCGCCCGCGGCGCCGTGCGCTTTGAAGGACTGATCATGCGGTACCGACCCGAACTGCCGCTCGTTCTCCGCGGAGTCGACCTCGACATCGCCGCCGGAGAGAAGGTCGGCATCTGCGGACGCACCGGCGCCGGCAAGAGCTCGCTCATGGTCGCGCTCTTCCGCATCTGCGACTTCGACAGCGGACGCGTGGTCATCGACGACGTGGACATCGCCACCATCCAGCTGCGCGAACTGCGCCGCAGCCTCGCCATCATCCCGCAGGACCCCGTGCTGTTCAGCGGCCCGCTGCGAGAGAACCTGGACCCGTTCCACGAGTACTCGGACGAGCGCATCTGGCACGTGCTGCAGCAGGTGCACATGGCGGACAGTCTGCGTCGGTGGGGCGCCGGGCTCGACTTCGAGGTGGCCGAGGGCGGCGACAACCTGTCGGTGGGTCAGCGCCAGCTCATCTGCATCGGCCGCGCGCTGCTGAAAGACAGCAAGGTGGTGGTGCTGGACGAGGCCACGGCCAACGTGGACACGGCCACGGACGCGCTCATCCAGACGACCATCAAGGAGACGTTCGCGGACAAGACGGTGCTGATCATCGCGCACCGCATCAACACGATCATGCACTGCGATAAGATCGCGGTGATGGATGCCGGTCAGGTGTCCGAGTTCGGGTCGCCGTCGGAGCTGCTGGCTCGACCAGAGTCGGTGTTTGCATCCCTGGCGAAGTTGTCGACGGTGAGTTAACTTCACTTGGATTAGGGAATATTTGTCTAGTTAAGGTTTTCTGCTACTGGTTTGTTCGCTCTTTAGCGTCGTCAACGAGTTGGTTCCAGTTCCAGTAGTGCAGCATCAGGAACGTCATGACTGAGAGAGCAATGACATTCCCTGATCCCATGCCGAGCCAAAGTCCCAACACGCCAGCGTCGAACTGGAACGCCAGCAAAGCTCCGACCGGGAGGCCGACTATGTAGTACGTGAATGCGTTCACAATTGCTGCAGACTTTTGTCTTCCCGCACCTCGAAACACGCCTTGGGTGACGGCGTTGAGTCCATCGACAACCGTAAGGGGAGACCACTTGGCCATCACGTCGGAAGCGAGGTCTGCACTGTCACCGGCATCCAAGAACAATCGAGGGATTTTGCCGCTAAACCCAAAGATGATCGCCGTGAAAATCAACGTCAAGGCGAGCGTGATCGCCAGCGCCACAGTTCTCGCTAGCTTCGCCTTCTTGGGCTTGTTGGCTCCAAGACAATTCCCTACTCGAACGTTAGCTGCCACCGATAGTCCAGCAAACGTCGTGTAGACCAGCAAGTTCACATTGCCCAAGACGGAATGCGCTGCGACCGTAACAACACTGTCAGGCAGCAAGCCGGCGAAAATCGTAAGGGCTTCAAAGGCCCAGATCTCCATCCCCAACATCAACATCCCTGGAACGCCGAGACGGAGGAATAAACGGACGTATTGACGAGCAGCGTTGACGTCCCAAGGATGACACCACCATTTGCTTAAATGGTGCGGTTTCCACACGAAGTACGGCACCAAAAGCAGAGGAAGAACCACGTTCCCAAGCGTCCGACCTACCGCGATGCCGTTAAATCCCATGGAGGTGTGGTAGGCAAGTCCGTAGCTCGCCGCGACGTTCACGATGTTTCCGATGACTGCAATTCAGACCAGTGGCAGCGTTATACTTTGGGATTGCAGCACTTTGCGCGTCAGCTCATAGAGAAACAGGAACGGAATTCCCGGCAGCATCCACCGAGAGAATTGACCTGCTAGTCGCGAGACTTCTGTGCTCTGACCCAAAGCGTTCATCAACTCCTCGACGAAGCAATCGATGACAATCATCGGCAGGAGTAGCGTGATCAGAACTAAAACACCCGTTTGGAAGTACACGCCAATCTTCTCAAACCGCTTAGCCCCGCAGGCCTGAGAGCAAAGCGTATCCAGAGCTGACGCGAGTCCAAAGCCGACCGAGATCGATGTCACGTTCAGTAGCTGCGTTGGAATTGGAGAATTAACATACAGACAGCTTGGAAAAGAAAAAATGGTTCGTACCATCGTAGAAAACGTAGTAGCGTCGATGTAGTGCTGTGACTCCGGAGAGTTCATATTGCCCGCGAGGATGATCGACATGAAGCCCGGGAGGAATTCCAGCAGCGTGGTGATTATCTACGAAAGGGAAACAATATAAATGCCAGCTCGCTCTTCCTCCATCGAGACAGTTTTAGGCCACGCACCACGGGTCCAACGAGTTGAGGAGCGTACGAATTTCCTCGGCTGGGACTGGGTCCGGCTCGTCGATACGGTCTTTGTCATGGGGAGAAGCAATCTGCACGAAAGACTCGTCATGGTCGCTCGAGACGTCGCGTTCTTGCCGGTCCACGCCCATGGCGCTCTATGAGGCGGCAAATCTTGGACTGAGACCACGCATGGCCCTCGGATCCGTCGCAATTCGTACGGTCTGGAGTCAACAAAAACTCGTGGATGTAGAAGGCGCTGATAAGCATTTGTATGGCGCCGTGATTATCTCGTCGTCGGTTCACCTCGCTTTGCTGTCATCTAAAATGACGTGGACACTTGTCGCAATCACCTCAAGCGGTGGCCGATCTGCATGGGTTTCGTGGCCATGACGAAGAACCGTTTGAGATTAAAAATCGTGTGGCCATCGCTCTGTTTGGGGTAAGCCGCAGCGATCATCTCTCGGTACTTTTGCTCAAACCGCGTCGCGTCGGTCGATGGTTCGTGCAGAGCTTCCATGTACGGTCGGAGAGCTGTAGACCCAGTAAAGTCGGCGACTGGGTTGTCTCCCTCAAGGACTTGAGCGTAGATGGCCGCCCACATGTCCAACTCGACGTTGCTGTCCGCAGTCTTGAACAGCTCGTAGTAGAAGCTCGGTTCCTTCTCGCAAGTGACCCAGCGTACACCGGCCACTCGGTCGGTGAGCCCCAGCTCCACCGCTGCGTCAACCATGCACTGGTGACTCGGCTGCAGTCGCGTGTCCGGGATCTGGAACGCCAGCACGCCGCCAGGCTTGAGGAACGAGTAGAGTCGAGGGAGGATCTGCTTGTGCTTGTCAGCGTTCACCCACTGCAGCGCCGCGTTGGAGTAGATGAGGTCCACCGGATGTTCCGGTCGGTAAGTCTCAAAGTCCGCTTGGACGTATTTGAATCGACTGGTTTCTAGCGACGAGTTCTCGACGTGCTCTCGCTGCGCAACCTCCAGCATGGACGCCGACGAGTCCACGAACGTCACGGTCGCCTTGGGCCATCGTTCTCTGCAGTAGACGATGATAAAAGTGAGACTTCACGGTGCTAGATAGCATGGTAAAATGTATGGAGGACCGTACAGGAAGGACGGCGCCATGTTGCCGGTGCCGGCGCCGAGGTCGATGATCTCCACGGCGTCCGACGGCAACGTTGATACTCGAGCGAGCAGTTCCAGAGCTGGACGCAGTCGTTGCTGCTGGAATTTGAGATACTTTTGCGGTTGCCAGGTCTGGGTCGCTTTTGCAACGTGTTGGGCCATGGTAATCGGTGCGGGACTTGAGCGGTACGAGGCAAATTGAAAACTGCAAAGCTTTGCTGACGAACGCGGTCTAAAAGGGTACGAATGACCCATTTTTAAGCGAATCTCATTGGCTAACGTATTTATTTTGCTTTTCGCTTAGAAAATGGGTAAATTATACTTCGCAACGATTATCTCCCCTCCCCCAACACACACACCGGTGAATGAATGTAGACCATCGGTTGGGAAGGCAACAGTGGTGCGTGCCTCAAGCTTCCAGGCTAACCAAGTTTGCGTGAATGCACGTGCCTTTCTTTTCGTGTTCAACTCAACAGCAAGCAGCTCTTGATGTGATGAATGTGCATAACCGGGCTGGATACCGTGGCCTTTCACGGAACCACAAGGTCACGAGCATCGGCCACCAATGTTTGCTCTCACGCGCTTGTAGGTGCTGTCTGTGTGTCTTCATTCCCGACTTCGACATCCACTGCTGCAGTCATGACGGACGTCACGTGGGCCGAGGTCGTCGACTACATCCCGGCGCCGCCGACGCCCGAGAGTCAAGTGTCCACCATCGACTCGTTGGACGCACAGAACCAGGCCTTCAGTCGGCGAGACCACCCGCTCGAGCACGCCTCGCCGCCGTCGATCGTGTTGGCGCACTGGATGCAGCCCATGATCTCTCTCGGAGCTCAGCGCGTGCTGGAGGTGACCGACATGTGGCCCATTGGCGCCAACGACTCGTGCGATTCCGTCGAGACTCGATTCCGTCGCGTGTACGACCCCAGACCTCAGTTTCTGAGCATTTCACCCGTCGCGATGGCCATCGCAAAGACGTTCCGGAAGGAGATTGTATTTGTGTTGTTTGGGTCCGTGCTCTACATTGTGGCGCTCGCCGTGCAGTCCTACGTGGCACAAGCGCTACTGGAGTTCCTCAACGACCGAGAGAACATCTTTGGCATCACCAACGGCTACTGGTTGGTAGCTATGATGACAATTAGCTCGCTTGTCGCTGTCTGCACTGTCAACTACGTCTTCTTCACCACGTCGCGGATCGGCGCGAACGTTCGGTCGCTTGCGATGACGTTGGTGTTTGACAAGGCCCTCAAGCTGTCAAGCGCTGCACGGCAGGAACATACGGCTGGCGAAGTGTTCACTCATGAGTGTCGACGCCGAGCGGATTTTCACGGCGACGCTACAGAGTCCGTGGCACGTCTTGGGTCCACTGGCGTTCGTCGTCTCCATCGTGATGATCGGCATTTTACTCGACGCATTTGCTGCGATGGCCGGCGCTGTTGTGCTCGTCGTGGTCATGTCCATCTCCGTACAGCAAGGGGACCGAATAGCACATCTTCAGCGGAAATTGTTGGAAGTTATTGAGGAGCGCGTCAAAGTCACGTCCGAAGCGCTTCAAGGCATCCGGGTCATGAAGTTCTACGCCTGGGAGGAGTCAGTGGCGCTTCGAGTGGAGCACATTCGCTCCCGTGAGCTCGGACTTTTGCGCAAGTTCCATTCGTTCCAGGCGCTCAATACCGTGATGCTCTTTCTCACACCAACGTTTCTCTCCGGCGTCACGCTCGGTTTGTACGTGCTGGTGCACGACACGATCGATGTCGTCAAGGCCTTCACTCTGATCGCCATGGTCAACATCTGCCGGACGGCGTTATTCCAGCTGCCGCAAGCCATCTCAAGTCTGTGCAAGGCGAGAATTGCCCTGTCTCGCATCGACGAGTTTCTTGCGAGCGATGAAGTTGCGGTGGCATCGCTACGTCTGCCAAGTGCACCGCCAAACGACGATAGATCTACGCTGGGATCGCCTCTGTTGTCTACGCGGTCTGTCACGGAAAACGGAGCAGTCAGCTGTGGTTCAATCTCATTCCGTGGGGCGAGTTTCCGGTGGCCTGCTGGCCCTCGCAAAGTGAACGTTATCATTGCAGCATCTGTCGCTGATGCCAGCGCCGACGACAAGCCCCAAAACGAGGAATTCCTTGGTGACGGCGGATTTCAGCTGGAGGGAATCAATCTTGAAATTGAGCGCGGCTCGCTCGTCATGATCGTCGGCAAGGTCGGGGCCGGCAAATCGAGCCTCATCAACGCCATCCTAGGAGAGATGCCCCGTACTTCAGGAGTACTTGAAATCGGTGGACGAGTTGCCTACGTGAGTCAGGACACGTGGATCCGCAACGCTACCCTACGTGATAACATTTTGTTCGAGCAAGACTACGACGCTGACCGGTACCAACGCGTGCTGGAGGCGTCACAGTTGGGGATGGATCTCCATGCGCTGCCGAATGGAGACGCGACCGAGATCGGTGAGCGTGGAATCAACCTGAGTGGCGGTCAAAGGCTCGAGTAGCTATTGCTCGTGCGATGTACCGGGCGGATACCGACGTATTAATTCTTGACGATCCGCTTAGTGCTGTAGACCCGCATGTCGCTCACGCCATTTTCGAGGAGTGTATCGTGGGTCTCGCTGCCGATCAAACTCGGCTGCTCGTGGTAAATAGCCACTACGATTTGCTACCGCAAGCGGATCACGTCGTAGTTCTGCAGGATGGTGTGATCTCGGCACACGGATCGTACGAAGCCGTGTTTAAAGAATGTCCTCGCTTCTCCTCGATTTTTCCGAAGCGGATAGTGCTGTCGTAGAAACTCGATTCCTCCCGCTAAGCAGCGTCTTGAGGACCGTGATGACGACGGTGAGGCAGCGTTCAACGAGCTGGCCTCTCTTTCTGGCGGCCGATTGATCCAGGACGAGGATCGGGTGAGAGGATCCGTCGGAGGTGAAGTCTACAAAACGTATTTCGACGAGACCGGGTTCAACGGTGTGCTGGTAGTGCTTGTGCTGTGCCTGGCGTACGCTGCGAGTCAAGCTGTGCGTACCATCGTGGACTGGTGGCCAGGCCATTGGGCTCGAAGCATGACGCGCTTTGGAGTGGACCCGTCCTACTCTGGCACGGTCTTTGGTATGTGGTATTTGGGCCTCATCGTGGCTTGCTCGATCATGACGCTGGCGCGGGCACTGACATTGGTCGCAGCTTGTATGCGGACGTCGCAAAACTTGCACGACCAGCTCTTCCGTCGAGTGCTGGCTGCTCCCGTGACGCAGTACTTTGATGTGACTCCAGTCGGACGCATTTTGAATCGCTTCTCCAACGACTTGGACCAAATGGACGCCGTTCTACCGGAAGAGTACCAGCTTTTGTTCCAGAACGTGTCGATGGCCGTGGGGACGCTGGCGGTCTCTGCGTTTGCGTCGTACTGGATCGCAGTGCTGTACATCCCTCTGATCGTCTTGTTCGAGTACATGGGCGAGCACTTTAAGAAGACGTCGTGCGAACTGAAGCGACTCGAGGGGATCACACGAACCCCGTGTACAACTTATTCAGCGAGACGCTGTCGGGACTCGCCACCATCCGGGCGTTCAAGATGGAGAAGGTCTTCTCTTCGATCAATCGGCACGTGGTGGACGAGAACGCCTCTGTGTTCCTGAGCTATTGGGGCGCCGGTCGTTGGCTGGCCTCCCGCTTGGACTTGCTCTCGGTGACGATCATCTTCACCGTGACGACGTATCTCGTGGGCACACGCGGTCAAGTGGGCTCTTTGACCTCCGGGATTTCGCTCACGTACTCGCTGATGTTAACGTCCGTCGTGCAGTGGGTCATGCGGTCGGTGGATCGTACTGATAACGCCATGACAAGCGTCGAGCGGTTGCTCCATTTCCGAGACATTGAGGTCGAAAGCGGCGACGGTAGCAGCATCAACGACATTGTTGGTGGCGCTACCGACAAGAAGCCGGCGATGTGGCCGTCCCGCGGCGCCGTGCGCTTTGAAGGACTCTGTCTCCGATACCGACCCGAACTGCCGCTCGTTCTCCGCGGAGTCGACCTCGACATCGCCGCCGGAGACAAGGTCGGCATCTGCGGACGCACCGGCGCCGGCAAGAGCTCGCTCATGGTCGCGCTCTTCCGCATCTGCGACTTCGACAGCGGACGCGTGGTCATCGACGACGTGGACATCGCCACCATCCAGCTGCGCGAACTGCGCCGCAGCCTCGCCATCATCCCGCAGGACCCCGTGCTGTTCAGCGGCCCGCTGCGAGAGAACCTGGACCCGTTCCACGAGTACTCGGACGAGCGCATCTGGCACGTGCTGCAGCAGGTGCACATGGCGGACAGTCTGCGTCGGTGGGGCGCCGGGCTCGACTTCGAGGTGGCCGAGGGCGGCGACAACCTGTCGGTGGGTCAGCGCCAGCTCATCTGCATCGGCCGCGCGCTGCTGAAAGACAGCAAGGTGGTGGTGCTGGACGAGGCCACGGCCAACGTGGACACGGCCACGGACGCGCTCATCCAGACGACCATCAAGGAGACGTTCGCGGACAAGACGGTGCTGATCATCGCGCACCGCATCAACACGATCATGCACTGCGATAAGATCGCGGTGATGGATGCCGGTCAGGTGTCGGAGTTCGGGTCGCCGTCGGAGCTGCTGGCTCGACCAGAGTCGGTGTTTGCAGCACTGGCGAAGCGGTCGGGTTCCGCATAGGCAATGTTGAGGTGGTGTAATGCGTTGGATAACCTGTGAAGACTAGATTGTATTGCGTATCATGTAGTTAGCTGATGAGTGAGCTTGAATTTGAAAATTGCTCTGCAGATCCGTTGCAGAACCAATTCGCTGCGCTACTGATGCAGAGACCCTATAATTGATCACTATCACGCAGAGTTGCTGTTCCGATTGTACTTTTGTACAGTGCTGTCGCTCGGCAAATCTTACGACACGCACGTTATCCAAGGCTTTAGGCAGACCGGGTCTGTTGACGAGCACTCTGCAAGCGATGTCGCTCCTATCTGAGGTTTTCTGCACCGAGACCGTAATTCACTTATGGGATGACCACAATTCATCTCATCATGACGTTGGAAGAATACCAATCGTGAGGCGGGCCCATTTGAGTCAGCACTGCCATCGCTTTTAACACTTCTCAACTTGCTATCAGCCGCGTTCGTCTACAGCTTCCAATCGTAAGCAACATCGCAAATGAGTGACCAAGAGCAGTATCGAGCCGCTTTGGGGTCACCCATCGCCACCCTCGTCCAACCGAGAACCCCGTTTAGTCAAATGCCAAACCCGTTGTCAAAGGCGTCGCTATCGTCGGTCGTATTGGCCCACTGGATCCAGCCGTTGATCTCTCTCGGATCCCGCACGGTGCTGGAGCTCGAGGACATGTGGCCGGTGTGTCCAAGCGACTCGTCCGAGGTGCTAGAGCGTCTTTTCACCAAGTCTATGCTCCCAATCGTCGATACCCTTTTGGTATCTCCCCGTATTCGTGGCGTTCGTGAAGGTTCTTTGGCCGCAATTACTGGTCGTGTTGGTGCTCTGTGTAGTGTATGTGTTGGCGCTGGGACTGCAGACGTACGTGACGCAGGCTCTACTGCAGTTCCTGAACGGAGAGGAAAATGTTTTCCATATTGGAAGTGGGTATTGGTTGATGGTGATGATGACCTCAGTTCGCTCATAGCCGTCTGCTCGCTCAACTACCTCTTCTTTGTGGACTCCCGAGTTGGCGCCAACATGCGCTCGTTGACCATGTCGCTGGTGTACAACAAGGCGTTGAAGTTGTCCAGTGCTGCACGACAGGAGTACACGACCGGGGAGATCTTGACACTGATGAGTGTTGACACGGAGCGGGTGTTCACTGCGATGGTGCAAGGGCCGTGGCTCGTTATGGGTCCGTTGGCTTTCGTCGTGTCGTGCATTCTCATCGGAATCCTCTTTGACTTTTACGCTGCACTTGCTGGTGCGCTTGTACTCTCGGCTGTGATGATTATATCGATCCAGCAAGGCGACCGCATTGCTGAGCTGCAGAAGAAGCTTTTGAGCGTCATTGATGAACGGGTCAAGGTGACGTCGGAGGCGCTTCAAGGGATTCGAGTCATGAAGTTTTATGCGTGGGAGGACTCGCTGGCTCAGCGTGTGGAGAAACTCCGAGTGCAAGAAGTCAGCTTGCTGCGCCATTTCCACGCGTACCAGGTGATCAACACGGTGATGCTGTTCATTACGCCAACCTTCCTGTCAGGAGCTACGTTGGGTGTGTACGTGCTGATCCGACACACGATCTCCGTGGTGGAGGCTTTCACGCTCGTCGCCATCGTTAATATCAGTCGAGCACCGCTGAACCAGCTACCCCAAGCGGTTGCCGGTCTGTCTAAAGCCAAGATTGCCTACAAACGCATCGACGCTTTCCTTGCCAGTGACGAGGTCCCAGCCAAATCACCTCTACTGCCATCACCGTTGCAAGGATCAACCTCAAAATCGCCACTACTTCCATCCGTGGTGGTCGGTAGTCCACAAATTGGCCGGGCTCGGATCTCAATCCGAAATGGAGAGTTCGAATGGCCGATGAATTCGACCGGAAGGGACATGATCATCGTCACCCCAGCACAAGATCAAGATGAAGGGCCTCAAAAGGATACTGCTTCATCCTCGGATAACCTCGAGCTAATGAATGCAACCACTCAATCAGCTCACAGTACCAAGCAACAAGGCTTTCAGTTGCAAGGTGTCAATCTTGAAATTGAGCGCGGCTCGCTCGTCATGATCGTCGGCAAGGTCGGGGCCGGCAAATCGAGTCTCATCAACGCCATCCTAGGAGAGATGCCCCGTACTTCAGGAGTCTTGAAATCGGTGGACGAGTTGCCTACGTGAGTCAGGACACGTGGATCCGCAACGCTACCCTACGTGATAACATTTTGTTCGAGCAAGACTACGACGCTGACCGGTACCAACGCGTGCTGGAGGCGTCACAGTTGGAGATGGATCTCCATGCGCTGCCGAATGGAGACGCGACCGAGATCGGTGAGCGTGGAATCAACCTGAGTGGCGGTCAAAAGGCTCGCGTAGCTATTGCTCGTGCGATGTACCGGGCGGATACCGACGTATTAATCCTTGACGATCCGCTTAGTGCTGTGGACCCGCATGTCGCTCACGCCATTTTCGAGGAGTGTATCGTGGGTCTCGCTGCCGATCAAACTCGGCTGCTCGTGGTGAATAGCCACTACGATTTGCTACCTCACGCAGACTACGTGGTGATGATGCGTGAAGGCGAGATTGCCGTCCAAGGATCTTTCGAGCAAGTCGTTTTCCAGTTCCCAGAGCTGAGCTCGTACAGCACAAGCACCCAAGCAGCCATTGTCAATGAAATCACCAAGAACGACGTTGTCAACGATCCAAGTGAGCCTGACAAGGAAACGTTGCAGCGGATAAATAAACAAGAGGAAGATGCGGAGCAAGAAACATCGGGACGGTTGGTCCGGGCTGAAGACCGCGTCAAAGGCAAGGTCGGCTGGCTGGTGTATAAGGCCTATTTCGACGAGACTGGGTTCAACGGCGTTGTCGTCATGACGGTGATCATTGCGACCTATCTTGCGGGCCAAGCAGCGCGCACTGTCGTGGATTGGTGGCCTGGTCATTGGGCCCGCAACATGCCGCGTCGTGGAGTCGACCCGACTTACTCGGGAACGACGTTCGGTATGTGGTATCTCGGGCTCATCGCTCTTTGTGCCGTGTTGAGTTTCGGTCGCGCATTGATGATGATCGAGTCCAGCGTACGGTCATCCCAGCATATGCATGATGAGCTCTTTCGTCGCGTCCTACGTGCACCTGTGACTCGGTACTTCGACGTGACCCCGGTCGGCCAGATTTTGAACCGTTTCTCCAACGATTTGGACCAAATGGACTCGGTTCTCCCTCAGGAGTACCAATTGCTGCTCCAGAACGTATCCATGGCTCTCGGCGCGCTGGTAGTGTCGGCGTTTGCTTCTTACTGGATTGGAGTCGCGTATATCCCGATCGTCGTCATCTTCTTATTCACGGGAGTGTACTACACGAAGTCTTCACACGAGATTAAGCGACTGGAAGGAGTCACAAGAACACCCGTGTACAATCTCTTCAGCGAGACGCTCTCTGGTCTCTCCACGATCCGCGCGTTCCGAATGGAAGACGATTTCGTCGCTCAAAATCAACGGATTGTTGATATGAACTCAAATTTGTACTTCACGTACTGGGCCGCGAGTCGGTGGCTGGCGACGCGTTTGGACTTGCTGGCGGTGGTCATTATTTCCATCGTGACGCTGTACCTCGTGGCTACGAAAGGGTCGGTAGGGTCCTTGACGTCGGGGCTCTCGCTCACATACTCGCTCATGTTGACGTCAATGGTGCAATGGGTCATGCGGTCGGTGGATCGTACCGACAATGCTATGACAAGCGTCGAGCGACTGCTTCACTTCAGGAAAATTGAGAGTGAAGACAATACCGGACGAACGATCTCCGAGTTATCGGTATCCCATGGTGAAACCTGGCCAGCTCACGGTTCAATCCGATTCGAAGGACTGAACATGCGATACCGACCCGAACTGCCGCTCGTTCTCCGCGGAGTCGACCTCGACATCGCCGCCAGAGACAAGGTCGGCATCTGCGGACGCACCGGCGCCGGCAAGAGCTCGCTCATGGTCGCGCTCTTCCGCATCTGCGACTTCGACAGCGGACGCGTGGTCATCGACGACGTGGACATCGCCACCATCCAGCTGCGCGAACTGCGCCGCAGCCTCGCCATCATCCCGCAGGACCCCGTGCTGTTCAGCGGCCCGCTGCGAGAGAACCTGGACCCGTTCCACGAGTACTCGGACGAGCGCATCTGGCACGTGCTGCAGCAGGTGCACATGGCGGACAGTCTGCGTCGGTGGGGCGCCGGGCTCGACTTCGAGGTGGCCGAGGGCGGCGACAACCTGTCGGTGGGTCAGCGCCAACTCATCTGCATCGGCCGCGCGCTGCTGAAAGACAGCAAGGTGGTGGTGCTGGACGAGGCCACGGCCAACGTGGACACGGCCACGGACGCGCTCATCCAGACGACCATCAAGGAGACGTTCGCGGACAAGACGGTGCTGATCATCGCGCACCGCATCAACACGATCATGCACTGCGATAAGATCGCGGTGATGGATGCCGGTCAGGTGTCCGAGTTCGGGTCGCCGTCGGAGCTGCTGGCTCGACCAGAGTCAGTATTCGCGGCGCTAGCGAAACGATCAGGATCAGCCTAGACGAGATTCGTGTTTCAGAATTTTCCTACGTGTTGATTACCGTTCGCACCTCGTCGATGAACAAGTCGTACTGTACATGCAGGTCCATAAGCTGGTAATGACGCAAAATGTCGTGTCCAGAGTGATTGATCGTTCGTGCCGTTGCTCGGTGAACCAGCCTCCGTGCTTCGGTACATCTTTTGAATATGTCATTGTAGAGCAAATTGGCGAGGTCTTGACTGCCGACGCTTGCCCACTCCTCTCCGTAGTCAACTTTAACCGAGAGCGATTCGGTCAGGTTCGCTGACGAGGCAAGATAGAGCGCGAGGAGGAATTCGGTAGCACCCATGGGATGTTGCTTGAGGAGAGAACACCAAATGGGCTCTCTTTAGTAGTGGCGATGGCGTTCGTACCAACTGCGCCGAATTGAAAGGGATTTACGGCCAGAAGTATGACTTCACTCCGACGAGCTGAGCCGGGAGACTGTATGCATCGCTTTTAGGATACCACCAGACGAGGTTTCATCGCCGTTGAGGACCAGGAATTTTTGCCTCGCTTCAGCTGAGGTGTTGTGCGTTGGACACTAGTTCACGAAGATAGAATCTCGTCGTAGTTTTGGCTTGCGTTTGGCGTTGTCATGGCGAGACTATCCTAGTAAAGTCGCTGAAAATCCAGCAGCACTCTCAATCGACTGGGGACCTCGCTGGTTGTTTGAGCCTCGTCGAGCCACGTACTCCGCGTCGTTGGCAACATGTTGTCGTTGACACGGAAGTGCGATGAGAATGCCCTGTATGTACTAGCATCACAATGCCTCCTTGAAGATTAAGCTCAGTTTGCAGCGTTGTGAGTATTATATCTTATTAACTAGTGCATGCACTAAGCGCTGTTATTAAAGATTTACAGTTTATAGTCTTTTCGACCGCTGTCGGAATGCCGCCAGCTTCATCCTTTTGCACTGCACTACGGAGCAAGTTGGAAAACTTCAGCCATTCTTGAGACGGTACAAAACTCTGAAGACCCTCAGCTACGTAAGACTCGCTCCGACTTGTCTAAGCATCGTAATGCTTAGACGTCTGCGTGCCACGAAAGTCCCCACCACATGATTTGCGGCTGCCGCTTTGTCGTTGGACACTCGAACAGACAAACGGCAGTTTTCGATGGGGTGCACTTTGACTAATCTGGCCAAAGTTGGACACGAAGTACAATCTCCAAACTTCAGCTTGACGTTCTGCATAGATGGGTGTCTTGTAATCGAGTGTCGATAAATTTTGTACTGTAAAATCACGGCAAGACAATGTGTAGATCGTTGGACGACGACCAACTTTCGACGCTGTTGGTGGTGGACACGTTGGAGCCTCAACTGGAGGCGATCTCGATCAGATTGGCGTACTTGGCACTTTCTTGATAGTACAGTACTGCATAGTTCTGGGACGAGGTTGCTAACTATCATTGGCCGTGCTCAGGATCCGCTGCCGGCAGATGTTACACGAATCTTACATCCGGAGACCTAGCTCCCATGAATGGATGGCGTATCCACAAACACGAGGATCGTCTTGAGGACACCGCACGCAGTTGATTTTGTGGGACGGTTCTCGTTAAAACCCGCTGCTGTAGAACTCGGTCATTGGGCAATTTGCCTCGAACAAGCCACTTCAGCGCTTTACCTGAAAGTTGATCATGGCGCCCACCGTGCGTATCGGCGACGAGTTCAACTACGTCCGGGGTTTATCAACACCTTTGACGTCATCAGTTCTCCTCGAAGAACCGTCGATACTAAAAGAAGCCTCCAAACCCCAAGAAATGCCTTTCAGCCACCGTCCCAACCCGCTCGACAAGGCTTCACTACCGTCCATTGTTCTTGCGCAATGGATCCAGCCGATGATCACGCTGGGCGGAAAGCGCGTGCTGGAGATGGAGGACATGTGGCCTCTCTGCTCAAGTGACTCGTGCAACTCGCTGGAAGACCGCTTCCGACGCGTCTACAACCCGAACGCCAAGCGCACGTTTGGGATGTCTCCGTTGGGTTTCGCCTACGCCAAGACGTTCCAGAGCGAGCTGTTCGTCGTATTTATCGGCTGCATCTTGTACGTCGCGGCGCTGGGCTTGCAGTCCTATGTGGCGCAGGCACTGCTCCAATTCCTCAACGGCAAGCCAAACTTGTTCCACATCTCCAGCGGCTACTGGCTGGTGGCGCTAATGACAGGTAGTTCTTTCTTCGCCGTCTGCACGCTCAACTATCTCTTCTTCCGGTCGGCACGCGTCGCGGCGAACATGCGGTCGCTCAGCATGGCGCTAGTGTACGACAAATCGCTGAGACTGTCCAGCGCCGCTCGCCAAGACTACACCACTGGCGAGATCCTCACGCTCATGAGCGTCGACACGGAGCGCGTCTTCAACTTTGTGGCACACGGCCCGTGGCTGGTCATGGGGCCGCTCTCGTTCGTCGTCTCGGTCGTCCTCATCGGCCTGCTCTTCAACTTCTACTCCGCCGTCGCTGGTGCGGCCGTGCTCGTCATCGTCATGACCATTTCCGTCCAGCAAGGAGACCGCATCGCACGACTGCAGAAGAAGCTGCTCGAGGTCATCGACGAGCGAGTCAAAGTCACGTCGGAGGCGCTGCTCGGCATCCGCGTCATGAAGTACTACGCGTGGGAGGACTCTCTGGCCCAACGCGTGCAGAGACTGCGTACCCGTGAAGTCAAGCTGCTCCGTCAATTCCACCTGTACCAAGTGATCAATACGGTCATGCTGTTCCTCACGCCAACCTTCCTGTCCGGCGTTACGCTGGGTCTGTACGTGCTGATTCGCCACACCATCACAGTCATCGAGGCATTCACGCTCATTGCCATGGTCAACATCTGCCGCACCGCCCTCAACCAACTGCCGCAAGCCATTGCCGAGCACTCGAAAGCTAAAATCTCGTTTGCGCGGATCGACAATTTCCTAAAGAGTGGCGAAATCACTAGCCGTGGTGCACTGGAGAACGACCCAATCATTCGCATGCCAATTGGGCTCTCGAACGTTAATCGCGGATGCATTTCGGTTCGCGACGGATTCTTCTGCTGGCCCGACAGCTCGAGCGGCGCCGACATCGTCGTCGACTCCGGGAAGGACGAACAAACCATGAACAGTAACACAGGCTACGTGGAGCAATCGGTGGAGTTTTCAGCAGCAAACTCCAACGACAGCCAAGGCTTCCAACTCAACAACGTCAACTTCGAAGTGGAGCGCGGCTCGCTCGTGATGATCGTCGGCAAGGTTGGATCCGGCAAATCGAGTCTCCTCAATGCGCTGCTGGGAGAGATGCCCCGGACCTCGGGTCTGCTGGCAGTCGGAGGCAGCATTTCGTACGTGAGCCAAGACACGTGGATCCGCAACTCGACCCTGCGCGACAACATCCTGTTTGAGCAGGAGTTCGATGCGTTGCGGTACGCTCGTGTCCTGAAGGCTTCTCAACTGGCGACGGATCTGCACGCCCTCCCTCACGGTGATGCGACGGAAATTGGCGAGCGCGGTATCAACCTTAGCGGTGGTCAGAAAGCTCGCATTGCGATTGCGCGTGCCATGTATCGCTCCGGCACGGACGTGCTGATCTTGGATGACCCTCTCAGTGCTGTGGACCCTCACGTTGCGCACGCCATCTTCGAGGAGTGCATCGTTGGTATGGCGTACGGCCAGACGCGGTTGTTGGTTCTCAACAGCCACTACGACTTGCTGCCGAATGCAGACCACGTTGTGTTCCTGCAGGATGGAGCGATTGCCGCCCAGGGTGCTTTCGAGGACGTAGTAAAGCAGTTCCCGGAGCTGAGATGCGCACCCAGCGGCGTGCTCACGGACAAGAACAAGCAGAACAAATCTGCTAGCAACGATGGCGAGACAGACGATGAAACGATGGAGGCGATTCTGGAAGACAAAGAGGGCGACACCGAGCCGACCAAGCTGATCAAGGCCGAAGACCGCGTCAAAGGCACCGTGGGCAGCCGGGTCTACAGGACGTACTTCGACGAGACCGGCTTCAACGGTGTGGCTGTCGTACTGGGCCTGGTTGCCGGTTACTTGATCGCTCAAGCCTCGCGCACTGTAGTGGACTGGTGGCCTGGCCACTGGGCTCGCAACATGCCGCGTCGTGGAGTCGACCCGACGTATTCCGGCACGACCT
This sequence comes from Phytophthora quininea, assembly GCA_011947345.1. Taxonomy (NCBI): domain Eukaryota; phylum Oomycota; class Peronosporomycetes; order Peronosporales; family Peronosporaceae; genus Phytophthora; species Phytophthora quininea. The sequence continues at coordinate 471,705 of JAAVTG010000561.1, forward strand.
ACGGCATGTGGTACCTTGGCTTCATCGTCTTGTGCTCCGTACTAACCATCGGCCGTGCGCTGATGATGATCGAGGCTTGTGTTCGCACTTCGCACCACCTGCACGACGAGCTTTTCCGACGAGTTCTTCAGGCCCCTGTGACGAGATACTTCGACGTGACTCCGGTGGGCCAGATCCTGAACCGCTTCTCCAACGACCTCGACCAAATGGACACCAACCTGCCTCGAGAGTACCAGCTTCTGTTCCAGAACGTCTCGATGGGCTTCGGCTCTCTCGTGGTGTCAGCGTTCGCGTCCTACTGGATCGGAGTATCTTACATCCCGATCCTCGGCATCTTTGTCTGCACGGGCCAGTACTTCAAGAAGACTTCGCGAGAGGTCAAGCGAATGGAAGGAGTCACCCGGACGCCCGTGTACAATCTCTTTGGCGAGACGTTGACTGGTCTGGCCACGATCCGCGCTTTCAGCATGGAGAACCAGTTCTCGGCCAAGAACCGTCAGGTGGTCGACACCAACACCAACCTGTTCCTGACGTATTGGTCCGCCAACCGCTGGCTTTCGACGCGTCTGGATCTGCTGTCTGTGCTCGTCATCTTCATCGTCACGCTTTATCTGGTTTCCACGCGCGGAGCTGTCGGCTCCATGACTTCAGGACTGTCACTGACGTACTCGCTGATGCTGACGTCGGTCATGCAGTGGGTCATGCGCTCTTTCGACCGCACGGACAATGCCATGACCAGTGTCGAGCGCCTTCTCCACTTCCGGAAGATCGAAATTGAGTCCGAAGAAGGTCACTCCACCACAGACCTCGTCAACTACACAAACTACTCGCACGAACCCACATCTTCCTCATGGCCCACCCGCGGCTCGATCCGATTCGAAGGACTGAACATGCGATACCGACCCGAACTGCCGCTCGTTCTCCGCGGAGTCGACCTCGACATCGCCGCCGGAGACAAGGTCGGCATCTGCGGACGCACCGGCGCCGGCAAGAGCTCGCTCATGGTCGCGCTCTTCCGCATCTGCGACTTCGACAGCGGACGCGTGGTCATCGACGACGTGGACATCGCCACCATCCAGCTGCGCGAACTGCGCCGCAGCCTCGCCATCATCCCGCAGGACCCCGTGCTGTTCAGCGGCCCGCTGCGAGAGAACCTGGACCCGTTCCACGAGTACTCGGACGAGCGCATCTGGCACGTGCTGCAGCAGGTGCACATGGCGGACAGTCTGCGTCGGTGGGGCGCCGGGCTCGACTTCGAGGTGGCCGAGGGCGGCGACAACCTGTCGGTGGGTCAGCGCCAGCTCATCTGCATCGGCCGCGCGCTGCTGAAAGACAGCAAGGTGGTGGTGCTGGATGAGGCCACGGCCAACGTGGACACGGCCACGGACGCGCTCATCCAGACGACCATCAAGGAGACGTTCGCGGACAAGACGGTGCTGATCATCGCGCACCGCATCAACACGATCATGCACTGCGATAAGATCGCGGTGATGGATGCCGGTCAGGTGTCCGAGTTCGATTCGCCATCGAATCTGCTGGCTCGACCAGACTCGGTGTTTGCAGCACTGGCGAAGCGATCAGGAACTGCGTAAGTTGAAGAATTTTGACTGTGTAATCCGTGAACAGTTTGCTTTTCCAATTGATTCTACACCAATCCAAGTACACATTAAAGCCGCAATCGGCTCACAGTTAGTCCGTCACGACAAGAACCGTGCTCCAATGCTCATCGTGTCTCCACCGACCGTGCTCACCGAGCTCTTCTCTTCTTCGTCGTCCTTGTCGGCCACCGGGAAAATGCGGTTGCCGATCCTCATCGTCCCCGACTCGTACAGTACCGACCCAGTCGATCCGTCGCCAGAGCTCGAGTTCGCCATCACACACGGGTGCATCACCATTGAACCGCTTTCACTGCTTCCTCCGTACTGGGCCGCAGCAACGACCGACACCAAAGCAGCGACCACCAACATCTTCAGCATTGTTTAGCAACTTTCTTCGTCTTGAGCTTCGACACGGCGCTTTCAACAATGAACAGCCAAACCCCACCAGGGTCACTCCAACCACCATCCACGGTCACCGTTAATTCCACTTCGAAAGGACTGCTTCCCCATTGAGAGCCATCACTTCCAATTCGAATGCCATTTCCAGCATGACATCCGTTCAATCCACACACTAGCCCAGTAAATAAGTAATAAGTCATCCCAACAACGCCGACTCGATGAAAGAAGACTACCTCGTCAGACAAACAAGCACAATAAAATCGCCACTTGTACCGGCTAGCGGGCGTCCCGATCTAGATCGCCCGCTTCGAACGCTTCCCATCGATCCGCAGCTGTAAGCAGAGCGCAGCACACAAATCATAGACAGATCCGGGCCGCTGGCCATCACATGGACATCCTCACGCAGCGAGCAGCAACGTTGGGAGAACGGAGAATCTTTTAGTCGTGTTTCAAATCTAAGGCTTTGTGGCCTCCCTAACATGTCCTAAAACTGGGTACGAAATTGGGTCGAGATACTGACGACGTAGCACACCGCCATGGACGCCGAGCTGCTGCGGCGCGTGGGCTTCTTCTGCGCGCTGTGGACGCTGCAGTGCTGCTCGTCCGTGCTGGGCGCCATCTCCAGAGACGCCATCTTCCTGCGCAGCTACTCCGCCTCCAGCGTGGCGCTGCTCACGCTGCTGCTGTCGCTCTCGACGGCCTACGCTCTTACAATCGCGACCCAATTAATCGACCATCTAGCTGCCAGTCTCGCCGTGTTGAGCACCATCTTGATCTTCTTCACGCATTTCAGAGTCATGAATTCCACCACGAGAGCGCCGCGAGAAAAGACATTGCGTATCTACATATGATTCCTGATCGACTTATTATCCGGCTCATCCAAGCAGCGCGACAGATGACATGGTCATTCAAACCAAGGGTTACCTCGGTATAATTTGTTGACGAAAGACTGACATTGCAGTTGATGGTGACGGATTTGTCTCGCACTTCACAGTTCTCATCGTGCCGTAGTAATGGACGAAGTCAATCGGAGCTACGTGGAGGCTCCGACCACGCCGCGGTCCAAGCAAGCGACCCTGTTCAGCCAGCGACCGAATCCGTTGGGGCGAGCTACTCTGCCGTCGATCATCCTGGCGCAATGGATCCAGCCCATGGTGTCGCTAGGAGCGAAGAGGATTCTCGAGATGGAGGACGTGTGGCCTCTCTGCGTCAGCGATTCCTGTGCGTCGCTTGAGCAGCGATTCCGGGGAGTTTATGAACCTCATCGACGACACATTTTTGGACTGTCGCCGTTGGGGGTGGCGTACATGAAGACCTTTCGAGTAGAGCTCTCGTTCGTGCTGATCAGCTGTGTCTTGTACGTAGTGGCGCTGGCGTTGCAGTCGTACGTGGCCCAAGCGATTCTGGAGTTCCTGAACGACGAGCAGAATTTGTTTCACATCTCCAGCGGATATTGGCTCATGGTGATGATGACAATGGTGTCGTTGGTGGCAGTGTGTGCTCTTAACTACGTCTTCTTCTCGGCGTCGAGAATTGGCGCCAATATGCGGTCGTTGACCATGTCACTCGTATACGATAAAGCTCTCCGGTTGTCAAGTTCTGCACGTCAAAAGTACACGACTGGAGAAGTGATGACGCTCATGAGCGTTGACACGGAGCGAATTTTCATGCTGTTGGTTTTCGGACCGTGGATGCTGATGGGACCACTGTCGTTTGTCTTCTCAGTGGTGTTGATTGGGGTTCTCTTCGACTTTTACTCGGCTCTGGGTGGTGCTGTCGTGTTGATTGCAGTTATGATCATCTCGGTCAAGCAAGGCCACCGCATCGCTGACTTCCAGAAGAAACTGCTCGAGGTCATTGACGAGCGGGTCAAAGTCACCTCCGAAACCCTCCAAGGTATTCGTGTTATGAAATTTTACGCGTGGGAGGACTCTCTGGCTGAACGTGTGGAGAAACTGCGGGTGAAGGAAGTTGGTCTGCTGCGGAAGTTCCACATGTACCAAGTAATCAACACGGTCATGCTGTTCCTGACGCCCAGCTTTGTGTCTGGAGTCACGCTGGGGATTTACGTGCTTATCCACCACACCATCACGGTGGTGGAGGCATTCACACTCATTGCTATGGTGAATATCTGTCGGACAGCGCTAAACCAACTCCCTCAAGGAATTGCTTGCTTCACTAAGGCAAAAGTTTCGTATGAGCGCCTTGACAACTTTCTCACAAGCGACGAAGTCGCTAGCCAACCGCTCCTCCTTGCACCAACTACTGAGCTCGAAGCGACCACCAAATCTCCTCTACTGCATGGAGATCAAGTCCAAGGCGCTTTTATCGGTCGCGGTTGCATTTCAATCCGTGATGCAAGTTTCCAGTGGCCATCAAACTCAGTAGACGTGGTTACAGTCGCTACAGAGAATACTGAGAAGCAAATGGAAGATGGACTCAGCCAACCTCTTCTCAGTTCCTCTAACGCCGTGCTTTCATCATCGAAGGAAAACACTCAGAACGACGGCGGCTTCTTGTTGAACGGTATTAATCTGGAGATTGGCCAAGGCTCACTCGTTATGATCGTGGGCAAAGTGGGGTCCGGTAAATCGAGTCTGCTCAACGCAATGCTCGGTGAAATGCCTCGCAACTCTGGTGTGCTTGAGATTGGCGGGCGCGTTGCCTACGTCAGTCAGGACACTTGGATCCGCAACGCTAGCCTACGAGATAACATTTTGTTTGAGCAAGAGTATGACGCGGAGCGATACCAACGAGTGCTGGATGTGTCCCAACTAGAAATGGACTTACGCGCGTTGCCAAACGGAGACGCGACGGAGATCGGTGAGCGTGGAATCAACCTGAGCGGCGGTCAGAAGGCTCGCGTTGCTATTGCTCGTGCGATGTATCGGTCGGACACGGATGTGCTGATTCTTGACGACCCGCTGAGTGCCGTGGACCCGCATGTTGCTCACGCCATCTTCGAGGAGTGTATCGCGGGTCTAGCTGTCGGCCAGACTCGGTTGCTGGTGTTGAACAGCCACTACGATTTATTACCGCGAGCGGATCGAATCGTGGTGATGCGTGACGGCGAAATTATTGGGCACAGCACCTACGAAGATGTTATTGTCCAATTCCCGCAGCTTGGATCCGGGTTTACTAGTGTCGAGAGCGAATCTGCAAGCGAGTTTAACGGAACCAAGAGTGATGAGATTGATACGGTGATCCCGTCGGTAAATGCAGTAGACAAGGATGACTCGAAGAGCGAAAGCGATCCCGCTGTAACGACCTCGTCCGGTCGGCTAATCCAAAGTGAAGATCGAGTGAAAGGAACGGTGGGTGCCCACGTGTACAAGGCATACTTTGACGAGACGGGGATCAATGGCCTCGTGGTGGTAGTTGTGATCAGCCTTTCGTATGCGGTCAGTCAAGTCGCTAGAACTGTTGTGGATTGGTGGCCAGGCCATTGGGCTCGCAATATGCCCCGCCGAGGTAAGGACCCGACATACTCGGGGACAACCTTCGGGATGTGGTACCTCGGCCTGATCGTCTTCTGCTCCGTACTTACTTTTATCCGCGGGATTATGATGATCGAGTCTTGTATGCGGACATCGCAGCGCATGCACGACGAGCTGTTCCGGCGAGTGCTGCGTGCTCCGGTGACGAGGTACTTTGACGTGACTCCCGTGGGTCGGATTTTGAACCGGTTCTCCAACGACTTGGACCAAATGGACACCACCCTCCCTCACGAGTACCAGCTCTTCTTTCAGAACGTGTCGATGGCGCTCGGTTCGCTTGTAGTATCGGCGTTTGCGTCCTACTGGATCGGTGTGTCGTACATCCCGTTGATGATCATCTTCGTCATGACGGGGCAGTACTTCAAAAGACTTCGCGTGAACTAAAGCGCCTCGAAGGCATTACGCGAACGCCAGTGTACAATCTCTTCAGCGAGACGCTGTCCGGGCTGCCGACAATCCGCGCCTTCCGCATGGAAGGAGACTTCTCCGCGCGCAACCGCAACGTGGTGGATACGAACGCCAACCTGTACTTGACATATTGGTCTGCTAGTCGATGGCTGGCAACCCGCTTGGACTTGCTCTCGGTGGCAATTATCTTCGTCGTCACGCTGTACCTCGTGGCAACGCGTGGCCAAGTGGGGTCGATGACATCTGGCATCTCGCTCACCTACGCGCTCATGTTGACATCCGTCATCCAGTGGGTCATGCGCTCGGTAGACCGGGTAGACAACGCGACCACCAGTGTTGAACGTCTTCTCTACTTCCGTGAGATCGAGCGCGAAGACGACAGCGGTCGGAGCATTGTCGATCTGGTTGGTCCAGAGGCCAAGCCCGGAAGTGACAACTCGCCATCGTGGCCAGCCCGCGGCTCCGTGCGCTTTGAAGGACTCTGTCTCCGGTACCGACCCGAACTGCCGCTCGTTCTCCGCGGAGTCGACCTCGACATCGCCGCCGGAGACAAGGTCGGCATCTGCGGACGCACCGGCGCCGGCAAGAGCTCGCTCATGGTCGCGCTCTTCCGCATCTGCGACTTCGACAGCGGACGCGTGGTCATCGACGACGTGGACATCGCCACCATCCAGCTGCGCGAACTGCGCCGCAGCCTCGCCATCATCCCGCAGGACCCCGTGCTGTTCAGCGGCCCGCTGCGAGAGAACCTGGACCCGTTCCACGAGTACTCGGACGAGCGCATCTGGCACGTGCTGCAGCAGGTGCACATGGCGGACAGTCTGCGTCGGTGGGGCGCCGGGCTCGACTTCGAGGTGGCCGAGGGCGGCGACAACCTGTCGGTGGGTCAGCGCCAGCTCATCTGCATCGGCCGCGCGCTGCTGAAAGACAGCAAGGTGGTGGTGCTGGACGAGGCCACGGCCAACGTGGACACGGCCACGGACGCGCTCATCCAGACGACCATCAAGGAGACGTTCGCGGACAAGACGGTGCTGATCATCGCGCACCGCATCAACACGATCATGCACTGCGATAAGATCGCGGTGATGGATGCCGGTCAGGTGTCCGAGTTCGGGTCGCCGTCGGAGCTGCTGGCTCGACCAGACTCGGTGTTTGCAGCACTGGCGAAGCGATCTGGCACGAGATAGAAAATTGAAGTTGCTCTTGAAGCGCGCTGATCAGTGGTCTCTACAAGCGGTGGTCTGATAAACAGGACTGCGGCGCCGATTAGATGAACGAACCGTGATAACCATCACTGATGAGTGGCGTCAAAGTCGCCTCTCATTCGGTGTCTACACGCGCTGATGTTTATCGGTAGTATCTGTAGGAATTTTACTTTTCATTTTATCCTGTCCACCACCAACGATGGCCCAGCAAGTTGCTCGTACTGCCCAGACCTGACAGCCGCAGAAGTACCTCAAGTTCCAGCAGCAGCGACTGCGCTCAGCACTCGAACTTCTTGCTCGCGTATCTGAAATTCCGACTATAAATGGCGGCGAAGTCGATATCGTCGACCTCGGTGCTGGAACCGGCAACATGGCTCCCGCATTCGTGTAGGTGCTGTGACTGTGGTTAATCTCTCGTGGCCTTATTAATGGCACCCTTTTCAGGAAGCGGTGGCCCAAGGCAAACGTGACGTTCGTGGACTCTTCACCATCGATGTTGGAAGCAGCTCAGCAGGACCATCATGCCAATGGCCTGGAACGACAGCGGTTTAACTATGTCCAGGACAATATCGAGACGTTCAAACCTGAACGCCCCATCGACCTCATCTACTCCAATCCGGCACTTCAGTGGGTATACGTGGAGAAGCACGAGACGATCCTACCGCAGCTCTTTTCCTTCCTGAAGCCTGGAGGAGTGCTAGCATTCCAGATACCCGACACCCGTCACCAACCCAGCTATCGGCTTTTGGTCGAAGCCGCAGCACAGCTGGGTCTGGCCGACCAAGTGTCGGGTGTCCGCTGGGTCACTTGTGAGCGCGACCCGAGCTTTTACTGCGAGTTGTTCAGAGGGATCGACAACGACGTGTGGAGCTAGACATATGGCCGACAATGTATTCCCACGTGCTGGACGGTGCAAACCCAGTGACGGATTTCACGAGCTCCACAGGACTTCGACCGTACTTGGAGGCGTTGGGTGAACCATCTGAAGCTGCTGCCAAATACCGCGAACTGGTTGCTGATGCTTACCGCAAGCAAAGCGACGGACGCACTCTGTACAACTTCAAACGCTTCTTTCTCCTGGCGACGAAGCCATTGTAAGGCTGACTCAATGACAACAACGTGGATGAAGTTTATTGTTTGCTTCTCGTATGGTTGTTGTCTACAGGGGTTTAGTGGCCACTAGGAAGAACCGTTTGAAGTTGAGGATGGTGCTTCCGTCGCTCTGCTTGGAGTACGCCGCAGCGATCAGCTCGCGATACTTTTGCTCGAATGTTGTAGCATCTTCGGATGGATCGCCCAGTGCTTCCATGTACGGGCGAAGGCCCGTCGAGCCTGTAAAGTCCACAACCGGGTTCTCACCTTGCAGGATGGACGCGTACACAGTCGTCCACATGTCGAGCTCCACTCGATCGTCGATGTTCTTGAACAGCTCGTAGTAGAAGTTGGAATCGCGTTCGCAGGTAACCCAACGAACACCAGCCACGCGGTCTCCAAAACCCAACTGCATCGCCGCATCTCGCATGTGTTGGTGACTGGGCTGCGTTCTACTGTCGGGCATTTGGAAAGCCATGACACCGCCAGGCTTCAGACACGAAAAGAGCCGCGGTAGGATCTCTTCGTGTCGCTTTGCACTCACCCAGTGCAGTGCTGCGTTGGAGTAGACGAGGTCCACAGGGTCTTGAGGTTTGTACGTCTCAAAGTCGGCTTGAATGTACTCAAATCGCTTGGCATCAAGCTCGCCATTGTCGTGATGCTTCTGTTGAGCGACCTTGAGCATTGACGCCGACGAATCCACGAACGACATGCTCGCCTTCGGCCATCGTTTCCTGCAGAAAGTGAATTAAAACCACAAGACAAGGTTCCTCCTTCTAACTATCAATAAACTAACGTACGCGAAAGCGGGGGCCATGTTGCCGGTGCCTGCTCCAAGGTCGATGATCTTCACTGAGTCTTTATTGGTGGGTAGAGCTGGTACTCGAGCAAGAAGCTCCAGCGCTGGACGCAATCGTTGCTCTTGAAATTGAAGGTATTTCTGCGGCTGCCAGGTCTGCGCCGCACGAGCAATGTTCTTGGCCATAGTTAAGGTGTCTGAAGGCTGTAAACTGACAAGTGAGACCGTCGATCAGCGTGACTCAGCGCCACCACATGGTGTTCATCCCATCAAGGCAGCACCACATGGCTACACTTGTGCATCTCATCGACCACTTCAGCTTAGGATCCAATCCGCGTCCAGCGTGGCAAGAGTCGCGTCCGTCGAGCGCTCGAGATCCCACAAGCATGAGCAGTGCCATGGACCCTCGCGTCCTCATCAACTACTACATCCGCAAGGGCTGGTACGACCACGTCCAGCGTCTGTGCGAGCAGATCCTCGAAAAAGAGGCAGCGACTCGACGTTGCTGTTCTGGCGGGCGTTCGGCATCGTCTTGGAGCGCAGCTACTCGTCCGCCATCCGAGAGCTGGAGAACCTCAAGAGAACCAGTCGAGATGTCGAGCTGCCGTGTCTTCATGCCTTAGTTTACGCCCACTCGCAGTGTAAACATGTGGACCATGATGAAGTGGCGCAGTTGGAACTGCAGGTGGTCATGGCCGAGGAGAACGCTTCCAGCTCGAGTCTCTTACTCTGCGCCACGTTCTTCTGGCACTTGAACGAGCACGCCAAAGCTCGGAAGCTTCTGGACCAGATTCTGGGAGCAAGCAGCAAGACTGAAGCAGCGTCGCTGCGTCAACGAGCTCTCATCCTTCGCGGTTGGGTCGACCTCACAGTCGACCCAAAGGTCAAGCGCGATGCCGACTTGCGCGACAACGCCATCCAGTACTTTGACCAAGTGACGGAGTACGTTGTAGCAGTCCTTAACACGATGTCTCCATCACCTAATATCTGTTTCCTTTGAACAGGCGGAAGGATGCCGAGTTGGTGCTCGGTATGGCCAAGTACTATGACCTGAAGAAGGCGTACTCTCGAGCACTCGAGTCTTTCGACGAGATCACGGTGCAGTTCCCATGGTTCAAGCACTCGTTAAGTGAGAAAGCTCTGGTGTTGCTCAAAATGGGCAATTGGGATCAATGCATGGACAGTGTTGAGCGGGCCTTAACGGAGAACCAGCGGGAGATCGAAGCCCTACGCGTCATGATCTTGCTGCTGTTGTCTCGCGAAGGGAAAGCTCGTGAGGCAGCTGAACGCGTTCGGGATTTGTTCGAAGCGTTAAAGCGGGCCGAACCAGCTAACTCTGAGCTTTTCTGCGAGGTCTCACGCTGCACTGCTCGTGTGTCCGATCGAGACTCGGAGGTTCTGCAGTGCAGCTTAGCGCTCATGGAACACGCCATTCAGCTGAACCCGGACAGCGGGGCTTTCCGAGCGGAACGCGGCTACCAGCGTGCATTGCTTGGAGACTTTGCTGAGGCCATGGAGTCCTACAAAGAAGCACTCAAGCTCGACGAGTCCAACGAGATGGCGCTGCACGGGATGATCTACTGCCAGATCAAGCTTGGCCAGCACGAAGATGCATCGCAGCAAATGGAGTTCCTTAGTGTTATTCAGGAATCTATCGGTGCCAGCGCCAGCTTCGCCTTCATCCAGGCACTGTTAAGCTGGGAGAAAGACCACGACCGTGTTAAACAAGTGAAACTTCTGCAACAAGCCATGCAGATTCACATGGACAAGCTCAAAGAGACCATCACCGGACCCGATGCGTCCACGCACGAGACAATGAGCCAACTCAACCCACTGTTTCTCGTCGAGGTGGCCACCGAGTTCTTACAGGGCGACCAGCCTCAGCCCGGGAGCTCAAACGATAACTCGCCAGACGCTACCAGCATCTCCAAAGGAATGAGCATCCTCGAGAAGCTCGTCAACAAGTCTCCGGGATTTCTCAGAGCGCAGTACGTGTTGGCACACGCATATTTCGACGCACAGAGACTGGATGACGCGTTCCAGGTGACCAATTTGATTCTCAAGATGGACCCAGGCCACTCCAAAGCGCATCTGATGCAAGCCCGTGTGAGTCTGGAACGTGAGCACTTCCGTGCAGCCTCGTCCTGTCTGGACCAAGCACTCAGCTACGACTTCTCCGTTCGTCAGTCGCTCTCGTACTACATCATCAAAGCTCGAATTCTTGAGAACGCTGGCGACGTGCGCGAGGCGCTGCAAACGCTTCAGACGGCGATGAAAATGCTTCAATCTGGAGCAACGACAACTTCCAGCAACCGCTGGCAAAAGCAGACTGACAATTCCAGCACAAGCGTCTCGCTCTTTGACAAGGCTTCTGTGTACATCCACATGGCGCAGGTCCTTTCGCAACTGAGTGATATCCCCGAGGCCACCAAGACTGTTCGTGAAGCACTTGACGTCTTCCGTGGCACATCGCAGGAAGTTCGCGTTCTGGTTGCAAACAGTGAACTTGCAATTAAACGCGGCGACTACGACGCTGCCATCGCCATGCTTAGCAGTGTTCCGGTGGGCTCACCAGCCTTCACGAAGGCACAGATGGTCAAAGCCGACATCTATCTGCAGTATCGCAAAGACAAGCACTTGTACGCACGTTGCTACCAAGAGTTGGTGGCGATTAATCCCTGCCATGCCACCCACGTGAGCTTAGCGGAAGCGTATTTGAGGATCCAAATGCTAGATCAAGCAGTTGATTCCTTCGAACGTGCAAAAGCACTCAGTCCCGGCGACCCAACCATCGCTGGACGCATCGGCCGTGTGTTGATCTCGAAGCACGACTACCTCAAAGCTGTCGACTACTACGAGACCGCGCTGAAGTTGGCTCCTGGCAACCTCGTACTTCGCAAAGACCTCGCAGAATTATACGCCAAGCTTCGCCATTACGACCAAGCACTACGAGTTGTGCAGCAAGCACCGCCGAATGATTCTGAAGCTCTTAGCCACCTGCTTCAAGTAGTCGACTTGCAACTAGTACTACCAGCAATCCACCGTGGTCTCGGCAGTGATGAGCTAGCGGTGCAAGCGCTGCTCAAGGCATACGCTATCCAAAAACTAGTGCTCGATCGCCAGAGGAACGAGCAGCCCGACGTCATGAACAAACAGCGCGCTGCAATCGCCAACACTTGCTTCCAGATAGCAGCAATTTACGCGTCGGCTCCAGGGAACGGCGAGAAAGAAAACGTGCTCAAGTACTGTACGTTGGCGCTGCGCTCGGATGAATCTCACGAGCCTTCACTGCTGTATCTTGCGCGTGCTCATCAGCAAGCTGGAGACTTGGATCAGTGTCAAGTTCGCTGTTCGACCTTGCTGCGACTCAATCCTGCTCACGAAGAAGCTGCTCTCATGCTTGCCGACTTGTTGCTGCAGAAAGAAGACAACGATTCCGCTATCTACCATTTCCAGCAATTGCTTGATAGTCGTCCAGATAATTTCGCAGCGCTCAGTCGCTTCCTCGTCATGTTGCGGCGTGCCGGCAAGCTTCACACTTCATCGGCCGAAAAGGAGCACGGCAGTTTGGCTGAGCGCTATCTGCGTCTAGCAGAACGCAGTACCAATGTTCGGGTAGCTCATGCTCCTGGCCTCCACTTCTGCAAAGGACTGTACGCACGCTTCCGCAATAACATCGTTGATGCCATCGACGAGTTCAATCTTGCAAGACGTGACCCGGAGTGGGGCGAACGAGCGCTCATCAATATGATCGAGATCTATCTTAACCCCGACAACGAAAATTTGTGGGACGCTGGGGATGGCAACGAAGGCAACACCAAAGAGCAGGGAGAGAATTTACGCATCGCGAACACACTACTGGATGAACTCCCCGTTGCCCGTAACGAGCGCGACGCTAAACTTCGGGTTCTTGAAGCGTACGGAGTCCTTGCTGTCCGTACAAAAGTATGCTGGACAAAGCGATCCAATTGTTCATGGAAATCCTCGAGACAGTGGATCGGGACTACGTACCTGCGCTGCTTGGCCTGGCCACAGGCTACATGCTGACGAAGCAGCAGCCCAAAGCGCGAAACCAACTCAAACGCATCGCCAAGATGAATTACGACCAAACTCTGGCCGACGAGTTCGAGCGCAGCTATCTCTTACTCGCAGACATCTACATCAACCGCGGCAAATTTGATCTCGCGCAGGAGCTCTGCAAACGCGCACTCACACACAACAAATCGTCCGGCAAAGCTTGGGAACTTCTGGGATTGGTCATGGAAAAAGAGCAGTCATACATCGATGCCGCCGAGTGCTACCAGGAAGCCTGGATCTGTGAAGGCGAAGCTAGCGCCGCGATCGGCTTCAAGCTCGCCTTCAACTACCTCAAAGCCAAAAAGCTCGTCCTCGCTGTCGATGTCTGCCACAAAGTGTTGGATCAATACCCGGACTACCCAAAATCCGCAAGGAAATCCTCGAGAAGGCGTACGCCGGGTTCCGACCCTGAACTGGCAAGACAAGAGGCTAGAAAGGCTAATCTATATCTATGAAATGCACCACATACCGTCTGCTTTGCACTTCGAACGTCTCTTGGCCATCGCTATTTATCCAGCGATAGCGTAGTCGCGCAGGAGCGGAATCGGGTTCTTAGGTCGGTTCTGGACACCCTTGCAGATAGCAATATGCTGCTGCGCTCCGGAGGGAGCGAATTTCCGCCTACAACACGGACAAATCACAAGCGTAGCCTGGTGTTCCTTGTAACTCTGCTGTAGCGTGTGTTCCTTAAGTTTGTGCAGCTTTGACGCTGACCCTGCCGACTCTGGCGATGGTTCCGCTCGAGTGATCTTCACGTTAGCACGAGAGGGAGATCGCACGGTTGGAGATCCACGTCCCCAAGAGCCTTCGTTGCCAAATACACGTAGACACACTGACTCGTGTTTCGCAAGTCGGCCTTCAGCAAAGCTTCGGTTGCAGTACCGACACGTTTCCATATGCTGAGGTACCGGGGCACCCAAAGCACTATTTGCTGCCTTCGGGCTCTTCCTTTTGCCGGGACTTTTCTTCTTCCACTTATGGTCGCTCGATCTCCGCGTACGGACTCGATCTACTTCATGCCGTCGATCCGGCGAGCGATTTTCGACTTCTTCAGCCTCTTCGATTACCCAGTCACGAGCAGTTTGCTTAGACGGGGCCACTGCTGATCGTGATTTGGAGTGTCGTCGCTTCGGTCGAAGCAGCAGGAGACTATCCTGCACCGTCACAGCGTCAGGTCGACCGTGTGGGGTTGGGTCCGGGAATGAGGACGCATAGTGCAATGAGCGTAGCGTAGCATCTTCCGAGAGAAGGCCAAGAGCTCGTTCAAAGCTCGCATACAGCGGCGTCATGCGTCGTTTATGGAACTTAACGGTCGCACATTCGTGGAAATGCGCAGCAAGACGGTCGCTGGGCTGCTGCTCGCCGCAGAAATTGCAGAACAACGTCGTCTGCCGCTCCATCGTCGAGACTGCCGAGGCCGACGCCGACGGATGATACCCGAGACTCTGTCGTAGCACCGAGCTGCCAGTCTTTTCCTCCTCTTCGTTGCCACAGGGACCTCGCTAACACTTAAATTGTAATGGCTTGGCTTCTTCCAAGAGGACTCTCTCGTGCGGCGGTTGTAGTAGTAGACGCGTCCCTTGGCCGTGTAGGCCTCTTGCCACTCGTCCTCCTTCGTCTTCTCTTCAGGTTTCTGCTCCTGAGCATCCTCTGGTTTGTCCTCCTGCTTGTGTTCAGTCTCTTGATTGTCTTTCTGTGTATCGTCTTCTTCTTCTATTTGCTCCTCTTCGGAGTGGACTCTGTCTCGGTCATTTTGTGTCCAGTCTTTCCTGTCCTCCTCTGTCCACTTGGCCTCCATCACTTCCTGCACAAAGTCCAAGTACCCGTCCTGTCGTTCTGTCCACAAGTCTTCGTCTGTGTCTTCTTCTTGTCCATCAGAGTCCTCCAGAAACCGCAGCGCCTCGCGGACGGACGCTTCCACGTTCTGGATGTCCTCGTGCTCGTCTTGTTTGCCCTCCAGAGCTTGCTGACGCGCCTCCAACGTCTCCAACGGCGTCACCATCCAGTCGTCGTCGTCTTCTGGCTTTTGATGGTCCTCAGACGACCAACTTGCGCGCTCTTGAGGTACCTCTTGGTCTAGTACGTCCTCCTGTGTCTCCACAACGTCATCCGCGTGGTCCGCGTCCATGAGCGTCTCCGGGGCGACAGCTACAGCCGCAGACAGAACGTCGTCGCCTGCAGACTCCATTACAGAATTTTAATTGCAATTTTTTGAACGAAAGAGGCAAATTTGCGTAAAATATCAGAGTATATAAAACTTCAACTTACAGTGAAAATGCTATTTTGCCCTTAATGCTGCGTTCTACTTCTAGATAAATCTTAGAGCGGCCCCTACTAGTAGAATAATGGGGTCGATTTCACGTTGGAATCACCAGCAGCTGAAGTTCCCAAAGCAGTCGATACAATTGTGGTGCAGTTGGTATTGGCCCAAAGACTCGGATCTGAGGTCTTGGAGCTGTCCGACGGGTGGGAAACTCCTGACGTCCATCTAGGCGCTGCGCCGGAAGCCTGAGTCCACTCACGGCACGGGTCTCCAAGTTCCTGGCCGTTTGTCTGACCGTCTCCGTCCGTATCAGCTTGGCACAGAGCCACCGTCCACTTGTTGCCAGCATTTTCGAACGCGTCGCCGAATGTATTCGTCGCGCTGGTCCTCCTTCCAGTGCCGTCGGAGTGACCCATTGCAGGGACGCTAGTGTCGCTGGGAATTCGCGCAAAGAATCTCTGACTGCCATCCACAGCCGAATCCAGCAGAGCCAGCGACACACTGCTCAAAAACATCACCATTGCAACGTTGTAGAGCTTGGACGGTTTGACGAGCTTTCAGGCGTGAGTAGGAAGTCGAGCCCCCAAAATCGCGATTAGACGCAGGGACGCTGGACTGAAAGCCTCGCATGATGAATTAGCTCTTGTCGATGACCAGAAGCATCAGTATCCTCGCGCAAGAATGGCCACAGCAACAGTACCGACAAATTAACATAACCGTAACTTGTTTAGTGTCAAAGTCAGCAAATTCTTGCCTAATCACGCTGTGGATCGCACAATGGCGATCAATGCCAGCACGAACATGAACGGCACCCAGGACTTTAAGAACCCTGCAACACTCACATACTTGCCGCAGAAGAACATCCAGAAGCAGAGCTGCACCATGTTCCAGCGCTTGTGTCCGCCGTACTCCATGTGTTCCAGACAAACTGCTACGTGTGAGTGGCAGTTGTCACAGCTAAAGAAACCAACAAAAACAACGTTAAGCCGATATAAAATCTATCATGGGTATCATAAACCTACCAGAGGTTGTGCATTCTCTTCTCGTAGATTTTGCAGCCTGCCGCCACCGCTTCGTCCCACTTGGTCACATCTGCAGCCTCTACTGTGCACTGCAAATAGCGAGTGGCTGCACCAAAGGCAAAGTCGTCTCGGCCGATCGTGTATGGCCCGGCAAAGTCAAAGATAACCCCTTGGAGTCTGCAAGTCCCATATGCCCAATGAACGGCAAGAACCAGGTCAAAATGGGGATCGGAGACCACACGATGCAGAATGGGTAACGGTGGATTGCCGGGTCCACCACAGCCGCACGAGAGCCTCCGAACGCGCCAGACGCAGCCGACGCTTCATGAGAGAGCAAGAGAGCGTCGTCGTCCACGGAGAGCGCACAATCGTCCGCCGGGGATGCAGTAGCCGTCGCGGCGCGAGACGTTGTCGTTGCCATGTCAAAATGGGTAAATGGGTAAAACACGTATGATTAGCGTACGTATCTTGTGAAAGGACGTACGTAATGTACTGCCGCCACTATCTGTTGATACTGCTCTCCTGTCTGCAAGTAGCATCGGCTTGGCGACAATGGACATGGGGTGCCAATGCGTCCAGCCCGACAGCTCGACGAGGTCACTCGTTAGTGACGTATTCGTCATATTTGGTGGTTTTCGGAGGTCGCACTGAGGACTCGACACGGACTCACGTGCCCAAGACGTACGAGATCACCAAAGTCAACGGGTCTCTGGGGTTCGTATCGTACGACGACAAGATCGCGTACGCCTCGAACGACACCGAAGTGCCGGTTGCTGTTTATTTCAACGACATTTGGAGCTACAACATCAGTAAGTACGTACGAACCAATCCATTAGACGTACTGGACTGATCGATTTGTTTACCATGCGTAGACTGCACACGGTTTGCAGATAATGGCTGTATCGATAGTACGTGGACGGAGTTAAATGCTGGCGCTACGTGGGAGGTTGCCAGATCGTCTACGGAGCAAAAGTCTGCACGCATCCAAGCGAGCGGTGGCAGCACCGCGCCGAAGTGCTGAGCAACAGCTCCATGGTTGTATACGGAGGATTCGGCCCCATGTGTAGGGATTATTGCGACGACTTGTGGCTCTACGACTTCACCGACGGCTCCTGGACCGAGATGATCGAGTTGGGGAGCACGAACGACGGCCCTGGCAAGCGATTCAAGTTCTCTAGCGTGGTTCTGAACAACAAGATGTATGTCTTTGGCGGCTTCCGTCTTTGGCAGGGCTTCGCAAATGAGAACAGTGAAGAAAACGATTGGAATGGGACCAGCCAGTATCCGCTAGGAGGATATCTCAACGACCTGTGGATGTACGACATGGACAACAATTCGTGGACCAACATTACCGAGGCCGTGCAGTGTCCTACAGACCCAAAGATACTCGCCGCCGATTTGCTAAATGAGATTGAAGTGGAGTGTGTGGTGACCTGGCCCCCGCCTCGAGCTGGCCATGCTGCGGTGGTCCATAACGACGCCATCATTATCCACGGAGGCTATCACACGTTCTATCCGTACCCGACAACAACCAGCGCGGGTTCTGGACTTGGAACTCGAAGTACGCAAGGGGTAGGCTTTACGCCGTTCCCGACGCACCCGTACTATTTGGACGACATGTGGAAATTCAATGTTTCTACCAGAACCTGGACAAAGATTATCCCGGACAGCGACTCGATTCCGGAGCCAAGACTTGACCACACCCTCATCGCCACAAATGACGTCTTCGTGCTGTTTGGAGGATACGTCACGAATTATTATTTCGACGATACGTGGCAGTACAACGCAAGTAAGTCTACGACGTTTCGATCTATAGTGATTGTGGGTCTGACTGTGTTGTTGCTTGTCAAAGGTGCTAACCGATGGGTCAAGCAGTCCTCGTTTATTTATCCGCTCTACCCTGCGTCATGTACCGACGATCTACAAGCTCGCCGGTTGCCGTTCAGCGGGAACTACAAAGCCTACGTGCCACCAACCGCGTTACCAGATAACCCGTTCGACTACTACTTCATCGCGGAGACTCACTACGGAACTCAAACAGTATGAACGATTCATTCGCTTTTCGTTCTGCTTTCCTAACTATTGCTATAGTTTTCTGTACTGGCAGAACCAACGCGAGGCACGAGCCAAGAGCGTGTACTAATTGAGCAAGCAAGACGCCAAGCCCCTGGCTGGGACGGCTGTCGAGATCGTCAGGACGGACGCGACGATCTCCCCGCAGAACTCCAAAGGGAACATCCATCCCAACGATCTGGTCACACGAGTGTGTATCATGCTGCTTTTGAAAAGGTTTTCGTGTTCGGTGGCTACGGTTTCACACAAAAGGAGCAATACCAAGTCGCGGATACGTTTGCTGCGGCTTCGCTCAGCGATCTGTGGCAATACGACCTCAATAACTGCATCAAGAACTGCTCATTGCACGGTGAATGCCTCGCCGGGAACTGCCGTTGCGACGACGGATATTACGGCGAGGACTGCTCAAATTCGACGTGTCCAGGGTCTTTCTGTACGTACGACGATGCCCACCAGACCCAAGTATGTGACCACTGCTGCTTCTCCGGGTTCGAACACACGGACAATGACACCTACGTCGAAAACATCCAGAAGTTCCCTTGCTCTGACGAGAATGCTCATTACTCGAACGGAATCTGCGACGGGTTTGGCATGTGCATCTGTCGTCCACCGTTCATCGGCGAGGATTGCTCCATCCGAGACTGCGGCTACAATTGTTCAGGTCACGGCTACTGCTCAGTCGAGTTCCCCAATTCGCGATGCCTGTGCGACGAAGGCTGGTTCGGCAAATACTGCGGTGCACGTAAGTACCGTGCATATCCCATCTGACCATTCTAACGTGTTTTGTCTGCAGAAATGTGTCTGAACAATTGCTCGTACCCGAACGGCGAGTGTGTGAACGGGAGTTGCTACTGCTCGATGATCTACGAGCCGTATAACAACACGCTTGAGTATCTGCCGTTGATGGGCGAGGATTGCTCGTTCCTGTTGCCGTTCGCCGGGGTCACTCGAATCCCGTCGACGATCTCGATCTACACAACCATCATCGTCACGATCGTGCTGACACTTGGCCTGAGTCTTCCAAACATCTAAACTATCGCCGTTAAGAAATGAATGCACATTCCGGTGAACGTTGCTTGGTGACGAATACCACGAGTCGTTTCGGTCCGCGGCCCGCGTCTTCCAAGCGTCGCAAAAAGCTAAACGATCGCGATCTCGAAGGCAGGGAGCGAGTTGAAACGTGGATTCCGATAATGGCGTCCTATGGAGGTGGCTACGGGCAGTCCAGACACGGTCTCATGGTCGAAGAGGAAGATGATGAGGATCTGTACGAAGGTTTCAACTTCAGCATCGACCTGGCGCCTCCGCAGACGGCATCCACCAACAATTACATGTCATCTTCGTACGGGGCCCCAGCGTCGCGAGGTGGTTATAATCCGCCGGGAACTGCTTTCAGAGCGCCACCGACTCAAATGGGTCGACAGATTCCAGGATCGAGAATGGGGACTGCACAGCAACAATCCGGTGAAGCTCGACCGATGACTTCCGTGTCTGGAGCAGGGTTTTCGGTATGTTGAAAGAGGTTCTTGAGAGAGAGAGAGATCTTAAAGATTCTGACGTGTTTATTGTAGTCGAATCCACGTACTGCTTCAGGTCAAAGAACGTTCGATCCCATGGGTGAAGCTCGTAAAGCTGGAGCGGCACCGGCACTAGTAGAGAAAACGGAAAACTCGCCAAAAGAAGTGGCGAAGGAGTTGGAACGGTCAGTGAATTCCCTCATTGAGCAGTCAGCCGAGTTGATTTCCAAGGAGCAGTACGAGGAAGCTCTCCATCTCGCCAAAGATGCGGGACGAAAGGAACGAGCATTTAACAAACACTGCGAGCTCAACGGACTCGCTGATATTCTCAACATCGACTTAACGTACGCCGTATTTTTCAACCTCGCCAATGCGTATCACCTCAACGGACTGTGGAAAGAAGCCATTCAGTCATACACTCCGATTGTCAAGAACAAACAGTACTCCCAAGGTGGTCGGCTACGTGTCAATATGGGCAACATATACTTCGAACAGCAGCAATATCCGACGGCAATTCGTATGTATCGAATGGCATTGGACCAGATCCCAAACACCAGCAAGGAAGTGCGCTACAAAATTAAAAGAAACATTGGTGCAGCGCAAATCAAGCTAGGCCATTACCAAGACGCAGCTGCTACCTTCGAGGACGTCATGGAAGGCAATGCCGACTTCCAATCGGGTTTTAACCTTATTATTTGCTACTACGCGATCGGTGAACACGAAAAGATGCGGCGCGGGTTCACAAACCTTATCACGATCCCAATGGAAGGAATGTCGGACGAAGACGAAGAGGAGGCCAACGAGTCCAAGGACAGTGAGAATGACCACACCACGTCCAAAGAGCATCTCCATTCATTGAAAGCTGACGGACTCAAAGCAGAAATACGAGCACGGAGGAAGAAAGCGATGGAGTACATTTTGGTAGCTGCCAAGCTGTGTGCTCCTGCTCTGGACAAGAAGGATTGGCTAGCCGGGTTTACGTGGATCATCGACGCCTTGAAGCAAGAGAACCACGAAGGTCTCGCCAGCGAGATGGAAATCTGCAAAGCCCATTGGTTCCTCAAAGAAAAAGAGTTCGACAAGGCCATCGAAGTGCTCAAAGCCTTTGAGAAGAAAGACCCGGCACATAAAGCCATGGCAGCGACGAATCTCAGCTACCTTTACTTTGTGGAAGGCGACACCGCGCAAGCGGACAAGTACGCTTCGTTGGCAGTGCGTCACCAACGATACAACGCCAAGGCGCTGGTGAATAAAGGCAACTGCCTGTACGTAAAGAACGAGTGCGAGCGGGCGAAGGAATTGTTCCTCGAGGCGATCGGTGTTGAAGCCGACTGCATCGAAGCCATTTACAACCTCGGGCTCGTCAACATCAAGATGGGGGTCCTCAACGAAGCGCTTCAAGCTTTCGAGAAGCTACACAGCATCGTGCCGTCCAACACGGAAGTGCTGTACCAGATCGCCAACCTGCACGACATCATGGGCAACTACCGACAAGCTGCGAAATGGTTCAACATTTTGCTGTCTTGCTTCGGCAGCATCGACAAGCGAGACCGGAACGCCAAGAACGTGGCCGACCCAGGCGTGCTAGCTCGACTGGGCCAAATCTTCAACAAGGACGACGACGAGACCCAGGCTTTCCACTACCACCTCGAATCCTACCGATACTTCCCCATCAACTTGGACGTCATCTCGTGGCTCGGTGTCTGGTATGTCAAGAGCGAGCTGTACGAAAAGGCCATCCAGTTCTTCGAGCGGGCCAGCCAAATCCAACCGAACGAGGTCAAGTGGAGACTCATGGTCACAAGCTGCTACCGACGCATGGGCGCGTACCAGAAGGCCATGGTGCTCTACGAACAGATCCATCAAGACTATCCGGAGAACCTCGAATGTCTACGGTACCTGGTCGCGATCTGCAAAGACTTGGGCCAGCGCTGTGACGGCTTTCAGGCCAAGCTGGCCAAGTTGGAACGGGACAACGCCGTCAATTCCAAGATCCCACCGCCGCAGCCGCAGCAAGCACCACCACCGGTGAATGGCCACACGCCTCGCAAGCCGACCAACGACGACGATGAGCCACAGCCACGTCAGACGCATCAACGGCAACCAGAACCACAGTTCCAACGACAAGATAGTGGTCGAACGTCGGCGACGTATGGGAACGGATCGAGTGCTGCTGAATCTCGTTCACGAGAAGTTGACGACAGCAGTCGCAGTGAATATGTTGCACCGCCGACAATGACGATGGCCCCACCGACAGCTAGAGCTCCACAATCGCAGAAGATCACACGACCAAGCAAACACGAAGGTACGGGCGTGATGTCAGGTAGATTACTTTTTTGCTAACGTTGTTATATTGCATTGCAGATGCGGACGATTGGGGCGATGCTGACGTCGGCAATCTCTTAGGCGACTAGGTCGGCAATCAATGAAAATGATCCCAAAGCAATCACATGTTGTTCGATGTTCGACCATATGGATACGGTCTCCGATCAAGCCGGGTCACTAGCTGTTGACTGGGAAGTAGACAATCTACTGGCGTGCCATACGTACGGGGCGACCATGCAGCCGCGTTAAATGGAAGCGCTTTCTAATGCGATCGAGGTCGCATATCTTCCCGGGTCCATGGAGGTCTCTTCTCGCTCGCGGGCAATGCCATCCATGATCGCTGGTTAAGCAAGTGGATAGGTGATCAACTTGAGTTATTTGTACGGTTAAAAATCTGCTGCTACTGCTGTCTTCGAATTCTCTGGATAGCGGCCCAACGTCGTAGGAAAGCGAGTTCAGCGAATTCTCTCGTTTCTTCGTCTTCCTCTTCATCGGTGCTCAGTACGTCGTCCTCTGCATCCACTAGCGCCTGCAAGTACGGGTGTTTCTCGGTCAACTCGACAATGTCCCAATGTCCGCGTCGGGCCAGGTAGTCGACGAACCCGGTCTTGCCGATGCAGTCGCTCTTGCGGTTCGCAGCGAGCCACATGACCACATTCTTATGCCCAGCGTTGAGAGCGTTCACCAGCGCGGACTGGGAGCAGCCTTCCTCTCTCTTGTCATGCAGCCACCGGATCACTTGCAAGTGGCCGTGGGTCGCTGCGTTGTCCATCGCGTAGTGGGTCGCGCCTTCCTTCCTGTGCGCATGCAGCCACTGTAGAACGTGTAGATGTCCGTTCTGGGCAGCAAAGTCCATGGCGTTTGACGTGCAGCCTTCCTCCCGGTTGTCGTGCAGCCACTTGACGATGTGGAGGTGGCCGTTGCACGCCGCCATGTCCATGGCGTCCGTCGTGCAGCCTTCTTGTCGGTTTGCATGCAGCCACTGCACCACATGCAGGTGACCGAACTCTGCAGCCGAGTCCATGGTTTCGGTCGAGCACCGCTGAATTTGCGTGGGTTTCGGCGACCGAGACGCTGCACCAGGTGCAAGTGGCCATGCAGCGCAGCACGCATCAGCGTCCACTTGGGCGAGAAGTCGAGGTATCCGTTAATGTGGTGCAGCACCAAGTCGTTGGCGGCGTCGTGCCGCTCGCAGACGGCGATCGCGGCGGGTGAGAGGTCCATGAATGTTTTCGATCGAAGTGAGCGAGCCGTCGCGAGTTCAGGAATGAGCTAACTGCTGTCCCAGCGGCGCATAGTTTGCTGGCGCTTTCGATGTTGGAAAACCGACCTGTGCTGCGGTTGTCCAGGTGTTTCTGCGCTGCGGGGGCCCAATGTCGAGGATTTGCCGACATTCCAAGGAACAGAAGTCATCGATGCGGGTCTTAGAGCGAATCCAGCGGGAGTTGGTGGCCGAGTGGGAACTATGCGTGGCGAATATGTGGCTGGAAGCCTGCGGACCATGCTAGGTCGGCAAAGTCACAGCTAGTGTGGCGGGTTACCAACGACTCGAGTGCATTCGATGCACGCTAAAAAAATGCATGTCACCAACCCTTCGTAGAGGACGACTGCGAGGTTGGAGATCTGTCCACCATCGTCGTGATAAGCAAGTTTTTGAACAGCGATACGGTGTCGTTACTCGCCAACAAGCCGACGAAAAGTGCACTGCAACATCAACAACAAATCTTCGACCTGAGCCCAATATGCCGCGGCTACAACCACCACCAGCACCAGCGAATGCTAAAGAATGGACAGGAGGGAATTTATAATAGCAAATAACTCTACTAGTACTGTGGGGAATGTCCAAGCAACCGCTGCTACTTGTGCTCGGTTGTTGTCTTGACCATTTGCTGCAGCATGTCCTTGGCGTATCGCAGTCGCTTGGATAGATCCGGTCGCTCCGGCGTGAGGATCGCTACGGACGACGCAAACACATTCAAGTCCCCGTCGCGATCGAGGTAAGTCACCACGCGGCCATTCGACGCCAGCATGAGCTTGGACTTGTCGAAGAAATTGAATTGCACGGTGCCGTTCGAGAGCTGGAAGAGCACGGCGTGGCGGGTCTTGACCCACTTCATAACAAACACCATGGCAGTGCCGGTCGCGCTGCCATCCATTGCCACCTCACGAGCAGACAGAACGACCGACCGAGCGAGCTGGCTTTCGAGCGTGTCCACCTCGTCGTTCTCGGCGCGGGCGTCCACCAGATAGCCTTTGAAGTGGCCCAGTAGCGTCACCTTCTTGTTGAGAGATGAATCGTAGCTATCTATACTATACCGCGCGCGGGGTTCCGATGCTGCTGCCTGGTCGCTGCTTTGCCGCTCAATGTATTCAAACGTGCGTCCATCGGCCGACGAGATCATCTTGGTAGAGTCGTTAAAGTACACACCTGAGCCGCCACTCGAGAGCATGTAGCCGATGCCGTACTTGGACGTGTAGTCCACCCACTGCGAGATCCACAAACCAGCGGGTGCGAGCGTCTTGGTCTCGTCAGCTTCCGCGCGAATTTCCTTGAGCCTTTGTGCGGCAGCAACGATCGCAGTCGCCGACGAGGACTCACTCAGTCGCTGGTCACTGTCACCACTGCCACTACGACTGTGCTCTTGCAGAAAGAAAAACCGCGACAAGGTTTTATAAGCTGCCTCCAAGACATTTCGAGTAGTAGATGACTCTGTAGGCCCCAACAATGACCCTCTTCCTGTCGCAGAGTGCCGTCGACCTGAACTTGAAGAGGTTGATGCCCTTCCAGCGGGAGGTAGCGCGGACTGGGAGATGGACGGTGCGCTGCCTGGGTCGGAGGCCCGGTCCGCGTTCACGTCTCTGCTGCGCAGCGGATACCGCTTGGTCGCTGCAGATGGCGGCGGCACTCTCAGCACCGTAGCGGCGCCAGAATCGCTGTGTCTATTGGCAAACGTTGGGTTTTTGCACGACGGCGGGGTGACCAGCAACGCCGTCCTGGGCAACGTGGTTGGAACGAATTCATCTGCCAGAAACGGGTGCTTCATGATCTGTTCAAGCGAAGGTCGAGCGCCGGGATCGCTCCGCAGAATCCCGCGGATGAGGGACTGCGCTGAGCGAGAGACATGGGCTGCTTCGGGGAAATCGTACTGGTTGGCACGGATGCGCTTGTACGTCGCCTTGACATCGTCCGTCTCGAACGGAGGACGGCCTACTAACAGCGTGTACATGACCACCCCCGTGGACCAGATATCCACCTCGAAGCTGTGTCCGTCGCCACGGCCGCTGAGAATCTCCGGCGCAATGTAATTCGGCGTGCCGCACATGGTCCGTTTCCGGTCCTCTGCATTGTCCAGTCTAGTAGCTAAACCAAAGTCGCCGATCTTTAGCCGCATATCCGCCGTCAAAAACAAGTTGCCGAGCTTCAGGTCGCGATGAATCACCAACTGGCCATGTAGATAAGCCAGCCCTGCCACGAGCTGCCGCATGTAAAACCTGACTTCGCTCTCCGAAAGGCGCTTCCTCCTTCGCATCAGATCCGACAGAGACTGGTTGCGACACAGCTCTAGCAAAATGTAGGCGTTGTCTGTGTCCTCAAAGAAGTGCTCGAAGTGCACAATCTGCGGGTGGTTTAACGACTTGTGGATCTTGATCTCCGACGTAAACTGAAACAGCAATAATAAAAAACACTCAGCAAACAACTCTCTCCATCGTCCAAACACTTTGCTCTTACTTTCTGCTTGGCTTTCGGTTTGATCAGCGAGCTTTTCGATACCACTTTGCCGGCATAGACTGTGCCCGTCTCCTCACACTGGAGCTCATAACACCTCGCAAAGCCTCCCTACCAGCAGCAAGGGAACATTAACAAGAATACCAATATTTAATCTATAATACCGCCTCGTACCTTGCCCAGGAACTTGCCCTTGAGGTAGGACCGCGTCTTGACGTAGCCGTGTGCATCTAGAAAGCACTCGTGGATCTGGTCGGGCACGGCGGGCTGCGGCGTCGGCTCCTTCTTGCTTTTGGGCGGGTTTTGCTGGTTCTGATTGTCTGCAGGCGCCACGTCGCTGCCTCTGCGTCTCTGCACGAGCTTGAACCGCGCGCTGTCGTAGTTATCGGGACTGCCTCGCAGCTTGGCGCGTGCCGGCGCGTTGCCGACGGCCTGGGCGTTCTCCTTGCCCGCCAGCAGCTCCACCTCGGCCTGCGTCGTCATGGCCGCGCCGCGTTCAGATATTCAAAATTTGAATTTTAGATCAAATACGTTTTGTGGCACACACCAAATTGATATCTTTTTGAATCAAACGAAAATCGTTGCACTTGCTTTTGTATACTCGTTTCCGTCTGCGCCCCCTTCATCCATTTCCCTTTCGGAAGCGCCAGACTCAGGACCAAGGAGGAAGAGAGCGGGCGCGCTCTCTCGCTCGCTGTGTGGGCCATGTCGATCCACTTCAAGTTCAAGTCGGCCAAGGAGTTCGACACGGTGACGTTCCCCGGCGCCGTGATCCGCGTGCTGGACCTGAAGAAGGCCATCGTGGACAAGAAGAAGCTGGCCAAAGGACTGGATTTTGACCTGGTCATCACGGACGCTCAGAACGGCAAGGTCTACGACGATGAGAACACGCAGCTGCCGCGCAACACCAGCGTCACAGTCAAACGCATCCCCAGCCTGCAGCCTGGCAGCGGTCTGCTGGCCAGGATGAAGCAGGAGGCAGCGGTGGCGGCGGCTGCGGCGGCCGCGGCAGCCATCCACGCGTCCCCGCCAGTAGCCCCCTGGCGGGACCATCTCCCGTCCTGCCGGTGGGCCCTACCCCACTCTACCGTACGTAGAACGCTGTTTAAATAGTAGTATTTGTAGACTAATTATGATTTTTATTTATTCGTTTGTTTTTTCAGGATGGCGACGTTGAATTTGGGTACTAATGAAGCAGGAGGAGCGCAGACCATGGAGGATGAATTGGCGGCGTTGCAGTCTATTCACGAACAGGCCGAAGACATGAGAGGATCCAGACTGGGCAATAAGACGTGGACTGCGTCGAGCGGCAGTAACGCCAACCATGTGATGAACTATTACGCGGCCAATGGAGGCGCCGACCCGGCCGGTCGTGGGGCTGGAGCGGCCGGCCGAGGGTTCGGTCGAGGCCGAGGAGACTTTGGAGGCCGAGGAGGAATGATGAATGGAAGGGGCGGCGGCCGCACGGGTCCCGGGGCGCCTGGAGGCCCGAATTTGCTGGGCAGTCCGCCGCCCAACTATGTTTGCTACCGGTGCGGCACACCGGGCCACTATATCCAGAACTGCCCCACGAACGGGGATCCCGAGTACGACCAGCACCGTGTGAAAAGAAAACGGGAATCCCCAAGTCGTTCATGAAGGCGGTGAGCGATCCCAGCGAGATCCCCGTAGGCGCGGGCAAAACGGTAGTCAACGCGCCGTGGGGCGGGCTAGCTGTGATAGAACCGCAGAATAAAAACTTCTCTAAATTAATGGCTCGGTCGGGCGGCTCGGCCACCTTGGACCAATTCATCTCGAATCCCCCGAGCACTTGGCATGTCCCCTTTGCAGACGGCTCATGAGTGACGCCGTGCTGATCCCGTGCTGTCAAGAGGTGAGCAGAATCAAGCTTTTCCCAGTTTTTTTGCTGCTGGTGTCTTTGGATATTCTAACGGCGTGGTTTATTTGCTTGTAGTCGGCGTGTGACGAGTGTCTCCGTAGCGCGTTGATCGAGCGCAAGCTCACGTGCCCGCTGTGCAATGTGACTAACATGTCGCCGGAAAAACTGCTGCCCAACAAGGTGCTGCGCACTTCGGTCGATGAGTTTTGCGGCGTGCGCGGACGGAGCAACAGGAACGCGAGCAGCTCGTGAAAGAAGCTGAAGAGAAAGCGCTTGCCAAACAGAAGGCGGCAGAACTGGCCGTCAGCTCGGCTTCGCGACGATCCGGCGAGAGTGCAGACGCCACGCTGGAAATCAAGAAGGGAAAGAAAGGTGACGGCGAAGAAGACGAGGAAGATGAATTTGGTGGCGACATTTTCGGCGACGGCGATGAAAACGACGACACTTCGTCGCCTCAAAAGCGTCGGCGCCAGCTTCGGCAGCAGCCTCACCGACCCAACCACCTCAGCAGCCTCCTCTTCCCAAGGATGGAGCAGCAGCAGCTGGTGGTGAGGCCCCTGAAAGTACGTCACGCAAGAACAGCGATGCTTCCGCCAACGGTCAAGCCACAGAAGGCGGAGACAAAGGCTCTGGCGATTCGCAACAAACACAACAAACCTCTGGCGGGCCTCCTGGACACCAAATGCCTTGGGGCCCTGAGGGTGGTCGCGGTCCTCCAATGGGTTTTAATGGTCCTCCCGGTCCCTGGTTCGATGGGCCTCCGCGTGGACAGCCTGGTCCGTGGTTTGATGGGCCTCCAGGCCCTTGGTTTGACGGCCCGTTCCCCGGTCCAGGAGGACCTCGCGGTGCTATTAAGGGTGGTCGAGGCGGTGGCCGCGGACGCGGCGGGATGCCTCCCCTGGCTTCTATGGCCCTGGACCGGACTACTTCGGCCCTCCCCAGGACACCCCGACTACTTTGGTCCTCCCATGCCTTGGTTTGACGGGCCAATGCCACCGTTTGGGGCCGCGGAGGCGGTGGAGATCGCTGGTTTGAAGGAGGAGACCGTCCGCCTCGAGGTCGCGACGATGAGCGACGACGCGATCGTTCGTCATCGCGCGACAGAGATCGCTCCCGTGGGCGAGACCGATCGGTTGGTCGGGACGGAAAGAGCGACCGTGACCGGCGTAGTGGTGATGGGAAGTCGACGGACAAAGAGAAAGACTCTAAGAGCTCACACAGCCGCGATCGTGAGCGCGACCACAACAAACGCAGTCGCAGCCGAAGCCATACTCGGAGCCACAGGTCGTCTCGCGCGCACGGGCGATCACGCAGCCGTAGCAACTCCCGCGTGAGTAAGAAGCCTCGTGAGCATGCTAGCTCGTCGAGACCCTCCTCATCACGTCGGTCACGCAGCACAAGTCGCAGTCGCCACCACCGTGAGCGCGACCGCAAGAGCGACAGCCGCGAGGACGCCAAATCAAAGGAGCCGACAGATAAAGACAAGAAATCCAAAGAGGATGACAAGCCTAAAGAGGATGCCAAAAGCCCGAAGAGGAAGAAGGGAAGAAGCAAGAAAGCACCGCAAAGGATGTTAAGCTTGACCAGGTGGCGGCGCCTGCCATCGATCTTGATTTTCTGGCAGAACCCATGGAGGAAGACATGCCCAGTGACAATGAGACCCCGCGCGCTGCAACTCATAAGTTGGATCGTAAGAAGAGTGATGAAAGCATGACAGGCAAAGATACCAAGAGGGATGATAAGAATACTCCACGTAGTGGTGATGATCATGCTCAAAAGGAAAAGGAAGATTCTTCTCGCAAGGACAGTCATTCCTCTTCGCGGCGGGCGGATGGTTCTCCCAGTCGCTCTAGCCGTGGTCGGGACCGCGATCGAGACCGTGATCGTAAGTCCTCCGACAAGAAAGGAGGGTCTTCCTCTCGTAGCCGTCGCAGTCGATCGCGGTCATCTCGTCGTCCTTCACCCCGAGACTCGTCATCTCGGCGGCGTGGGGAGTCGTCGAGCAAGCGCTCTGAGGATTCGTCATCGCGCGCGCGAGACCGAGGACGCAACCGCGACCGGGATCGTCCAAAGGAAAGGACCGGCCCCGCGACCGCGAGAAGACTAATGAGCGTGAACGTGATCGGCCGCGTGACCGTAAAGAGCGCGATGCCAAACGTGGGCGTGATGCCGCGGACGATGACGCTAACGCCGGCACGGAAAGGAAGAAACGCCGCAGTGTTGAAAAGGAACGTCGCGGCGAGAAGGGCTCCGGTGGTGGTGGTGGTGGTAATGGTGGTGGTAATGGACGCGTGGTGACGGCGTCGGGTAGTTCTCGCGGCTCCCGTGGGGGCGCAACCGTCGTCGTGGCGGCGGTGGTGGCGGCGGTGGTGGAAATGGTGGTGATGGCGACAAACGGAAGATTGAGGTGGAAGGCGATGGCGACGCTGGAGGCAACGACCGCAAGAGACCCCTCGCAAGAAAAGCGATGACCGCGGCAACGCGCAGACCAAGAAGCGCTCCGTGCTAGACCGACTCGGTCCTGCACTGTAAAAGTGCAATAAAGCAGACTGCGAGACTTGAACACGTCTTGATGGACTTCACGCTTTAGTTGATTTGATAACAGGAGCGCGTGATCGCTCACTGCGAGCTTCAAAAATGAAACCTTGGCTTCAACTTCGTCTTCTTGTTCACGTTTACTGAGCTGTTTCTGAAGAATGGAGGGGTTTGTGATGTACAGCAAGCATCAGCCACGCATGAGAACGTGACTCAGTCGGTCCCCCTGCATCCAGGTCCATGCAAATCTGCAGTGAAGTCTTTGCACGCCCTTGTCGTGCGCGGCCTGATGAGTCAAAGCGTTGGCATTGCGTTTTAGTCGTCGAGTTCCGACGGACAGTACAGCATTTGCCGTTGTGGCCGTCTTGACGACGGTGAAGACTCGCCGGTCACCAGTCCAGGTCGAGTTCGTCTGGAGCCTCATCGTCGGACGGAGATATCCGCGGTCGGAACGGGTCCGGCGGCCGCTTGAAGCTGAACGTGCGACTGAAGAAGCTGTCGCTGCGGCTACTTCTGCTGCTGCTAGTGTCGGTGCCGTTCATGGACCACTCGTCGGTGTCGTATCCATAGCCCGACTCGAGCAGATCTCTGGATCGCGGCCCCAGGTGCGTCCTGCCTGTGACGTTCTTGACGCACAGCGCGCAGAACAGTTGCTTCTTGGCTCGACCCGACTTGCTCAGCTCGAAGATGTGGCGCTGCTCCGAGCACTCGCGACAGACCGTCTGCATTGCAATGACAACCAACAGAGAATAAGATCACGACAACAGCAGAGTAGGATGGTCGATCCACAGTGCAACCTACCTGGTGACACCCTGCACACTGCGGATACGAGCCGAGTTTCGGCTTGCGGGAGCAGATGTGACACAGCTTGCTGAGCAAAAAGTGTTAGCGACTCGCGCACGACGAAGCACAGTGCACAAAAGCTGCCTCCTTACCTCGACGGGGACCACTGGTGGCTGTCTGCTTCGTCGATCAGAGCGCTGAATTTCTTGGCCTGACCGCCGGTGGGGCTGTGGACGACGTTTAGCCAGGTACTCGCCACCCCAAGCTGAATCGCCTTCTCCGGCGCCGACCCAAACTTGAGGATGGAGCCCCACAAGAAAATCTCCGTCTTGTTGTTGCGCTTGTGACGACGGTACAGATAGCAACTCGCGGTGTGCTGACGCAGCATGCCCGGGGTCGCCTCCGTCGGCCATTCGGGTCTTCGGATGGACTGCAATGTGTGGTACGTCAGCTCGTGGCCCCGTGCGTCGGTCGTCGTCCCCATCCGTTCATAAGTTAAAGCGTCCCGGTCGTGCAGTAGCCCCCAAGCGCACCGTCCGGCGAACCACTTGATACCGGCGAACCGGAACGGATCTTCGGGTGTACGGCGCTCGTGTACATTCAACACAGAGCCGTCCTTGAGGTCGTAGCCCAGCAGGATCTTGGCAGTGCGGAGCTCGTCGGTCGTATCGCAGTAGAGTCCGCCCATGACGTCCTCGAGCGGACCGTCGATCAGACCCGTCCCCACCATGACGATGATGTCCGGGTTGGTGGAACCGGGCACGCTGTTGAAGACGCTGACCTCCTTACGCCTCTTGACGAACGCCCAGTGCGTCGGATCGATGTTTTTGGGATTGAATTTGGACCGCTCGGTCACTGTGTCCTGCAGGAACTTGCGGGCCGCGTGGTCGTATTGCGCGCGGTCCTCGGGCGTCAGTTTGATCTGCGGACAGCGGTCGCGCCTGAACATGGCAGCCGCTTGTGCACCACGCCGCAAGTTCCGTACTGAGAGGGACCCTTAGTCCACCTCCGCTGAGATACACAACGCCTTCAGATGCTGCCTTAGCGCCGGACCTCACAGCTTTCCTCGTCTGACCCTCCTGGCTCTGCAACACCTCGACGTAGCACCCGCATCCATCACCAAGACGAGCAAGAACAAGGCAAGGCAAGGCATATCTCGAGGTGACTCAATGCGCTCAGCGAAATGGAACTGCAGGCGACCACGATGATGATACCGGGGTCTTGCTGCAATGAAATGCGTCTTAAAGACGAGAACGGAACGATGATAACGCTTGTCACCAAATACAATGGATAATACTAATACTCCCCGAGTAAGAGTCCATTCTCGTTGCCAAGAGTCTCGACGAAGGTCGCTATCTTGCTTCTGGAGTTGCTGTCCTATCCAACGCGCCAGAGCGGTTGAGAACTTTAACCGCTGGGCATATCCGTCGAGATATCTCTTTCAGATTCAATTCCACCAGCACTATCAATGTTCATCACCGTGACGGTCAAGTTCTGTTGTAAAAACGTATTGACGCCGAGCTGGCTTTTGTCTAGCTGGAGTAGCTGTAGTCCGGCGCGTCCTTGCTCACAGCACTGCGGTAGCGGTCGTGTAGAATTTCCGACAAGAGCGCGTGCGTTCCAAGCGCTTCTGACACACGGACGTCCACGCCAGGGTGTCTCGTAATCACGTCCTCCACGATGCTTTCGATGTCGCCCTTCTCTCCGGCGTGCCGTCCGTTAGAAAGGAACATCTTGGCGACCACAACGATCCCCTTGGTAACAGTGTAGTGGTCCAGCGCCACAGCCAGGAGCGGGTCGTTGAAATCGTATTCCGCGCCGTCACGACGCTCCATGCAGGCGGTATCAACGAGCTTCACCTGCTGGTTATCCTTCAGAAGCTCACGTAATTCTTGAGCCACGAACTCACGCGCCTCATGCACGTCTCGGTTCGGAGTGCCATGATCCACGACGAGAACGGTCACGTCTTCCGTCACGGAGTCCAGATCAACGACCTCTTTAACGTGCTCCAGTAGAATTTGTGCGATACGAGTATCGCTCGGATTTTCCCGGTCGACGAGGCAGCTACCGACACGGACAGTGAGAGGAGCAGCGTGCGCTTCTGACGCTGTATCCCACACCTTCTTAATCGTCTTGGGTAAGAATTCCGTGAGCGTCGAACTCAGTCCAAAGAACAGCGGCAACACAATGACTTCGCTGGCAATATTACCACGAGCAGCAAGATGTTGCGTTAGCACCGTCTCAAACGTCTTAGCTGGGATCCCGTTCAGTTCTTCGGGGTCTACACGGTCTGAAAACCGGAAACTGCAGGGCACCACGGGCTGGCCTAGCGACCGGCTCAAGCGGAAGCTGATCTGACGTAGGTCCAAGTACGGCTCGGCTCGTAGAGATCCGATGTTAACCAGCACTACCATGCGAGACGCATCATTACTCGAGTCCTGCCCGTCTTCCTCCAACACTTGAGCCAGCAATCCTTCACGGTAGGACGGGTAGATCAACTTGACGCTGAGTTCGTCCTTAATACGGCGGTTGCTCGTGATCTTGCTCTCGGCGTAGAACGTCTTGGCCATGGCGCTCATGTTCTTCTCGGCTTCTTCCCATGACTGACTCGGAGGCACTGGTACGTTCAATAATTCACATGCATATGCTGTCACTTGGTCTGCTGGCGCGGGCTCGTCGTCACACACATTGTAGATCCCGCCGGGGTTGGGCTTTGCCGCCGACGCCAACAAAATGTTGACAATGTCGTCCACATGGATGCGATTAAACACCCTACCGGGAATGTGAATCCTGGACGCCGTTCCGCTGCGAACTTTGGTGATCGTTCCTCTTCCAGGACCGTAGATGCCTGCAATCCGGAACACGTGTGCTGGTAGTCCCGAGTCGAGCCAAAGTCGCTCCGCCTTGATCCGCAGCTGCGACCGCTTGACGGTCGACCCGACCGGCGCACTCTCGTCTACTGCGACGCCGTGGGTCTCTCCGTAGACCCCGATAGTCGACAGGTAGCCCACCCAGCGCACCGAGTCTTTAACAGTGTCGACCAGAACGTCACCGAAAGCTGAAAGTACCGGGTCCACCTCATCTTCTGACCGACTTGTCGGAACCGAGACCAGTACGTGGGTGACTCCCTTCAGAGCTTCCTGTAGGAAACCGCGTTGTCACTGCTCCATTGTGACCCGTCGAACAGGAAAACGCTTTGAGAAGAAGTCTGAAGCTTTCGAGCGGAACACGGCACTGTCTAAAGCGGTTAATTGGTCGGCAGCCTCCACGCTACGAACCGTTCCTGAAACAGAGAACCCCGCGGCATGGAACGCCCTTGCGGCGCGAGTGGCCGAGTACCCCAGGCCGAACACGAACAACTTGTTGCCGCTCATTGGCAACAGTAGCTCTCGCGGAATGAGGGGGAAAGAGCAAAGTTCGGCGGCAAATCTATGCAGAGCCGAAAGTACGTCAGCATCTGGCGCGTCACTTTGAAATCTGCCACCAACGAACCACTTGCTAGCGGCAATGTACATAGCTTTATGAGAACACGACGCGCTTGCTAGCCCCGTTCGAGCCTAACGCCCATCGAGATGCATCTGATCGACGGCTAGATTGCTCCACAGGTGCGTGAAGCTCGGAGCTTTGTTTTAACGGCGACTACAGGGCAGCACCAACAGCATTCAACCAGGATGTGCAGTTTACTGCCAGGTGTCGAATTATTGCAGGACCACCCAGCCGTGCAAGGGCTGTACCCCGCGAACTGGCAAGGCCTATAGATCTGGTAGACGATCACATGTAGGCTGGTGAGGAGCTACCCACTCTAAGAAGATGGCCCACTCAGCCGAGTGGGTCCCAAGCGTGAAGGAAGCGCCAACCTCAAGGCAATCGAGATCCATATTGCCGTCAGCTTGGGGCTCTCTTTGCTTGCTTCACTCCAGAATTCGCAGACCCAGATTTCATCACTCTTCGTCAGAGCGTCACAATAAATAAATGGCAGCACTTTGTCATTTTCTCGCG
Source organism: Phytophthora quininea (assembly GCA_011947345.1). Classification (NCBI taxonomy): domain Eukaryota; phylum Oomycota; class Peronosporomycetes; order Peronosporales; family Peronosporaceae; genus Phytophthora; species Phytophthora quininea. The sequence continues at coordinate 506,903 of JAAVTG010000561.1, forward strand.
GTGTTATTTCGTTCTAAGCTTGCGGTGGAGATCGCCTCGACACTCGAGTTGCGACTCGTGACACCTCTGCTTGGATCGTCCGAGGCAATTCCCCGTGCTGGCTTCGAGCGATGCTAATCGCCTTCACAAGCAGAAGATTGTCGGCCTCTGCTCGAACCAGTCGGCTCTTCAGCCGCGTCTGGTCTGCTCGCAACAGACTGAGCTGGCCTCGGTCGCTAATGGTCTCGCTGCATTCGTCTTGATTCTTTGACCCACGCGGCGACCCTGAAGGAGTGTTCAACACAGCTTGCAAGTCCTTGGACCGGCGGTCACGTCGATAGCAATCGAATTCTCTTTGCAATTTTGCAAGCTCATCGGTTTTGTCAGCGATCGCTCGGTCTTTCTCGTCGAGAATCGATTGCCACTTCGCCATCTTCTTCTTCCATCCAAGAACGAGCTTGTTCAGTTCTTTCGTGCTGCTATCACTCGAATCAACTCTGTCTTTGACCTCCAGATACCGCTTCTGTAGCGCTGCCTTCGATTGAATCAACTCCTCACGTTCGTCTAAAACTTCACGTAGTTTGCCATCCATCTCACTTGCCTTGCGTTCGATAGCCGCGTAGTATTTTCGCCAGTTCTTGTTCTGCTTGAACAACTTGATGAATTTTTCCGGAGATCGTGCGCGAACTCGGTCGCGACAATTGCGTAGCATCTCGAAAAGTATTTGCTCAACTGGTGATAGGAAATCAGAACATGTTAGTCCTTACTACAAATTTAAAGTTCGCAACGACTTACCATAGAAGCAGCACGTCTTGCTGTATAATTGCGTTTGGGTCATTAGAACTCTGCGTTCCACTGGAGAATGCGACGAAGAAGGAAAAGCAACTTGCAGAACCCCATACACTGCGCCTAAACGTAGCAAAAAGGAGGTTAGTCCGGTAACACTCCCACTCGTGGTGCTACAGGATATGTACGAACCGTCACTGGAGACGAGAGCTGACGATACCATCCCCACAGTGGACTTCGCAGTCGGTCGAGAAGCAGCAAACATTAATGCAGATGCATCCTCCTGCCGCAAGCCACTCAACACAAACTGGTCCACCATGGGGTGAAACCTCGGATCTGCAGCTACATCAATGATTGTAATCGTCGATCCACTGGAAAGCGTGCTGCCTGTAATGCCGAGAGACGCTGGTACTTGAATAAGTTGATTTTCTTCACGCTGCGTCCAGAGTTCGTTGCTACTTGGATCGAATAGAAAGAGAACCGCCGAACTACCGTTCAAAATCTGTGCGAATGTGCTCGATACACTGACAAACAGATCCTTCACTGTCGTGGGTTGGAATAGTCTTCGGATTAGAGTTTGAAGCGCTTGGAAAGAAGCTCCAGTAGTCAGCTGCTCTTCTGCAGAAGACATGGCACTGATCTGTTCTTGTACTTGGGCTTCACTTTCTTGTTTCGTCTTCGCGAGAGTAGCATCATTTGCCGACTGAATTTCTTCGATTGCTTGGCGGTGACCAATTGCAGTTCGCTTTGTCGAATCCGCGTAGCATCTTGACAGAAACGCCCTCATTTGCCGCATGCGATGATCGTATGCCATCCAGCACCATTTACCAAGAGCTAGTCGTCTCAAGTGAGCAGAAGATGAGCTCTGTTCTTGTCGTAGCTTGTCGTGTAGCACTGCTATCTGCTGGAGTGATGCCAGTTCAACCAATCTGTTCTTCCAACGCCTAAATGCGATCGAAATCGGTGACGAACGATTCGACTCCGAAATGATACAGCGTTTAATAAGAAACAATCTAAGCTTCGCTTGGGTAACGGCATACGTTCTCCATCGTGCTACGATTGAGCGTTGATCGCTTTGAGTAAACATTTTCCTTACAGAGTCAAGCTGTCGCCATCGCAGCGTCTTGACTTTCCACTTCCAAAATGCAAGCCATCGGTTCCTCCTTTGGCGGATCATTATTACCGTTGCAAGAGCGCGGCGTTTCTGTTGCAAATCCAGTACATAGGCTTTCCAATATGCGAAAGCTCCAGAGACTTCTTTCGATACCATCCGATTCATCATAATCTTGCTCAAAATATGCGCGCAGCTAAGTTGTCTGCTACGCTTGGCGTCCAGAGTCATCATCTCAACATTCGACGTCGAAGCCTTAAAGTCGGCTTCACTTAACTTCTTCTGCAGCTCAGTCAGTTTAACTGAGAGCTGTTCCTCGTTGAAAGTCGAGGACTTCAACTGGTGGTTCGATTCGATAATTTGTTGTGTCAATAGAGCATTTCCAGTCTCAAGAATTGCAATTTGACTCACGAAACAACAGCGTTTCCACCTTGACAGCGTGATTCGGGAGTAATATCGCTTCGTCATGGCCTGCAGACGGTGAAGTGCTGTTCGCTGTAACGTAAAAGCTTGCAATGATACATGCCAACACTGAAAGTATTTGAGAAGCAGAGCATAGCGTTTCTTCGAAAAACGCTGCTCAGCTTGCAGCCGAATTTCCTGTTTTGACTGTGTCCACTCCTTCCACGAATAAAATGTTCGCACCAACCCGGCTTCTTGTCTCCCCATGAAGAACTGCATGATTCTCCGTTGTTTTTCCTTTCCATGGTATCACGATTCTTCTCCTGAAGACATTGCTGGTGCCATCGTGCTAGCGATCTCTTCAATTGAATCCGTCGCAGCACAGGCTCCAATATATCCATAACTGTACAGGCATTTTTTCCAGTTGGATTGATCGACACCACTCCATAAAAATCTTCGCTTTCAATCGCATCCAAGCCCGTCGCTGTATCTTCAACACTTTTTGTTTCAGGATACGCTGTTCACAGGAAGCTTTGTGCCATTGTCGAAGCACTGAGCGAGCAAATATATCGTGACCTCGCTGGAAGTTTTGAGCTACAGTCATCTTTATTTTACGACACCTCTGGGAGTATGAGTACCAAGAAGAGAAAAGCTCCGCCAGTTTTCGTCGTTTGATATTCTCGTGGCAAAAGTGAGCAGTTTGTGCTTGAAACCTCGCCATGGAAACACTATGTTTCAAAGCGTTGAAATATTTCGCAATCAAGCCATACTGCGTCAAGCTCTGAACGTTTTTCACCGATGTGTCGTGATCAACCACAATGTCGTCCAGCCGACGCTGCGTCTCCGCTACAGTTTCCTTTAGCTTGGCTATTTCTTCTTTCCTATTTTGCAGTTCTTCGTCTTGACAATGACGCAGCAGATTTAATTCTTGTAAGTCACGTTGTTGAGTCTGATGACCAGCATTTTCCACAACGCTAGCGCTTGTGCTACTTTCCGATGTTGCATTTTGTACAGCCATTTGGCAAGCTTTCGCTTCCGCTCCTGATCTTCAGCTTCACGAACCACCATCTCCGACCAGGCGCTGAAACAAATCATAACTAATCGAGTCTGTTGGAAATGGCGAAGCTTCCGTTCGCCTTGTCGTTGTCTCTTCCTGGCTAAAACATGTTCTTTCCATTCAGAAAAGCAGAATCGCATCGAAGACATGGACCTTTTCCACCAAACCTTTGCTCGAATCGCTGTCAATGCCACATTGCGCTTTTCTACTTGCTCCTTTGCAGCCTCCGCTTTCGTGAATGCCACCCAGTGCAAAAACTGTTGTCGCATTTTTGCATGCACAGAACCCAACCAAATCTGCTCTAGCGTTCGGCGCAGCAATTTGTTTTTCTTTGCTAGTTTGTGCCATTCCGTGAAAACTTCTCGGCAGGTAAATGCATCAGAATTGCGTGCGAAGAGCAACGAGAAGACCCGAATAGCGTTGCTCCTCTGTCGTGCTGCTTTTAAAGCGTCAAAGCATCGCATTTTCCACCAACTCAAAAACATGATTCAACTGTCAAGAAAACAGCCCGTAGACGCTTTCGAGTAGTAGCATAGCGACTCCATCCCATAAGTACGTTGCGAATTTGCCGCGTCTCCAACAATACTTGGAATTCATGCACAGTTCGTGTATTTTGGATTGATCGTCGAATGACGCACTGCCAAGCTTTAAAACACCGCAATAAAGTGGTGTTTCGCTCTCGACTTGTACAGAGTGCTTCGACTGCTCCTGAAAAACGTAGCGCTCGTTTGGAAATCTTCTGCAAGCGAGCTTCAGTCTCCAGTAGTTTGCATTCTTGCAGCGCATGAGCTTGACCAGCTCGCTCTAGTAGTACTATCTGAGCCTGACGATACTCATCAAACTCTAGGTTGAGCTGTCTTAGTTGGTCTTCTTTCTCCCCTTGCACGCGAAGTAGTAAAAGCTGTTGCTCTCAAAACAATTTGTCGTTGCCACCTGTTCCAAGCGTGTTGAAGGACACCCGTGTAACACCGAGAGCCATTGCTTTACAAGCTCGCGTTGGCTTTTCCTGTCGCTTACAAATTCGCACCAGGAGGTTAACATCCGCGCCAATAAGCCATTCTTCAGCCGACCTGCACACTTTTTCATCACGAAGTTGAGACGCTCGCGTCGAAGAATTAATTCGTGCCATTTTGTAAAGCACTCTCGCTTGAAATTCAGTTCCCGTTTCGCTTGCGAAAGCCGATTTTCCCACGCTTGTTGAATGAGTTCTTGTTGTCGAATTTGAGCCGCAATCTTCAGCTCGGTTACACGTTCCTTCCACGAGCTGAACATGAAATACGTCTGTTGTTTTAACGCATACTTTTCCATCACATTTACTCCCTGCCGAACCATTACTCGCTGCTCTTGGAATGCTCTCCACTGAGTAAAGCAACGAGCTACTCCTTGAATACGCATCCTATTCACAGCTCGCAATAGACCTCCTTCCGAATCTTGTTTTCGTAAGATCTTTCTTTCCACGAGTTGAAGCAGCGGAGCACATTCAGTTGTTTCATCCTGTGGAGAATATGCTGTGTTCGTGCATGCTTCGTGTGCGTTTGATGAGCCGTAACTCGCCAGTGTTGAACGCTTCTCTGTATCTTGATTTGCCGCAAGTATTCTGCACCAGGTCGGAACGTTGATGAATTCTCTTTAACGCTTTTGCTGTCGCTTTCCACTCCAGCAATCTACACTTCAAGAGTTGTCTGTCGGACTGCTTTGTGAAGAACTGGCCAAGCTTTTGTCGTATCGCTAGTTCTGCGGCGCGATGCATCTCGATATTTGCTGTATGCGTAGCTTGCTGTTCTTCATGGCGCGCCACTATTATTTTTCTAGTATCTTCTGCAACTTCCAGCTCGTTTTTCAACCCCATCATTTGTTTCGATTGAGCCGCAAGCATTTGTTTCAGCTCATTCACTTGACGGTCCCGCTCAGCAATCGCCAGTCGGAAGATATGTATACCCCACCGTCTCATTCCATCGCGACGCAAGTGCAAACGCATAACCCGCCCCAACTTTGTAAAGATGCACGCTGAGCTATTGCCTTGTGATACTGCTGCTTCCAACGCGCCATTACCTGTTGCATACCTTTTCGCTCACGTTCTGCTATAAACTCTTGCTGCTTTCTCCTCCTCTCCACTTTCTGCCGAATCCAATATCTCCAACGCAGAAACACTCTTCTAGCTGACCCCTGCAGTGGCTTCATCGCTAGCATCACAGCATGACTCTTTTGAATCTTTAATACTCGATTATCCATCTTTTCTCGATACAAATCACCACTTGCTGCTGTTTTTCCTGTGTTCTTTCAGCCTCCACGACTTTGAGCCACTGATTCCAGCTATTCTGCATCTTGTTGGCCGACCACTGCGCCAACGCGTTCACCACTCGCTGCTGTCCTGTCTTGACTCTCTGCACCTGAAAAACTCTCACTTGTTCCTTCAGTTTGTCCACAATCTGCTTTTGTTCGGCTTGAAACTTCAAGTACTGCTCTTTCAGCTCGCCGTATCTAACTCCGATGTTTTCCTTCTCTAAAAGCGCATTGTGCAGCGAGTTTTGCATCGTTTTCACTGCCATCGATGCCCGTTTGGATTCTAAAGGGTCGAACGCCAGTTTCTCATTGTATTTCGTCAGCACTTGCTGGTGGGCAGCTTCACTGTTGACAACTTGAAGTTGCAGCTGCTTAAGTTGTAGACGATGCCCCTCCTCCATCCTGCTCTTCTCACTGCGTAGAAGCCGGATTTCCTGTTGGAATTCCTCAAATTTCGTGTCTTCTGGGTCTCTTAACTTGCTCTGCTTGGTCTGTACCACTAGCATCTCGTTCTCTCGCTGGAACTTGGTGGCGTCTTCTTTCAGAGCCTCGTTCTCCTGCTGCAGCTGGATGTACGAGTCGTAGAGCGACGTCACGCATAGTGCCGACTGCCAATTCTTGCCGAGATCTTCTCTTTGCATCCCCGATAAAATAATACCAGTGCCCATGGCGTTTCCTCCGAATAATCCGTTACTGGGCCGTTTCTATTTATGCTAAAAGCAAGATATCCTAGAAAAATATTGTTACACTTGATGTTTGTATTGATGACCTACTAACTGGCATACAGCATGATACGACTTTTTCAAAACATTTTACAAGTTTGCCACTCAGTGGCTACAGTATGTCGGACGAGCCGTCCTTCGCCTTCACGACGCCCGAGGCGGCGCGCGAGCGCTCGCGACTGGAAAGCGACGACGAAGACTGGCACTTTCGCAATGGACCGAGCCCCATCGCGCCTAGATTCGAGGGCGAGGAGCTGGAGGAGACCAAGACCGACGACCTCGCGCGGTCTCACTTTCGAAGGCGCAATCGGCTCGAGTCGCGGCTCGAAGAGCTCCAGAAAGACGTGGCTAGTCTTACTTTCAAGCTGCGCAACAATTCCATCAACCGCAGCGTCACCAACACATCTGCGAGCTTCCTACTCGACAAAAGCGCGGACAAAGTGACGCCGAAAAAGGTTAACCACTCAACAGCCAAAGCCAAACGTCTCAAAGTGTACGCACGTTGAGAGAACTCCACAAAGTCACTACTGAGAGAGACCAGCTCAAATTTGAACTGGACAAGACGAAAAATCGCTTTTAACAGCCGAGAAGAAGAGCCAAGAAGTGGCGAAATTGAGGAAAGCGTACGAGAAATTAAGGCGCATTGCGATTCGCTGCAGCAGTCGCTGGACTTGTCCGAGAGAATCCGCGTGCGACAGAAGAAATTGATGCAACAAATGCAATTGCAGTCGAGACAGGAAGCTACAACCAAGACAACCCCAGAATGAGGAAACCAAGCGCAAAAGCTATTGCCAAACAACCAGTGGAGAGTTATTCCCATACAAGTTACGACATTTTGGATTCGCTCGTTTCTCACGACGAGGACGCAGGTCTTGAAACGCATGAACAGTCTCCCAGTGAGCCAACTGCCGCCACATCATCTCGGTCACGAACTCCTCGATCAGGAACGAAAGCGAATGCATCTCGATTTCGCTCGGATTTCGACAGTTTATTGCGCGTGAATGAGACTCCGCAATTCAGCACAAGACGACCAAGTAGAAGTGTTGCTACGACTGCCAGACGACCAACTCAAGGGCAAACGCAACAGCGCGAAGCGATGCGACAAGCAACCAAGTGGGCGCAACGTCGAAATGCCCCCATTGATGCGTCAGCTTCGACAACTCGAGTGGTGAAGAGAAGCCCGACTAATCGACCAAAGAACAGCTTTCTGGCACCTACACAGGCGAGTTTGCGTCGCCTACACGAACTTCCTCTTCGTGACGACCACAACCGACGGCCGTTCGTCGTTTAGTACGTGGAAAATGGACCGAAGGTGCTTGTGACGATTCCAAACTCAGTTTTGTTATTAGTTGTTTAACGCTGTGGCTTCCTACATGTATTACAGATGGAAGGACCAGCTTAGACTTCCTCCCAGAAGGTTGTCTCGGCGTCCGAGCGCTTCTTCGCCCACGCAGAAGGATTGTCGTTGGAGTGGCCGAGGTTGTTGGGTTTCCTCGCGGTATTTGTGGTGAAGCGGCCAGTTGTGCTTAAGACGAAGCGCGCGCAGCTTGTCCTGGAATTCAGCTGCCATGGGCGCGAACCTGTCCGGGTGCGGGTGCAGGTTTCCACGGTTGAAGACAACCTCGTACTCGCCGCTGGCCGAGATGACTCGACCCGTGATCAAGACTTCGAGTTTTTCCTCGTAGAGCTCGATCTCCATTTTGTCATCGCCTCCGAACTGCTTCAAAGCCTTCCACAGCAGTTTGTGGTCGAGACTAGCGCTGTCCCGAACGAGTGCCAATTTGTCCAGGAATTCCGCCATCGAAGTTGCTCGCGCCGTTTTCAGCGCCCGGTTCCATCTCTGCTCGGCAACTTCGTTGGCTCGGCGCTCACGTAGCTCACGCAAGAAGGCGTCGTGCTTCCTGCGGAGCACTTGCATCGCTAGAGCCTTGTACGTATCACTGGTGAGGTCTTCATCCAAGACATTGTTCCGTTCCCAGTTGAGCTTCCCATCTGCAGCACTTGCGGCATCGCGAACGATGCGGTAGCGAGCGGATCTCTTCTGAAGCAGCAAGTACTTCGGTAGTTCCTCAGCACAAGTAGGCCACAGCTCCTGCAGTGTCAATGCCTTTGCTTCCGGGTCTGCAAGCTTCTTGGGCGAGATAGTGACGCAGCGGATAAAGTTATTGGCACAGCGCTCGAAGGCTTGGAAGAACGGACTGATCGCGACCAATTTCGCGGCCTTTTTGGGGCCGAACGACCAAGTATCTTGGTCTAGCGCATGGGGATCGAACGCGTCCTCTACGAAGGATTCGTGTGTGTATCCGACCATTGCTTCCACCAGTGTCAGGTATCGCTGCTCGTTAAACTTGACGAATTTCGTCACCCGTGTGGCTAGCAACTCCTTCAGCACTGCTAGCAGAGCTTCCTGATCAACTGTCTCATCGTTTCGGCGTAGTAGGTGGAACAGCAGCTTCCCAACTGCCGTCTCCGGGTCGGCTTCCCTTTCGGGCACGCGCTTGGCACTTCCCATTACTACTCGGATCGAGTGCACCAGCTTGGCGACGAGTTCCCACTGGAAGTCACTCAAGGGTTCGTCACGTTGCTCAATCAAGGCCAGAAGCGACGCCGACAACGTTCCTCGGAACATGTTCGGACAAAAGCGACCAGCAGGAGCACCAGCCAGTAGACCTGTGAGGATATCCAGTACTTGTGTTCCTGAAGCTGCACGTACAAGTGCACTTCCTAGTGCGTCATCCGGATCAGCGATAAGTTGCGCGTAATTGTAGTCACGGGCGCGAATGCTGAGACCCCGGTCGATTCTTCGCTTCCGATCAGCATTAAAAAGTCTCGTGCAGTGACCACGTCTGGGGAGATCTTAGTGATGACAGCGGACCAAGCATCCATGAAGTCTGGCTTGCCATTCTTCTGCGGCAGTTGGAGCACTGCCAAGTTGGCAAGGAACAAGCCCGCCGCAGTCTGCAGCACTGTTGTCGGATCGAATACATCTTCTTCTTCAAGTGCGTCTTTTGTGGCCTCCTCGGTCGTCAGCAGCGTGATGGCACTCACAGATGCTTCAAGCGCGCTGGTTGTGGTGATTTTCTGCTGGAGGACATTCGGAAGTGATTCCGCCGTGTGCTTCAAGTGATTTTGGTTCTCTTCGGGCATCAATTCCCTGATCTTGTCGACGAGCGCAGTTGAACGGTCAAGTGCGTCGTTGTAGCTCAGTTTCCCAGTCAAACACTGAGCGATCGTGAGTAGCAGCTCCACTTGCTCTTGTAGTCCAGATGCAGCGATCGCTCGCTTGTTGAACCGGTCTCCAACCACGACGGTTGCTCGGTCCAGGAAGGCAAACAGCACGTCTCGAGTGACACCGGCGTCTGGGATGCTGTTCCTCATGACGTGAGCCTCACATGTCGGCACGATAAAGTTGTCCAAATTGTAGAAGATGAACGTGTCTAGACTAGCGTCGGTGCCGTCACTCTCCGTTTCCTCAGCACCACTGAAGCCACCACCAGCGCACCGCTCGAACATTTTCGACAGGATCACCATGAGACCGCCAGCCAGCTCCTTTGCAGAACGCATCTTTGGTTCAATCAGCACTCCGTCGAACTTCTTGGCGATACTGCCGTACATCCGACGGTCGCTGTTTTGGATGTACTTCACGACATTGATGATCAGGTTGCCGTCGAAGTGAGCCTGCACGAGTTCAAGCACGTTGAACATGTCTGGGTCGATGATGCTGTGCTTCTCTTTGAGGTACGTGACCTCGTGCTGGGCTTCACGGGTCTGTGTTTCAGCAGTCAAGTGTGGACCTGCGTCCGTGATGAGGAAGGCGACGGTAGGCATTGTGCTGTCCAGTGTCAGCAGCTCAGCAAAGGCAGCCTTTTGGTTCTCGTCACCATCACCACCGTTTGCACTGACGTTTGGGTGTCCGGGAGGCACGCAGAGCTTGACAGACTTGATGAAGGTGATGGCTTCCTCGCCATCCGTGAAGCTGTGGTTGGTCACGTAGCAGCCCTGCGAGCTCTCGGTGAAGGTGATGATGGTGATCATGACGGCGTACTCCTCTTCAAAGACCGACGCGACGAGGTGACGCACGGTTTCCTTGACACCTTGCAACTCGCTGCTCATGGAGCCGGTAATGTCGAGCAGGAACGCGAGGTTGATCATGGCTGATGGAGCTGAGTTGGTTGGAAGGAAGAGAATCGAATAATGAGCAAGGGGATGGCAGTGGAGGCATCGTCGTCTGGGTCAACCCAGGTGACACTTGCCTTTTATGTGTGAGTGATGGTCGTTGAAGCCGAAAACTATCATATTTCGTTTCCGCGAAAATCCTATGGAGCCCAAGCGACAACCGTTATTAGAACGGCCTGCGTTGTTGGTTTAGAGACATCGACCAGAAGAATGGCAGCGGAAAATGCTCTGGTGGAGCGCACATATCAAGCGCTGATTGAGGTCGTGCAGACCACGGCTGTAAGTCGGAAGGTTCTTGCGCGGCCTCCGTTCACGTTCCTGCACAAGTTGCTGGTGGAGACTCTGGGCGACTACGATCTGTTTTCGGACGACCAGCTGCAATTCGCTTTACTGATCTCAAAACAGGCGAAGGTGGGTCGGATTTACCATTGATAAGCTCACTTGATGAGACTAATTGTCTTTGCTACAGGCAGCATTTTTGACGCGTGCGATCGCCTTCGTGACGTTAGTGATGCGTTCGAGCGACCAAACTCGCATCTCTTGTCTGTTGCTCGTCAGTCCCGTGCAAGTACTCGCCGGGCTGAACGTCCCAGATACCCTCGAGTTTCTGCTGCAACTCTGTGAAGTTTGTAAGCTGTCCGATAGGGACATGAAGGAGACAGCAGTGAAAGAAGTGCTGCATAAAGGAGACGCCCAGCTTTACGCGTCTGGAGTCACGTTCCGCAAAGGGCTGGTGCTGATCCAGAGCATTATCCGCACGTTTCTTAAACGTCGCCTCCGGAAGACATCCAGGCAGCTCGCGCGAATGAAGCTGCAGGAAACCGAGCTGGAGATGAAGGAAGGCACGCGGTTTTTCAAGGAACTCGCCGATGGCCGCATTTACAATGGTATCATTCGTAGTGTCCAGGATCACACCTTCGTTCTGGGGTACGAGGAAGACGCCGACGCGGAAGACAAAGTCGGTAGGTCGGTAGTCGTTGTAGTCTATCTGTGCTGTGCCCAAACACTTGACTATTTCGTATTCTGTTGGTTAGATGAGATTGAAATGAAGATCATCCTGGAGGAGTCGCAACGGCTCAGTGCAGTGCGCGAAGGCAATCGACGCCAGTCGTACGAAGGCAAGAGCGAACGCTCGGGCGATATCTCATTGGCAGACCTCCCGGACTTGACCGCGACTGCGAGGAAAGCTGCGCGTACTCCTGGATTCATCAAGCGCGTGTCATCTCGCGATTCTGGAGAGGCGCTACTCGTGACCAAGCCAAGCAAGATGAGAATGCTCCAGCGCTCTCAGTCCCAGCGGCCTTCTACCACGAGTCTCGACATCGTCCATCCTGGACCGGGGAACGATTCTACGCGAGACACTCATGACAACCAAAAGGACGCGACCGAATCCCAGCAACGACGTTCAAAGAATAGTGACTGGCAGAGTTCGCTGAAGAAAATGCTAGCAGAAGGAAGAGACCAGTCTAGTACGCCAGAAACGCAGAGAACGGAGATTTCGCAACAAGACACACACGATCGGTACGTCCCATGATGTATCAACGCAAAATAAAATCCATGAAAACTAACTGTTCTTGTAGAAACCTAGCTCAAGTTCCGAGTTTCCCGAAGCTTGGCATACCTGGCAGTAAGCCGTTGGGGCCAATTGTTCGTCATGGATCGCAGGGATCCCTCCTTACACTGGAGAGCAAAAGTGGCCTAAAGGACCAGCCACAGCAGAGTCAAGAAAAGTCGCCGCCACTTCCAGCTTCACGAATCGCTCCGTTGCAACGTTCAAACAGTTCTTTGTCCATTCAACGGTCCGTGACTACCACAATCGCGCCAAGTGACGCTCTTGCTGACGCAGCATTCTCTGGTACTTACCAGACCACCGACCAGCGGACACAAGAGAAGCTCGCTTTGATTCGCGACATTGTGCTGCGGATCGACATGTACATGAAACGTAAGCGGCTTCGAGTGATCGACCTCTTCCGATTCTGCGACGCTGATGGCAATGGCAGTATTTCCCCGAGGAAATGCTTGAGACGCTGTCCCAGATGGAGATTCAACTGACGCCGGAGCAAGCGCGCGAGTTTCTGGACCATATTGACAAGGATGGCAACGGCTCCATCGACATCGACGAGTTTGAGGAACTTGTTCGTGTATCGCGCCGTAATGAGGCCCAACGCGAGCAGGTGAAGAAGGAGCTGAACAATCCCCGGAAACAGTCTTCCAATAAAACTTCTGGGAAAACTAACGGCGTAATGAAAGCCAAGGCCAAGCAACGTATTCTTGACGAGTTTAATGCTGCGCAGGAGGAGGGAGGTGATGGCGTGAGCGCTACTCATTTGCGTTCCATTATCACAAAGTTGGCGCTCCCTGGAATCAGCGAGGCTTTCATTAACGACCTGGTGGATCGCGCCGTTGGAATTGCACTTGGGAACGCTGGTGCTTTAGCTTCGATGTCGTTGTCACCTTCCCACAGTCCGAGCGGTAAAACGACGATTTCCTTCCAGCACTTATCAAAGGCGCTGGATGAGCTGGAGTGGTCCAAGAAAGCCAATCGGTTCCTGAACCAATCTTGGCTGCGGCAGTTTGACTCGCAATTGGAACGGGCCGTCCGGGAGTTTGAAATGCTGTGAGATGGCAAAATGTAATAACACGCTTTCCAAAGTGAATCGATCAATTAGTGCTGTAGACGAAATGCTGACTCTCGTCTCTCACGTAATTGAGAGCTGCGAATGTAGGACGGGATGTAGACCAACTTGGCAGTGAAGGCCTAGTACGGACAAGCTTTAACCACTGGGATCGTGGCTTCCGGGGTGGACGTCGGCGGTTGAGTACTTGGTTTGTTCGTCGTGCTGTTGGTCGACGTTGGGGTGGACGTCGGCGGTTGGGTGCTTGGGTTGTTCGTCGTGGTGTTCGTCGACGTTGGCGTGGGAGTAGTGGGGCTATTCGTCGTGCTGTTGGTCGTGGTGTTCGTCGCTGGTGGGAAAGTGATCGTACCTGCGGTCGAGTTCATCGCCATCGAGGCGTTCTTGGCCTGCCAAACACAATCAACTTTTGCCCACAGCCTCGGGTCCGACGTCTTGTTGGCATCGCTCGGGTGCGTGACGCCGATCGTCCAGAGCACGACAGGGTACGCGGTCTGGTTCCACAGGCAGCACGGGTCTCCGAGTTCCTGGCCGTTCGTCTGGCCATCTCCGTCCGAGTCCATTTGGCACAGAGCCTTGGTCCACACACTCCCAGCGTTGTGGAAGTCATCGCCGAAAGCGTTCGTGGAGTGGTTGGCGCCCGTGCCGTCAGGGTGTCCAATTGCCGGCGTGTTGGTGACGTTGCCGCCGTTGGGGATTCTCGCCACGTATCTTCTTCTGGCATCGACGTCGGAGACGAAGAGCGCAGTCATTGCAACCGTAGCGACGAAGAGTGGCGTGGCGAACTTCATGGTTGGTTGCGTTGGTGTCGCTAGTGCGTGGAGTAGTAAGCTGGCGTTGCTTGGGGATGGCTTTTGAAAAGTGAGAAGGAGACTGCGTCGATGAGAGCTCGACGTCGCAGCGACGGAGTTTATTCTATCAGCGGCAACTTTTGGTCCAGCAACGGATTGCGTTCGGGTGGTGCATTTCGTCCGATGGTATTGCATCAGCTCGATTCAACTGGTCTGCGGCACACGCCGTTTTGGTGGTCTGCTCTCGGATCATTTGTTGTCGGCTCCCGATCCAGATCACGTTGAAGGCCAGAAGCACAGCTGAATAATGTAGGCAAAAACACACCTGCATGACTTTCTATGTGAGTAACAACTAGTTTTCGACACGCTCGGACACCAAAATGTTGGAGACTTGCAACGATTGTGGCGACCACAAATGACAGGGCACAGGCACACACGCCCACTGAAATGACAAGCAAGCGATGAATCATTTGGAGGCAGCAGATACGGCAAAAGATATCGTGAATTCCACCGTTGATCAAGACCGCTAACATGCAGCAAACACTGCACCGGATAGGCACACAAAGAACAAGGTCTATCTCAATAGAGAGGCGGCGGCCCCGCACGCCTCCGTCGTCCTACCAACCCGAGAAAGCGTCTAACTCTTTCTCCGATGTGATCGGTGCTTGGGGCAGAATGCTTGCAGTTGCCCGCCTTCCTTCATAAACATATCATAGCCCTTGGTCTCGCGGCCACACAAGGGGTGGAAGTATACCGAGCAGCCTCCTCGGAAGCACTTCAAGCACCCGTCCTTCTCGTCGCACACGTCGCAGACGGTGTCCTTCATCTCTTCGACGGCAGCGGCGACGTGCTTTACGCCACTCATGCGCTCCACGTCGCTGAACTGGACGCCAGGCGCCCACAACGCACACACCACGTGGACCCACTTACCGTCGCTCGTCTTCTTAAATGCGCTCTTCGGACGCTTCAGCGGGCAGAGCTCGCATGTCTGCAGCATTTCAAGTGAGAATGACATGGTAAAGACACCATAAAAGAGTGAAAATCACACACCGCATCAGTAGGGGGACGGAGGACTCGGCACAAAAGTCGCAATACCACGGCGCGTCGCCCTGAGGGACGTCCTTGATGCCGTAGCAGTACTGTTTGAAGCAAAAACAGTCTGGTAAGAGACGACTCCATCCATCCTAGCGAGAAGAAACGTAGCGTTTACCTGGTGAACAGCAACTGAGCACCGCTCGCATTGCACAATGGGGTCGTCCAGGAAGCCCTGGTCACTGAAACACACTCGACACCACATCTCTTCGTCTTCTTGTGGGTCTTTTCTGCTTTCCGCGCTTTGGTTGTCTTCGCTTTCTTACGCGGTCGGCTGCGTGGCTTTCTGTCCTCTTCCTCTTCGTCCACAAACTCCTCTTCTTCCTCCTCTTCCTCCTCTTCTTCTTCCGCTTCTTCCTCTTCTTCCTCCTCCTCTTCCTGCTCTTCTTCCTGCTCCTCCTCTTCCTCTTCCTCCTCATCTCGCCTTCGACTGGGTATAGTCGGCTTCACAGGCGTAACCTGTGGCGAATCCACCGGCGTCGCCGGCTTGTCCAGCTTCTTCTGCACTCGTTTAATGGAACTCGCTACCTTTTCAATACTAAAGTCGCTATCACTACCGGGGCGTTTAAGCGAGATGCGAATCCCACTCAACATCCGGTTACTAGGCGACGCAGTACGCGAGTTCCTACCACTGGACGATTGGCGCGCTGCTTTCTTACGCTTTGGCATGTCCACTTCATCTTCTCCGTCGTGATCGAACTCCTCGTCGTCACTTTTGTACGTTTTTCGGTCCTTACGACGTCCATTTGCCTTGGGCGCTCGTTTACGGCGAGCGCCACCTCCCTTTGACGCTTGGGGACTGCTTCCTCGCCCCGTCAAGGAAAGCAAGATACATCAGCTCAGCCTCATGGTCCTGACTACGTCGACGCCGCGGTCGTTCGATCACTTGAAGCCACTCTTGAGCTACCTCGCGCACGTTAACTACATCTTTAATGACTGGGCCAGTTACCTTCAGTTCGATCAGAATCGCTAGCACTTGGTCGGCATCCGCCAACGAGCCGCCTCGCTGACGCTCCTTGACAACAGCACGAGCCAACTCTCGCAATTGAGTCAAGAACGTCTTGACATCGTCTTGAGACGCCGTCGTGAGCCATCCCTCTTGGACTTTGGTCATCAGAACTTGCACAGGTTTGGGACCTAACACCTTCTCCCAGAACTTTTCGTCGTTGAAATCGATCGTAGAGTCGGCCGACTCGGACGTAAACGTTGCTTTAGAGAACGAAAGGGCGTTGGTTTGAGCAGCAGGCGTTTGCTTGGCGTCACTGTCGCCACTAGCGCTGTTCTCGTCATCCCCATCAGGCTCCCCACCTTTCGTCGGGTCGTATCGGATGGTTCGACTGGTCGAAAGCAAATGGTCAATATCAAGCTCGTTAATCGCGCGGTTTTCCGGGTCTTGCTGCTCGTCGTCTTCGCCCATGATCGCATAAGCGCCGTAGCGAATCATCATCTCCACCTTGTCGCGATCGAGCGACATGAGCGACATCATATTGCCGCTACCGTCGTCTTCCCCGTCAAATTCATTACGGACGCCGCCCGTCTCAAAGACAGCGTGGTGCATACCTAGCTTCTTCGAGGCGATCTCGAACATCTGCGCTTCGTAGGTCTTCTTAGTCACCAGTCGGTAGATATTCACTGATTGTGTTTGACCGATACGGTGGCAACGAGCAACCGCTTGGAGGTCGTTCTGAGGGTTCCAGTCGCTGTCAAACAAAATCACCACGGAGGCAGCAATCAGGTTGATACCGACACCGCCAGCTCGAGTGCTCAACAAGAAGGCGAACGTGTCGGACTCGGGATTGTTAAAGCGGTCAATGGCTGCCTGCCGGGAATTGCCACGCACAGAGCCATCCAACCGTTCGATGCCGTAGCCTCGCAACTGGCACATGTCTTCGATAATGTCCAGCATGATCTTGAACTGCGAGAAGATGAGCACTTTCTTTTGTTCTTGCTTAAACTTCGTCAGCAGTTTGTCCAGCAGCACCGTCTTCCCGCTCGCTTGGATCAAAATCTTCATCCGCAGCTGCTCGTCGAAGGGCGCGCACTCCTTGTCCTCGACTCCTCGGATCAGGAACGGGTGATTGCAGCATTTGCGCAGCTCCATCTCTACATTCACAAGATTAGCGACAGTGCCGGACGCACCCATATTCAAGAACGAGCGGTTGCGCTCAAAGATGGCACGGTAGTATTTCTTCTGCATCGTCGTGAGCTCCACGTCGACGATCGTCTCTTCTTTTGGAGGGATGCTTTTCTCCACATCTTCCTTCACACGACGCAACATGTACGGTCTTAGCTGCTCATGCAGTTGAGCCACTTGCTCCGCCGTGTTGAGGTCGCCAAACTCATCGTAAAACTGCTGTTGACTCGGGAATTTCTCCGGTTCAATGAAGTTCAATAGACACCAAAGCTCAAACACACCATTCTGCAGTGGTGTTCCCGTCATAAGGAGACACGAATCCCATTGGAAGCCGTGTAGAACCTGTAGCAGTTTGGCCTCGCGGTTTTTAAGCTTGTGGGCCTCATCAATCACAATATACCGCCAATGGATGGTGTCTAGGAACTCCGCGTCCATCATCAACGTCTGGTACGACGTCACAAGAACGTTAAACTTGTAGATCCCGCGCCGGCGATGCATCTCGCTGTTGAAATGAAACTCTTGCTCGCGGATGAAAGCTCGAATGTCAGCGCCGCCCTCAGAGTCGTGGTAAACGACGCAATTCATCGAGGTCCACGTCTCAATCTCTCGCTTCCAGTTGCCCAACGTGGCAAGCGGTGCGACAACCAAAAACGGGCCGCGAATGTGTTCTCGAGCACGTAAATGCTCGAGAATTGACGTCGCTTGGACTGTTTTTCCTAGACCCATCTCGTCAGCGAGGATGCAATTCCGGCGATTGTACCAGCAGAACGTGAGCCAGTTGAGGCCTTCTAACTGATACGATCGTAGAGTGTTTTGGTTATTGTAGACGGGGGACTCTTGGTATTTTGCCCACGTGGTTGGTTCAGGGCGAACGTCAGCATACGTCGCAGGATGGGCGCCGTTGATGATAGGAGGGTGGTTGTAACGGTGGAACGCTGCGATTTTGCGGTCGTCGGTGAGCTGATCTTCCCACTCCCACGTGCAGTCCACGTAGCTCATATCGCGCCACTTGACGAGGTATTTCACGCCCTTCTTCTTGGGCACCTTGTCTTCATCTTCGGTATCGCTGGCATCCTTTTCAAGCAGATGAAGCAAGTACGGGTTTACCTCTTCCGGCTCGACCACTTCCTTCGCACTCAAGATCCTGTCCACTTCAATGTACGAATCGCTAAAGTAGTTACTCAAGTTCTTTTCCTCGCCAACAACCACCCCTTCACGCGCGTCTTCCACCTCGCGGCTATTTTTCTGGAGATGCCGCTTCATGCGCATGACAGCGTGTTGACCAAACTCCTCAATCTCCCTCACAGACAGCCAATTCACGTGAAGATACGAAGTATCCTTCCATTTGATGAGGAACTCCATCGCGACATCAGTAGCGTTCGAGGTGGCTTTGTGGAAGCGCACACTAACAATCTTGTCGATCTGAGGACCCTTCGGAGCTTCCTTTTGTTGGGGTTTCTGCTCTGGTTTCTCTTCGTCACTGAGCTCAAAGTCTTCTTCGTCCTCAACGTATTTCTTCTTTGCCTTTCCGATGTTACGTCCTGATCGGCGTGCTGGTCGTTCCTCTTTCAACACCTTCGGCCCCGAGAAATCGTCGTCAGAGTCGCTTTCATCTTCGTCCTCATCGGAATACAGTTTCTTCTTCCTTCCTCGCTTAGCTTTCTTTTTGCCGGCTTAAGGACAGCAGTTGGAGCGAAGTTCTTCCGTTTCTTTCGATCAGCGCCTGGCTGGAGGTAGTTGTGCGCTGCTGTCTTCAGCGCTCTAGTCAAGAGCTCGTTCGGGATCATACCGCCAGTAGATGTAAACTTAAACACCATAATCTGGGCCCTCAACTGCTCCTTTTGTTCCATCGAGAATTGTGCGCGAAGACGCGGCCTCCGCATCACAGGCTTCATATCACGAACACCTGACGCCGCGACAGGTAGATCGGAAGGCACGCCGTTTGCACCGCCGCCTTGCCCCGTTCCAGCAGGATTCATGAACTGTACTGCGCCGTTGCCGTACGTTTGATGAATGTACTTGTTGTAAGCCATCGCAGCTTCTTTCTCAGTAGCAAAGACGCCCAGTCGTCGAATGCCACCACCATCGACATGCAACTCGGCTGCCCATTGATTCGGGGAGACGTACCTGACTCCCATGTGCCACATACCAGCCGTAAACGCCTTTGAGTTGTCCAAACTAACGATCGAAGTGCACTGCCCCTTACGATATCCATGAGTATCCCGATCAACGTTGTTCGCAAGCCCATTTCCACCTGGGCGCCGGAAACGCAACAGAACAGGGCGAAGCGACTTCAATCGTGAAACCACACGTGCAAAATCGTCCTGACTTTGAACCAGGAACCCGTCCACTGCGACTAAGTCGTCACCCACAGTAATCATGCCGCTAGCCTCCGCCGGTCCCATCAGTCCGCTTTCTGGGCGCCTAAAGCTTGTCACAGTAACAGACCCCATGCGGACGCTCATATTCATGCACAATCCAATAGATCCTTTTGAAGCAGGACCTCATACTCGTCGGTTTGGAACGGAGTTTTCCACCCATGCGCTCGAGTGTTTTCCGCCCCCACAGTAGCACGTAAAATGTCCACGGCAAGGGCGGAGGCTTGCGCCGGCGTCGACGCATTTTTGGCATACGATCCCAAGCGGGAGAGCTTTGTCCGATCCAGAGCGTACGTATTGTCGTCCAGACGCTGCGGCACAAGAGATTTTGCCGAGAACGGGGAGGATTTAGCGGAGGCTCTCCGCCTCCCTGTCGTTGCTGCTGCTTCATCGCATCCAATGAACAAATTAATCGATAACTACATCATTCGATAGCAAGGCATGAGCGTAAGCACACATACCTGTGGTGCAGTAGACGGACTGCTGATTATAGCGTCACCCGCTGCCATTTGCTGGTTTGCATTCGGGTTGGCATTGTCCATACCTGCAGAGGTCGGCTGGCCTTGCCACTGTGTCTGATTCATCATGGCAGCGCCCAGCGGGGGCCATCTTGAGGCGTAGCGTAGAACGACGGCGCATTGGTCTGGTGCGAGAACGTTTGCGGTTGTTGGGCTGCAGAATCATTGTTAGTGTGTTCCGCTCCAGCAGCGTCATTTGCTGCATCAGCCGGAGCAACTTCGGTTGCATTGGTATCATTGGCTGTCGACGCATCGTCTCCTTCTTGATGCAGCTTTGGGTCTCCCTGCAGGGGCCGGATGGGCGTCGGCGCCGGCGCCATAAAGTTTGACGTCGCAAAGGGGAACTGCATGTCAGGAGCTGGTGCAGCAGGAGGAGCGGGAGGAGCCGTCGACGGCTGCTCCTCTGCAGTTGCTGACGTGTCCCCCTCATTACTGTCAATAGTAGACTGCTCGTTTTGCTGCTCGGGTTGAGCAATATCTTGCGGCTCTAGTTGAGCAGTGTCTTGCGGCTCTAGTTGAGCAATATCTTGCGGCTCTAGTTGAGCCGTGTCTTGTAGCTCTGGTTGAGCCGTGTCTTGCTGCTCTGGTTGAGCCGTGTCTTGCTGCTCTGATTGAGCCGTGTCTTGCTGCTCTGGTTGAGCAGTGTCTTGCTGCTCTGGTTGAGCAGTATCTTGCGGCTCTAGTTGAGCAGTGTCTTGTGGCTCTGGTTGAGCAATATCTTGCGGCTCTGGTTGAGCCGTGTCTTGCTGCTCTGGTTGAGCCGTGTCTTGCTGCTCTGGTTGAGCCGTGTCTTGCTGCTCTGGTTCAGTCGTCTCTTCATGCGTCTTCTGAGTCTCCTCAGTGGCCTCCTCAGTCTTTTGTGTGTCTTCCTCTTGAGCCTCTTCCTTGACGTCCTTCTGGTCGTCCTCTCCAGTGTCCACTTCCTTGGAAGGAGGGTCCATCTTTGGCGACATTGAAGGTTCTTCCTCCTTGACGGTCTCCTCTTTGTCGTCTTCCTTAGTATCCTTGTTGTCCTCCTCTTTGTCTACATCATCTTTGGCGGATTTCTGGTCCACGTCTTCTTTAATGTCCTTCTGGACGTCTTGCTCTTGCTTTGGGGCGTCGTCCGCCGTGACAGTGTCCTCCACAGCGTCCTCTTGGACGGCGTCCTCTCGGCGCGGCTCCTCGTCCTCCATGGGGCGGGCCAGAAGGCGGCGCGTGGCTCCTCGGGGCGTGACGGGGCCGGCGACGGACTCGGCGGCTTGGACGCGGGCTCGGGCGCACTGGGTCGGCGGGTCGGCAGCGGAATCGGCAGGCGATGCTCCACTGCTGCTGGCCCCGGGCTTCTTCGCATGTGCGACCGAAAGCGGGGCCCCGAGGTTTTATTCGCTGTTGGATGATTGTGATTGGCGGAAAAAGAGAAACGAGGTTTTTCTCGATGCGACTCGAAACAGAAGTGGCTTAAGCCATAAACAGCATGTAAATTCTGGTGGCAACCCGCCATTTCGTGAAAGCCGAACGTTCTTCGTCGTTATCTACATCAGTAGTTGAACTAGTTTATGCGCTAGACGCTCATTTTCGCCGTAGTAGGTTCTGACGAAAATGCAGACGAAGTTTGTGCAAGGCAAGACCAATAGTTGCTACTGTGCAAAGTGAAGCCCCAGTTTAAGCACGAAGCAGAATACCAGCACGTGATGAAGCGCTTTGATCGCGAAGATAGCTTCCAACTGGGCGGTGGACTGTACCGTACAGTAATAACATATTTCTTCTAGGGACACGTTACCATTGTCTTTCTGCAGACATCGCTGCTGACAAATCGTTGCAAATATTTCCGCGGGTTGCTCTGAGCAAAAGTGTCTCCACGAACAAAACAGGTGAGAGCTCTTAGTCAGTTTCGTGTGAGAACAACATTATCCCGCTTCAGCTTTAACAATAGCAAATTTGGCCTTGGTTGTGATGAAAGTATTGGCATTGTGGGGACAACGTGACGCACAGTTTGACCAAACGCTACAATCGAGTATGACTACTGGTACATGTAGCAAATAAATATCGCCGTGGTCTATGGTCCGACATGAGGATTTGACGGCAGGTCATGAGTCATGCACCTTGCAGCACGTCGGTAGAAAGCGGGCGCAAAGGTGCATGCTGCCAAGCATCCTGTTGACTTGGCGCACGTCGATTAATCGTAACGTCTCAATTGCTATGAACAGCAATGCAGGGGTGAGCAGAAGCATGGCCAAACAGGAAGTCCAACATCTGACTTCACTAAAACCGCATTGAACACTGATTTAAGTAAAATTACCGCATGACCTAGCTTGTCATTGGCTGAAATACTAATTATTTACAAAAGCATATCCAATACAGATGTGCACCGCGTTTTCGGCGGGGTGGACCATATAAAGTGTCCGAATCGATCAGTTCTTGATGAAAACACACGGCAGTCAGAAAACACCAAATGTACTGCTTAATATTTTGCTAATTCAGTACGAACCTATGTCCATCTTTGAAATGATGCCAGTGTGGTACCAACAGTTGCGGACAACCTTCTCGGACACTTCCCTCCAGCCTTCTGAGCACCATTTCATGGCAGCGTAGATGTTGATAGGGGAATATGGCTCTCCTCGGTAAAACATATCGAGCTCTGCCTCTTATTTTTTTACTGGTAGTGGTCCTTAAGGCTCTTGATGATTCCTTGCTCCATACGTTGAAGTGCTGCGGTCGTGTTTGGCGACAACTTGTGCACAACTACGTCAGATAGTTCAACAAGATCACTATTATGAGGTGATACGTTGTCGACAAGCAGCAATATGTACCGATTCTGCTCCTGTATGCTCTTATTGAGCTGTTCCAGCCACTTGCAGTACTTAGTGGTGTTCATCCAGGCCTTCTTCGTGTTCGTGTATGTTGAACCGATCTCGACGAAAGCGTCGTGGCCCTTCATTGGACGTGGTACTGCAGACTTTCCAATAAAATGTAGAGGCAGCAAGTCTGTGCCGTCGGCGTTGGTGGCGACGCAAACCGTTATGCGTTCCTTACTCTGCTTCTTTTTCAGCTTTATCCACGGTCCACGGTGAGCGTCCCCGCGGCTCTCGGCGATAGATGAACGACGTCTCATCCACGTTGTACACGTCCCGTATGTTGTACTTGGCTACAACAGCTTGAAGTTCCTTAAGACCTTCCTTCACCACCTCTTTATCAAGCGATCCACCCTCGCCATGACGACGAGAAACCCACAGCCCGTTTCGCTGCTGAAAGTGATACAGCCACCCACGGCTTGGTGCCTTGCCGCTGGGCAGCTGGGCACCTTCGCGGTCGGCTATGCTCAGCACAATTGCACCAGTGATGGTGGCGTTACCATGCCAGGCTTTGTAGGCTTCGATTCGTTGCATGATCTTATTTTCTGAAGCGATCTGCGCTGAAGTGCAGTGTCGTTTGCGGGCTTTGTGGGCCTCAGGGATGGTAACGTATTCTGCCTTGCGCTTGAGAAATTCCTCGAACGGAGGAGCGCTTTACGGGGACTTGAAACTCTTGGGAAGCCCAATGTATGAGCGTCTTCAATACCCATGAAGGCTGAGCAGCGGCTTTGTTGCACAAGATGCGCTTTTCGTAGAGGTTTAGCGTCGTGTACGAGGCTGGTTGACATGTCATGATGTCGTGCAGATAATGTTTTAACTGAGAGTTTGAGTGTCGCTGTGCTCGCTGCGATTTGAGGTGGCAAGAGGCCGACGTGTCATCCCTCCTCGAGGAGGGGAAATCTTTGAAGTTAATTGGATGGGTGGTTGTCATGGGGAGTGGATAGCCGACGCGAGCAAATCGTAGCACAGAATCATTTAGTTTTGGAGGCCATCGAAACATACCGGGGCCGAAAACGCGGTGCACATATGTACTTAGACTTCATTGCTTGAAGGGAAGATTGCCAGCTTTCCAAAAAAGGAGGCTCCGGTTCGCTTCGTTGGGGCGTATTGATCTCCACAAGGGCCAATAAAGTTACATACAGAGAGATGTGGAACAGAGTCGGACGCTGGCTTCATTCTCAAATCGACAGCAGCGATCAAAAGATCTCAGCGTAGAGCGCCTGGGGCATGAGCCCCCAAGCGAATTATGATGCAAGAAACAGCGACAGCAATGGACGGGTGGCCCGCGGTGGCACGCGGCGACAGCAAGAGCTGGCTGGTGGAGAGTGGCGACGGCGGCCTTTGGAGGAGTGGTTGTAGGCCCAGCACGTGAAGCTGTTCCAGCCAGCGGTTTGTACATAGAAACCTAAGGCTAAACCAAGCTCTAGTGCTGTTTTTAACCTTGCAATTAACTTTCAAAAGCTCAACGTACTATAGATGTTCACAGTTGTAGTCCTAATTTGTAAAGGGCTAACCACACCTTAATTACCGATGTACACTGTTGTGATGATAAAACTTGGGGTATTGATCGACTCGACACCATAGTCTGACTAATGAGATCCTATTGGTTGCCTTTTATCCCATGAATGGAGACATGTGGACAGTCACACACAAGTTCGTCTTTCGTCCGAAAGAACAGATTGCATATTGTTGTCGTTTTCCCGGTAGACAATGTCCCGGGCCGTTGTGTCTATGGCTGGCTCCCAGCAGCACACCAGTACCTGACCGAGGCTTTCGTTTAAGCAATTTAGCGACCGTACCCTAATCAAACAACCGTTTTGCCACAACGGGTATACAATGTAAATTTACTGTTCCCGGTTCCTACCAAGTTCCCAAATCAGTTTGGTGGGAAGATCATCAGTTACGGCCCCACGTAAATCCCGTCCAGATGGACCCGTATGACTCACTGTGAGCACCGCGCGTACTACTGGAAGTGGTAAAAGTCCAAGCGGAACATAATAAGGTGAAGCGACCTTGCGTATATATTTTATTGTCTACCGATTTCTCCAAAGACGTTTTTATACGGCTTCCATAGCCACCAATTCGACCCTATAAACCATGAAATTTATTCCATAATCTCTTGAGTATTTTTTTATTAATGCGATACTTTTTACAGTGTCAATAAGCTCTACATCCCCGAGTCCTAAGGCACCGCCGACCGTGAGGTATCCAGTCTCTAGCACACGTTTAGGAAACTTGTCACCATTTACAAGTCGACCGGAACTGGGGTGTACCCTCCCAAGGTTCACGATGCAAAGGCTTTGAACCAAAACGTTAATGCTTCGCCACATGCTGTTGTGCTATCAGCTCGTACCACGCGGACTCAAACGGATGATGACCAGCCCCGCACTGCCCAAATGGGCCGTCTTCCGGCGAAGGAGACTTGAAGAGATCCCCGGACTGCTGCTGGCAACCCAACCATGGCAGAGATATGACTGTGTTGGAGTACATCGACCATTCGTACGGTATCGTTCATATTGCGTTTAGATTACTCATATTGTATTAAAACATTTACATAACTAAGGAACCTGCATGTATCCTTGGCCTCACGCCTACCTCCTAGCCGTCGGCGACATGCAACACCTCGCGGATATGTGTGCACCCATCACCATCTCGTGGTGTCGCTGTTTCGGCTCGGTTTTTTGACTTGCTATATTCAATAAGAACTGCTTTTATATACTAAAATGTTGCGTTTTGTCGACCACACGGTCTAGCTTCCCGGAGACATATCACAGTCTTCAGTGGGAAGGCGGTTACGCTACTGGAACTAATATGACCTCCCGTCTGGAAACTGGTTTTAATGTGACCGGTTTTCGCTTCTTGCTCGAAAACTTTAATAAACTGTGGGGGCAAGTTTGATGGTTACGTGTCGCGCTGGCCACGTAATTGAACGGTAGCGAGCTGCTATATTAAGTGAAATAATATGTTCCTCCGCGATTGGACTTGCAGTGGTGTTGCACCATTTTCCGTCCCAGTTCTCTTGGTTACATTTAATTTCAATTATGATGACACCTGTACGCATGCAGACCGTTCGTCTGCAGAACATGCTGCCATCTTGACGATGAATGACAAGAAGAAGAATGGTCGGCCTGCTTAAACGTACTGTCGACATGACGACGAACGACGAGAAGAAGGTGGAGATGCATCTTTTTACATCTAACAGGCTTCTTTGCCTTGAAATATCATTTCCAAATTCGCACAGGACTGCAATGAGCGACGCAGGCAGTTCTCCGAGTGATCTCACCGCAACTGCCGCACGGCCTCAACGCGAGAACAGTTTTATTGAGGCGTTTTGCATTTGATCGTTGTTTTTACGTCAGCGTGTAACAGTGCTTCTATCACGCCACTGGTACTGGAAATTGGGATAATGAAACGGAGATAATAGATAACGTTTATTGACATTGGCCAACTACTGCATCGGCTTCGAGCTACAGTTAACAAGACTGCCCGGATGAAGTGGGGTTTTGTGTTGTTCTTGTGATATTGGAAAGTAACCATAGCCGAGCAGGGCAGAGTTCCGAGTCGCAGGGCCGTTATGAACTCCTTGTGCGACTTCTGACCAATACCCACAACGTCGTTTAAGTTATGAGAGTATGACTAAATGACATCTTTAAGATCATTTCAACAAACAGTCAAAACGTGAACTTAATCTGAGGTTCGCATATCGTATAAGCTTTTACGTCGACCACAAGCCTAACAATCCCGCAACAAAACTATATTTGCATCCAAAACAAACACAAAGATACGCTAAACAGTCGCAATTATTTCGCAACTATAGTTGACTGTGTGGTAGCTGTGGTTTGGTCAAAATGAACGTCTTCTGGCACGTCTGAAGGGCCGCCTTCCTAAACTTCATTGGTTCGTCTCGTCTACAAATTTGAATGTTACTATGTTCAAACAGGTGGGAATGATCCAAGATCCACTGTGGTCTGGGATCTGTCCAAGTAGTCCTGTTGGCACCAGACCACTCCGTGGCCGTTAAAAACAATTTTGTATGTCACACTCTTCCCAGCTCGGGATTATTGCACTAACGTGCTCAATGACGACACCGTAAAACATATGCGAGCCAAAGAGGCAAAACTGGAACCATTTCCATGGCAAATGCGAGTCGGATACTCAGTCGGGGTCATTCAGAGGAAACAACGCAAGAGTATGCATTGTTGCATTGTATTCAACCCAAGTCGTGGCGAAACAGTTTTTCAGTAAGGCACAAATCAGATTCGGGCATGAGCGCCGTTCGCTGAGCACACATACACTCGAGAAAGTCGTGATTTGAGAGTGAACAAAAATATTAGGATGTTCGCACAGTCGACGAGTGCATGAGGGTGTGTCGATCATGCTCAGAATTTTATTATTAGTTGTTTTTAACCGTAAAAACAGCAAGCATGTATGGCATGCCCTGACACAACAAATATCGCAAATTCGGGATAGGATCTGAAGTTTAAGCTAGATAAATGGTGCAACTTGGTGAAGTGCATCCGCAATGAAGCAGCGCGCAAATTTGTTTAGCACCTCTAATCACATCATGATATCAAGATATTTACAAAGGGGGCATATTGAACGCAAGCAACTTCAATTCTTCATTTTCAACGCCCTTTAGGTCCAAATTATGTTATAATTCGTAGCAGCTGGATATGCATGATTTAGAGACATTATCCGCTCTGGTGACGGATGTACTTGACTATTAACCATGAAAATTTGCCCCACTAAAATATTTATCTATCTTTAGACGTATTCCAACCCCCATTTTATATCTCGAAATTGCGCGTTTAGTTTATAGTATCTCAATTGTTGTACATCGCCTGTTAATGACCAAGACGCCATCTTTACATTTGCGGAAGTACAATTATTAACCCTTTCGCGAACAAGTTATTAAATATACCATACTAACTCAAGTAGGTTAGAAATGAAAAGCTATCAAACTAATGGACGTGTACTCATTTGAACAGAAGAGACACCCGTATCTTGGTTGAAGAATGGAAAGCAGCAAAAGGCTACTATCATGTATTTTTGATTGGCCAAAAAGCAAATCCGCGACTGTTGGGCGATTCAGTGTGTCTACGAAAGATCGTATTCCCCGCCACACAGCGATGCCATTGGGCAAACAAAGAGTAGCCAGCTTAGAATCAGTCGTAGGATACGCCTGGCGCGACACGAAACTTCGCGATATATTTCAGAGTCGCGCGTTGGTTGTACGGCAATGGCTGACTACCGACCGACAGTTGAGCGAGCCGAGGTATGTTATCGTTTGTGCATGACTGGTATCACCTTTCCAATTAAGTTTGCCATTGTTCAGCCATAGTTCCCAAAGCCCTACACATCGTCCCACAACACCGAAGGACTTGCGCTCACCAACGTGCGCGTTGAGAAGCTCCCTGTCAATACTACCTCCAGGCTTCAATCGCTAGACCAGGGAATCATCTACTGCGTTACGCGCGATGATCTACGCAAGAAGATGGAGTATGCATTGGATGCTGTTGATGAAGGCATCGAGAATCCCTACAAAGTTGGCCCCTTGACAGCCATCGAGTGGTGTTCAAAAACGCGGCACGATCTTCCTATTCAAACTATAGTACACTGCTGGTTGCATCCCATTTGACCTCTAAGGCAGGCGTTAACTTCATACTGTAGTATATCAGTACAGTTGTGGCTGTGTGAAATGAGGCATAGCCTTCAGCATCAAATAACTCTTGATATCTTTGTGCATATCAGGCGGTCACTATTTCAGACACATCACTGTAATTACTTAGCAGCTACAGCCTTTAGTTCTTCTATTGAGGTGTCCAACGGTATTTTTGTTGTAAATTTGGGGTGACGGTCTCGTTATGGTATTTCCCTTTTAAATATTATAGAAGCCATGCTAATACTGTATGTGCACCATCGCACAGAATTATTCCAACCGTTTAGGAAACTTGGATAGAATATATGTACAAGTAGCTAGTTTTGCTTTCACTTCAACTCTTCACAACATCCGCTAACCAAAAGAGCACGAACACTAACTAATCAATATACACACGAAAGAGAAGGTCACCCCCCAATACATATATGCACAACAAAAACTAAAAACGAGCTTTTACTACTCAAAACGAGCATTCCGACAATCTTTGATATAAACTATCTCCTCTGCTGTCCCCTGGCGTGATTCCGGGGCGGTCTTAGTTAGTAACTCAGACTTGCGTGAAGCTTCTCGGGCCTCGGGCCTTCACAAGCATGGCAATTATTACTAATAATTTATTAGCACTACCCTGCCACTTTTCCAAGATCGCATATGTCAATATTATTATTCGCGCGAAAGCTTGCGGGTGTTAAAAATTTGTTGCACGTTTGATAGGCAAAATAAACCTACAAGAATCGCTCCATTCCTGTGGAGTCCAGTCTCCAGACGACCACGACCACCATGGCTGCCGCCGGCGCGCCGCCGCCGCCGCTAGCGGCTACACCAAGGACACCGACCCGACAACCGGCTACCGACTACCACATCATACACAACCTGCATAAACAACCAAGACTAGCTGCGCCGCGTAATGCAGCGCCATCATAAACAGCCAACGACTGGCCCTGCGAGGCCGAGGGAGGCTACCACAGGGCAGCACCCCTTGGGTAGGAGCAGAACTAGGAGATCATTGCTTCCGATCAATCTACTTACTTCGCAACTTACTTCCAAGCGCGCAAAACGTCATAAAGAATTCTTTTCGACTACTACAAGCATCGCAACGACATGCTAGGCATCAGGGACGACTTCGAGTACGACTCTGAGGGTGATGTCAGGATCGCGATGCCGCAGCCCATCTTCGAGGTGATGCGAGCTCCAAGTCTTAAGGTGTGGAGCCAAGCTTCGATCTCGACTTTCCTCCGGGAGCGGAGGCAGTATGAGGGCAAGGTGCTAGAGCAGTGTCGAGTCACGGGCGACGTCCATGCAGCCGTGACCCGGAGCATTTGCTCTTCGATTGAGCTACGTGTTTTGGAGCACGTGGCCCGCTACATTCTGAAAAAGGATGTCGCCAATGTGACCGACGAGATGTTGGTGACCGAGATGAAGCGGAAGGTTGGCGCGATGATGAACGACCGCATCCCTGACGTTATCCAACTGTTTGCAACTCAGTTGAAGATGGACCTCGCAGAGGTTGACGTCGAGGCACGAGTTGCCAACTACTTCATGGCTTTCGACCGCATCGTCAAGGACAACGGCCTGTCTGGTATGCCTGGACGGGCCCCTGTCGTTGGTGAGGAGGGCCGGCAGCGCATGGAGTTGCGCTGCAAGCTGTTACTGGCCAACGTAACACCGGAAATACTTCGAGTTGACTTGAAGCGGCTCAAGTAAGCCGCGTGCACAGCCATCGAGTGCCCCAGTAAGTGGCCGCAGTACTGGGGGCAGCGCAAACCGCCGCGAGATGGATGTTTGATCTGCAAGGGAGCACACTGGGCTCGAGACTGCCCAACTGCTACAACAGAACAGAAAGCTGACGTGGTGAAATCGCTGCGTGAGAAACGTGACCGCCAGCCGGAACGTGTCAAGCGTATCACGGCTGATGGTGAGCCGGCGTTCAGGAGTGCATTGATCAATGGTGTGTTGGAAACACCATTCTGTCCCGACACTGGCTCGGACGCTAACATCATCGGGCGACCTGTCTTCGAGGAACTACGAGACCTGGTCCCGAACTTGTCCACCGAGCGTGTGGAGCCACCAGTCAGGGTGGTTGCAGCCGGCGGCAGCACGATGCTCTGTCACGAAAAGGTTCACATTGATCTCCAGATTGTGACAGCCGCCGGGCCGCTTGCGCTGACAGGCATTGAGTGCCTCGTCTTGGATGCACCCGAGGAAGAACTACTGCTCGGACGGACGACTCTACAATCGATTGGTGTGGATCTCGATGGGATTTTCGAACAGTTGGCCCAGCAGCATGTAGGTGAAGCTGATGCCGAAGCCGATGATATCCCTGACGTCCATGTCGAGGTTCTGGGACCCCCAGCCGACGATTCGGTGATGAGTGTTTTGCATCGTCTCGTGGACGATGCTCTTGGGGCAGGCTTTGAAGTGAACCTTGGTGATTTGCTCAGGGAATTGGTGGTCAGCTACGTCGACGTGTTCCGATTGCAGCTAGGCCGCGATGAGCCCGCTGACGTGGAGCCGTTGGCGGTGCGACTTGTTCCCGACGCGAAGCCCTGTCGAAGTGGTGTGCGTCGTTATCCTGAGGCACAGCGCCAATTCCTGCGGGATTATGTGCGGGAGTTGGAAGCTGCAGGCCTTGTCAAGCGCAACAATAGCAGCCGATGGTCCTGTCCAGCGTTACCGATTGCCAAGAAGGGAACGAATGAGTTTCGGATCACGATCGATTACAGGCCGGTGAACAAGCTCACCGTTCCGCTGGCCGGAGCAGCACCTAATCTTGCTGTGGTAGTGGAAGCTGTGCGAGGCGCCTACGGGTTTGGGACTTTCGATTTCCACAAGGGATTTTGGCAAATGCCACTTCATCCCGACAGTCGGGAGATGTTTAGCTTTGTCACTGAAGACGGGGTGTTCACTCCGACCCGCGTGCCCCAAGGGGCTAGCGACTCAGCAGTGTATTTCCAGGCACAAATGAACGATGTGCTCAAGGAGTTGCTTTTCAAAAGCGTTTTCGTGTGGATCGACGATGTGCTTTTGTTCGCACAGACACCTGGTGCATTTCTAAACAACCTGGAGACTTTTTCGCAATCTTACGCCAGCGGATGCTGAAGTTGAACGCGAGGAAATGCAGATTGTTTGCTCGCCGCGTGAGCCGGTGCGGCAAGTTGATCGATGGCGATGGTGTACAGCACGATCCAGCACGTCTTGCGGTGCTGCAGCAGATGCCACTGCCCCCGACAGGCGCGGCGTTGCAACATTTCCTGTGTGCGTTGAACTGGTTACGTGACTCGCTGATCGACTACTCTCGGACGGTGGCGCCACTGCAGGAAAAGCTGGAGAGGGTGATGCAGGAGCGTGGACGCCGCAAGTCGCAGCTCAGCGGTGCGATTCTCGAGTGGAGTGACGACGACCAGGTTGTATTCAAGCAAGTACTGGCCATGGTCGCTGCCTCATGCAAGCTCATCTTCCCTGACAAAGGAGCCACGGTGAACATGTTCTGTGATGCCTCGTTGACAGGTACTCGATCGTGGTCACGCAAGTACGTCGCTGGCAACAGGATCTACCTGTCGAGGAGCAGTCACACGAGCTACTCATCTGCCGCGGTGGCCTCTTCAAAGGCGCACAAACAAACTGGTCAATTGTAGAAAAGGAGGGCTACCCTATCGTCAAAGCCTGTTCAGATCTGGACTACATGCTTCAACGTGAAAATGGGTTTCACGTGTACTGTGACCACTCCAACATGATCAAGCTTTTCTTGCCGGAGCAAGAAGTGAAGCAGCACGTGAAAGGTAAACTGCAGCGATGGGCACTGACTTTGGTCGGCTGCCGCTACACCATTCATCACATTGCCGGCGAGAAGAACCTGTGGGCAGATATAGTGTCCAGGTGGGGACAGCCTGCAGCGGCTGGTGAATTGCTGGCAGTAAAGAGGGTCACCACACGTTCGCTCAAGTTCTCTTGGAGCTGCGTCCGCTGCAGGACGACCAGTTCACGTGGCCAACCCACACGGACATCGCAGCAGCGCAGCGTCAGTACGCGTACGATACTCCCACCTGCATGAACGCCGTTGACGGTGCTTTGGAACAGGATGGCAAGCTGTGGGTGCCGAGCAAGGCAAAGGAACTGGTGAAGCGGCTACTAGTGATAGCCCATTGCGGCGCTCAGGGGCACCGTGGTGTGCACGTTATGGTGGAGATCATTGCTTCCGATCAATCTACTTACTTCGCAACTTACTTCCAAGCGCGCAAAACGTCATAATTCCATCATATCATTTTCCGTTTGTATGGTTCGTATTGTTGAGAGTACGCCACATGCTATTATTCATAGCTTCGTTGCCAAGACCCTCATTTTTTCCCGCACAGCGTGGGGAAGAACATTGTCAAGCTGACGACGCCACCGGCGTAGTGTCTATAGTATTGGCCGCAGTTCATCAGATATAGACGATGCTGCACGAACAAGTTTGACGCTAGGTTTCCACGCGTGAACTGGCCATACTTCATCCATATCCTGGATGATTCTCCGGTGCGACGGGTTTTCGTCCACCTTCAGGGCCTTGTACAGGTGCTCAGTTTTGATGTTCGCCTTCCAAAACTGGTAGAATTCGCGATCACGGGCAGTAGCGGACGTCATCGCTTTGCTGATCATGACCTTGTCGATAGTTCGTTCTTTCTCGTCATCGCTCGACCTTCTCGTCTTGTGGTACGGCACTACCAGTTCATGTATCAACACGCAGAAGAGATTGGAATCAATGGCGATAGCTTGAAACTAACCCTCATACGATTGGGTTTTGAGGCGCCAAAGGATGTGAATTTACCTCCGCCCCAGCAAAGAATTTGGATATCTCGACTGTGACCAAATCACTCTTTTCTTATCTGTTTGGTAGACGAAATATCCTTTACCTAGTTAATCAACTTTATTCTCTCTTCTCGTCTTGT
This sequence comes from Phytophthora quininea, assembly GCA_011947345.1. Classification (NCBI taxonomy): domain Eukaryota; phylum Oomycota; class Peronosporomycetes; order Peronosporales; family Peronosporaceae; genus Phytophthora; species Phytophthora quininea. Next base: position 540,380 of record JAAVTG010000561.1, read on the forward strand.
GGTTTCGAAGAGAACGCTGGGCATCGGTCGAGTGAACTTGGTCCGGTGACACCCGCCGAGTTGGGGATTTCAGCGAAAGCGGAACTTGCTTGAAGGAAAAGAGCTACCGCAGCCAACAGGATCAGGGACACTCGCATAACTTGGATGTTGGAGGGTTTTGGTGGTTGTGAGCAAATTCCAGAATGGCTGGAGAGTCTGCGATGAAGAATGCTACAGTTGCGTTGGTCCAGCAGATCCGAATTCAAGATAGTAAACATATCCAGCCATCCTACATAATATGCAAACGTGCAATGAATGATCGCTCCATCGTGAGAGGGCCAGCTACATCACAATGTACTGTATAAGGAGCGCCACGATCGCTAAAGTAAATTGAATTCTAGCATGTCAAGTCACACAGCTCAAGCAGGAAGCTGCGCCGATGAGGACTCAATACCGATCGACGAATATTTTCCGAGGTATCGACGTTCTAGCACTTCTCAGAGCACAAACATGTATTTGAATGACATTTCGGGTCGAACGACACGAACAAACCAAGCCCACGTCATTGCGCTCGTGAAAACTCCTGCCGGAAGCTCCATCGACGGCAATTTGTCTGGCACCTGCGCTCGAACAGGCTCTGGAAAATATAGTCTCGCATACTCCACATTGGCGGGCCCTATGGCGGCATGAAGGGGGTATAGTTCTCGTCGAGACCTTCAACTATGACCACATCGACACCTTTGTCGCCTTCGACTTCCTTCCATAGGTGCACAATGCAGCCACAAACCTGCTGTGCTGGTCCGGGGCTGCTACAAAGCGACAGGATTCCGTCGATGGACAAAGTGCAAGCTTCAGCAGCGGCGACGATGACCGCTCTTATTCTGCTGTCAGCAGAGCCTCTTTTCCAGCGGTGAGACTGTGGCGCTGCAATTGTCACGTCCACATACGATTCGATCTTGGAGGGGTCTCATCCGTGGCCGTTGAGAGGGCGCTTTGGAGAGGTTGGCACTCGGAATGCCACCCATGGCAGTGACTTTGACGTCACTGCCGCTCGGGAATTTTGCTTTGTCTTTGGTAGTGCTATCAACAAACTGTTAGATAAGCGGGACTTGGCTGTGGCTCAGCAAAAGATTGGAGCCTCTCAAAGTAGTGTTGAAGAAGTGCTAGCCAAGAGACTACAGCAGTTGATGGAGAAGAATTAGCAGATCCCTTGGACGCCTGTCGATGGCTTGGTGAATATATCGAAGTCACGGTCTCGATGAAGAAGGCGATATGTGAGAGCACCTGAAGACTATACTTGCTAAGAAAAAGTGGTAGAAGAAGTCAAGCTAGAAGCCCGTCAAGTCGTCGCTATCACTTTTGGTGCTAAAGCGGACAACGCCGTATGAACGTCCAGTGTTTCGTGTCCTATGTAAGTGTCTGGAAGCGGCTCGGTACAAGCTAACCAACATTTCAGACGAATTGGAGAAGCACACGTCTGAAAGCTCTCGCCGACTCGGTGCCTCATGGTCGTGTTATGTTGACTTCTCGATGAGCGGATAACTACTATACTCGGTGCTAGCTACACTACTAATACAAAGCTAGTTGGAACCGGACTTATACAGGTAGGAGAGGTGGGGGCTGAAGAAGCCCATTTCTGTCGAGGAGTTGCCTTGGATCGCGTCGAGTAAAGAGCCGAGGATTCGACAAATAAATCGGCCTAAACGCGAACGCTGGGGAAAGTGTTGGAGACATTCGTTCAGTCGGGCTCGGGCGAGGGATCCAGAGCGACGGTGTAGTGCGCGAAAATGTGCACTGAAGACCGAGGAAATGTGATAAATTGTCTTCTTTGCTTCCAGTGGAGGTTGATCCTCGAAGAGGTGTTTGTTCCGAGCAGTCCAAATACTGTGGAGCGTGATGCTGCACATTTGGGACCATAAAAGACTGAGCTCGTCAGTGTTTGCCCGAACTCGAGAGGTCCACGTCGGTTCAAGAGGAATGCAAACGAGGGCCCAGGAGATCGTGACGATGAGTGAATGCCAATCTGCACGAATGAGCTGCCAAAGCGACCTCGCTCGTTGGCACTCAAAAATAAGTGGCGCTCGGATTCAATAGCCGAACAGCCCGGATACCCACAACTCAATGCCATGGACGAAGAGCGCTGTAGGAACCAAAAACGTGATCGTGTCGGAAGAAGGTGCCTCATGATTAGTGGTCGCTTCGAGCTCTTCACGCTGTCCAGAATGGCATAAACAGTAACAATGATGTTCAAGAGCAAAGAATAGTATGGTTGTTTGACGATACGTTCGTTTGAGTAGATCTGATAGATGTACCTGTACACTTCGCTCTTGATTCCTTTATTTCCCACCGATTGATGGCGACACCACCGCATCAGCTTGTTTCCTTATGCCTTCGAGACACCGTCTTTGTATTGAGGCTTCAACTCGTAGCAGCTTTTGTTTGGACCCTTGCGGTGGTAGACGCAGATTTCCTTCAGCACCTCCTTCAGGAATGACTGCGACAAAATCAACGTATGAGCTTGTTGTCCCCAGTAAAAATAAAACTTTGACGACGTACCTCTGGCTGACGGCAGTGGTAGTTGAGTTCCTTGAGCGGCCAGTATTCGCGCTCCTCGAAGTGATGGAACACTAAGTTCTTGAGTTCGTCCTGTAAGCATCAAGCCCACACATGAGCCCACAATATATATACGTAACATTTGTTTGCAGCGCCGTGCCTTGCTCATCTTGATCTTCTTGTCTATTCGATCGCCCAGCTTGAAAGACTCGTCGTCCTGCACCAGCACACATTGCTTGTCAATACACAAACTCACACAACAAGTCACCATAAAGCTCACCTCTTCGACCTCCTCCGGCTTTTCGATGGTGAACTGGATCCGTGTCTTCTTCACGCGCGGCAGGTCCTCCAAGGGCTGCACAATCCTAAATACAAAATGAATAAAGCATTTAGTTCACCTATCAACATGATTTCATTCAACTTCTCCTCGCACCTCGTCTTGACCATCGACTTGATCAGTCGCTGCTTGCACATCCGACTGTACTGGTCGTTGCGCTGCGCCATGACGGTGCAGCTGTTCTTGACCGTGCCTTCAATGGCCATGCGACCGGAGCCGTCCAGCGAGAAGACCTTGAGCTTCAGCGGCGTCTCGCTGATCTCCACGCGGTACTCGGTCGGGATGTCATCCTCCAGCGTACTTGGGTTCACGGTCAGCATGCCCTTGCGACGGTCCAGCACGCTCTTCTTCTCCAGCTTGATGGAGCCCAGCATCAGCTCGCTCTCTGTAATGACAGCGTTATAAATTAGTATAATATATCATCATTTTCCTGTTTAGACACTTACCCTGGACGTTCTTCCATGACGCGCCCAACGCTGTCTGCCATGTACCAAAAGGAAATACCCATTTCCAGAGCGAAGGAGTCATCGTTAGCAGACAAAAAGGGTATGCACAGTTAGCCCAGAACACGCAGAAGGTGGAGATGTACCGGGATCTTGGCCAGGTACACCTCGCGGTCCTCCAGCTCCAAGTGCAGCGGCTCCACGACTTCCTCTTGCTCGGCCATGTTGTAACAATTCCAAACTGACAAAATTTAGATAAAGCGTCAGTAACATGGACACTTCATAATAGTGACAAAAACTGTAGCCATCTCTGATACAGCACACCGGAACTGAGAGTCTCAGTCTGAGACCATGAGCGCGTCGGTGCTGCTGCTGAAGGCTGCGGACGACAAGTACAAGACTGCGCTGGAGACGCCTGCGCAGGACGACTCGTCGCGGCGCCAATTAACTGCGTTCTTCGCAGACGTGCTGAGCTTCGAGTATGTCAACACCAACAAGCTCCTGACGGTGTTGGCACACTTGGACCAGTACAGTGGCGTCCTGGTCACAAGTCCTCGAAGCGCCATCGCAGTCAGCACCGTCGTCGATTCATTGGATAGCGACAAGAAGCAGGAGATCCTAGAGAAGTTGCGGAGTACTTCGGTGTTTTCCGTGGGGCTGCCACCTCCCGAGAGCTGGAACCTCTCGGCGTCACGTGTCAAGGGAACGACAGCGGCTCGGCCGATGTACTAGCCGAGTATCTGCACCAGGACGGCGTCCTACCGGACGACTGCAAGGAGAAACCCATGCTGTTTCTGTGTGGCGACAAGCGTCGGGATGCGCTCCCCGACAGCTTCAAAGCTCGTCATCTGCCGCTAGAAGAGCTGACAGTCTACCGGACTTGTGCAGTCAAGAACGTGGCGTTTCCGGACGGCTGTAAAGTCCCCGACTGGGTCGTGTTCTTCAGTCCTAGTGGTCTTAAGGTCATGAAGGAGATGGACTTGCCGTGGGACTCCATCCGGAAGGCTGCGATCGGTGCGGAACAAGTTATCTTGTGGGGGCCGTGGAATATGTAGTAACTTTTGTTGCTTGTTGCTGCAGGTAAGACGACTGCTGCTGCTCTTCACAGTCACGCAGAGGAGACGCAATTTACCTACTGGGAGGCGGATGTAACAGCGGCGAAACCTACTGCAGAGGCGCTGGCACACGCCATCTTCAGCTTCGAAGAGCAACGCCCGTAAAAGAACAAGTCTCTTGCCTGTTTTGCAACGTCGAATTGATTCTGTTACAATGCATGTGAACTCTTGTGGTTCCTGTTTGTCCCGTGAGCAATTTTATTCCTCCGTCTCCTTCTTGCGCGGCTGCATGGCGAGCTTCAGCGCCTGTAGCAAACGGTAAGTAAACAGACGTGAGGACTCTGTTTTAAACGCCACTACTGTGGAGTTGGTAGTGTACTTACCTCGGCGCCTTCCCGTCGCGCGTTCCAGTCGGCCAGCGGGCCTGTGACGAGGTTCATGGTGGCCACGGCCAAACCGGCAGTCAGCAAGTAGCGAGCGGCTCCGTTCATCTCGATGTGCGGCTCCAAATGAAGAGGCCGCTCAACTGCAGCCATAATGGCTACACAGTTTAGCACCTTGTTTTGACACTTGGCTACACTTGAAGCAAAGTTGCCTTTTGCCAGGCATGTCCAACGAAGGCCAGCGTCTTGCTGGTGCTGGTACTGGTGGACAGGTCTTACGTCCTCATTTGAGTTCAGGCGTATCCGGCCACCACCAGCGCCTAGATTGATGGTCATCACCACCAAAACCACAGTTCTGGTGGTCTTGCCTAGTTACTTTTCAAACCACCACCAACATCATGAAGACCTCGACCTCCTTACTCGTCGCTGCTACTACCATGGCGATCTTCTCATCGGAGACCGTCGCTTCGAAAGAGTTCGTGGCGTTGCTGCCCAACGGCGGCAACGTCCCTAACGCCCCCGCCATCGGCCACTCCGACAATACCGGCAAGTCGTCCGCCACCAACGCGTTCGGTAATGCGTTCGCCGACGCCGGCAAGTCCTGGACGGCGGGGCTTTGCCAGGCAGACACCGACGGGGACGGTCAGACCAACGGCCAGGAACTCGGCGACCCGTGCTGTGAATGGACTGTGGGAGCCACCCCTCGCTGGACCTCGGGCGTCTCGCACCCGAGCGACGCCTCCAAGACTTCCAACGAGAGTCTCTGGGCCAACATCAACTGCACCGGAGTGGCCACCATCGCCACTTCGAGTGCTAACAGTGTCCAGCCATTAGGTCTTGCCTTTGCGGCAGTCGTCGCGGTCGTACTGAGTGTGTAGATCGAACACGAAGGATAATTGTCGAAATGCTAGGACGTTCAGTCTCTTAGGCGTTTCACCATGCGATCAGTCTTCGAGGAACGACTAGCGCCATGGGTTAGCAAACGGGTGGGCAGTTTCGACGCTTTTGGAATTGCAGACCCCATCCATTGCCTTGTTCATTCTCCAAACGACCGCGCCTCAAGCACACCACCACCTCGCGAACCAGCCATGAAGATCGCCACTGTAGTCACGCTCGCTGCTGCTTTGCTGAGCTCTGCAGCCGACGCGAAAAAGGAGTTTGTCCAGCTCATCCCGAACGGTGCCAACGTGCCAAACGCGCCTGCCATCGGTCACAAGGACAACACGGGCGACTCGTCGTCGAACAACGCATTCGGCACGGCCTTCAACAACGCAGGACTTCAGTGGACTCTGGCGCTGTGCAAGGCCGACACCGACGGCGATGGCCAGACGAACGGTCAAGAACTAGGCGACCCATGCTGCGAGTGGACCAAGGGCTCACAGCCCCGGTGGACCTCGGGGTATCGCACCCGAGCGACGCCACCAAGACATCGAACGCGAGTCTGTGGGCCAACATCGACTGCTCCAACGTCACTGCCATCTCCTCGACCTCTGCTGCCAGCGGGACGTTCGCTGCTACTGCAACGACGATGGTTGCTGTTGGTATCGCTGCTGTATTGAGTTTCGCGTAAGGTTTGAGGCTCACAAATGAAAGTTTACAGCAAGTCACGAACGTCTTGATCTGACGACTTGCACTACTCAGGATACATTTCACTCAACTATGATAACTTCTACACAAAATGAAACAACATTTTTATTTTAGCCAGTAAAAACGCTCCCAAAACTTATTGTATTAGCCAATAAATGGCTTTATCAAAAACTCATTCAGTTACAACGGGCTGTTTTCATCTTTAAGGCCTGAAGATGAACACAGCCCGTTGGGCGGCGTAAGTCAAGACCCTAATCGGTATGCCTAGTTTTTGGCTACTGTTCGCGACAAATGCAAGGCTAAGCATGGGGGCATGATGATTGAGTTTCGAAAGTTCTACATAGAGGCGGTGTCGGTTCTTCACCCAGACAATGTCTCTTCTCTCCGGAACAAGTTTGGGAACATCTGAGCGACATGCAAGGATACGTTCTGGCTACTGAGAAGGCTTTCGGTGAGATCATTTCAATACAACTAGCAAATCTTCACTAAGCTGTAGCCGCTATTATCGCTTCCACTTGAATCAAAAGCATCATATTCAGGTGACAGCTCGCCGTCCACCATAACATTCACGTCATAAACTGCTACCACCGGGATACGATCCCTCTCCGTAGCGTTACCGTCACCACTGGCAACTTCCTCCACGCTGGCGTCATCCTCCACACTGTCACCGTCCTCCATTTAGCAACGTCCTCTGTGCGTTCGCCGCCCCCACGGTTCCGCCATCTTGCAGTGTGTTCTTAATAGCATGGATTATAACCTCAGTGCGTGGGCATTCCACCAGGTCATCGTCGTGTTGGCTGAGAGAGCGATCGACATATCGATCCGTGACCCCGCCACCATCTCGTCAGTCGCAACTTCTTCGCCGTCGATAATTTCCTCCTTTCCTTCATCATCCTCTTCGCCGATAAGACCTGACTCAATTACATAGCGTATCATGGCATTACCTCCTCGATAGCAGTATTGTGGTTAGAGATCTGCCGAGGGAGAGCCCCACATAGAAATGGCAACTAGAAATTACTTTAGAAATGGATACACGAGAAGATTGTGTATTATGCACTTAGTGGCAAAAGTACTTGTTGATGCCCACCACCAGCCTTTCGAAATGCGAGGACGGGAAGACGGTGGCATCGAAGTACCAAGAACGCCAAAGGTACTCATCCAGGTATGACGGCAACAGGTGCTTGTCGATACCGCGCATTTCCTTCAGCTTGTGCTTCACGAGAACCTCCCACGTTTCTTTGTTACGGTTCGTGCACGCCCTCATCGCGGGGTCGAAAAAGATCTTTTAGTCCCGCCAAAGTGTGCTGCAGGTTAGTTGATATGTAGCTTGTGAACTGGTCAGACATGATGGTCGTCTGAGGCTTGATATGTTTTTTGATGAGGGTGCTAAGTGTCTTCTTCGTACGGTCGTGGTACGTCAACACCTCGAACCAGTGCCCCGACGACTGGCCGACACTACCAAACAACCAACAGTCCTTGTGCTGCACACCACTGTTGAATTTACTTTTCTTCTTGTAGCTGGTCTCGTCGATTTCGACGATGTGGCCAAAATCTCCAAGCTGTTTTAAAAATTGTTAGTATACAACAAGCATGTCTGCTCTAGGTTTTGACTGTCGAAGACATTCGAGACCGACTTTCATGCTGCAGGGACAGTGTGATTCTGTGATTGGCGTTGTTTATCGTTAGTAGTTGTCATGTAGAACACTAGGCCGTACAATAACTTCAGCAACAAACGCCATTTCCTGCTCGAATAGCTGACTAAAGCTCGCTAACAATCGCAGGGGTACTGCTACTAGGTGATGCAGAATACTCGTACCTTACGGATGCATTCGACAGACGTTGCATTCACCGATGCCATCCATCGAGCATCATACCGTCAGAACGTTTAAGACAGGGCAATGAGTACTAAATGCACGCCCCTTTTTATTTGATGTAATCGTCTTATCATAGCACCATACCATCCAAGTTCCTCGCGGACTGGTATTTATTGTGTGCGATGTCCAGGCCGTCACAAGGAATACCTCAACTATTTGATCTTACGCGCCTGAGTCTCAGTTGCATCAGATTTGAACAACTTTTAATTTTAGAACTACCAGACCAACAGTCCTATTTTTTTTTTGAAATCTACGTCGATCTAACATCACTGTCGAAAAAAGCGGGAAAGCCATCGACGCCGATGGTGGGGAAACGCTCGCGGGAGGAAGCGGCCGCGCCGCAGACGCCGCCGCGCCGCCAGTCGCACCGCAAGACCGAGAGCCGCGTGCTGTTCGCAGACGTCATGGCCCAGGAGCGCGAGATGGAGCGCATCACCTACAACAAGAGCCACCCGCCAGCCCGCAAGGGCGAGACCGAAGCCTCGCCTGACGGAGAGAGCGCCCAGCGCAAGAAGCACAAACGCGCGGAACAGAGACGCAGTAAGAGGCAGGCGCTGCGCCGTAATATGAGCCCTCGCTCGCCTGACGGAGGCCCCGCGCGGTCTCTACGAGGGGGCGTATCCATGGTCAAGCTGGACGAGCCTGCGGCCCCCAGACGCCGCTACCTTCGAGACGAAGACGCCATTCAAGACGCCACACTGCACTCTACAGCGTGGAGACACTTGAAGTTTACCAGTGCGCCACGGAATATTTTACCAACCAAAGAAGGTGTGAAGGAGCCGTACGCTTTGGAGATGGACAGAGCTTTGGAAGAGTTTGACGAGGAGCTGAAGAAGAAATGCCAAGTGTCGAGGGAGTTTTAAAGCCTAAATTGACGATGACAAGCAGCACGGAGGCTCGGGACCGAACGCAATTAGATGAGAGAGTCAAGCAGCTGATAGAAGAAGCTACACCGCTGGTGAAGAGATGCCATGCAACCAGAGCTAATGCTGTGATTGCGAACACTAGACAACAGATCGCTGCGTACTTAGAGGCGCGGCCGATTGTGCGAGCAGAGGCGTCTCTTACTGGTAGGTACTATTTTGCAATTGTTGTGGTGCGTGTATTTCTTCTGACTATTGTTTTACGATGGATGGCAGCGTCCCCTCTCGATGTTTCTCGTTTGGAAAAGATTGCAGCTCGAAGACTCTTACGCAACGGTGAGTTTGAACCTGAGGATGAGTCGAGGGCCGGCTACTCGGTTGGGAAATCGGAATCTGGCTATTCCGAATCATATTATTCGAAAGTGACGTATTTGAGCGCGATTGCGCCGATGCCGCGCTCAACGACGTGCGTATTATCTTGTGGCACGCATCGTGTAGAAGATGACCCGATTATCCGCTTCGTGCCGTATTTTACCCCGGAAAATCGCAACCGCTCCAGTTTAGCGGTATGGAGCCACGCAAGATCACACTTGCAGGGATGGATGACGAGGTCAACGAGTATGTGTTGCGATATGTTGTACATGCGTGCGGTGGCGACCAGTCCGTTTTCGAAGCGCTCCAGCGCAATGGAGACTTTGCGCAGCCATTTGCCAATTATTTTGATCTGCTTACTCGTGTTACCCGCGATCAGCTTTACAAGACAAACATGGACAAATTGAAGGCGCTTGAAAAGGACTCAAGTTCACCTGCACCAGAGAGATGCGAAACAGCGCAACTACTTACCGAATGTGAAGCCGTTCGGATAGGTGCTCATTTGCGTGGCCGCCTTCAGTCCCTTCCAGCACACGTTTTATTAAACAACCTCCAAGACATTGAAGGAATGGGCATTCGAGATGCTCCTTCGCATCAGTTTAGAGAATTGGCCATGAAGTATCAGGAATTCTTTTGTCGCCGCTGCTACTCGTTTAGCTGTCGAAATCATAGCCGTGAGCAGCCTATTCCTGCTGTGCGAATGGACCCGAGATATCCTGTGGTGAAAAGATCCGCCAAGCTCCGGCGTCGCGTCGAAAAAGAGCAAACTGCGAAAGAACATGCGAATGAAGACGATGAAGATGTCGAGATGGATAACGAGGCCGGTGATAACGCCTCTGAAATTGTAGAGCCAGCTGATGAACAGGCCCCAGTCCTCGATCAAAGTAAAGAAGAACAACAGAATGCTGACTCTGTAGAAGAACCGACCCGACGCTCCGTGCGCGCACACGGCAGCAAATACGAAGGCGTCTTTGGCGTATCACAAGAAACAACTCAGTCGTGCGAAAACAGCGGATGCGTCCGAATATCTCGGGTTTGACGGCGTGTATTATGACCTTATTCATGACAAAAGGCTCTGCTGTTGTCCCCCGATGATCGATGCGGTCCGCAATGCGCCAAACCCGTTTTCGATGCCCAGAGCAACGGCATCGACAAGATAACCCCTGGAAAGATTCGGAGAGTGCTCTGCTGAACAAGGCGATAAAATGTGTAGGCCCCAATCCGTGTGTGCTATCAACTCTACTTGGAACAAGGTCTTGCGCTGATGTGGCAGATTTCCTTCGTCAACGCGAAGACCAAGCAGCAGAACAAGAAGTTTTCGATTTACTCAGAAACGGTTCGTATGGTAGGAATCGCGACAGAACCAACGGTGTTCTTGGCAACAGTCACGAGCATCTACGCCGCACGCGCTTCCAGCGCATGAAAGACCGCGGCGCAAACCATGAGTTCGTTCCTTGTAACCACCAAGGTGGGTCATGCGATTCAGCCCAGTGTTCTTGTATGCGTCGGGATCACTACTGTGAAAAATCGTGTGGCTGCTCTCCTGATTGTTCCAATCGGTTCCCAGGATGTCACTGCGAGGTCGGTCAGTGCCGTACGCCGGCATGTCCGTGCTATTTTGCTGCGCGAGAGTGTGACCCTGACGTTTGTGTCTCTTGTGGGGCTTGTGAACTCCCCGTCGTCGTGGCTGATGAGGACAGTAAGAGCAAAACACTGGCTCAGCTCAAGATCTGCGGGAATGTGGCTATTATGCGTGGTCGCATGCGGAAAATGGGCGTTTCGGCCTCGGACACTCACGGCTGGGGAGCGTATGCCCTCGAAAGTGTCAAGAAGGGTGAGTTTATGTACGAATACACTGGCTCGTTGCTCTCGCAAGATGAAGCTGAGCGACGAGGCAATGTCTATGACAAGGCGACGATCAGCTTCCTATTTGACCTCACGGAAGACTCCGTTGTGGACGCTACTCGTATGGGTAACAAGAGCAAGTTTGCTAACCACGACTCGGTGGATCCAAAGTGCTTTGCTCGGATCATGCTGGTCAATGGCGATCACCGCATTGGCATTTACGCCAAGAAAGACATCCACGTTGGCGACGAGCTGTTCTTCGATTATGGACACCATGGAGTGATCCCAGATTGGAGCCAAGCTCGAATTGGGCCTGGGAAAATTGCGCCATCAATCGAAGAGGAATCTGAGAGTGCCAAGGAGACCGATGGCGCTGAGGGTGACGCAACCTCAGCTGTTATAAAACAAGAGGCTGGACCTTAACACATTAAATAGCTGGGGTAATGTTCGTGTTTGCTTTTGCTAGGTTGTGTGCAGATTTGGAGAAATATTGTGGGCAAGAATGAACAGAAGCGCCTCGCTTATTGCTGGAGGCACACGCAGTTTTCTTGGTTGGGTTCGTCTGTGGCTGTTACTCGACGATGAACCGTTGTTCACATTGAAAATAGGTCCAAGGCTGCGATCGGAACTGCAGCCGACCGCGCAGCACGCCATGGACTACAACTGGGGTGATCCAAAGAAGAACTCGCTGCTCTCGTCCAGAATGATGTACGTGGTTTGCTAGGTAAAGATTAAGTTTCCTGCACTAACGCCAATCTGGGTATGCAGGGCGAAGGCAGAGGTCACTCGGAAGCAGAGATTGACACACGTCAAGTCCACAGTGTCGAATCAGCTGCATCCTGCTATCGAGCACAAATTACGAAGTCGGTCGGCAATAGATCTGCGCTTTAAGCCTTTGAGAACAATTCCAACGTTTAACGATATCGCAATGTGTTTGTTTCATTTCAACAGAAAAGAAGAAGGCACTGGGGTCTGCACGACAAAATGGATTGGCGGAGAGCTCGAATACCAACAACAATGAATTGCATGAGCACGACTCAACTGAGTTACCTCAAGTAAGCGACGACGACGCTGGTTCTGCGGACGACGTGTTTCCATTGCCGTCCCAGTCACCAAGCACAGACAGGTAGGTGCTTCTCATTAACATACAATTAGTATCACGCAAGCTGACCCGTGCTTTATGCTGCACAGATCCATGTTTGACGAGTTTGGTCTAAACGCAGCCGCTGATGGATTGTTCCACCCGGCATCGACCATCGAGGCCTTCACGGAGCATGACGCAAAGTACCGACAAGAGATTAAGCAACAAACTAAAAAGCCACGGTCAGGGGAGAGTATCCGCCATCGCGAGAGAACCACAAACTTCCATCCCTTTGTGGGGAAAGAACAGGCGTAGTCGTTTGTCCAGCAGACAGAGCTCCAAGCAGCACGGCGCAGCAAGCGGTGGTGGATCTGCTCCTACATCTATGACATCAGCAGCGTCGCTGTCAAAGCTACTGACACTGAAGAATCCAAGCGCAGCTTGTCGGCGAACCAAAGCGACTCAAGCCTGTACGCGCCTCGTCGCCAGGACACTGTGCCTTCGACGGCTGATCGAAATGCGCTCGACTTCTTCGAGAGCGACGGCGAAGAAGACAATAACTCAGCTCACCACTCGGCTAAAGGATCGAGTAGCACTCTGGACAGCAATACCGCTTATGATGGCGAGAACAACGCTGTTCCGCCCTTGGATATATCGCTGACGAAGAAGTTTGAAGAGCTGAAGCGGATCATGAAGTCCAACCGAGCCAAACGGGACTCTGCTCGACAAGATGGTGACATCGCAGAGACCCCAAACAGTCCAAAAGCGTCCTTCGAAAACAACCAGAATCAGGCTGACAGCGGCCCTTCATCTCACCGAAGCAGTGAGACCTCGTCGACCAAAGCAAAGCCAGCACTAAAAGACATTCTGCTAGAGGTGCAAAGCCAGTTATGAAGAGTAGCTCGTCCACCTCGAAGCGCATGACCACAAGAAAACCAGCTTCTAGCTCGGCGATTGTTTCAGCGCCTCCTGTCCGGTCTAAGAAGCAACCGAAAGCTCGCAGTGGTGTATCGCTCTCCGATTTAAAAGCAGAGCATCGAGAAGCGCTGCAGATGCTAAAAGAGCTAGGAGGTCCAATTGACCCTGATTATCAACTGGAGGATGCAGACGCCTCGACATTTACAAGTTTCCAATTGAGAAGGACGAACACCAGATCCACAACTGGATTGAGCAAGTCATTTGGATCAACGTCGTATGTAGGCGGTGGCAGCGGATCAATATCTGCCAGGAGATCGAATGCTAATCCACCTGCAACTCCACCAACCCCGCAACTTCTGGGATCAGCATGGTGGCGAAATTACGTGAATCAGTATCATCAGGTCGCGATTCTGCGCGTTCTGTGGGCGAGGTGGGCGACAACAAGGATCCAGATAAAACTACTAAAGCATTGACGCCCGAGAATTATGATACTTACGGCGTAGACAACCAGATCCATAGCGCAAGCTCTGTTAGCGAGGAAACAAAGCCAACATCGCCGGCTACAAACCCTGTGGACTCTTGGAAGCTGTACGAGAACGACCGTGCCGCCAATGACGATGAAGACAACAACGAAGACGAGGTGAAGCCTTCAGCTGGCGAGTATAGTGATGATGATTTCGATAGCGATTAATGAAGTTCTAATTGCCGCTACATCTTCAGGCTTTTAGGTTTTGCTACTCGTCAAACGCTTCCGACACAAGTCGATGGCCGATGCGAGCAATTCGTTCCCGAACTGATTCTCCAGGGCGTGATTCCTGCGCAAGCCAAATACTATTAGAAAGAGAACTAGCCACCAATATTCTAGTGGACGAACCTCAATTGATGCGTCAACCTTGGCTGGGCCAGGGAGAGGAGCCACATAGTCACTCCCGAGCTCTTCTTTCCCTTTTTCTATGAGCTCTTGGTACTCATGGCGGCGATGGTCGTGAGAGCGATGGCGATCTCGAGGCTCTTTGCGGCGGGCTGCTACATTTACTAATCGAGCTCGTCGAGTTCGTTCTTCCTGGGCAGCGACCATTTCTAAGTGCATTTTGTAGACCACTTCGAAGCGTTCACGGTCTTTCCACGGCACCACTTTACGCTCACGAAGATGCATGCTTTGTCCCAATTCCTTCTCGAGCTTCCGGAATTGCGCAAGATGCGGTGAGATGTCGAGGAAGGTATCTAGCATCGTACTGGCATCGCTACCAAACGTAGAAAAACTCGGCTGGAGTACCAGTGACTGGAGGTATCGATCATAAACCTCCATTCGCTGCCGGTTCTCGGCTTCCGAAGGGTGACAGTGAAGTTTACTACTAATTGTGCCCGAAGGGAACGAGGTATCACGCATCGCGGCGCCAAAACGTTGGCGGAGTTGACTATCAAAAGTCCTTAGCTCCTCGGTGGACTTTCGGAGCTTCCAAGCACACGAGTACTCAGTATTTGCCACGACATGTTGGGTCCGCTGTCGTCGTCTTGGTCTTCGTTTGCTACCAGCTCGCGTCCAAGAATCCAAGCCTTGATAGTTATCTCGTAATTGGACTTACCAGTTTCATGACGTCGGTCCGAAATGCGAGCAGCTAGATGCATGTGGTTCATGAAGGCACCGACCTGGGCGTTTAATTCTGCCAGACCCATCGAAGAAGACTTCTGTTGAGAAGCAATGCACGACTGCAAAGCACGCAGCCAGGTTTCCATGTACTGCCTGGAAGAGGAGGCACTGGAATTGCCCAGCTCAGCGCATAGAAAGTGGTGTTTCTTACTCCCGGACTCAGTAAGTCTGAAAACGAAACGCCTCGCCTTCTCGACACCAGCTTTCGTATCGCTCAGCAACTCTCCTAACTCGTCTGCAGAGACTACTGAGGCGCCGTTTAACTCCAACTTTCCCTTCCGGTCTTGCTGTGTCGCATCAGTGAAGAACTCGAGCACGTGGAGCGTTATCGTGAGCTTGAAAAAGCGCCGTGTCCAGATCTTCTTCTGCGTCAACCCCACGCCAGAGATCTCCAGGTGATCTAAAAGCCCTCCATTGTCGGCAGCTCTTGTAGCTTGAATCAGGAAAAGAAGTTGTACTGAAGAGACGGTCGTAGTATTTACAACTGAAAGTCGATTTGAAACCAACGACAGTCGGCATTTTGAAAGCGGCGATACTCTTGAGCTGGAGTTTTCAAAGCGGAGAATGAGAAATCATCACGATGGAGACGAACTTGAGCTATTCTTCGTGCCGAGCTGCTCTGGTGTGATAGCCAAAATGGGCCAATGCATTGGGTGATTTGCGTGGCAGTCGGATGCTGATCGGTGCGCGCCAGGCCCTTCGTACCTTTGTCGTCCAGTGGGTCTTGCATCAGCAGGCGCACTTGCGTTTGGTGGACATCAGGGGTTGACGCACCTCCATGACGAAGTCCTTGCCGATAGTTGGTTCGACACCAGCAAGTTTAAGTTCGCGTCGTGACGCATTTCAGTAATCAGAGCGTCTACTGGTGCTGCTGTTTTCTCGAGTTTTGCTTTCACATGCAGCGTCGTCAACTTTCCCTCGTGCCGTACGTCCCCCCACCAGAGCGTTCAGCAATCCTTCGCCAGCAGCGTCGACAGAGAATCCATACGTTTGACCACCACCATTTTCACTCTTGGTATTGGTCAATGAGGAAAAGAACGTCGTTATGGCATCACTCCAATTTCTTGAGCGACTCGACTTTATAGATACCCACGCGAAATACAAACCAATCCATTGAAAACTCTTACCTTTGTTCCCTTACGCGTTGATCACTTCCCGGTACTGGTCCATGACACTCTGTAGCAGGTCCTTGTTCTTTTTCCTCTGGTGAACTTTCTGTATTTGCCGAGATCTCGCAGCAGCTTTTTACGCGCAAAAGGCATCTGTGGTACGTGTCGCTGGAACACAAACAGTAGCACCTCGGTAAAGTTCTTGGACGTGGCATCCGCGTAGCTGCAGCTCCAGGCGAACCACTCGAGCAGCAAGTCGTAGCCCTGTTTGCTCTCGAACCGGCTCTGCATGTCCTGCGGCGTGGCAATAGACAGCGTGGCCTCCAGGATGAACACGGCTTGAGCTCGGTCTTCCACAGTCTTGACGTCGGTTCTGGCGGCCTGTAGGAAGGCCTCCAGGAGGTCCGGACTGGTCACGCACATGTCCTGACCGCAGTACTTGGTGGTGGCCTGCAGGATGAGCTCCGACACGGCGCAGGTCTCGGTCAGAGAGGTGTCCAAGTCGCGCAGAGGGATCTTGGCCTCGTGGGCGGCCAGCGTGCTCTCCTGGGACAGCGGTAAACGGCCGAACTGCTGCACGTAGGCCTCGGTCTGCTGGTGCATCTCCTCCATGAGCGTCCGGGCCGCTCGGTGCTGCAGCACCAGCACGTTCTTGAGCAAGTCGGTCGCCTTGGCTTGCTCGCTCATGACTTGGCTGATGATCAATAAGTTTGGTGTAGTGAATAGTTTTGTGGAATATAGTAAAACATTAAACTGGAGGTCATGCTGAATCACCAGTTCAAGGCCTAACGATACTTCTTACCGACGCGATCTCTAACCAACGTAGACGGATTCGTCGATCCCTCAACCTCAAAGTCCTCATTACCTGACCACGCTGTGCTCCGCTTCCCCCTCCGTTAACGGAGACCGTCTTGAAATGATTGCCATTTCATACTGAAATCAAATGAGAGCGGCAATCAATACAAGATGGATACAAAAAGTATCACTTCAACTTCAGCGGAAAACGACAAACGTTGTTGATTCCTTTGGTAACCACGTTGCTTATCCTTTCCCCCACGCTGTTTGTGGCAAGCAGCCACCGTTGCCAGTGTTGCCGCCGCAAAATGGCGAGGAATATCCACTTCGAACACGCGAAATGCTGCGGCAGGTTGTTGAGAAACTTGGGATAGTTCGCTGGGGCCTTCTCGTCGCCGTAAAAGACGCCGGGATTTGCGATGCTGTGGTCAACTTGCTGCAGGACTTGGCTCTCGAGGCTGCAGCTGACCAGGACGGGGCCTATCCAAGCTCCAGCGTTTATGGCTTCAAGACGGGCGGGCTTTGATCTCGGCCGCCTCAGCACCGATGACAAGTGACAGGCAAGGCAGCAACGCATCAACCGCCGTCTCGACAGCGGAGCCGCCAGAGCCACACTCGGGTCATTGCACACAAACAGCTGCAGGCCCGAATATCTCCGCTTTTGCAGGCTTATTCCGGTCGTTGAGGAGCTCACCAGCTGAAGATCGCCGATGTGTCAGCTTTGTCGCGGGCTCGTGGGGCATCAAGGTCGCAAACCCTTTGCTAGTCACTTGCCATGCGGTGGACGGCGCCGAAAACGGTGGCGGGGACATTTGAGGCCAGTGCCGACCAGCACCTGGTGTGCCCCTGCGCTCGGGTCATGTCCCTGACATCTTGAGATGGAAGTGAAGCAGCTGGTAGGCTCGGTCGCCGCAACCTGCCCACGAG
Source organism: Phytophthora quininea (assembly GCA_011947345.1). Classification (NCBI taxonomy): domain Eukaryota; phylum Oomycota; class Peronosporomycetes; order Peronosporales; family Peronosporaceae; genus Phytophthora; species Phytophthora quininea. The sequence continues at coordinate 558,152 of JAAVTG010000561.1, forward strand.
TGCTAGGTTGGTGATCTCCATGTCTCGTCAAACCGGCGAGGTTGCTCACAGAGAGACACTGGAGGCTTGCACGGCGGCGGCGGTGAAAATGCCGTCGGTCTTTGTCGATCCTGTCTGCCGACTATCCGGTGTTGAATGCCGACGATAGGCGTCGGCGCCAAGCTGGCGGCCACGTATTGGTCTGGATAGCCCGGGTGCATCTTCCCTCCCGAGCCGGGCTTGCTTTCGACCAGCATAATCGACCGGACGACACCCCCGTGCAATGCCAATGCAAAGATGCCATGCAACGTCCACGGGCACCACCGCGGTCCAAGAGCGTTCGTGGCGATCGCCGCCCAGAGCACGCCAGCTCACTTGCCAGCAAAAAATTGGGCCGCCAATAATGCTGTGAGATATGAACGCCTTGCCGTGTATGCAATGCAGCTGAAATTGGCTCCTTCCGACGCCTTGAGCTCCGGCCGCGGAGCCGTACAGGCCGTGTCGGGATCTAGACGTTTTTCCGGTCGACTGATTCGAAACGCCACGCTAGAAGCTGCCCGGAGCGCGCGGGCAAGTCGACTGTGGCAAAACCTTTTAGGTGGTGTAATAACGGTGGGGGAATCAGCCCCCGCGGTGGACCGGGACTAAGCCTGCCGGTCGATGATCGTTTCGCTTCGCCCGCCACAATTTTGGATAGAAATCTGCACGGACGACGCGTGCCCCGCGCTGCACTGCTGGCCGGCGCCGGCGAGACTCCGGTCACGAGCAAACTCAAGTCCGCAGTGACATTCCCAGCTAAAAACAGCCGAGCGCTCGAAAGCACCCTGCACGGTGTACAGTCTCTCGATCCTTGCTTGGATCGTGACGAATCCGAGCGAGGAAAGTCACTTTGCAGATCGCAACCGGCTGGTGATCGTTAACTGCACCCCCACGCGGACCGCTGCACTGCCCACTCTTTCATTTGCGAAAAGGAACGCGAAAGCTCACATCGACACGGCTTTCGCGCAGTAATAGTTCGCCTGTAGACAGCGCTACATGTTAGTACCGACCCAAATGGACTCGCACCCGTGGATCACGACCCAAGCCCCGGCGGCGCCGACCCCGCCTACCATAGCCAGCACAACCTCGACATGGCGCCCGACGCGCTCAAGAAGCACCTTTGAACAGCTCCAGCGTCAGCATCAACCTGGCCACGTCGTTGACCCCCGCCAGCACGCCGCTGCTGCCGTCGTTCGGCAGCATCAGCCCCGCCAACACCACCACCGCCACCAGATTCCCCGTCGTCGGGGGCAGCTCTATGCTCACGTCGCTCCGGCTCGAGTACTGCAGGTTCCAGGGCTGCCCCAATTTCGGCAAAATGCAGGGCTACTGCCACGACCACATCCAGGGTCGACCGGCCCCGCACCAATCGCAGTTCCAGGCGTCCCCGCACAGCACATTCGCACAGAACCCGGCGGTGCCACTACCAAGCATTGTGCTGCCGTCCCCTGTGCAGGCCCAGCAGCACGTGCAGCTCCAGGTGCAGACCCAGCCCCAATATCTACCAGCGCTGAGTACCGTCGTGCCCACCCGCACCCGCCAGACCGTGTCGGTGTCGGCCTACCAGAGCTACGACGCGGAACCCCAGAGCCCGCTGTTCCTCGACACCACCTCGAGCTACAAGCCGTCCCCCATCTACACCAAAAACACAACCTTCATGACGACCCCACTAAGCAAGAAGCCCCGGATGGTGGCCAGTCCGACACCGTCGACCAGCAGCACCAGCGGCTCCAAGCCGACGGCCAAATGCCGTCGCGACGGATGCACCAACGACGCCCGCCGGAAGGGCCTCTGCATGGAGCACGGCGGCCGGCACTTTTGCAAGATGGCGGGCTGCCAAAAATGCGCTCACCGCGGTGGTTTCTGCATTTCCCATGGAGGTGGTCGCCGCTGCGCTGTGGCCGGCTGTGCCAAATCCGCACAATCCGGTGGTATCTGCTACAGCCATGGAGGAGGCAAACGCTGTGCTACCGAAGGATGCACACGCGGCGCGTAGCGGCGGGTACTGCATCAAACATGGAAAGCAGATGCAGCAGCAACGACAGTGATAAAGGTGGCGACCACGGTGGTGGTGATATGATGCAGTTAGGATGTATAAAGGTATGATATGAGGAGTTGCGTCCAGATGTCGCTGTAGAAAATGAAAATCGGGGCCGGAGCAGTGCCCAGCCAGCAAAGCAATAACAAATGTATCACTAGCCGCGAGTTTCATCACAGTTCTACGGTGTCTTCTTGTTTAAAGTCGGCCGCCGGGGCTGCAGAGTTTGCAGCAACACATTGTCCATCTCATCTTGGGCGTCCTCCACGGTCCGGTCGCACACAACCTCGCTAGTCGCACCATGACGGCTTTTTCCAGTCGCAAACCATGCCAGCAAGTCATTCGAGGCCAGTTCCAAGTCGTCTTGCGCTTCGTCCAAAGCCCGACGAGTTACTCGCTCAGCCAGCACTACCAACGACGTGGTGAAGTGAATTAACGTCACGAAACTTCCCACCCGACGACTTAGTTCCCACAGCTGTTGGGCCACGTAACGCGGGGTGGTGGGGATTAGATCCTGCTGGCGCAGTGTCGCCAGGCAAGGACGCACTCGGAACCCATCGACGCAATAAGCAACATGCGGGCTTGAAGACGCCAACTTTGCAAGCTGTTCGAGAGCCTGCAGACTGCTGGAAGCTTGGGCAAGGTTGACGAACCCGACCAGATGTCGACTACAGCTTCGCCGAGCTGCCGCTTGATAAAACGATAACCGGTTCCCGACGACGCCTACGAGTCGTGGTCGGAGTCGAGCGACGACGTCCTGCAGAATCCGTGCATCACCTTGAGCTGCAGTCTCGAGGAAACCGAGGACATCGATCGAAATCGACGACGTCGATGACGACGCAAAAGTCTGGAGAAGCTGCGAGAGCTGAGGGCTAAATGCTTTCATCACTTTCTGAGGCTTCACCCCACTCCTCATGAAGAGCGCAGTTTCTCCACCGTCGCTGTCGTTTTCGTCAGTGTTGCCGCCGTCGTCGTCATCGTCAGAATACTCGTCAAGTTCGCCGTCGTCCGGTGCTCGAACCCGCACCGGCACACTTTGCAGGATAATAATTTTGTTGATGGCACAGCCGACGCGAGCTTCCAAGGTTTGATAGAAGGTCGTTGACTCAGGCGCGCCGACAATCAGACATCGTGGAGTCTGTACAGCTCGAACACATCGCTCAAAGGCACGTAATTGCTCGCATTCCTCCTCTGCAAAGCCGTCCTGTTGTTGCCAAGCAGCGTATTGTTGAAAGCTGATGACGGCGAACCCAAGCGGATCGACGACTTCACGAAGCTGTGGCAAATCGAGCACGCCGACGCTGCCCACAGCCACTACAATTTGTTTGCACAAGAAAGTCGATCGCAGTTTTGAGATCCCGTAAGACGAGTCGTCGGATTTGAAGCTGGCCAAATCGAATTCCATGATGGTCGGATGCTCGTTGAACACGGCAAGCATCTCTTGCGTCGCTGACGAACAAGGGACCGAGCTGTACAGTACAAATTGCGGCATGGTGATGATATTGATCAGTTCTTTGGCTTGGGCTGGAGTCCGCGGGTAGTTGTACAAGAGAAACTTTTGTCGGAAACTGGATCGAAACAGCAGTTCACTCAGTTCTTGTCGAGTCCTCGACGAGCAATCAAGCCAAATGAACTCTTGCGCCTTGGCTGCTGCTTGGACTGTTCCAAGCTGATCATCGTCAGTGCACTCGCCTATCAAGCATCCGACCATCGGCGCTAAAGATCCATTCATTTCTCCACAAACTTTAGCGTGATCACTAGCCGTGTCCACAGGAATTCGCTTCACAAGTCCGAGCTTCCAATATGGTGCTAACCACGCAGGTGAATCAGAAGAACTCGACCTACTAACGAACAGAACGCTAGTAGGTCTCACAATTGTCGTTTCCAGCTCGGAAGGAGGGATACTCGTCCATGGAAAACCTAACAAAAGGATCTTCTGTGAGAGTGAAGTGTTAGAACTGATTACCACTCGCCGAAGGAGCTTCAACAGCAGTGTCGGTGGCACATTAGACCCCGAACGTGTTAGTTCGAGGAACTGCCGAGTCTCTCCTGACTCATCGTTAGTAGCTTTTAGTACCGCGACGAATGAGTCGAACGTGAGTAAGCGAAAGCCGAATCGCTCAGCAACTGCAGTCCACGTAGCTACTGGGACAAGAAGCTGAGAATCCGCTACCAACACCACGTTGGGGTCAAATACCGAGTAGAACAAGTCTTGAAGCACGGTTTCCGGCTTCTTACTCGACTGTAAGTTGAGATGCAGCGTAGGCATCACCGTATTAGCTGAAGTCGAGCCCAAATGAACAGCGAAGTTAATGTGCCAGTCAGCAGGTGCGGTGACCCTAAAATCCCGATGGAATACTGAGGTTGACGTGAGTTCTTCACAGTCAAATAATACGCAACGGCGACAACCAGACTCTGTTAGCTGCTTCACAAGTTCAGAAATCACTTCTTGTAACGACGTGTGCTTCTTCAATTCATCTGAAACGTTGATCAGCTTGTACTGAGCCAGACGCTCACACAGCACACGAAATATTGCTGTACGCAAGGAATTGTCCACTTTCGTATCCAGAGTAATAGCGACAACCTGACGAACCTCTTGTTTGACTTCTTCTTCCACTTTTTCTTAGCAAGCGTGGCCTTCGGACGCTCCTGAGAGCGCTCTAACATGGCTGGGTCTTCATTGAGACCGCGACTTCGATACGTGAGAAGCCATTCGCCAAGCCATCGGCAGGCGTCCAAGGGATCTGCTAACTTTTCTCTATCAACTCCTGCAACCCCGTGGATAGCACTTCTTCAACACTGCTTTGAGAGACTCCAAACTTTTGCTGTGCCACAGCTCGAGCTTTCACGTTCCGCTTATCCAACAGGCTGTTGGTGATTGAAGACGGAGAGACAGCACTACCAAAGAAGAAACAAAGTTCACGAGCGGCACTGGATTCGGAGTCACTGCCATGGGTGGCATTCCGAGTGCCATCCTCTCCAAATCTCGCCCTCAACGTCCACGGATGCGTCTCACGCGCTTTGATGCTGTTTGTCGGACCCATAAGACCCCTCCAAGCCCGAATTGCATGTGGACGTGACAATTGCAACGCCATAATCTCACCACTAGTCATGAAGTTTAACAATGTTTCAAAGAATATCTTCCCACAGTGCTCGGCGTAGAACTCACCCGCCTGGTCACGAGAGAGGCGTAAACGACGCTGCCGCTCTACTGTAAATCCAAACAGGTTGATCATGTGTAGTATTTCCTGAACCGTATCTGACCTGCACGCTGCATTCGGCTTGATCAGAGCCAACGTGAATTCAATCGGTTGCCCGTTCGAATCACTTCTAGACACGTTTCTGACACTTAGTTTCGGGCCAAATGACACGAACAAACCGCTTTCAAAACCCAAAGCTTCATCGGTCGTTGCATTGGGGAAAACCCCAGCTGGAAGCTCCACCGACGGCAACTTGTCCGGCACCTGCGCTCGAACAGACTCTGGGAAATATAGTCTCGCATACTCCACATTGGCGGGACCAAGAGTGATTCGAAGAGTATAATTCAAATCGAGACCTTCAACCACGACCACGTCGACGCCTTTATCGCCTACAACATCCTTCCAGAGCTGCACAATGCCGTCACAAACCTGCTGTGCTGGTCCGGGGTTGCTAAACCCACAAAGCGACAGGATTTCGTCGATGGACAAAATGCAAGCTTCAGCTGTGGCGACGACGACCGCTCTTACTCCCATTCCAAGCGCCGAAAGCAGAGCCTCTTTCCTACCATGAAACTTTGGCAGCAATACAACAACGGCGCGCTCTAGACGTGGTGTAGATGGCGGAAACAATGTAAATCTTTCGCGATGGACGCTGCTTGAGTGCGCGCTGCAGAATATGCCGTTCTGAATGGCGTTGAGACCGCAGAGAGCTCGAAGCTGCCATTGATCATGAGGCACCGAGTCAGCGAGAGCTTTCTGACGGACAACCACCGGGTCCCAGTGTCCCGCGATATCGTCAAAGAGCTTAATCCCAGCGTTACTATCGCCCGATGCAATAGCTGCAGGGAGTTTAAGTAGCAGTACGAGCGTCGGACCGTTGGTCATCGCTTTTAAAAAGTCTGCAAAGTTCCGGTCGTCGTCTTCAAATCTCTTCGCTTCGTGTGAAAAGAGTTGGCGAGCTTCTGCGCGTGTGAATTGTTTGACGCGCTGCTGGACGATCTCGAAACCTTTCTCTTGGATCTTGGCGAAGATGACGGGGAGAAAGTGGCCGTTTGGAAGCAGGAACGCTGCTTCCACCGCCGACACGCCGGGGATCGACGACGGTGGTGGTGTGGGCGTAGTTCTATCGACGTCTTGATCGTCGTCAGCATCTGTAGTCGAAGCAAACCTGAACGTTCCGGTGGCGATCTCTGGCTTGAGGAACACCACCACGAAAGCGTCGCCCATGGTGAGATGGCACACAAGATCCGACCCGTCGTTTGAAGATCACCGGATCATTAATCTCAACGTTATTTGCAACGACGACTACGTCTCGTACGACAAGAACAACTACGGACTGCTATCGATGACTCGTTAACATCTGAAGCTGAAAAAGCGACCACATGGGCAGTGCATAGCTCGGCAGCCGGAGATCCGCGTGACGCCGATGCCGCAGCTTGGACACAGCATGCCGTTCAGTTTCTTGACCGTCGCAGCGTACTCCACGTCCGACTCCAGCTTGGTTGGCCACATCTTCTCGGCGACAAATCGAGCGTAGGTTTTGTAGTCCAACCCTCCGAGAGCTCGCTTGACGTACTCGGTCGGGAATTCTTTGCCGCAACAATGCGCTGGGACGAGCGTTCGGTCCTGAAGACCCAACGAGCAGCGCTTGGCAATGCATGGCTCGCAGAATCGGTGACCGCACGGGACCGCACGAAGCAGCAGCGACCCGTTGATCGGTTCATCCGGCGGCAAGCACCCGGTGTTGAAGCAGCTCGCGCAATGAGACTGGCCCTCCTTTAAGGCTGAAGCCATGCGATTCGCATCAAGGAGCGTAGCGTCGCCCGATGCCGAATCGTGCTCGGTTTTCGAGCAGGAGCCACCCATTCCCAGCGTCTTGGTCAAGAAAGCACCTTCGTCGTCGCCGTACGGATTTTAAGTGTGGTGCTTGTTGCTGTTGTGGTTGCTGGAACCCAACGTGCTGTGTCAGGCTGTGGAACTACCGAGGAATCGACCGCCCCATTAACGGGCTGACAATCTTTGACTCATTTCGATGCCGACGATTACGACGAGCTGCCTGGCGATGCCCGCTTCCGGCTTACCAGCAGTTGTGGGGTGAAGTTGTTGCAGGCTTTGCAATGCTTCAGTCTCCGGCCTTGCTCGCCTTCCCTTTGTCGTGGTTGGCGGAGGAGATCACTTACCACCATCTCACACTGACCAAGACGGGCTCGCCGACCGACTACGACTGGTTACGCAGAACGGCAAGTTATTGCAGCCCTTCCACCAGGTTGTCCTCCGCCCTCCAGCGCAAAGATACGCGGGACCAAGTGTCCTTTTTCGACAAGATGGTGTCCACGCTTCAGACGCCTCGTCTAGCGTGATTGCCACGCTACGTTGCTGTGTCTGCGGTGTGAAGTCAGCGCAGTCTCACTTTGAATTTCGACCGCAGGATCACAGATGCACCGCGACCGGTACCCGCAGATCTCGCTGACGGACGAGGAGCGCGCCAAGTATGACCAGGCCGCGCGAGTCTTCCTGCTAGAGACTATGGCCGAGTGCACCAAGTTCGACCCGGACAAGATCGACCCCAAGCAATGGGAATACGTTCGTCGTCGTCAAGAGATGCGGGTCTACCACAGCGTGCCAGGCACACCCGACCCAAACGTGCTGCTCATGCTCGGCACGGGTCTGATCAACGGGTCGATCGAGGACGTCATGAGTGGGGTGTACTGCGATACGACGGAGGATCTACGCACCGCCAAGGTGCTGCTTGGGTTCCCGTTGGCTGGCGGTGCAGTGATGAACGCAAGCGAGCGACGAAGCAGCAAGGACCCGTTCCGCTTCGCCGGTATCAAGTGGTGCGCTGCCCGGTCGGTGTGGGGTTTGATGCGGGACCGGGATATGCTTACGTACGAACGTATGGGGATGACGGTCGACGCCAACGGGGAGCCGTGGGCTTACCATACACTGCAGTCGATCCGACGACCAGTGGCCGATGGAGGCGATCCCAGGCATGCAGCGCCAACACACAGCCTCGTGCTATCTGTACCGACCTCGACGTGATCTCAACAAGACCGAGGTCTTCCTCTGGGGATCCATCTACAAGTTCGGCAAGTACCCGGACAAAGTCATCTACTACGGGGTCGCCACGACGTGGCTGAACGTCGTACACAGTCCGAGGAGCGGCCACGCCAAGAAGTTTAGTACATTGATGGAGCGCGCGGAGAGCCACGGGTGGACACCGTCGAGGTACGTACACGAATCGTCACCTGGATCAATGCCTAATGTTTGTCTGCTTGGTGTATAGCGAGTCGTGTCATGTGTGCTCCAAGCAACCGCTTCTAGGCAGCTACTCGGTCTGTGCTGGCTGCCATCAGGTGCGATAAAGCATCGATGAGAGAGATTAAATGGCTAACACCCTTACCTGCAGAGCGTCTGCAAGGACTGCTCCCGTCAGAAAGACATTTTGCGTTGGAAATCAAAGGCAGGAAGCCCCAGCGCAGACTGTTCTGCATCCTGTGCATCAAGAGCGTGATCGGCAGCGCCCACTGGAGCGTGGACGACCACATTGAAGCCAGCGGGATCGAGTCGGAGCCAGAGTTCTCCACAACGCAGACGATGTCGACAGAGAGCGTCAGCAGCATCCGCAGCAACAGTCTGCTGGGCCAGAACCAGCTCGCAGACCCGTTCCGACCGCGGGTCTCGTCTTCGCCGATGTCGAACCTGCCAGTCTTAGGCGCTCGAGGACCGCTCGACCCAGACGCACAGCTCGTCCTGGACTGGTAGTCGACAGTATAAGACACCCACTCCATCTTCAATGCACGAAGCAGCCGCTACGTATCAACTTGATGTACTACCTGAGACCGCGTCGAGTCAGGCGATCGGACCTCATGTATGATGTCCATCTGGGCGATCATCAAAATATCACAATAGCTAAAGGTAAAAATGTCCGAGAAGATGCCACCTACGGCGATCGATGCAGACGCCGACCGGTTTCCGTTCTGCGTCGTGTGGTGTCCGCTGCCTGTCGTCACGTGGGTGCTGCCGTTCATCGGCCATCTCGGCGTCGCGGACTCGCAGGGGTGAACAAGAGCTTCGGTATCGTAAATGTTACATTTGGGAAGATATCCCTAATGTTATTTTTACCATGTGCGGCAGAGTGATCTACGATTTTGCGGGCAGCTACACGATCGGTCAAGACAATTTCTTATTCGGCATCCCGGCGAGATACGTGCAACTGAATGTCGCCTCTGACCATGTGACTCGCTGGGACGAAGCAGTGGCCAAAGGTTGCAAGAGCTACTCGAAACATTCCTACAATTTCTTGTAAGTTCATTATTTTATTTGTAGTAGTATTTTTCCTTAGACCTTTTTTTTCTTATCGTGCTCAGTACGGACAATTGCCATTCACTTGTGGCGGAATGCCTCAATCAATTCCCTGCAAGTGGGCGCACCAATTGGAACATGGTGACGCTCTGCGTTTGGGTGTTTTTCCGAGGCCAATATGTGGATTTCCGAGCTTTCCTCAAGACGTGGCTGCCATTTGTACTGCTCGTGGTTATGGCCGCGAAATTTGCTGCCTAGAGGTGCCTACTATCAAAGGTGATCATTAAAAACAGAGATGTATTGCCGAATTGCTGCTACAGAGTCAGCAATTAAACAAAGTTCCAAGCCGTTGTGGCGAGGATCCCAACAACAGCCATGAAAATTGGACTGAGAGCCGACGCATCGCTCGTGCTTGAGCTTGGCGTGGATGCTGTCGGAGTAGTTACAGATGATTTCCCACTGGAGCTGGAAGCAGCAGTCGACCCGGTAGAGTTGGATGTCTTGTTGGAAACCAGTTCTGGGACCCCTGAGCCTGAGCCGCAAACGATGTTTGCCCACAAGCTTTCGTCCGAGGTCTTGGTCGCGTCGTCCGGGTGGGAGACACCGTCGGTCCACTGCACAACTGCGTTGGTGTCTTTATCCCACTCGCAACACGGGTCACCCAATTCTTGACCGTTCGTCTGTCCGTCTCCATCGGTATCAGCTTCGCAAAGTTCCTTGGTCCACTTGTGTCCAGCCTTGGCGAAGGCATCCCCGAAATCGTTGGTAGATGCATCATCACCCGTGCCGTCCGGATGGCCGATTGCTGGCGTGTCAGGCACACTGCCGCCGTTGGGCAGCATGGCAACAAACGCGCGCGAACCTTCTACAACGAAAGCGCCTGCTGCTACAGCGAGGCATCCAAGCATACGGCAGGCTGAAACCTTCATGGAATCCGGTGTTCTTTCGATAAAGCGAAGATCGGGACGTCTGTGTTGTCTTCGGGGGTTGAAAAATGAAGTGGAGCGTATTGATGAAAAGAAGACACCACCGTTATCGTGGTCTAGGCAACCAAGCCAAACTCATAAGTTTGGGTGGTGCAGGCTCCTTGCTGACAAGCTAGAAAGTTTTGTTGCTGTGGTGCTTGCCGGCATGAAATGAGACGTTTGAACGACAGAAGCGCGTGCTCGGGTCAGATAAGTTTTCCCATACAGCAAAAGAGCAAACACAAGCTCTCGTGAAGACGGTGGCTCTTGCTTTCTCGTATCTTTATCGAAAGCTTCGGTTGGCATCGATGTTTTCGTGAGGAAACCACACGAAAATCGATGCACTTGCGGATACGAACTTCAGAGGGGATAGTTGGGCTCCTGGTTTCGCAGAACACTCAACTAACAAGCTTATTTGTCAACAGTTTGTGGCCGTGTGGAGCGAAGCATTAAAGTCTTTCACAACTAGATACGTGGAATACTTGAGGCGCTGAAGGATACACCCGAAACACTATAGTTTTCATCTTTGTCCAGTCGACGTTTGATAAGCGCTTGAATTGGCCAACGATTATAACCCTACGAGCTGGAAGCTGCTCCTGGACGCTGTGAACTGGACCCAAATCTCGCTTCTCCAGTCCGATCGACGGAAATCACTGTTATTGCTCACAAGTTCACACGATACTTTTTCGCTGTTCGGTATCGTCTCAAAAGATATGCCGGTGCTCGTCGTTGCGGAAGGTAACATCGGAATTCTTCTGGACAGCATCTCGAAGCGGAGCTTAAACTCACGGCAACCACCGACATCAAATGATCGAGAAGCGCGTGCCCCAGCAAGCACCACCAGAACGACGTGTGCCATTGACCACTAGGACGTCGACATCGGTCGTCAACGCCGGCCAAAACTCAGCGGCGGCTGCACGTATGACGACTTGAACCGCACCACCCGAATCGGAAATCGTCGTCGACCAGAACTGCGTCGGTGGGACTGCTTCTATCGTGCTTGATGAACCGCCAAGCTCGACCCGAGCGCTTCACTCCGAAGCTCACTTCTCAATTTACCGCTTCCAAGCCACTGCAGCTTACCCGACCACGCTTCCACTTCCAAGCGACAACTCCAACCACCACCAACCATGAAGGTTCTTTCTCTCAGCGTCGCTATGGTCGTGATGGCCGCTCTGCTCGTCTCGGACGTCAGCGCCTCCAAGAAGTTCGTGGCGAGACTGCCCAACGGCGGCAACGTCCCCAACACGCCGGCCATCGGCCACAGCGACGGCACCGGCGATGACGAGGCCACCAACGCTTTCGGCGACGCGTTCGCCGCTGCTGGGAAGAAGTGGACCAAGGAGCTGTGCCAGGCCGACTCGGACGTCGACGGCCAGACGAACGGCCAGGAGCTGGGCGACCCGTGCTGCGAATGGGACCAGACCGCCAACCCCGTGGCGCGGTGGTCGACGGGTGTCTCGAACCCGGGCGACGCGTCCAAGAAGTCGGACTCGAGCTTGTGGGCGAGCATTACCTGCGGCTCGTCGTCGTCGACGACGTCGAGTCCGAGTACGACCACGGCCCCGAGTTCGGGCAGTTCTCCGAGCACGGGTTCGAGCGGGACGCCGAGTCCGACCACCGCAAGTTCGACGTCGAGCACCCCGAGCACGAGCACGAACGCTTCGAGCAGCACACCGTCGTCGACCCAATCTCTTCGAGCCTGCACGTACGGCACGAAGTAGAGTGTGATCGATGCGTCGACTTTCAACGATTGATCTCGTGAAGGACCAGTTCCGTGCTCCAGCGGTACGAGCATCCCGTCTATATTATTGCCGTTTTACATAACTACAAGTTTGGCGCTTTAAGAAAACAGGATCTGAAAGCATTCCACTCATCTCTTAGCGACCTTTTAGTTAGATACGTGACTAGGTGCCTTCATGGAGAGCAAGCGTCTGGATGCTATCAAGCTAGCCGTAGACTCGCGCTGGGACGACTTACGGCGACTCGTGGAGGCCGAACCGGCCACTGCTCAGCAGGTGGACTCGTATGGCATGCTTCCATTACACTGGGCCTGCACCGACCCGCAACCCAATGGCGAAGGATTGCTGTTACTATTACTCAAGGCCTTTCCGAAAGGTGCACAGACTACCAATGCGGCTGAACTGCTGCCGCTGCAGATCGCCATCAAGGCTCAGGCGGGCATCGAGTGGCTGCAGGCACTGTTAGCCGCGTATCCGAACGCTGTGCTCAAGAAGACATCCGCCGGTGAAAGTGTTATTCGTCTTGCACGGACATCTCGACTACCCAGCCGCAGTGTCGATCTGCTGCAAGAAATGTACCACCACGTCTGCGCGAAGGAAGGAATTCCGGCTCTGGAAGAGTGGGAAAACACCACAAAGATCCGTCAAAACCTCTGAGGGTATCCATAGATGCTGCAGGATCGATTGACCACCGAATACCCAAGAGATTGACCAGCAGCACGACAACAGTAAGATCCTCGTTGGACTCTAGCTATACAGTACCGCAAATGACCCCCAACGTGAGCAGCGCTCAAGAATAATGGTATCCCTTCCGCCGCGATGGATGAACGCACCAAAATGCAGTTTCTGCGATCAAACGTTCAGCACCTTCAGAAAGCGTCACCATTGTCGTAATTGTGGGCAGTCAATCTGTGGAGACCATTCCGCACGTGAACGAATGAAGCTTCCGCATTATGGCCTGAGCGATCGCCATCGCGTTTGCGTGGTATGCCACGACTACCTGTCTCGTACTGACGATCGGTATGCTAACCAACTCTTGCTTAGCGATTCAAATCTGTATACCGTCGAAGAATCTCCTTACGATGATGGTGGTGGCAATGCTAACGAGTGGAGGGAAAATGATTTCCGAGACACTGAAGAAAACGCCAGAGCAGATACTGTTGGCGCACGTTCCCTTCGGACAAAGAACTCTTGACTTCTATTGCTACTGGGTTGGTGGCCTCGGACCTTCTCTCCTTACTCAAAGAACGATGCACCGATGACTTTGTGGTATTTCGGAGTGTTGTGGATCGCATTGACCGGCTAATTAAGATTGCGGGGTCTTACACAGAGAACTCGCGCGCCAAAATTGTTGTAGAGGCTGCTGCAATCCAACTTCTTGGCAGTATTCTCAAATCAGGGTACTCCAATTTTGAACACATGAACGATACCTCACAATGGACCATTCGAGTGCGTCACTGTATTATTGATGCGCCTCGGAGGTCTGAATTTTCCTTCAGCATTCACAAAAAGATTAGCGAAATTGCTCTTTCCAGCTTGAGCGCCGACGGGAGCATTAAAATCGCGACGAATTGGGAGCATGGTTGGAGAAATGATCGCCGTGATCAAGCAAAATATTTGATCGGGCAAATAAATACAATCACGGCTAGTGCACTGAGTCGAGATGATATGGATACCTTCCTGCAAGGCTTGCAATTTTGGAGGTGCCGAGAATCGTCAATGCATGAAGTGGAGCATATTCTTATAAAGACTCTTGCTAAACAAATATCGTTCCTACGATCTAATATTGCAACCAGCCGTTACTTCGGCATCGATCCACACGTTCCAAGGGGAGAAGTGCGGCTTTCTACGACTGAAACACATGTGTCCGGTCAGCTTGGAGAGTGGCTTGATGCATCAGTATATGTGTACCCGGTACCGGTGGAACAACGGTTTGCTGTAAAGCGTTGGTTCTCACTAAACCACCCACATATTGTGAACCTCTTGGGGCTTTGTGAAAGTCAAGAAGGCCTTCTGCTTCTTTGCGAGAATTATGACTCAATGAACCTTGATCAATATTTGCTGAGCAACAGAAATCAGTGCTCTGTGTGGCAACTGCTGTACAAAGCAGCATTGGGGTTACAGTACATTCACGAGTCTGGCATGATTCATGGGCCAATGCGTTGCAGTGACATCCTGGTGGGAAACGATGGGATAGCAAGAATCGGTAATCTGGGGTGGAACGTTTTGCACAAACATACTGGTGATGATGAAACAAGAGCTGTATGTGTTCATACGGGATGGGAATCACCGGAAGATCTGACTTCGAATGCAACAACTCAGGTGTCCGATGTATATTCGTTCGGGATGACGGTGATTGAAGCGGTCACTGACGATGCTCCTTACAATATCATGATATACGACGAAATTGTAAGAGGAGTAAAGGAAGGAAGATTTCCGCGGCGTCCTCCGAAGGGTTTCAGTAATGAGCAATGGGAACTTGTCAAGAGAATGTGTGCCCCCAACGCTGCTGTCAGAATACCCATTCATGAGGTTGTATGCACGCTTTCAAAGTTCGCGGATGAAGCATTTCGCGCAAGTAGGTGTCGGGACGAGAATGCAAGTCTTCGTTTGGTGACTACCGCTCCCGCTAGGAGTTCATTGTCGCGAACTTATCGTCGTCGATGGTCTACAGCCCCTCGACTATCAAAAGCATTAACTACGGTCGTGATTCAATCGGAGACCTTGAAGATAAAGGCATTTGTGTCGTTTCAGTCGGGGATGATGGTGGTGATGATGCCGACATTATCGAGGATACCAAGACGAAGACGCGTCCACCCTGGTACATACCTCAACACGAGTCGTGGACTGCAGAGTTCGAGCCGTGCGGTCAGACACTATTAACGTCATGTTTTCTTGGAACTTGGATGGAAGCTGTGGTTGTCATTGAAAAGATGAACCTGTCGCTGCATGCAAGTAGGTGCCTTGCCGATATCGCGGACGCGTGGTACAAACTGAAGCACCCGAATGTGCTGCATCTCTTTGGCGCTTGCCATGACGCTCAAACTCCTTTCTTCGTCCGTGAATATGCTCCTTTGGGCACGTTGAATATGTACCTGCAGAGCTATGGGGCCAATTCAGCCTATGGCGGCGAATATTCGAAATCGCTTGTGCGCTCCGCTATCTGCACTCTCGTGGCATCGTTCACAGCGATATCAGGTGCGATAACGTTTTGGTGACGATAGGTGGGAAAGCCAAACTTTCGGGTTTTCATTCATGCTCTGCGCTTAAGAACCACAGCTTTCATTCTGGTACGACCTCCAATGCAAGAGTGCGATGGGCAGCTCCTGAAATTTTAAACGGCGAGCCGCCTTCACCGGAATCTGACGTCTATTCACTCGGAATGCTAATGATTGAGGCTTTAACGAGGAAAATACCGTGGGGAGATCGCCACCCGGATATCCGAGTGCAAGATCTAGTAGCCGTGAAGCACAAAATACCACCAAAACCAAAAGACGCTGGGGAGACAATGTGGACGTTGATACAACGTATGTGCTTGTTCGACCCAAGTGAGCGAGCCAAGTTGCCTGAAGTTGTTCGACTTCTCAAAATTGTTGCAGCAGTTGAATCACAAGTTCCCTGGCAGCATGATTCATATGAGAATGACGGGGATCGAATCCTGGTGATGGAACTCATTCTTGAGCGCTACTTTGAGATACACGACAAGCCAGACATTGTAGGTCAATACTGTCCAAGAAATTCCGATGCTGACGATTGCGTTTGGGAAGACGATGATGAGTTGCAGCAACCCGTAAATACAGTAGCCGAGTTTGCAGCTGAGGATGTTTTTGCCAACAATTTTGAAGTGCGGCTTCAAGATGCCGGGTAAAACCAATGAATACCTTGATAAAGCTTTCGCAGGGCGGCGTTGCTAATCCCGAAATTCCAGGACGAATTTCCCCGGAATGGCTTATCGATGCTGACGAATTAGAAGTTGAGGATCGCATCGCTTTTGGTGGATTTGGCTCTGTTCATTACGGCACTTGGCTTGGTGCTCCCGTCGCGATAAAAATCATGAAAAAACTGGATGTGGAGGCGTTCCAAAGAGAGCTGAATGTCTGGTATGGTTTGAATCACCCGTTCATTGTGACTTTGTTTGGAGGCAACACCTCCGGCAACAAACCTTTCTTCGTATGTGATTTAGCTGATTCCTCTCGAGGCTGTTTAGGTAAAGCAGTGACGACAAACAACAAGCAGATCATTTGGAAAATGCTCTATCAGTCAGCGTCTGCGCTGCAATATCTTCACTCTCGCGATACTATCCATGCTGATCTCAAGGGAAATAACATACTGATCAAAGAAGATGGCAACGCCCAGATTACAGACTTCGGCTTAAGTCTGAATAAGACTATATGGACGCGGTCGAGAGCAATACCCACTACAGCGGCTGTGCGCTGGAAAGCACCGGAATGTCTGGGTGGACAACCCCATCGAAAGCGTCCGACATTTACTCGTTAGGGATGCTCATTGTGGAAGCCATGACTGGAGAGCTGCCGTGGAATCTCAAAGATGAACTAGCTGTTAGCCATCGTGCAAGAAAATGTGAACTTCCTACCCGACCGTCGTGCTTTAGTGACGCTGAGTGGGGACTTGTCAAACTCATGTGTCGCAGTGACCCGGAAGAGCGGCTGGATCTCGATGTTGTCATGAATGTGATGCGCATATTTGCCTTCGACGCACTTTCACGCATAGAAAATCATCTATTTGTTTCGAAATTGGTTTACGAATGGAGTGTTTCGATTAAAGAGGCACGCCATGCTCCAAGCTTGCAGCACTCAGACACAAGCCGTCCGAGCATCGAATCTGTACGGTCAGCACAAACAGCATAGTTAGAACCGAAAAAGAAATTCCAACAAAAAAACAATCCGCAAAGGAAAGGCAACGTTAATTGGAACCGCCATTTACAATCTGAAAGTTCAATTGGAGCACCAAACCGGTCCTTCACGAGATCAATCGTTGAAAGTCGACGCATCGATCACACTCTACTTCGTGCCGTACGTGCAGGCTCGAAGAGATTGGGTCGACGACGGTGTGCTGCTCGAAGCGTTCGTGCTCGTGCTCGGGGTGCTCGACGTCGAACTTGCGGTGGTCGGACTCGGCGTCCCGCTCGAACCCGTGCTCGGAGAACTGCCCGAACTCGGGGCCGTGGTCGTACTCGGACTCGACGTCGTCGACGACGACGAGCCGCAGGTAATGCTCGCCCACAAGCTCGAGTCCGACTTCTTGGACGCGTCGCCCGGGTTCGAGACACCCGTCGACCACCGCGTCACGGGGTTGGCGGTCTGGTCCCATTCGCAGCACGGGTCGCCCAGCTCCTGGCCGTTCGTCTGGCCGTCGCCGTCCGAGTCGGCCTGGCACAGCTCCTTGGTCCACTTCTTCCCAGCGGCGGCGAACGCGTCGCCGAAAGCGTTGGTGGCCTCGTCATCGCCGGTGCCGTCGCTGTGGCCGATGGCCGGCGTATTGGGGACGTTGCCGCCGTTGGGCAGTCTCGCCACGAACTTCTTGGAGGCGCTGACGTCCGAGACGAGCAGAGCGGCCATCACGACCATAGCGACGCTGAGAGAAAGAACCTTCATGGTTGGTGGTGGTTGGAGTTGTCGCTTGGAAGTGGAAGCGTGGTCGGGTAAGCTGCAGTGGCTTGGAAGCGGTAAATTGAGAAGTGAGTTCGGAGTGAAGCGCTCGGGTCGAGCTTGGCGGTTCATCAAGCACGATAGAAGCAGTCCCACCGACGCAGTTCTGGTCGACGACGATTTCCGATTCGGGTGGTGCGGTTCAAGTCGTCATACGTGCAGCCGCCGCTGAGTTTTGGCCGGCGTTGACGACCGATGTCGACGTCCTAGTGGTCAATGGCACACGTCGTTCTGGTGGTGCTTGCTGGGGCACACG
Organism: Phytophthora quininea; assembly: GCA_011947345.1. Taxonomy (NCBI): domain Eukaryota; phylum Oomycota; class Peronosporomycetes; order Peronosporales; family Peronosporaceae; genus Phytophthora; species Phytophthora quininea. The sequence continues at coordinate 576,345 of JAAVTG010000561.1, forward strand.
CTTCTCGATCATTTGATGTCGGTGGTTACCGTGAGTTTAAGCTCCGCTTCGAGATGCTGGACAGAAAATTTCTGACGCTAGCCCTTCAAGCACGAGCACCGATTTTTTCGTCGCAGAGGTTATTCCAACAATGAAAAAGACCAGCTCGTTTGGGCGTTCATTAATCGCGGATTGCATTTGACTCATTTACTTCCACTGGTAGGCACAACCGAAAACTTGTTGATCGTATCGACCAACGCTTCCAGATCAAACTCGACGGGGACGTCTTCGTGTCCAGCAAGTGCAGCGGGGAACTCAGCGCCATGATAGAGCTAGAGCTCTGCCATGATAGAGCTTCCTCAAAGGGAACGCTAATGAGATTCCCAGCGTCGTACATTCAACTGAGAGCCCTCTACTAGCCCGATAATGTCTCCGTCTGAGGTGCTCTGTAGTACTCGAATGCTTGGGCTGCGCTTGCGCTGGAGTAAGGGATTTTGACCCCAATAGCCACTTGAATCTCTGGGTGGTGCGTGTAGACGGCCAGCCTGCTCTCGATGTAAGGATGTTCATCACGTTTCCCACCTCGACTACAAGACGTGGCAGCTCGCCTTCACCTGCCGCAACGGGCTTCAGACAACCAATAGGCTCACACCTCTCGGGAGAAAGCTCAAGCGTACGCCCGCCTTGATCGAGCAGTGTTGACATCTCCGTCGTTGCTGTCAAATTCTTCAATCTTCGCCACTAGCATTAACTCGATTGGCATTGACACAGCCTTAGCTCAAAGTGAATTGATTTCTAACACGCAAAACCGATCGGCCTCAATCATCACACACTTCAAGCCAGTAAAACCATCACCGCGGCGAGGACGCTGGCGGTAGTCAGGAAGACCGGGTTTAAAACGGCAGCTGCACTGGTGCTCGAGGCTGTCGAGCCAGCCTTCGACGAGCTGGTGGTCGGGATACTGGCAGCGGCTGAACTGTCACCGCCAGCGCTTCCAACGTTGTTGCTCTTGCTGCTGTCACCTTGAGGCTCGATGTCAAAAGAGACGCTCGAACTCGAGGAGCTCAAGCTCACTGCCGTCGTGGGTACTCGCCTCAATTGAATTCCCGTCATCAGGGTGGTTATGGTCGCTTGAAGCAGGGGTGCTCGAGTTTGACATTTGAGCCATCGACCCTTCTGCATCATGAACTGAACTCGAACCAGTCGCTGCAGTTGAACTGGTAGTCGCGGAAGCAGTCGGTGGCCGAGTCGTCGACGATGCGGTCGTCGTCGCACTTGCCGCGGCACCAGACGACGTAGCCGTAGCGGGCGATGAAGCACCACACATGTTCGCCCATAAGCTCGGGTCCGATGTCTTGGAAGCGTCACTCGGGTGCGAGACGCCGGTGGTCCAGCTCGGTTGGGCCCCTTGAGTCCACTCGCAACACGGATCTCCCAGCTCCTGGCCGTTGGTCTGGCCGTCACCGTCGGTATCTGCCTCACACAGTTCCTTGGTCCACTTCTTCCCAGCAGCAGCGAAGGCATCGCCGAAAGCGTTGGTAGCTTCGTCGTCACCCGTGCCGTCGGTGTGGCCGATTGCTGGGGTGTCAGGAACGTTGCCACCGTTTGGAATCATCGCCACGAACTTCTTCGAGGCATTGACGTCCGAAACGAGCAAGGTGGTCGCGGCCATACCAACGCCAAAAGCCGAGCGGGGAATTAGAACTTTCATCGAGGTGGAGATGTCTTGAAGTCGAGGTAAGGTAACACCGGTGTTGGTTCGGCGGTGGCGTTTTGAAAAATGAGGCTTACACGCGAATGCGGCCGACCTTGCATGTGCCAAGGCCCTCCTCAAGTAACCCGACTGCAATTCGTTTGGTGGTGTTGCCCTCGCCTCGCGAATGATAATTTAAAGCTCGCCTCAAGCAGTTTTAAGTGTGCTAGTGGTCGAAGGCACACGTCGTTCTGGTGGTGGGCAGCACCCACGATAATTTAGCGCCGGAAGTCGCTAGTTCATGTTGTGCACTCGACCTTTGTTCAGAAACCACGAGAAAGCGGGCTCGGAAGCCGAGGACGCCAATCATGAGGGTTGACTTGTCGATTAAGTCGAAAACTTATTTTGCGAGCATTAACCTTACGCGAAACTCAAGACAGCAGCGATACCAACAGCTACCATTGTCATTCCAGTAGCAGCGAACGTCCCGCTGGCAGCAGAAGTCGAGGAGATGGCAGTGACGTTGGAGCAGTCGATGTTGGCCCACAGACTCGCGTTCGATGTCTTGGTGGCGTCGCTCGGGTGCGATACCCCGAGGTCCACCGGGGCTGTGAGCCCTTGGTCCACTCGCAGCATGGGTCGCCTAGTTCTTGACCGTTCGTCTGGCCATCGCCGTCGGTGTCGGCCTTGCACAGCGCCAGAGTCCACTGAAGTCCTGCGTTGTTGAAGGCCGTGCCGAATGCGTTGTTCGACGACGAGTCGCCCGTGTTGTCCTCGTGACCGATGGCAGGCGCATTCGGCACGTTGGCACCGTTTGGGATGCGTTGGACGAACTCCTTTTTCGCGTCGGCTGTAGAGCTCAGCAAAGCAGCAGCGAGCGTGACTGCAGTGGCGATCTTCATGGCTGGTTCGTGAGGTGGTGTGCTTGAGGCCCGGTCGTTTGGAGAATGAACAGGGCGCAGGATGGGGTCTGCAACTCCAAAAGCGTCGAAACTGCCCGCCCGTTTGCAAACCCATGGCGCTAGTCGTTCCTCGAAGACTGATCGCATGGTGAAAGGTATAACCGCCTAAGAGACTCAACGTCCTTGCATTTCGACAACAATCCTTCGTGTTCGATCTACACACTCAGTACGACCGCGATGACTGCCGCAAAGGCAAGACCTAATGGCTGGACACTGTTAGCACTCGAACTGGCGATGGTGGCCACTCCGGTGCAGTTGATGTTGGCCCAGAGACTCTCGTTGGAAGTCCTGGAGGCGTCGCTCGGGTGCGAGACGCCCGAGGTCCAGCGAGGGTGGCTCCCACAGTCCATTCACAGCACGGGTCGCCGAGTTCCTGGCCGTTGGTCTGACCGTCCCCGTCGGTGTCTGCCTGGCAAAGCTCCGCCGTCCAGGACTTGCCGGCATCGGCGAACGCATTGCCGAACGCGTTGGTGGCCGACGACTTGCCGGTATTGTCGGAGTGGCCGATGGCGGGGCGTTAGGGACGTTGCCGCCGTTGGGCAGCAACGCCACGAACTCTTTCGAAGCGACGGTCTCCGATGAGAAGATCGCCATGGTAGTAGCAGCGACGAGTAAGGAGGTCGAGGTCTTCATGATGTTGGTGGTGCTTTGAAAAGTAACTAGGCAAGACCACCAGAAGTGTGGTTTTGGTGGTGATGACCATCAATCTAGGCGCTGGTGGTGGCTGGATACGCCTGAACTCAAATGAGGACGTAAGACCTGTCCACCAGCACCAGCACCAGCAAGACGCTGGCCTTCGTTGGACATGCCTGGCAAAAGGCAACTTTGCTCAAAGTGCAGCCAAGTGTCAAAACAAGGTGCTAAACTATGTAGCCATTATGGCTACAGTTGAGCGGCCTCTTCATTTGGAGCCGCACATCGGGATGAACGGAGCCGCTCGCTACTTGCTGACCGCCGGCCTGGCCGTGGCCACCATGAACCTCGTCACAGGCCCGCTGGCCGACTGGAACGCGCGACGGGAAGGCGCCGAGGTAAGTACACTACCAACTCCACAGTAGTGACGTTTAAAACAGAGTTCTCACGTCTGTTTTCTTACTGTTTGCTACAGGCGCTGAAGCTCGCCATGCAGCCGCGCAAGAAGGAGACGGAGGAGTAAAGTTTGCTCACGGGACAAACAGGAAGCACAAGAGTTCACATGCATTGTAACAGAATCAATTCGACGTTGCAAAACAGGCAAGAGACTTGCTCTTTTAGGGGCGTTGCTCTTCGAAGCTGAAGATGGCGTGTGCCAGCGCCTCCGCAGTAGGTTTCGCCGCTGTTACATCCGCCTCCCAGTAGGTAAATCGCGTCTCCTCTGCGTGGCTGTGAAGAGCAGCAGCAGTCGTCTTACCTGCAACAACAAGCAACAAAAGTTACTACATATTCCACGGCCCCCACAAGATAACTTGTTTCGCACCGATCGCAGCCTTCCGGATGGAGTCCCAAGGCAAGTCCAGCTCCTTCATGACCTTAAGACCACTAGGACTGAAGAACACGACCCAGTCGGGAACTTTACAGCCGTCCGGGAACGCCACGTTCTTGACTGCACAAGTCCGGTAGACTGTCAGCTCTTCTAGCGGCAGATGACGAGCTTTGAAGCTGTCGGGAGCGCATCCCGACGCTTGTCGCCACACAGAAACAGCATGGGTTTCTCCTTGCAGTCGTCCGGTAGGACGCCGTCCTGGTGCAGATACTCGGCTAGTACATCGGCCGAGCCGCTGTCGTCCCTTGACACGTGACGCCGAGAGGTTCCAGCTCTCGGGAGGTGGCAGCCCCACGGAAAACACCGAAGTACTCCGCAACTTCTCTAGGATCTCCTGCTTCTTGTCGCCATCTAATGAATTGACGACGGTGCTGACTGCGATGGCGCTTCGAGGACTTGTGACCAGGACTCCACTGTACTGGTCCAAGTGTGTCAACACCGTCAGGAGCTTGTTGCTGTTGACATACTCGAAGCTCAGCACGTCTGCGAAGAACGCAGTTAATTGGCGCCGTGACGAGTCGCCCTGCGCAGGCGTCTCCAGCGCAGTCTTGTACTTGTCGTCCGCAGCCTTCAGCAGCAGCACCGACGCACTCATGGTCTCAGTTCCGGTGTACTGTACCAGAGATGGCTACAGTTTCTGTCACTATTATGAAGCGTCCATGTTACTGACGCTTTCTCTAAATTTTGTCAGGTTGGAATTGTCACAAAATGGCCGAGCAAGAGGAAGTCGTGGAGCCGCTGCACTTGGAGCTGGAGGACCGCGAGGTGTACCTGGCCAAGATACCGGTACATCTCCATCTTCTCCGTGTTCTGGGCTAACTGTGCATGCCCTTGTTGTCTGCTAACGATGACTCCTTCGCTCTGGAAATGGCTATTTTGGTGCATGGCAGACAGCGTTGGGAGTGTCATGGAAAAACGTCCAGGGTAAGTGTCTAAACAGGAGAATGATTATATATTATACTAATTTATAATGCTGTCATTGCAGAGAGCGAGCTGATGCTGGGCTCCATCAAGCTGGAGAAGAAGAGCGTGCTGGGCCGTCGCAAGGGCATGCTGACCGTGAACCCAAGTACGCTAGAGGATGACATCCCGACCGAGTACCGCGTGGAGATCAGCGAGACGCCGCTGAAGCTCAAGGTCTTCTCGCTGGACGGCTCCGGTCGCATAGCCATTGAAGGCACGGTCAAGAACAGCTGCACCGTCATGGCGCAGCGCAACGACCAGTACAGTCGGATGTGCAAGCAGCGACTGATCAAGTCGATGGTCAAGACGAGGTGCGAGAAGTTAAATGATATCATGTTGGTAGGTGAACTCAATGTTTTATTTATTTTGTTTTTAGGATTGTGCAGCCCTTGGAAGACCTGCCGCGCGTGAAGAAGGCACGGATCCAGTTCACCATTGAAAAGCTGGAGGAGGTCGAAGAGGTAAGCTCTATGGTTACATGTTGTGTGAGTTTGTGTACTGAAAAGCAATGTGTGTTGGTGCAGGACGACGAGTCTTTCAAGCTGGGCGATCGAATAGACAAGAAGATCAAGATGAGCAAGGCACGTGCTGCAAACAAATGTTACGTATATATTGTGGGCTCATGTGTTGGCGATGCTTACAGGACGAGCTCAAGAACTTAGTGTTCCACCACTTCGAGGAGCGTGAATACTGGCCGCTCAAGGAACTCAACTACCACTGCCGTCAGCCAGAGGTACGTCGTCAAAGTTTTATTTTTACTGGGGACAAGTTCATACGTTTATTTTGTCGCAGTCATTCCTGAAGGAGGTGCTGAAAGAAATCTGCGTCTACCACCGCAAGGGTCCAAACAAAAGCTGCTACGAGTTGAAGCCTCAATACAAAGACGGTGTCTCGAAGGCATAAGGAAACAAGCTGATGCGGTGGTGTCGTCATCAATCGGTGGGAATTAAAGGAATCAAGAGCGAAGTGTACAGGTACATCTACCAGATCTACTCAAACAAACGTATCGTCAAACAATCATACTATTCTTTGCTTTTAAAATCATTGTTACTGTTTATGTCATTCTGGACAGCGTGAAGAGCTCGGAGCGACCACTAATCATGAGGCACCGAGTCGGCGAGCGCTTTCAGACGTGTGTTTCTCCAATTCATCTGACATGTTGACCAGCTTGTACCGCGCCGCTTTCAGACGCTCATATAGGACATGAAATATTGAACGTTCATATGGCGTTGTCCACTTTAGCACCAAAAGTGATAGCGACGACTTGACGGGCTTCTAGCTTGACTTCTTCTACCACTTTTTCTTAGCAAGTATAGTCTTCGGATGCTCTCACATATCGCCTTCTTCATCGAGACCGCGACTTCGATACGTTCACCAAGCCATCGACAGGCCTCCAAGGGATCTGCTAACTTCTTCTCCATCAACTGCTGTAGTCTCTGGCTAGCACTTCTTCAACACTACTACTTAGAGGCTCCAAACTTTTGCTGCGCCACAGTCAAGTCCCACTTATCTAACAGTTTGTTGATAGCACTATCAAAGACAAAACAAAATTCACGAGCGGCAGTGACGTCAAAGTCACTGCCATGGGTGGCATTCCGAGTGCCAACCTCTCCAAAGCGCTCTCTCAACGACCACGGATTATACCCTCCAAGATCGAATCGCCTATGGACGTGACAATTGCAGCGCCACAGTCTCACCGCTAGTCATGATCCTCAACAGCGTTTCAAAGACTGCTAACGTGGGAAAGAGGCTCTGCTGACGGCACTTGGAATGGGAGTTAGAGCGGTCGTCGTCGCCACAGCTGAAGCTTGCATTTTGTCCATCGACGAAATCCTGTCGCTTTGTGGGTTTAGCAACCCGGACCAGCACAGCAGGTTTGTGACGGCATTGTGCAGCTCTGGAAGGATGTTGTAGGCGATAAAGGCGTCGACGTGGTCGTGGTTGAAGGTCTCGATTTGAATTATACTCTTCGAATCACTCTTGGTCCCGCCAATGTGGAGTATGCGAGACTATATTTCCCAGAGTCTGTTCGAGCGCAGGTGCCGGACAAATTGCCGTCGATGGAGCTTCCGGCAGGAATTTTCCCGAGCGCAATGACGTGTGCTTGGTTTGTTCGTGTCGTTCGACCCGAAATGTCATTCAAATAATGTTTGTGCTCTGAGAAGTGCTAGAACGTCGTTACCTCGGTGTGGCGGTGGTCGACCGTTATCAACGGAAAGGCGAGAAAGATCTATAGTGAAGGGACTCGACGGAGGAGTCACTTCGAGAAAAACCCCATAACCCACAAGAAAAAGCAATACATTTGTTTCCTAGCTACCCGACTTGGCGTTAACGAAGTCCGTCTAGTCGTCCAGCCACCGCTTCCTCGCGTGAACCCGTGCCACCGCAGAGTTGGGGCCATTTCTACAGGAGTTGTCCGTCTGGGGGAAAGGTGTCACGAAGTTAGCAGAGCTCTCGGTGTAGCCGGAGCTCTGACTAACGAGGATCTTGGTAGCACTTAAGAGGAAGCAGGTCGTTTATTTAATTGTTGAGTCGTGCGCGTTCTCGCTCAGTCTTAGAGGTCTTAGAAGAATCACACGCCTGCTTGGCCAGAGCAGTGAAGACTTGTTTTGTCTTTGGTTGATTCAAGAATGAATGGGACGAGTCGCCACTCCGTTCGGTGCTTCGACTTGAACCTCATTCTTTCCGAACTCGCTACTCCATACTAATCTTACGTCTTGTTAAAATGGCCGCTTGTCATTGGTTTATCCCGAGCATCTGCTCCTCTGGGTACTCGTCCGTTGCTTCTTGCTCCTGGCTCCTGGCTTCATCATGATCCTGTCACATTCCCTCCTCCAAGAGAAGGTCTTGGTATCTCATGACCTCTTGATATTCTCACCGCCAAGAGAAGTCCTTACTGTTGCTGTCGTTTCTTTGTATTCTGCTTTCTCTGGGTCTTGAGCGTTAGATGATATCGATTCACCAAATCGAGGACGTATTGCAGGTTTTCGAGAGGTTCCCATGTTAATTCTGCTTGTCCTATCCACTTCACGTGATATTCTTGCTTGCCTTTTCGTTTTCGGCAGCCGACAATATCCTCAACTAACTCTCCCTCACTACCATCAGGCAATCGCACCTTGAAAATCGTCTGATCTGGCCGGTCACTAGGCACGTATGGCTTTAACATTGATGTATGAAAGACGGGGTGGAATTTCACTCGAGTTGGTAGTTCCAGTCGGTAGTAATCATGTCCAACTTGTTCATCAACTGCATATGGACCAATCCACCTCGGTCCCAACTTCTTTTGTTGTTCCAGCATGAAATGTAGCCAAATTTGCAGTAGACAATAGTACGAGGTCACCGACAGCAAACTGCTGGATTGGTCTGTGTTGATCATAGATGTGACTCATGCGATCCTGTGACGACTGCAAGGCTCGTCTTGCTGTGGCTAGCAAGTCTTGTTGGGTTTCGATGAATTCTTTACCTAGGGTACTATTAGCACGAGCCGTCACCGAGTTATCTTGTTGTAGCGTTCGCAGAGAGATTGGTGTCATCGGCAGATATCCCAAGTCAGCTGTGAAGGGAGACATCTGAATAGACGCTTGGTAGCTCGAGTTGTAGGCAAACTCCGCTAGCGATAACAGTTCATCCCAATCATCGCTGTTACTATTGCTAAATGCACGCAGAAAATTCTCAATAGTTTGATTGACCCGCTCTGTTACTCCATTCGCTTGTTGTCGGAAAGCTGCGGTCAGCTTCTGACGCGTGCCAAGCATCGCACACAGATTTGTCCATAGCTCAGAAGTAAACTTTGGGTCTCGATCTGATAATATCTCTTCTGGTACTCCATGCAGCACAAACACGCGGTCTCGGTACAAGGTAGCTGTTTCAAGTGTCGTGGCATTCGTTGTTGTTGGTAGGAAATGCGCCCTTTTGGTTAATCGATCGATCACGACCATGATTGCATCGTACCCTGACTTCGTTTCTGGTAGCGCAACGATAAAGTCCATTGCAAGATGCGTCCATCTTGCTGTTGGAATTGGATGGGATCGTAGCAGTCCCGGGGCTTCGTAGTTCGTCCTTTCGTGCGCTGACAAACTTCGCAGGATCGAACATACGCTCGTACGGACCGCTCCAAGTTACGCCAATAGTAAGCTTTTTCCACCAACCGTAACGTTCTATCAACTCCAGGATGTCCATAACACTTCACGTCGTGAAATTCGTACAGAAGAGTATCAATAATTTCACCAATGTTGGGCAGAACAAGTCGTGATTGTTCATCGCATGGCGCTCGGTACAATATCTGCTTATTACACATGCTGTATCTTCCTAAGTGTCGAATTGCTGTCTTGATTTTCTGGTTGTCACCACTGAGCTGCTGTTTTAATTCAGCTGTGAACTGATCTTCATCATACCGGCTTACCGCTTCCTCCACCAGGCTTGCTAAGTCATTTTCCACACGCTCCTGTACTTGTTTTCTTGTGCTGATAGCCGCGAGAGTTACGGGTTCATGCTCCATAAAGTCTGGTCGGCGGGATATCCCATCAGCGACAATGTTTTCACTGCCCGGTATGTAGCGAAATTTAATAGGGTACTCGCTGAGCTCGTCATACCACCGAGCCACGCGACGCGATATCGTCTTCTGGGTAAACAGAGTTTCTAGCGAGCGGTGATCTGTCTCGACGACGAAAGGCTTGTCGAGAAGATACACTCTCCACAATCGAAGCCCGAATAGGATTGCCAGTAACTCCTTCTCGCGAATAGAGTAGTTCTTCTCGGCGTCTTTATATTTTCTGCCTCCAAAGGCTACAGGTCTTTCCACTACTTCATCTCCGTTAACTTCCTCTTGGATGAGAACCCCGCCAATGGCCTGATCACTCGCATCCATTCGCAAACTAAATGGTTTGTTAAAATCCGGGATTGCTAGCACCGGAGTTGATCCAATTTTTGCTTGAGCGCTTGAAAATGCGCACGAAGTTCATCCGTCCAGCTGATGGCTCGCTTGCTTGGCCCCTTCAATATGTCAAATAAAGGACCAGCATCGGACGCAAAGTCGCGACAAAATCGTTGTACGTATGCCGCAGTACCCAAGAACGACTGCAGTTCGCTCCGGGTCCGTGGCAATGGCCAGTCATGAAGAATGGTGACTTTCTTTGGATCGATTCTTACGCCTTCTCTGCCGACATAATCTCCTAAACAGGGAATCTCATCCGAGCAGAACACGCATTTCGAAAGCTTAACGTAGAATTTGTGCTTTTCCAGCCGCGTTAGAACTCGGTCGAGCGCCGCCAAATGGTCTTTTAGCGAGCTCGATCTCGTGTAGATATAGATATCGTCAAAGTAAGACTGGCAAATATCACTAAGATCCTTTAACGCTCTTCGAATTCCTTCATTGAATGTAGCAGGTGCGTTCGATAACCCCATTGGGAGGACCAGATACTCGTAGGATCCATCGGCAGTCTGAAAAGCAGTAAATGGCACATCTCCATCTCTCATGCAAAACTGATAGTATCCACTCAATAAGTCCATGCACGAATACCAGTACGATCCTTGCATCTTCTCGATAATCGTGTCCTTGCGAGGCATGGGTAACGTACGTCGTATAGTGTGCGAGTTCATGGCCCTGTAGTCATGGACTATCCTCCAACCCACGGGCTTTTTACGCAGAATGTGGGGGCCCGTGGGGAGAAGTTGACGGGCGAATTAGCCCGGCAGCCAGGATTTCGTCGACCCAGTCCCTTATTACCCGTTCTTGGGCGGGAGACTGTCGCCATTGTCGCCGAAATATCGGTTCCCTTGTATCCACCTCCATTTGATGCTCTCCATGCTCGCGAGTTGGTAAGCAAGACGGCAACTTCTGCTGAAACACGCCTTGATGCTGTAGCAAAACAGGATATTCAGGATGACCTCGATAGCTGTCTAAGCCAACCGGTTCTTCTCTTTGTTTTGCCTCTTTTTCTGTTGCTGGGCTTATCACAAATATACACTCGATATCCTTCGGCTTTTTCAGCATCCGCCGGAATTGTTTCCCAGTGATGTACTTTGTTGTTCCGCTTTGAGCCGAAAAGTATCCGCCTGTGAAAAGGTTGATGTTTTTATCTTCCGAATGTCGCGGTGAAATAGGATGTCGCTCACCTCCTACCTTCACTGCCGGGTGATTTGGTTTGTGCGGTGTTTTCACGTCCCGCTTTTGACTCTTCTTTTGCTACTAGATTTTTCTTCATTCACCTTGGCGTCGGGTTGCAAGCGTGGCCTCACTTTTCTTCCACCCAGTCGATGTCGGGGTTTACTTCTTTTAACCACGGAATGCCAAGAAGAATGTCTTGTTTTTCTGGCACATCAATGACTAGAAAGTCATTAACGTACGGCTTGAATTGATCCATGTAAATAGTGAGCTTGACTGTCTTGATGGGGACTAATATCTTCTGCTTGGCCGCTAGCGTTACCTCCATCAACTTGTGGTGGTCGATGACTTTATCCCACAAGTTATTCGCCGTGCAAAAGTCTGGGCTGACTCCATCCATCGTAGCACCACTATCGATAAAGTTGGAGTTTAAGATGCAAATATCCTGCACCGAATAATGCACCGTGCTCCGAACATGAAGCAGACAAAAATATGAACGCTTAAATGGAAGTGTTTCTTGGTTTTCACAGTCTTCTTCATCATTAATTGTCACGTCACGTAATTGAGACTCCACAACACAGAGTGGATCGAGCATCTCATCACAACGTCCCCCAGAGTGCTCGACCTCTGGTGGACCTTTTAGTTTGGGTGCTCCCTGGTTGTCGACGAGCTTCGAGGCTGTTCATCGCTAACCATTAGCGTCTCCACCAGAGCGCATATCTGTTGATGCAACTGCTGTTTTTTCTGCACAGCGGGGGCTTCTTCTCTGGGTGTTTGACCCAGCAGTCATCTTCGCGGTGGAACCCTCGCTGACAATGCCCGCAAAGCGATACAGCTGATCGATTTCCCCGGCCCAGCTCTGCTTGCTTATTTCCTGCAGAATTTCCGCTTTTACCAGACTTAGGTGTTGGGCCACCACGGTTGGCTTTTGCCGCAGTCCCACGACTTTTTTCGCGGTGGAGTTCTCAGATTGTTGAGCTGAGGTAGTTTTCTGTTGAACACTCCACTCTAGAAAGCCTTCATTCACGGCGACTGCCAACGTTGGCGGCTGCTTCCGCGTTATAGCTTTCTTCATGTCATCATTTGTCAAGCCATTGACGAAGAGGTTCACAGCAGTTAGTTCATCGAGCTTTACTATTCCTTGCAGCTTGCGAAACTTAGAAACGTAGCTGGAAAACCCTCCAGTTTGCCGAATTGTCAAGAGCTGGTTGCGCAGTTTGTCGTCAAAGTTTGGCTCGCGAAATTCAAGTTTCATCGCTTCTTTCATTACACTCCACAATTTGACACTGGTCTCATCCGTCATGTAGCGTTCGTACCAAGTCACAGCTGTACTACGGACGCATTGGCTCAGCTCTTCGCAAACGAAGTTATCATGCAGCTCAAGGTTGTATCCTTTTTGCTTGAAGTAGGTCTCAAACTGAAAAATGAAGCTGTTCAGCTTTATCCCATCAATCTGGCCATCATAGTGCGGAGGGCTTGAATCCATCTTGCGAAGTCGTGGTTCCGTCGAGGAGAGCGTCAGTGCGCTTGTTGACACCATGTTCACATCTTCATTCGGCGGAGGGAAGCAAAAGCGCTCACAGTATTCGGCTGCGATGTCGCTGTTGCTGTTGATTGATGGCTAGTAGTCGGCAGATGCATCAAAGAATCTCGAGCTTCCGCAGCCATTTGCCTAGCCGCTTGTGCCATCGTTTGTGTTTGATTCAGGGTCGTCGACATGTTCGTCAGCCCTTGCACCAAGTTCGCCAAATGGCCTTGGAGCTCCAGCATCTCAGCAGCAATATTGTCGCCGAGGTTCGCCATGGCAGCTGTAACTTCCAGTCTCAAGCTTTCCTGCGAAGCTGCCACTTCTTGCCGCATGCCAACTATATTAGCCTCCAATTGATCCAGTCTGGGACGTCGAGTTCCGACATCTTCTTCGCCGTTCTCGAGCTCCAACACTCTGCGAGCCGGTGCCGTGTCACTCCTCAGGACACGCCGAGCAGTGCTTCGTGTTGACATTGCCATCAAGGTCTACTATGTCACGAAGTTAGCAGAGCTCTCGGTGTAGCCGGAGCTCTGACTAACGAGGATCTTGGTAGCACTTAAGAGGAAGCAGGTCGTTTATTTAATTGTTGAGTCGTGCGCGTTCTCGCTCAGTCTTAGAGGTCTTAGAAGAATCACACGCCTGCTTGGCCAGAGCAGTGAAGACTTGTTTTGTCTTTGGTTGATTCAAGAATGAATGGGACGAGTCGCCACTCCGTTCGGTGCTTCGACTTGAACCTCATTCTTTCCGAACTCGCTACTCCATACTAATCTTACGTCTTGTTAAAATGGCCGCTTGTCATTGGTTTATCCCGAGCATCTGCTCCTCTGGGTACTCGTCCGTTGCTTCTTGCTCCTGGCTCCTGGCTTCATCATGATCCTGTCACAAAAGGCCACCATATTTTGCAACATTGTAGCCTTTTCAGAGGTAGCCAAGACGGAAGCAGAAGATGCTGAAGTGTACAACCTCGAGCGAGGACACCAGCCACTCCAGGAGAACGAAATTGCGCAAGTTCGTGCTATTCTGGGCGGCTTGGGAAATTTGGAGAACACGATCAATGATCTTCAACGAGATCAAACTCTCATGCTCGAGTCTGTTACAAAATTTGCTAACAGAACCGAACATCGGCAACAAGAAAACATGACAGAGATCAGAGCTAATCAGGAGCTTCTACAACAAGTCATTGAGCAGCTCCAGAATTACGCAAAACATACAGAATCTCGGGAGACTACGCAGGAGGCTGTCATCACGCAACTGAAGGAAGAAGTTGCGGCGCTGCGTTCCCAGGTACAAGAGTTGGAGTTCAACAAGCCCAGCACAACCAAACCGGCGGCAAGTACAGTCTCCTCAATATCGAGGAGGATACGGTGGTAGAATGGGATGTTTTTGGCCCGACGCCTTTAAATGCTCCAAGGTTCGACAACAGCGAGCTGGAGCTACGAGTGACAAAATGTCACAAACAGCGCGAAACTCCTATTTACGGGGCGAACCAAATGAGGACATCGAAGTATATGTTCTCAACATGATCAAGTGGTATGCGGCATATGGCTTGTATTTCCGAAACGCCTTAGTCGATTTGCGCGTCGGAGAGCTGATGATGAACCACACAAAAGGGAAAGTCAAATCGTGGTTTCTCCAGGAATATCAAGGAGAGCAACGGTGGAGTCAAATAATCCACAAGTTGAAGCAGAGTTCTGTGACAAAATCCCGCCAATAAGACTTGGTGGCCCAGATTTTCGACTGTGTTCAAGGCAATCGTCAACTGGATGCGTACAATGATGAATTCTGCCGACTTGCTCGTACAGCAGGCGTATCTGAGTACATCAAAATTCTTAGGTACAAACAAGGTCTGTCGTCATCACAACTACTGCATCTCCTCAAGACGAAGTCGTTCGAGACACTTGAAAAACTGATAGAGGCGTCGCAGACATTAAATCCCAAGGATGTTACTCGTGCAAATGAGAAGTGTAGCAAGACCAACAAAACAGCCCCTGCAAAGGCCGACAAGAAGTCGGACACGACCAAGTGTACGGCGACTCGGTGCACTGAAACAGGTCACACCAAAGAGCATTGCTGGATGATCCATCCTGAGCTGCAGCCGAAATGGCTGAAAGAAAAAGAAAGGCAAAGGAGCCTCGGCGATTACGAAGACAGCATCGGTCACCGAGGGTAAGGCACTCTGGGCGGTGCTGACCGAGATAAAGAGTGACCTAGCCAAGCTCAAAGGAGATTTAAACTAGCGGGCTCTGGAGATGGCGTCCCAGAGCCAGGCAAAGCCACTAGTAGTCGTGAAAACTGGGTTTTGATCCTGGCAAAACGGCGAATTATATCTACTTTTACGAGCAGAACGAAGAAGACGTTTTACCGGCGACGTACCTAATCAAGAACGTCACCTGCTTGCGAGAAGAAGGAATCCAATTTGCGAAGACATTCTTCGACGAGGGTGCAGACTCCTAGTGAATATCGGTAGAATTTGTAGAGAAAATGAACTGGGGCAGCCACGTCAAGGATCTAGGCACGATGGAAGTGACGTATGCAAATGGCAAGGCGGAGTCCATACAGAACCGGATAATCCAGCTAACTGTATTTGTCGACAGTATTCCCGGTTACACGACCGAGTTTCAGCTATGTCATGTGCCGAACCATTGCGAATTGATGCTTGGTGTACCCTGGAAGCGCGCTCGAAATCCTGTTATCGACTGGAAAATTGATCGAGTGTGTACACAAGAAGAATCTGTCAAAGCAGCAGTCGATCAAGCAGAACAGTCTAGCGATAGGAATCACGACTGCAGACAGCATCACTATTCCAAACAATTTGGAGAAACTGAGGTGATAAACTTCAAGACCGCAGATAAACTCGTGCGCAAGAAAGACGTGGAGTTTATATCTATCATTCCACAGGAGACAGTTTATGCACTGCATCAGGAAATATGTGACGGCAGTAGTTGCGAGCGAAGGGGAAAAACTATGCAGTAAAACAAGAGACATCGGATAAGGCTCAGCGGCAAAAGACAACCGATACGGATAGCTTCAAGAACAATCCAGGTTTTCAGCTGCTTGAGGAATTCAGTGATATTTTTCGTGTCGAACTTCCTGTGGGTCCACCGCCACATGGCGAACACGAGATGGAGGTTATCAACCCTCAGCGTGCAATTTACATGCACCAATGGCAGTTGAGCCCCGATCAAGAACGAGGATTGCGGGAATGGACAAAAGAAATGCTACGGGCAGGATTAATCCGGCCAAGCACGTCGCTCCATGCCGCAACGACATTCTGCATCAAGAAGCCGGTCGGATAGCGTATAGTGCACGACTACAGGGCAATGAACGCGGGAACTATCCGACAATCAACACCCATTCCACGCAAGAATATCATATTCAATCGCATGAGTGGCGCAGTTTGGTACAGTTGCTTCGATCTCCTATCAGGATATTACCAGATACGTATGCGATTGAAAGATGTTCCGTTCACAGCCTTCCAAACGCCTAATGGTCTTTTCGAGTATCTCGCGGTGCCAATGGGCTTGAGTAATGCCCCGGCAACCTTTAATCGCATTGTTCAAGGGATTTTCGAAGACATGCGAGACGTTGTGGCTACGTACTTTGAAGATTTGTACGTGTTTACCAAGGATCAAGACGTGGAAACTCACCTTTCAGCAGTTCGAAAAGTATTTGAACGTTGTCGAGAGAAAAATCTATTTGAAACTCTCAAAGTCCACGCTGTGCTCCGAAGAAATACCGTGTCTTGGCGATTTCGTTGGCCGTCACGGTGTTCGAATCGATCCGAACAAGTTCGGGTAATATGCAGTTGGCCGCGACCGCAGACAGCAAAAGAATTGCAGTCTTTCTGGGAACAACCGTGTACGTCCAAAGGTTTTGCAAGGACTACTCGGAAATAAGTGCTCCCTTATTCAACATGATGAAGAGTAAGGATAAGCGAAAACTGACCTGGTCAACCGAAGGTATTGATGCTTTCAATCAACTTAAAAGGCTCTCAGCCAGACACCCGTGCTGGCGTTGCCGGACTTTAGTAAGCCGTTTTTCTTGCGCACTGATGCGTCAAAGTTTGCCATCGGCGGTGTGTTATATCAACTGCAAAAGACCGCTTCTGAGGAGGAGGTTGAGCAGCCAATCGCCTTCTGTGGACGGAAGATGAAGTCTGCAGAGCTTAATTACCCCACACACGAGCAAGAAATGCTTGCTATAATCCATTGCTTAAACATTTGGCGAGTTTATCTAGTGGATGGAGGCGACACGGTTGAGAATGATCACCACTCATTGGAAATAGTGCTGACTCAGAAAACAATTAATCGGCGAATCTGCAGATAGTACGATCTCCTGGCAGAATTTAATCTGCGATTTCGGTACATTCCGGGACGAAAAACACCGTCGCTGACGCTTTAAGCCGCCGTCCAGACTTTGCCATTGATTTTGAGAAGCAGAAACAAATGCATGCTGTTTCACGCTTGAAGCCTCTTACGCTGTCGACTTTAATTCGGCGTTCCCAGCGTCGTGCAGGATGGACAAAAGAAACTCTCAAGAAAGACACGAACATGAAAAACTTGAAGTACGATCCCGACGAATTGCTGGTGTATTTCTATAAACCTGATGGATTTCGCAGAATCGCAATACCGTCTACTGATGTGGAAATGCGGAATACGATTTTGTGGGAACATCACGACATTGCAACGTCTGGGCATCCAGGAGTCGAGAAGACTATCGAGGAAATTCAGGTGAGATTCTATTGGAAACATTTCCATAAGCAGGTGCGAGACTACATCGCAACAAGTGAGTCCTGTCAAAGAAACAAAAGACGGACAGGAAAACCTCCGGGGCTGTTACATCCATTGGAATTCCTACAGGTCGCTGGACTTCCGTTGGAATGGATTTTATTACCGGATTACCAACTACGAAAGCTGAGCATGATACCATTCTGGTAATCGTGGACGGACTTACAAAAAGAGCCCATTTCGTCCCTACAGTGTCGACAATTACGGCACCACAGTTGGCAGAATTATTTATCGAGCACTACGTGAAATTGCATGGGTTGCCCACGGATATTGTGTCCGACAGGGACTCCAAATTTACATCGACGTTCTGGATGGCGTGTGCAGAAATTATCGGTACTAAATTGAAGCTGGCTTCGGCACACCATCAGCGAACTGACGGCCAAGTTGAAAGAGTCAATGCTATATTATCTGGTTATTTGCGCCATTACGTCAGTGGATTTCAAAATGATTGGGACAAGCATATTGCTCTAGCGGAATTTGCGTACAACCGCCAGTATTAGTCAACGATACAAATGAGCCCATTTCTTGCCGATTTAGGCTATGAACCTCGACTACCAGTTGACTTTCATCTAACAAGCAAGTTTCCGACGACTGTGACGGAGTTTCTTGCTGGGCAACGCAGAATTTTGCGGGAACTGCAAGCTAAAGCACGGCTCGGCGCGAAAAGATGAAGTTAGTGTATGACAAAGGTCGACGTCATCAGACTTTTGAAGTAGAAGAGATGGTTTTGATTTCAACTCAAAATCTGACACCTGCAAATGTTGGAGCGGTCCAACGAAAATTTGCCGCTCGCTGGATAGGACCCTATGAAGTCATTGAAAGTCTTCACGATGGAACTGCTTACAAGCTAAATCTTCCTCAAGAATTGAGTCTCCATCCAGTTTTTCATACGATGGTGCTAAAGAAGTTTAGGAAGGATAAGTCTGGAGTTAGTCGCGATACGACATTACCACCAGTCCGGCTAAAAGATGGGTCCGAAGGACACTTAATCGAGGCCATCATCGATCACAGAATCTCCAAAAATGGAGTGGAGGAATACAAGTGCACATGGGTGGGCCGAAATGACGATATCACATGGGAGCCAACATCAAATTTGCTATCGGTACCAGGTTTGATAAGAGAATATCTTCGACAGGCGAACAAGTTACCGAGTAGATCATCTACCCGGCTTAAGAACAAGAAAAGGCAACAAGTCCACAGTATGAGTCGGTATTACTTAAACCACGCGGAAGCTCTTTCCTGAAGGAGGTCGTGTGGCGGTGCTCGACCGTTATCAACGGAAAGGCGAGAAAGATCTATAGTGAAGGGACTCAACGGAGGAGTCACTTCGAGAAAAACCCCATAACCCACAAGAAAAAACAATACATTTGTTTCCTAGCTACCCGACTTGGCGTTAACGAAGTCCGTCTCGTCGTCCAGCCACCGCTTCCTCGCGTGAACCCGTGCCACCGCAGAGTTGGGGCCATTTCTACAGGAGTTGTCCGTCTGGGGAAAGGCCACCATATTTTGCAACACTCGGAAAATGATCGTCGATCGGTACTGATGCCTTACCGGCGCAGCTTTCTGTTTGAGCTGTGTGACCTGACGTGCTAGAATTCAATTTACTTGAACGGTCGTGGCGCTCCTTTTACAGTACATTGTGATGTAACTGGCTCTCTCATGATGGAGCGGTCATACATTGCATGTTGCATTTTATGTAGGATGTCTATAGTGTTGGCCGCAGTTCATCAGATATTATAGACGATGCTGCACGAATGAGTTTGACGCTCAGTTTCCACGCTTGAACTGGTCATACTTCATCCATTCATTGATGATTCCCCGGCGCGACAGGTATTCGTCCACCTTCAGGGCCTTGTACAGCTGCTCCGTTTTGATGTTCGCCTTCCATAACAGGTAGAATTCGCGATCACGGGCAGTAGTGGACGCCATCAGCTTGTTGATCGTGGAATTGTCGATAGTTCGTTCTTCCTCGTCATCGCTCGGCCTTCTCGTCTTGTGGCTTCGAAAAGAACGCTGGGCATCGGTCGAGTGAACTTGGTCCGGTGGGAAGAGCTCTATTCAGGTCCGAGCCAGGTCCGGGTCCGCGTTGGTCCGGCCATCTGAAAAACAGGTGGTCTGGCCGGATCAAAATACTGCATAACCAACTAGTACAGGAGTTTCAAAACGTACTGAAAAACTAGGTTCCGCTGTCATTCTACTCCTCCATGCGAACTAGAAGACACTCCTCGCGTATGCAAACTGTTCTGGCGGTGCAAACCCGCGTTGGGAGGGTGAACCAGATTGTACCCGCTGAACATGATGGCATGTCAACGTCAGTCACACAAGGCGGTAGAGGCATTTCCCACATCAGTGGCTCAAGCATCATAACTTGTTAAACCCTCTACACGAAGAGACAGATCGAACTCCTCAAGATGGATCGAGCCACCTCAATGTCGACGAAATTTCGTCAAGTGAGTTTGGAGATTACGACTATGGATTTGGTGATGAATTTGGTGCTGATAATGGCGGAGGAATAGATGCTGAAGAACACAACGAGGTTACAGATGCTAGAGAGCGTGGAGACGACGGAGAACGAGGTAGTACGTCGACATGGATCGATGAATATAAGTACACAAAACACAGTACCTCAAAAACCAAGGATAAAACATTTTACAGGTGCAGCTACTACAGAAGAGTTGAAAAATGTAATGGGAAATGTGATTATATTACGGCAACTGGCATCTACACCAATTTTCGGCCTCATACCTGTGGACAATCAGCTGCTTAGGGGTCCCAAGTTCTCGCACAGATCGCAACGATGGTGGATGTGACGGCCCGTATGAAACGGGAAGTAGATCGACTAGCTGTTACTACAACATTGAATCGCAGCGTTATCTGGGATATCGTGCGAGCACAGTTCTACGGTAACCTAACATGCCCCTCGCACACAGTGGTTTGACACGCAATAAAGTCCTGCGGCGTGTTAATCGAGCACGAGCTGAAGAATATGGTGTATCGGTGTATCGTCAAATAGAACTTCATCCCTGGTGCAACGTGTTAAATCCCGATGGATCGGCTACAGATGTGAATTTCCTTATATTTCACCACTCTTACTACAATAAGGAGAAGGACACACGAGAACGTCTAATTGGATGGGCACATCCCGGGCTGCTTAACATGCTGAAGCAGAAGAAAACTTCTGTGTTCGTGAACGAGACTTTTCGATGCGTTCCGAACAAATTTAAGCAGTGTGTCGTTTATACAGCTTACGACAGACCTACAAAAAGATATTATCCCGCCGCTTTCGTCTTGTGCACATCGAAAACATATGATATGTACTTCAACGCCATAAGATTTTTGGTTGATGCTACCAATTTTGGTATGGATCCTGAATACGTTTACTGTGATTTCGAGGCTGGATTGATCCGCGCTATTCGAGATCATTTTCCTGATGCTGCGCCAGTTGGATGCTTATTTCACTTCAAAAAGCCTGTTGTCGAAAAATGCGGAAGTACAGAATATCTGAGGCAGAGTGTAAGATTGCTATGCGGCCTGGTATCCTGGATATGCCGACTGTGATCCCTCAGATAAAGGTCAAACGCCAAGGCATAGCGTGGGTGAAAGCAAAATTTTTAGAGCTATGTGCTGCTGCAGGGGTTTCCTTATCGTATTCAAGATGAGTCGAATTCTGGAGATATTTTGACCCCCTTACCAATTCTTCAAAAAGTCTAACGAATTAAATTTTGATAACTGATTGATGTTGTGTAAGGTTTGTTGTGATAGAAGGAGATAGTAATTTCAAGAGATGCGTAACTCGTATTGCTCGAGACATTATATGATATACTTGCTAATGGGGATAAGTGAAAAGATTTGACCCCCAGAGGCCAATTAGGGTTTGACCAACTCATTTTTAAATTTAGTATTCTGGTATTTGTCAGATAGTTTAGTTGTCACACAATTAGGAGAATGACAATTGCTGTTTTCATATCGTCTGACAATTTTCTTGTTAAGAATTGCATTGCTAAGATACATGGTGTTTTGTTTATGAAATTATCGTCCGTTCTTTTAAGGCTATCAACTACCGAAAACAATCCATAAAGCATCGGTAGTCATACTGCCGAAATTATCTTCAACTACAACAAATTGTTTTTATGTGTCTACTTTTTTCTTCTTCTCAATTCGAGCTCTAGATGCTCTGCTTCGTGCAGAAAAAGTAGGGTCTTCTTGAAGCTTAGCGTAAAACAATTTTTTCTTGCTCAAACGCCTCAGGTTTCCAAACTCTTCCACTCATCGCTGCATAAGCTGGTAAAATTCGCTCCCATACCTTTTTAGAACCTTTGGGTGCATCCATGGCGGCATATGTAGCGTAGCGGTGACCTACCCGAAAATCATCTCAAAGGATGACAACATTGCCACCGATAGCGACCCATTTGTCTGTATCCTTCGTTCGGGGCAAGTAACCAATTATCACAGAGTGATAAATTAAATTGCTGACATATACCACATCACCTGGTCGCTGAACGACGACCAGGCTATTCGGATTGTTTAGCATCCGGTTTATCGAGTCTGAAGTATTCCCAACTCTAATTGCTCTTGCGTCCTCCATAGTCTTGAATAGAGGTTTTTAGCAGAACATAGTGGGTTTTGCCCACAACCGCAGCAGATGGCTAACTTCACCGGGTTTGAATTTATCTTTAGCACAACCGAGAGATGAACACTTCGCGGCCACATGGCAAAGTCTCATTTTAGGATTGACTCTGCCACGATTTAGTGTCAGAGCCACCATGGTGTTTCGCTTCTCTGAAGACATGGATAAGGAGCTCATGCGCGAGGTTTTAAAGCAGAAGCCATACGCTGCCAAGTACGGGGAGGCTGGTGCAGTGTGGGTTCAAGTCGCTAAGTGTGTCAGTGCCGCCATAAAGACTGCTGTCATTGACATGCACGTGCAGGATCGTGTGCGACTTTTGAAGAAGAATTGGCGAGCAGGGGAGCTTTGAGCAGCCTTAGGCAGTGGTATCGAAGAGGCGATGGATGCCGCAAACGAGCAGAGTCACTATGATAGCTTACCCGATCTCGTAGGGCAGTACGTGTCCCTAGAAAAGGACTTCAAGGCGGAAAAAACGTAAAAAAAAAAAAAAAAGCAAAGAAGCAAGCTGAAGAGGCTCAAACTAACCTGTGCGCTTCTCAAATTGTGTCTGAGGCTATAACACGTCGCGCTCTTAGAGGTGAAGGTATTCTGTCAAGTGGCTCGTCGTCAGAGAGCGAGGACGATACGGCTTCTGTGGCGTCAACTACGTCAGTCAGCACATCATCAACGCCGGCTAAAGCGTCGACGTCAGGACGCCGTAAGAGCGTTTTCCAATTGGAAGTTGACAGACAAGATAAACGCATTCGGCTCGACGAAGAGATGCGTCATGAGCAGTTTGATCGTCAAATGCACCTACAGCAGCAGCAACATGCAGAACGACTGGCTTTTGAAAGAGAGCAACACGAGAATCGGCTAGCATTTGAGCGGGAGCGGGAATAAGCTCGCGAGCGAGCTGAAGAAAGAGTTCACCGTGCGCGCGAGGAAGCTGAACAGCGAAACAGGCAACTAATATTGCAGTGCGTCACGATTTTCAGCAAGTCGCTCAACAGCAAAGGCAACAAGTAGATATTCAGTCGAAAGACAACCCGTTTGTATGAAAGAATTACTGCCTTTTCAAGTACTCCTCCAGACTAGGTGGTGGAAGTCTAAAGTAGTCACTGATCGTGTTGCCTCCATTAGCACAAGTTAGACAATTTGTGAGCAAAACGGCAACGCGGTACATCGAGCCAACAGGTTGAGTACCAGAGCGAGCCTGTCGTTTGAAGTCGAGTGCAGTCCAGTAGTTAACAACTTGTCCGTAACCCCATTCGACAGATATGTGCACTTTACTCATTCTCTTGTTGACCAGCTTTTGCTCACGTGAAAGGTTCCCAATCGCCCCCGTGAATAGGCTGGACAGCACGCCGTCGATTCCATACGCTTGGTCACCGTAGATTCGGTAAGGCTTCAACCGAACGTCAGTGCGAATGACGTTGGCAATACAGGAATCCTTGACCATCTTAATGTCATGATTTCGTCCTGGGAACGGCCCGTACAAGTGGCAAATTAATCCGTCAGGGGTTGATAGGATCTGGTATTTCAGAGCATGCTTGCGTTTATGACCGTTGTAAACGGATTTCTGGCTTAGATACTTTCCATCACGGCGTAGGTTGCGAGCTGTAGGTCTACAAATACCTCGAACCGTTCCACCCACGAACGCCCACACGTTTTGCATTAATCCACCAACATCAAACACAGCGTTCGCGTAAATCTGTACATGTTGTGCTGCATATTCGTGATTGAAGTACAAAAGTTCTGAGAACTTCGTGTCGAGATGATCCAGAACATGGAGAAACAAGTTGGAGAGACTGCTTTCCTTTCGACCAAAAAAGGATTCAAGGTCTTTCCAGCTTAACGGGATCGCCAACTTGTACAGAACAATGCACAAATCTTCCGCTCCAGTCGCTGCCGTGCGTTTACGAGTCCTGATAGCTGCGTCTAATCCGAAGAGCTTAACGAGGCACTCGATCTGGGTTTTGCCAAAGCGTAACTTGGCTAGACAATCCGCGTTTGATAACGCATTGAAGTTGAAGGGCACTCGAATAAGCGGCTCCAGACATTGCTCTTCGTAGAAGTACTGGGCGATGGCGGCAGCCAATACAACTCGATTGGACAGAGAGGCTTCATGCCAAACACGCAGCAAATACGCTTTCTTCTCGTACGGACGAAGTCCTGCCGTCAGTTCACGGAGCAAACGACCTTGAGCGATGTCAAGCTCACTCGATTGAGCAGCTAGTGCAGAAGTTGATCCAGTGGACATGCGCAGGTTGAGACGAAATCTACAATGAAAAGTCTGCATGTAGACTTCCCATACCTCCGTTTTACCAACGGTATAGCGGCGATTTAGCAGCAGAGGAGAACCGCATGTTATCGGAACTCGAACAATTTATCTGCTTCGCTTTTGTGAGTTCCAGTCCACCTACTCGGTTGAAATCGAAGGTTGGCGGCTGGGGTTAGGCTCAAATACCAGATGCAGATCTCACTTTTTGCCTTTTGTGTGTTCTGCTAAAGACCTCTAATATAACCCAAATCTTAAACGCTTTCGAGCACAATGGAGGAAGATATGCGATTGATCAACCGTGATCAACATGCATAGGTGTTTCTCGACTATGTGATTGGAGCCACATTTCATGCGGAAACACGTAACCATCTCTACTTGGCAACTCCACTTTTGGTTCGTACACGTTAGGAAATCTGCATACTATCTGGTCTTCAAAGGAGCTGATACCCTCATCAATCAAGCAATGAGCATTTTCCTCGATAAAATCCACCATACTGTCCTTTTGAGATAGACCAAGATCAGACAAGAAATACTTTGTAGTGGTCGGTAGCGAATCTTCGTTTTTGTAGAGAGCGACGTCGTTGCAAGCATTTCTGAATACCATGATTGGCTCGGTACGCTGAACGGCGAAACCTAGCGAAAACGTCCTGTTGAAATATAAATCCATTGCACCTTGTAGTTTGTAGCAAACTTTCTCCACTTGAAGCTGGTTTCCACAGAAATCAGCGCTCGAAACAAGCGCAACGAGGTCCGCCAGAGTTTCCTTGGTAGGTTTCTGCATGGCGTTCTGAGAGGCGGTTAACTTTGGTGGTCTTGAGTTCGTGATCTGCACCACCGCTTGCAGTATAGGAAGCTAGCGCCGGTCCTCGACTCGAATCAGCGTCGATTTTCGCTGCACTCTCTTCAGTGCTCTGGGCCCACTTTGCTGTCGATGGCGGGGCGCTGGTTGTGGCTGGAATGGTCTCCGGAGGTGGTTTGGCGATTGCACCGGCATCGTATGTAACACATTTATTATCCAATCATATTGCTTCTTTGTTTATGTGTGGGTCCGGATCCTTGCGGACCCGGACCCGGAATGAACCTCAAAAAAGGTTATCTGTCCGGTGACACCGCCGAGTTGGGGTTTTCCGTGAAAGCGGAACTTGCTTGAAGGGAAAGAACTACCGCAGCCAACAGGATCAGGGACACTCACATAACTTGGATGTTGGAGGGTTTTGGTGGTTGTGACCAAATTCCAGATTGGTTGGAGAGTCTGCGATGAAGAATGCTACAGTTGCGTTCGTCCAGCAGATCCTAAATCAAGATAGTAAACGCTTCCAGGCACTACGCCGGTGGCGTCGTCAGCTTGACAGTGTTCTTACCCCACGCTGTGCGGGAAAAATGAGGATCTTGGCAACGAAGCTAGGAATAATAGCATGCGGCGTACTCTCAATAATACCAGCATGGTCATCACCGATGTCAAGTTACCATACGAACGGAAAATAATATGGTGGAATGGAGCAATTCTTGTAGGTTTATTTTGCTATTCAAACGTGCGATAAATATTTAACACCCACAAGCTTTCGCGCGAAAATTAATATTTACATATGCGATCTTGGAAAAATGACAAGGTAGTGCTAATAAATTATTAGTAATAATTGCAATGCTTGTGAAGACCCGAGGCCCGAGAAGATTCACCCAGTCAGAATTACAAACTAAGACCGCCCCGGAATCACGCCAGGGAACAGCAGATGAGATAGTTTATATCAAAGATTGTCGGAACGCTCGTTTTGAGTAGTAAAAGCTCGTTTTTAGCTTTTAGTTATTTGGGGGAGGGGTAATGACATTTTATTTCGTGTGTATGTCGACTAGTAAATGTTCGTGCTCTTTGGTTAGCGGATGTTGTGAAGAGTTGACGTCGACGTGAATGGAAAAACTAGCTACTTATATATTTTTTCGAGTTTCCTAAATGGTTGGAATAAATTTGTGCGATGGTGCACATACAGTACATATTAGCATGACTTCTACAATATTTAAAAGGGAAATCCCATAACGGGACCGAATTCAGAAATATTTCCAGAACGAGACCGTCAATCCAAATTTGCAACAAAAATACCGTTGGAGACCTCAATAGAAGAACTAAACGCTATAGCTGTTACATGTACTACGTAGCTGCTAAGTATTTAAAGCGATGTGTCTGAAATAGTGACCGCCTGATACACACAAAGAGATCAAGAGTTATTTGATGCTGAAGGCTATGCCTCATTTCACACAGCCACAACTGTACTGATATACTATAGTTGAATAGGAAGATCGTGCCACGCTTTTGAACACCACTCGATGACTTTCAAGGGGCCAACTTTGTAGAGATTCTTGATGCCTTCATCAACAGCATCCAATGTATACTCCATCTTCTTGCGTAGAATATCGCGCGTAATGCAGTAGATGATTCCCTGGTCTAGCGGGTGAAGCTTGGAGGTAGTATTGGCAGGGAGCTTCTCAACGCACGTTGGTGAGCGCAAGTCCTTCGGTGTTGTGGGACGATGTGTTGTCCACGAGGACAAATATGTGACGGTTGAGATCCCTTTGGCACGTTGATGTAGAAAAAGCTTGTTTCATCCATATTGTACACGTGTGCGTACTCGTAGGAACGGATTATCGGCGTATGAACACAAAGACACCCACCTCTTGTCGTCGATACAGTAGCTACTGTATACGTTTTTAATTTATAGTGGCTATTTAACATGTAAACGTTTTGTAGCGTAAAGGCTGTGGCAGCAATTTATTAGCGCTTTAATCCAGAAGCTTGCTCAGTTCCCGGCTACCGCGAGCACGGCGCGTGCGCTGTCAGAGGTGGTGGGGGAAGAGACTCAGTCACGGTAGGCTCTGGCTCTAGAGCTGGTGTCGCGTCATCTTGGAGGGCTTCTTGGTCTCTTTCGTGTTCTACGTCGACGACGCTTCAGCTACCAAGGTGGCTCTCAATACGGGCCAAACGCTCGTTTACGGTTGCCATCTCGGTGTTAATTTTCTCCAGCAGGCCCATCTAGTACAGACGTGAACTGGCACGCGTGTCCAGCAGATCGGGGTCCGTCATAGCACGCTCGTACATGTCGCGATGGCGTGTAGAGTATGTCTCTCCCGGGAGCAGTACTTCTTGAAGTGTTCTTTGAACCGCTGCGTTGAAAGAGACATCCCACGAGGACACCCAGGGAAGATACAGAACACCCCAGTCCCTTGTTTTGTCATGGCTGTTGCTTTGCCAATGAATGGTGGACCACGTGTCAAATATTAATCGTGTGCCGTACATAAGTAAATGTATTGCACATAAGTATCCTAACGTGTGTACACTCTATACAGTATAGTAACGCTATGTGTTCCGAAACGACTGCACGGCACATATAGGATACATGGTAGGAAACGCCTATGCATTATGGTATATATACACTATACGTATTGACAATGTCCTACAAAGCGGCCCATTACACTATTATATTGTGCTGGGATGATTTCTGGTGTGCTTTCAGTCGCCGGATACACGTTCGTTTGTTGTGACCAGATTTTCCCCACATTGTGCAGTGGACCGGAATGACTCCGCTCAAAAATTCGGGGCGGTTACGGATTCTGATCACTTTCGGTCTGCCACGCTATGTCTTCGGGTTAGATGCCTTCGTAGTACACCGAACCAGGATTGACACATACCGTAGCGTGTAGCCACGCAGTAACCAAACCATACCTGTTTTCACTGGACTCAAGTTGTTTATCACGAAATAATTATAGTGCTCCGTGCGCTTGTTTGTAGCTGATGTACAAGAGATAAAAGAGCCTGCGAGGGTGTTTGGGTACAGCTATACGTTACGTGACAGCTATCGGCTACCATACGCATATACAGTATACAAAGGCTACAAGTTATATCACGGGAAAAGATCTTCTATTGAGGTGTTCAACAGTAATTTTTGTTGCAAGTTTGGGGTGACGGTCTCGTTCTGGAAATATCTCTGAAATCTGGTCCCGTTATGGGATTTCTCTTATTTAAATTTGTCTACATTACACAGTTAACCCTTTCATGGACAAACGTCGCATTTCGCAACCATCATGGCTTTTGCAAAATAGGGTAGGATTTGAGGCCCTCGATGATAGCGAAGTGCAACGTTTGATAAAAGATGGTGTGATGTCGTCTGCGAAGCGTCACCAGCGTAGCATTCGGCCACACAGAGGCATGTTGCTGTTGGGTTAGGGACCTCAAACTCATCACCAGGCCACCTCGAAAGTGGGAAAATCTAAAAAAAAGAGTCGCTTTTCCCACTTATGGACGGCTGCTAAAGATGGGAGAGATTTGAGCGTTCCTAATGACTCCCGTGACTTCTCGTCTGGCAGAACGATTTTCCGCCATTGATTGTGGATTCGTTCATGTGCTGTCGTAGCGTAATCCGGTGTTCTTGAGACCTCACTTCATCTGCTACCTCTGGAATGCGTGGATCGATCTTCTACTGTGCCTTGCCCATTGCAATTTTCCGGTGCAGATTCTACGAAAATGGAGCTGTGCACAATTACCATTTGCTTGCCATACCGCTGTACGAGCAGCATACCGCAGCCAACATTTTCACGCTCGTTCAAACATTGCTAGACGCGCTGGCACCCCAATGGCACCACTTACTTCTGGCTGTGGCTACCGACGGCGCCCCAACGATGATCATACAGATTAGTGGTCTTGCAACACGATTGGAAAGGTAGCTCAACATAATGTCGTTCGATTTTGGTGCGGTTTACACCAACTCGATCTGAAGATGCAGTTGGTATTTGTTGTGTCGCGCCTGCGACGGCGACTTCAAATTGAAACGTGAGTGCATTAAAGAGAGTTAAACAGCATGGGGCGCTGCGTCTGTGCTGCTGAGACCTACGTAACCTTACATCCTCGTCAGCATTTGCCATGCCTTCTTACCGCTCGCCACTTCCTTCAGAGCTCCTTGTCACGCCTTCTCGTGGCTGTGGTTCGTCCCCATCACAGTCAGTGCCAAAACGAAGTTCACGTCAACCGAAACCAGTGCTGGTCGCCGATGTTGGGCACTAGTCAAGACACTTAAAATCTTGGCTGGTGCCAACTTGATGGTGCCGTTGCAGCATCAACAGTATTTGAAGATGCTCTCAATGAGGTGTATATTTCCAAGTTAACAGCCTTGGTCGGGTTTCTACGACGTCAGCAGAATTTGGTTACTGAAATGCGAACAACATGCCCCAGAGTAGCCAATACAAGATGGCTGTCGATGTTTAACGTGGCGAATTGGCTGTGTAAAAACGGCTTCCGAATCCGGCAATATCTCTCCGACAAGGCAGCAATTTGTTCGCCGAACCTGGTGTGATGGATCTTTTTGTACGCCCTACGCTATGTCGCGCGAGAAGTCAACTCCGTTTTGGTTTCTCTACAAGGATTATCAACTCTTGTCAAACAGCAGGAAAACCGCTTCGTTGGTCTTTACCAGCATCGTTGTAGTATCAGTGGTGCTCGAGGTTCTTTGATCACTGAAACGATTGAAAAACTCGATGCTAGCAAAGAACGAGATATACGGGGACTTCGTTATATCTCATGCTGCAGCAAAAGAGTATGTCAACAATCTAGATCTCTGGGTCTGCCAAATGTTTAAAACATTAAGCCCTGAGCACAAGGAGATGGTCGTCACAGCTGTGGCTCGAATGTACATGTATGTGCGTGCTGTCTCGAATATCCACGCTCTCACAACGGCCACCCCTGAATCGCTGCCGGTGACCCCGAAAGAACATGCAACTTCGTCAATGGCAACGCTTCAAGTAATGATTGAACGCCATCGAGAGCGAATTCTTCAACATTTTGGTGTTGATGGAATTGACAAGCTCAAAATACTTAGAACGGAGTATGTCACCGGCAAGCCAATTCTAGCGGCGATCAATGGTTTTGACCATCGTCTAGCTAACTTTGACGCGATGTGGAGGCTAGGCGGCGCAGCAACAAGATTTTCGACGTTGGCGAAGTTATGCGGGGGCATTGTGACCGTGTTTCCGAACTCCGCCACTCTCGAGGCGGATTTCTCGCTAATTGGTTGTGAGAAGACAGACAAACGCATTGCGCTCGCAGATCTTGCTTTAGAAGGTATTTTGCACTGCAAGCAGTGGGAACATCCCGCTATATTATATTCTTAGCTTAGCCAAGTCGCCAATGTCACCATGTTTCCCACTTTTCCCACTTTCCAACGAGAAAAAAGTCACTTTTAAGGTAGATTTGGGAAAAGTGACAAATCCCACTTTTGAGGTGGTCTGCTTATCACCTTTGCGAAAACCCCGTGAAAGTCGGTGGTCACCCTTTTGAAAGTGATGGATTTTTCATCCGCTGAACTGCTGCATATTGAACTTCAATGCTACAGTGGAATGATGCGACCTATGAAGCTCTCATTCTCGAAGATTCACAATGGAGAGAAGGCGCAAACAACCGCGTGAGGAAGAGAAATGCTAAGCGCGCTCGTAGGGGCGGAGGAGCACGTAGCAACGCAGCGTCAGGAGGTGAGCTACATCCATTCATGGGACTTTATTATAAATATCTCTAGTGTATATCCATCCAGGTGACAGCGCCCTCTTCACAGAAATATGGCGGGTATTTCTCCGCAACAGGTGGTTTGCAAAGCCACCCCCACTGATCAGTCTTTACTCAAGCATCGATATGTACGGCCGGGGTGCAGTCCAAATGGGGAAGAAGGCGTTAATTATCTTTGGGGGAACAGCAACTTCTAGTTTTTTTACAAAGCACAGCAAAACGAAGATCAGCAGTTTATCACTGACGGTGATACTGAGCAGGATAGTCACCCTGCAATCTGCAAGGTGCGTCCCTCAAGATAGGAGATTCTCGCGGATGTCATAATCGCTGCAAGATGATGGAGTTTCATTGCCGCTAAAGGGTTCTGGAGTCACGTACATCATTGGCACTACTACAAGGTACTATGCTATGGAGGCGACTCTGCCATTGCAGGGTGCTCTAGGTTCGTGGACGTGGCCGCTGTTGCTGCAAGATGCTCGAGCCTCGCGGACATCGCCGTCGCTGCACGGGAGGACGACGCTGTCGACGCAAGGTGCTGGAATCTATCATGCGTTGCCGTTGCTGCCGCGCAATATAGAAGTATCGCGTGAGTCGCTGGCACCACAAGAATATGGAAGGCCACCGTCGCTGGGAGATGCTTAGAGTCTCACTGCCGCCGCAAGGTTCCTGCGTACGTCGTCGCTACTGGTGCAAGGATGGATTCTCTCGTGGGCAGGTGGGAGTTGTGAAGACTGACGACGAAAGTTACGTGGATCGCATGGATGGTATGACTGGACTGTGGCTGGTGGAACTGTCATCGTCGCTGTGGGAACTTGGCGTGGCTACGATGAAGTATCACTGTCCAATAATACAAGGCTTACATCAACGAACATGCATGTGATCCGCCAGAAGTATTATTACCACATCCGGCACAACCAAAGCCGGCGTGCTACCATCAATGGTAGAATTTCCCGCACTTTTACAGCCGACCCCAGCGACACCAGCTATCGCTGCGCCGTCACCAATTTGAAAAATGCGAACAGCACCATCGTCATCAGTCGGCTGCATGCAGGTGCTTCGCCACTGCATCATCCAATTATAATTGGGGTTTGTCAACACTGTAGATTATTCACTAACTCCGATACAACTCATTTATTTCCTTTACAGGAAGCATCATGACAAACAACCCGGCATCGCTTGTCGATCGAAACGTTGGCTCTGTTTTCTGTAAATATTGTTGGAATATTAGGCACAGAACAAATAATAGTAACAAATACTCGGTTCGCAGCTGGAACGAACACCGGATAGAAGGAGTCGAACTCTACCTCTTTCCCACGGCTAAACGTGCGCAGTGACTACATTACTCGAAGCTTCCCCATGTTAGTAAGGCAGCCGAGCATTTTGGTTTGCTTTTTGGTACGTCGTTGTCAGAACCGACACGGTTGCGGCCGTTCAGAGCTTTGGGCTTTGGGATCTGTGGCTGAACGACGGCAAACTTAATTGGAAAGGTGATACCAGACATGCACAAACGATAACATACCTCGGCTCGTTCAGCTGTCGGTCAGTAGTCAGCCATTGCCGGCGACCTGGTAAATTCTGGAATGACGTAGGTGCAACCAGAGTGCAGCTCTGAAATATATCGCGAAGATTCGTGTCGCGCCAGGCGTATCCTACGACCGATTCTAAGCTGGCTACGCTTTGTTTGCCCAATGACATCGCTGTGTGGGTGGGGATACGATATTTCGTAGACACACTAAATCGCCCAACAGTCGCGGATTTGCTTTTTGGCCAATCAAAAATACCCCCGGTAGTAGCCTTTTGCTGCTTTCCATTCTTCAACCAAGAGACGGGTGTCTCTTCTGTTCAAATGGGTACAAGTCCGATATTAGCCTTTTGTAGCATTTCATTTCTAAACTACTTGAGTTAGTATGTTATACTTAATAACTTGTTCGCGAAAGGGTTAATAATTGTAATACTGCAAATGTAAAGGTGATGTCTTGGTCATTAACAGGCTATGCACAACAATTGTGATCCTACAAACTAAACGCGCAATTTCGAGATATAAAATGGGGGTTGGAATAAGTTTAAAGATAGATAAATATCTTAGTGTGACAAAAGTTCATTGATAGTAGTCAATTACATTCGTCACTAGAGCGGATAACGTTTCTAAATCATGCATATCAAGCAACTACGAATTATAACGTAATTTGGACCTAAAGCACGTTGAAAATGAAGTAATTGAAGTTACTTGCGTTCAGTATGCTCCCTTTGTAAATATCTTGCCAATCTACCCTTGGTTTAAACTTCAGATCCTATCTCGAATTTGCGATAATTGTTGTGTCAGGGCATGTCATACATGCTTGCATGTTTTTACGGTTAAAAGCAACTAATACTAAAAATTCTGAGCATGGTCGACACACCCACATGCACTCGTCGACTGTGCGAACATCCTAATACTTTTGTTCACTCTCAAACCACAACTTTCTCGAGTGTATGTGGGCTCAGCGAACGGCGCTCATGCTCGAATCTGATTTGTGCCTTACCGAAAAACTGTTACACCATGACTTGGGCTGAATGCAATGCAACAATGCATACTCTTGCATCGTTTTCGCTGAATGACCCCGACTCAGCATCCGACTCGCATTTGCCGTGGAAATGGTTCCAGTTTTGCCGCTTTGGCCCGCTTATGTTTACAGTGTCGTCGTTGAGCACGTTAGTGCAATAAATCTCGAACTGGGAAGAGTGTGACATACAAAATTGATTTTAACGGTCACGGAGTGGTCTGGTGTCAATGGGACACTTGGCCAGATCCCAGACCACAGTGGATCTTGAATCATTTCCACCTGTTTGAACATAGCAATAGTCAAATCAGTAGACGAGGCGAATCAATAAAGTTTAGGAAGGTGGCCCTTCAGACGTGCTAGACGACGTTCATCTTGACCAAACCACAGCTACCCCATAGCCAACTATAGCCGCGAAATAATTGAGACTGTTTAGCGTATCTTGGAGTTTGTTTTGAATGCAAATATAGTTTTGTTGAGGGATTGTTAGGCTTTTGTTCGATGTGAAAACTTATGCGATATGCGAACCTCACATTAAGTTCACGTTTTGAGTTTTTGTTGAAATGCTCTTAAAGATGTCATTTAGTCATACTCTCATGACTTAAACGACGTTGTGGGTTTTGACCAGAAGTCGTACACGGAGTTCAAAACGGCCATGCGACTCGGAACTATGCCCTGCTCGGCTATGGTTACTTTCCATATCACAAGAACAACACAAAACCTCGCTTCACCCGGACAGCCTTGTTAACTGTAGCTCGAAGCCAATGCAGTAGTTAACTAACGTCAATAAACTTTATCCATTTCCCCGTTTCATTATCCCAATTTCCAGCGTCAGTGGCGAGATAGAAGCACTGTTACACGCTGACGTAAAACAATGATCAAATGCAGAACGCCGCAATAAACCTGTTCTCGCGCTGAGGCCGTGCGGAAGTTGCTGTGAGATCACTCGAAGAACTGCCTGCGTCGGTCATTGCAGTCCCGCGCGAATTCGGGAATGATACCTCAAGGCAAAGAAGCCTGTTAGATGTAAGAATATGCATCTCCAACTTCTTCTTGTCGTTCATCGTCAAGATGGCAGCATGTTCTGCAGACGGACGATCTGCATGCGTACAGGTGTAATCATAATTGAAGATAAATGTAACCAAGAGAACTGGAACGAAAATGGTGCAGCACCACTGCAAGTCCAATCGTGGAGGAACATATTCTTTCACTTAATCTAGCAGCCCGCTACCGTTCAATTACGTGGCCAGCGCGACACGTAACTATCAAACTAGCCCACTACCATAGTTTGTTAAAGTTTTCGAGCAAGACGCGAAAACCGGTCACATTAAAACCAGTTTCCAGTCGGAAGGCCATATTAGTTCCATAGTGTAACCGCCTTCCCACTGAAGACTGTGATGTGTCTCCGGGAATCTAGACCGTGTGGTCGACAAAACGCAACATTTTAGTATATAAAACAGTTCTTCTTGAATGTAGCCAGTCAAAGAAGCGAGCCGAAACAGAGACAGCGCGAGAAGGTGATGGTTGCACACAGATTCGCGAGATGTTGCATGTCGCCGACGGCTAGGAGGTAGGCGTGAGGCCAAGAACACATGCAGGTTCCTTGGTTACGTAAATGTTTTAGTACAATATGAGAATACTAAACACATTATGAACGATACCGAACGAATGGACGATGTACTCGAACGCAGTCATATCTCTGCCATGACTGGATTGCCGGCAGCAGTGCAGGGAAGTCTCCTTCGCCGGAAGACGACCCACTTGGACAGTGCGGGGCTGATCATCATCCGTTTGAGTCTGTGTGGTACGAGCTGATAGCACAACCGCATGCGGCGAAGCCTTAACGTTTTGGTCCAGAGCCTTTGAATCGCGAACTTTGGGAGGGTACCCCAGGCTTTCCGAATAAATGATTGTATTGAGAATATACGGAAATATTCAGAATAATATATTTAAGGTGTCAGAAAAAGTGGAATAAGTTACGATCGTGTTTTTACGAAGCTATTTAATTTTACGCAGCCACCCATTGTAATTACGCGAACAGATCGACATCGCTTGAAAGACTGGTTGTCGTGGCTTCTGCAGAGCGTAGCTGTTGGAACTATTTTTCTAGGCCATTAAACCTCACTTTCGAACCGGGATGGCAACCAATAACCCCTTCATCACACGGCAAATCTGCAACTACTTCTACAAGGTCATCGCTGACGATCAAGATGAGCCAACAGCGTTCTTTCGCTGCCAGTGCTCTGTAGTGAGAAAGCAAACTTCTCGAACTGGCTACAGCAATCTCTTCGACCACGTCCTCAAGCGCCACCCCGACTTCGTGGCCACCATGATGGCCAGCGGCACCAACACCGTCACGCTGGTTAGTTTCATCCACCAGAAGTCACATACGGTGTTCTGCTGGCTGGATTGGACTACAGCCTGCAACCTGCCGTTCTCATGGTGCGAGGATAGCACTGTGTCAAAGTACACCAACCTGGAGTCCTTTTAGTCGGAGACGCTGCTCAAGTACGCCGATTTGGTCGTGCGTCAAATCGAAATTGACATTGGTTTGACCATACCCGCCAAATTCGGTATCATGTTTGACGGCTGGTCATTCCAATCGGAGCACTATCTAAGTGTGTTTGCTGTTTTCGAGCACGACGGTCGATCTGATAAGGTGCTCCTGGCCGTTGCACCTCTACTCAGCGACGATGTTACCGACCACAGCTCGGCAAGCCACGTTAAGTTCCTGAATGGATCCCTTTCTTTTTACGACCGCAAGATAGAGGACGTCACCTACCTCGTTGGTGACAATTGCCACGTCAACACCAAGTTGGCTAGCCTCCTGGCCATTCCGCTTGTTGGTTGTGCGTCGCACCACTTCAACCTTGCTGTTCAGAAGTTCATGGCTGACTACGACTCCTTGCTGGACAAGATTCAAGAGCTCATGAGTAAATTACGCAACCTCAACCATTCTGCAAGCCTTCGGTAAGTTTGCTGTGATTTTATTGGCTAATGTTTTTTTACAGGAAGAGCACCGATTTGAGACCTGCATTGCGCCAAGCAACACGATGGGATTCGACGTACAAGATGATCAAGCGCTTTTTGCGATCAAGAATTTCATCGACACGAGCTGGCTGAGCTCATGCCCACCCGCCACGAAGAGAACAAGTTGGCGGCGCTACGGGACGACCTTCGTGAGTTCCGGTCAACGTCCAAGAAGCTACAAATGTCACTCTTCTTGACGTGCGTGACATTTTCGACGCTCTAATCGAGTGACACCCATCGACCCGCGAGTATCTGAGCCCTGAGTCTCCCATTGTAAAGAGTCCAGCGTTTGATAACTCTTGCGTGCAAGTTCTTCTCGGGAAGGAGGCTGAACTCTCGGTGGAGCAGCAGCAATTGGCCAAGGACTTTGCAGATCCTGTGTCCGCCAACGCTGGCGACAGTCTCGAAGAAATCGACGAGCACAGCGGTTTTGCCGACCGCGCCTTGCGCGCCCAAAAGAAGCAGCGCCGTTCAGGTTTTCCATGGGGTGCGCTTTATTCCACCGACGTCGAATGCTGACGAGCATCTCTTCATCAAGGCGCGCCATGTGCTCTCTCTTCACCGCCACCGCATTCTTCCCATTCGACTGGAGATGTTGTTGTTTCTGAAGGTTTGTGTCGCTTTTGGGGTGGGACCACGGTCTCGCAGGTAGTCAACGCTTAAGTCTGGATAAATTCGCTTTGTTTGCTGTAACAACAAATATAGGTTGCCATGTTGTTGTTGAAATTGCAGCAATATACTGAATAGTTTATTCCTGCATTTCACGGCACTTCGCAGAATAAGTTATTGTGGTGACGTCCCAAAATGATATTGCAGCGCCATTTTCGGAAGGCCTGGGTACACCCCAGTTCCAGTCGACTTGTAAACATTGACGAGTTTATCAAACGTGTACTAGAGACTGGATACCTCACGGTCGGGCTGCCTTAGGACTCGTCAATGTAGAGCTTATTGACACAGTAAAAATATCGTATGAAAAAATACTCTAGAGATTATGGAAAAATTCCGTGGTGTTATAGGGTCTAATTGGCGGGTATGGAAGCCGTAAAAACGCCGTTTTGGAGAAATCGGTAGACAAAAAATATACGCAAGGTCGGTCCATGCAGCTCAAATACATGATTAGGCCTCAGGTTTTGCTACGGAAAATCAAACCTTGTATAGCTAAAGAAAACAATATAGGCTATTCAAGCGATAGATTCTCTCGCAACGGTGAGTGGCCCGTCGTGTAGTCATCCAAATACATACAAATAAATCGTTTCAGAAAGCTTTACCTAAGTAAGTTCCGCTTGGACTTTTACCACTTCCAGTAGTACACGCGGTGCTCACAGTGAGTCATACGGATCCACCTGGACGGGATTTACGCGGGGCCGTGACTGATGGTCTTCTCACCAAACTTATTTGGGAACTCGGTAGGAACCGGGAACAGTAAATTCACATTGTGTACCCCTTGTGGTAACACGGTTGTTTGGTTAGGGTACGGTCACTACGTTGTTTAAAGAAAGCCTCGGTTAGGTACTGGTGAGCTGCTGGGAGGCAGTCATACACACAACAACCCGGGGCATTGTCTGCCGGGAAAGCGACACAAAATATGCAATCTGTTCTTTCGGCCGAAGGACGAACTTGTGTGACTGTCCACACGTCTCCATTCATGGGATAAATGCAACCAATAGAATCTCATTAGTCAGACTATAGTGTCGAGTCGATCAATACCCCAAGTTTTATCATCACAGCAGTGTATATCAGTAATTAAACTGTGGTTAGCCCGTTACAACTTCGGACTACAACTGTGAACTTCTATAGTACGTTGAGCTTTTGAAAGTTAATTGCAAGGTTAAAAACAGCGCTAGAGCTTGGTTTAGACTTAGGTTTCTACGTACGAACCGCTGGCAGGAACAGCTTCACGTGCTGGGCCTACAACCACTCCTCCAATAGCCGTCGTCGCCATCAGCCAGCCCTAGCTGCCGCCGCATGCCACCGCAGGCCTTCCGTCTATTGCTGTCGCTGTTCCTTGCATCTACAATCGCTTTGGAGCTCGTGCCCCAGGCGATCTACGCTGAGATCTGTTGCTCGCTGCTGTCGATTTGAGAATGAAGCCAGCGTCCGACTCTGGTCCACATCTCTCTGTATGTAACTTATTGTCCCTTATGGAGCTCAATACATTCCAGCGAAATGAACCGGAGCCTCCTTTTTTGAAAGTTGGCATACTTCCCTTTAAGCAACGAAATCTAAGTAATGGATATGCTTTTGTAAATAATTAGTATTTCAGCCAATGACAAGCTTGGTCATGCGGTAATTTCACTTAAATAAGTTTTCAGTGTGGTTTTAGTGAAGTCAGATGTTGGACTTCCTGTTTGGCCGTGCTTCGACTCACCCCAGTGCATTGCTGTTCATAACAATTGAGACGTTACGATTAATCGACGTGCGCCATCCCGACAGGATGCTTGGCAGCATGCACCTTTGCGCCCGCTTTCTACCGACGTGCTGCAAGGTGCATGACTCATGACCTGCCGTCAAATCCTCATGTCG
Source organism: Phytophthora quininea (assembly GCA_011947345.1). Taxonomy (NCBI): domain Eukaryota; phylum Oomycota; class Peronosporomycetes; order Peronosporales; family Peronosporaceae; genus Phytophthora; species Phytophthora quininea. The sequence goes on from JAAVTG010000561.1 coordinate 615,400, forward strand.
GACCATAGACGGCGCCGATATTTGCTACTAGTACATGTACCGGTAGTCATACTCGATTGTAGCGTTTGGTCAAACTGTGCGTCGCGTTGTCCCCACAATGCCAACACTTTCATCGCAACCAAGGCCAAATTTGCTAGTGTTAAAGCTGAAGTGGGATAACGTCGTTCTCACGCGAAACTGACTATGAGCCCTCACCTGTTTTGTTCGTGGAGACACTTTTGCTCAGAGCAACCCGCCGAAATATTCGCAACGACTTGTCAGCAGCGATGTCTGCAGGAAGACAATGGTAACGTGTCCCTAGAAGAAATATGTTTTTGCTGTACGGTACATTTGACCGCCCAGTTGGAAGCTATCTTCGCGATCAAAGCGCTTCATCACGTGCTAGTATTCTGCTTCGTTCTTAAACTGGGGCTTCACTTTGCACAGCAGCAGCTATTGGTCTTGCCTTGCACAAACCTCGTCTGCATTTTCCTCAGAATCTACTACAGCGAAAATGAGCGTTTAGCGCATAAACTAATGTGACTACTGATGTAGATGACGACGAAGAACGTTCGGCTTTCACGAAATGGCGGGTTGCCACCAGAATTCATGTTTAAGCCACTTTTGTTTCGAGAAAAACCTCGTTTCTCTTTTTCCGCCAATCACAATCATCCAAAGCGAATAAAACCTCGGGGCCCCGCCTTCGGTCGCACATGCGAAGAAGCCCGGGGCCAGCAGCAGTGGAGCATCGCCTGCCGATTCCGCTGCCGACCCGTCGACCCAGTGCGCCCGAGCCCGCGTCCAAGCCGCCGAGTCCGTCGCCGGCCCCGTCACGCCCCGAGGAGCCACGCGCCGCCTTCTGGCCCGCCCCATGGAGGACGAGGAGCCGCGCCGAGAGGACGCCGTCCAGGAGGACGCTGTGGAGGACACTGTCACGGCGAACGACGCCCCAAAGCAAGAGCAAGACGTCCAGAAGGACATTAAAGAAGACGTGGACCAGAAATCCGCCGAAGATGATGTAGACAAAGAGGAGGACAACAAGGATACCAAGGAAGACGACAAAGAGGAGACCGTCAAGGAGGAAGAACCTTCAACGTCGCCAAAGATGGACCCTTCTTCCAAGGAAGTGCACACTAGAGAGGACGACCAGAAGGACGTCAAGGAAGAGGCTCAAGAGGAAGACATACAAAAGACTGAGGAGGCCACTGAGGAGACTCAAAAGACGCATGAAGACACGACTGAACCAGAGCAGCAAGATACTGCTCAACCAGAGCAGCAAGACACAGCTCAACCAGAGCAGCAAGATACTACTCAACCAGAGCAGCAAGATACTGCTCAACCAGAGCAGCAAGACACAGCTCAACCAGAGCAGCAAGATACTACTCAACCAGAGCAGCAAGACACGGCTCAACCAGAGCAACAAGACACTGCTCAACTAGAGCCGCAAGATATCGCTCAACCCGAGCAGCAAAAAGAGCAGTCTACTACTGACAGTAATGAGGGGGACACGTCAGCAACTGCAGAGGAGCAGCCGTCGACGGCTCCTCCCGCTCCTCCTGCTGCACCAGCTCCTGACATGCAGTTCCCCTTGCGACGTCAAACTTTATGGCGCCGGCGCCGACGCCCATCCGACCCCTGCAGGGAGATCCAAAGCTGCACCAAGAAGGAGACGATGCGTCGACAGCTAATGATACCAATGCAACCGAAGTTGCTCCGGCTGATGCAGCAAATGACGCTGCTGGAGCGGAACACACTAACAATGATTCTGCAGCCCAGCAACCGCAAACGTTCTCGCACCAGACCAATGCGCCGTCATTCTACGCTACGCCTCAAGATGGCCCCCGCTGGGCGCTGCCATGATGAATCAGACGCAGTGGCAAGGCCAGCCGACCTCTGCGGGTATGGACAATGCCAACCCGAATGCAAACCAGCAAATGGCAGCGGGTGATGCTACAAACAGCAGTCCGTCTACTGCACCGCAGGTATGTGTGCTTACGCTCATGCCTTGCTATCGAATGCTGTAGTAATCGATTAATTTGTTCATTGGATGCGATGAAGCAGCAGCAACGACTGGGGGCGGAGAGCCTCCACTAAATCCTCCGCCGTTCTCGGCAAAATCTCTTGTGCCGCAGCGTCTGGACGACAATTCGTACGCTCTGGACCGGACAAAACTCTCCCGCTTGGGATCGTATGCCAAAAATGCGTCGACGCCGGCACAAGCTAGCGCCCTTGCTGTGGACATTTTGCGTGCTACTGTGGGGGCGGAAAGCACTCGAGCGCATGGGTGGAAAACTCCGTTCCAAATCGACGAGTATGAGGTCCTACTTCAAAAGGATCTATTGGATTGTGCATGAATATGAGCGTCCGCATGGGGTCTGTTACCGTGACAAGCTTTAGGCGCCCAGAAAGCGGACTGATGGGACCGGCGGAGGCTAGCGGCATGATTGCCGTGGGTGACGACTTAGTCGCAGTGGACGGGTTCCTGGTTCAAAGTCAGGACGATTTTGCCCGCGTGGTTTCACGATTGAAGTCGCTTCGCCCTGTTCTGTTGCGTTTCCGGCGCCCGGGTGGAAATGGGCTTGCGAACAACGTTGATCGGGATACTCATGGATATCGTAAGGGACAGTGCACTTCGATCGTTAGTTTGGACAACTCAAAGGCGTTTACGGCTGGTATGTGGCACATGGGAGTCAGGTACGTCTCCCCGAATCAATGGGCAGCCGAGTTGCATGTCGATGGTGGTGGCATTCGACGACTGGGCGTCTTTGCTACTGAGAAAGAAGCTGCGATGGCTTACAACAAGTACATTCATCAAACATACGGCAACGGCGCAGTACAGTTCATGAATCCTGCTGGAACGGCGCAAGGCGGCGGTGCAAACGGCGTGCCTTCTGATCTACCTGTCGCGGCGTCAGGTGTTCGTGATATGAAGCCTGTGATGCGGAGGCCGCGTCTTCGCGCACATTTCTCAATGGAACAAAAGGAGCAGTTGAGGGCCCAGATTATGGTGTTTAAGTTTACATCTACTGGCGGTATGATCCCGAACGAGCTCTTGACTAGAGCGCTGAAGACAGCAGCGCACAACTACCTTCAACCAGGCGCTGATCGAAAGAAACGGAAGAACTTCGCTCCAACTGCTGTCCTTAAGCCGGCTAAAAGAAAGCTAAGCGAGGAAGGAAGAAGAAAATGTATTCCGATGAGGACGAAGATGAAAGCGACTCTGACGACGATTTCTCGGGTCCGAAGGTGTTGAAAGAGGAACGACCAGCACGCCGATCAGGACGTAACATCGGAAAGGCAAAGAAGAAATACGTTGAGGACGAAGAAGACTTTGAGCTCAGTGACGAAGAGAAACCAGAGCAGAAACCCCAACAAAAGGAAGCTCCAAAGGGTCCTCAGATCGACAAGATTGTCAGTGTGCGCTTCCACAAAGCCACCTCGAAGGATACTGATGTCGCGATGGAGTTCCTCATTAAATGGAAGGATACTTCGTATCTTCACGTGAATTGGCTGTCTGTGAGGGAGATTGAGGAGTTTGGTCAACACGCTGTCATGCGCATGAAGCGGCATCTCCAGAAGAATAGCCGCGAGGTGGAAGACGCGCGTGAAGGTGTGGTTGTTGGCGAGGAAAAGAACTTGAGTAACTACTTTAGCGATTCGTACATTGAAGTGGACAGGATCTTGAGTGCGAAGGAAGTGGTCGAGCCGGAAGAGGTAAACCCGTACTTGCTTCATCTGCTTGAAAAGGATGCCAGCTATACTGAAGATGAAGACAAGGTGCCAAAGAAGAAGGGCGTGAAATACCTCGTCAAGTGGCGCGATATGAGCTACGTGGACTGCACGTGGGAGTGGGAAGATCAACTCACCGACGACCGCAAAATCGCAGCGTTCCACCGTTACAACCACCCTCCTATCATCAACGGCGCCCATCCTGCGACGTATGCTGACGTTCGACCTGAACCAACCACGTGGGCAAAGTACCAAGAGTCCCCTGTCTACAATAACCAAAACACTCTACGATCGTATCAGTTAGAAGGCCTAAACTGGCTCACGTTCTGCTGGTACAATCGCCGCAATTGCATCCTCGCTGACGAGATGGGTCTAGGAAAAACAGTCCAAGCGACGTCAATTCTCGAGCATTTACGTGCTCGAGAACACATTCGCGGTCCGTTTTTGGTTGTCGCACCGCTTGCCACGTTGGGCAACTGGAAGCGAGAGATTGAGACGTGGACCTCGATGAATTGCGTCGTTTACCACGACTCTGAGGGCGGCGCTGACATTCGAGCTTTCATTCGCGAGCAAGAGTTTCATTTCAACAGCGAGATGCATCGCCGGCGCGGGATCTACAAGTTTAACGTTCTTGTGACTTCGTACCAGACGTTGATGATGGACGCGGAGTTCCTAGACACCATCCATTGGCGGTATATTGTGATTGATGAGGCCCACAAGCTTAAAAACCGCGAGGCCAAACTGCTACAGGTTCTGCACGGCTTCCAATGGGATTCGTGTCTACTTATGACGGGAACACCACTGCAGAATGGTGTGTTTGAGCTTTGGTGTCTATTGAACTTCATTGAACCGGAGAAATTCCCGAGTCAACAGCAGTTTTACGATGAGTTTGGCGACCTCAACACGGCGGAGCAAGTGGCTCAACTGCATGAGCAACTAAGACCGTACATGTTGCGTCGTGTGAAGGAAGATGTGGAGAAAAGCATCCCTCCAAAAGAAGAGACGATCGTCGACGTGGAGCTCACGACGATGCAGAAGAAATACTACCGTGCCATCTTTGAGCGCAACCGCTCGTTCTTGAATATGGGTGCGTCCGGCACTGTCGCTAATCTTGTTAATGTAGAGATGGAGCTGCGCAAATGCTGCAATCACCCGTTCTTGATCCGAGGAGTCGAGGACAAGGAGTGCGCACCCTTCGACGAGCAGTTGCGGATGAAGATTTTGATCCAAGCGAGCGGGAAAACGGTGCTGCTGGACAAACTGCTGACGAAGTTTAAGCAAGAACAAAAGAAAGTGCTCATCTTCTCGCAGTTCAAGATCATGCTGGACATTATCGAAGACATGTGCCAGTTGCGAGGCTACGGCATCGAACGGTTGGATGGCTCTGTGCGTGGCAATTCCCGGCAGGCAGCCATTGACCGCTTTAACAATCCCGAGTCCGACACGTTCGCCTTCTTGTTGAGCACTCGAGCTGGCGGTGTAGGTATTAACCTGATTGCTGCCTCCGTGGTGATTTTGTTTGACAGCGACTGGAACCCTCAGAACGACCTCCAAGCGGTTGCTCGTTGCCACCGTATCGGTCAGACACAATCAGTTAATATCTACCGGCTGGTGACTAAGAAGACCTACGAAGCGCAGATGTTCGAGATCGCCTCGAAGAAGCTAGGTATGCACCACGCTGTCTTTGAGACGGGCGGCGTCCGTAATGAATTTGACGGGGAAGACGACGGTAGCGGCAATATGATGTCGCTCATGTCGCTAGATCGCGACAAGGTGGAGATGATGATTCGCTATGGCGCTTATGCGATCATGGGCGAAGACGACGAGCAGCAAGACCCTGAAAACCGCGCGATTAACGAGCTTGATATTGACCATTTGCTGTCGACCAGTCGAACCATCCGATACGACCCGACGAAAGGTGGGGAGCCTGATGGGGATGACGAGAACAGCGCTAGTGGCGACAGTGACGCCAAGCAAACGCCTGCTGCTCAAACCAACGCCCTTTCGTTCTCTAAAGCAACGTTTACGTCCGAGTCGGCCGACTCTACGATCGATTTCAACGACGAAAAGTTCTGGGAGAAGGTGTTAGGTCCCAAACCTGTGCAAGTTCTGATGACCAAAGTCCAAGAGGGATGGCTCACGACGGCATCTCAAGACGATGTCAAGAAGTTCTTAACTCAATTGCGAGAGTTAGCTCGTGCTGTTGTCAAGGAGCGTCAACGAGGAGGCTCGTTGGCGGATGCCGACCAAGTGCTAGCGATTCTGATCGAACTGAAGGTAACTGGCCCAGTCATTAAAGATGTGGTTAACGTTCGCGAGGTAGCTCAGGAGTGGCTTCAAGTGATCGAACGACCGCGGCGTCGACGTAGTCAGGACCATGAGGCTGAGCTGATGTATCTTGCTGTCCTTGACGGGGCGAGGAAGCAGTCCCCAATCGTCAAAGGGAGGTGGCGCTCGCCGTAAACGAGCGCCCAAGGCAAATGGACGTCGTAAGGACCGAAAGACGTACAAAAGTGACGACGAGGAGTTCGATCACGACGGAGAAGATGAAGTGGACATGCCAAAGCGTAAGAAAGCAGCACGCCAATCGTCCGGTGGTAGGAACTCGCGTACTGCGTCGCCTAGTAACCGGATGTTGAGTGGGATTCGCATCTCGCTTAAACGCCCCGGTAGTGATAGCGACTTTAGTATTGAAAAGGTAGCGAGTTCCATTAAACGAGTGGAGAAGAAGCTGGACAAGCCAGCGACGCCGGTGGATTCGCCACAGGTTACGCCTGTGAAGCCGACTAAACCCAGTCGAAGGCGAGATGAGGAGGAAGAGGAGGAGGAGGAGCAGGATGAAGAGCAGGAAGAGGAGGAGGAAGAAGAGGAAGAGGCGGAAGAAGAAGAGGAGGAAGAGGAGGAAGAAGAGGAGTTTGTGGACGAAGATGAAGAGGACAGAAAGCCACGCAGCCGACCGCGTAAGAAAGCGAAGACCAACAAAGCGCGGAAAGAAGAAAAGACCCACAAGAAGACGAAGAGATGTGGTGTCGAGTGTGTTTCAGTGACCAGGGCTTCCTGGACGACCCCATTGTGCAATGCGAGCGGTGCTCAGTTGCTGTCCACCAGGTAAGCGCTACGTTTATTCTCGCTAGTATGAATGGATTCGTCTCTTACCAGACTGTTTTTGCTTCAAACAGTACTGCTACGGCATCAAGGACGTCCCTCAGGGCGACGCGCCGTGGTATTGCGACTTTTGTGCCGAGTCCTCCGTCCCCCTACTGATGCGGTGTGTGATTTTCACTCTTTTATTGTGTCTTTACACTATCATCTCACTTGAAATGCTGCAGACATGCGAGCTCTGCCCGCTGAAGCGTCCGAAGAGCGCATTTAAGAAGACGAGCGACGGTAAGTGGGTCCACGTGGTGTGTGCGTTGTGGGCGCCTGGCGTCCAGTTCAGCGACGTGGAACGCATGAGTGGCGTAAAGCACGTCGCCGCTGCCGTCGAAGAGATGAAGGACACCGTTTGCGACGTGTGCGACGAGAAAGACGGGTGCTTGAAGTGCTTCCGAGGAGGCTGCTCGGTATACTTCCACCCCATGTGTGGCCGCGAGACCAAGGGCTACGATATGTTTATGAAGGAAGGCGGGCAACTGCAAGCATTCTGCCCCAAGCACCGATCACATCGGAGAAAGAGTTAGACGCTTTCTCGAGTTGGTAGGACGACGGAGGCGTGCGGGGCCGCCGCCTCTCTATTGAGAT